>CM064062.1:43824682-44424682 GCA_032594955.1 Panicum miliaceum
AGACAACTCGTTGTGAGAAGACCGAAAAAAAAAACAATCAATGCTGGAAACTGCAGGAGCACGGGGGCGCAGCACTTACGTGGGAGGCCATCTTGGCCCACTTGTTCCCCCACATGATGTGGAACCTGATGATCTTGTCGACCTCCTCGGCGTCGAAAGGCCCCTTCTTGAGGTCGGGCCTGAGGTGGTTGGCCCAGCGGAGGCGGCAGCTCTTGCCGCAGCGGTTAAGCCCGGCGTTCCGCTGCACCTGGTTCCAGTTCCCTTCGCCGTGCGCCTCGACGTAGTCTTTGAGGCGCTTGTCCTCCTCGGGCGTCCAGGGCCCCTTCTTCAGCGGGGGCGCGCCGCCGCCGCCGTTCCCCTCGCTGTCGGTCTCCTCGTCTTCCTCCTCCTCATCGTCGTCCTCCGTCTCCTCGTCGTCGTCGCCGGACGACAGCTGCTGCGAGAGCTCCTCCGCCCCGGCCTCGGGCGCCAGCTCCAGCGCGGCGTCCTCCTCCAGCTCCACCACCGTCATTTTGCAGCGCCGTGACGCGACGGGCGGCACCACAGCAAACTGATTCTCCACCGCGAGCGGGACCGGACTGCTGTTTCTACTGCGAGCAACCGAGCAACCAAACCAAACGAATCCATGAGAGCAACCGAGCAACCAAACCAAACGAATCCATGAGCGAAGGAAAACCCGGGGACCCCGTCCGATCTGCAGCGACCGCAATCGCAGTTCCGACCCGAGCAAACCCAATCTAATCTAATAATATGAGCAGATGAGGGACAGAGGGAGGATCACGCTCGGGGGTGGGAATGGTACCATGAAGAGCGGGCGGTCGTTGGAGCAGATCAGCCGCGGCGGGGTGGGGAGGCGGAGAGCGAGAGCGAGAGCGAGCGATGGGTATGGCGGCGGCGGCTGGGTGCTGGACTTGCATAACAGAGCAGCGGTGGCTGAACGCTGCTGCTGACCAGGTAGTCCAACCCGGGCCGAGGGTGGCGACGCGCGTGTTCAGGAATGGGGTTTTCTCCTATCCAACTTGCGGAAGTTGATTAGCAAATCATCTTTTAAGACCCATCAGGCCCAACTAGGCACCAGCATTTTCTGTGGTCACTTGCGCTATTCTGTTTACCTGTTTGTTAAATATTTTGGTACGGATTTTTCCAAGCATCTCAGATTGCCAGCACATATGTCTCGGACAAAATTCAGGTTAATCCAAAAGTGCATAGCCTATCACGTACGCATTCTTTTCTCTCTTTTTTCCCGCAATCTTTCGTGATTAGTTCCTTATATTCATGGTTTTGTGCACTAAACATTTTATAAATCAGATTCAACATTTCAAAAATCTATCTCAACATTCTATACGAAGAAGTGGCAACGTATTGCAATAGAAATTACATGTCAAGAATTACTCAAAAACTTATTTATGACAAAACAAGCCATACATTAATAGATAGTGGGATCGTAGTAGTCACGCCTCGGCCGCCTTTTCCAAGAACTCGATGGCAGCCTCCACTGCAGCCTCTAACCCCATTCATTGCTTGTTTTGCAGCATTATAACATGATTTTTCATAGCACACAGTTGCAGCGCCATATTAGAAGTTTACAGACTCAATTCATCAAATCTTAGTATTACTTATTCAATTAGAAACTTCTAATTGTGCTTGACTGGGATAGAGGAATGGACTGCTAACATTCAGATTCAGGCATACCAAGTGATCAAAACCTGTCGATCAAATTGATCATCAATCCCAAGGTTAAAGGTAGACCATAAGAATTAATTTTAAACAACACCGAGAACATCAGAGTACTGTACTCAAACTTGTAAACGTAGACCATAAGAATTAATTTTAAGCCAAAGCAAGACATCTTGATTAGCATGCATGAGGTCACAACTCAGAGAAGCTGACTATTGTTCATATGACAAAACAAAAGGCAGCATTACAGCTTCCTGAAAAAGGGGATCTTGCCCCCGCTCGCCCCTGTGGCGACTCGGGCGGCGGCACCAAAAAACGCCGCCAGGGGCTCCTCCGACGACCGTTCGTGGTCCCGCCGCCGCCGGAGTTCGACGCTGGAAGCCCGGCCGGAGACGAGGATGGCCGGCGGCAAGGATCTCTGCACATCCAGGGCAAAGCGGCAGCCGCTGGGCACCCATCGACCTCCCTCTTTTCCTCCCCATCGACGTCCTCTGCAGCTCGACGGCACCCAACGCGGTCCTGCCGCCGCCGGAGTTCGACGCCGTAAGCTCGGACGGAGACGAGGATGGCCAGCGGCGAGAACAACGCGGCCGCCGCTGGCCGGCTTCCTCCCTCTCCTCCCCGTCGACGGGTGGGTGCCGGCGGCGGGTGAGTCGCCCAGACGGAGGCCGGCGCTCCGCGGGGCGCGGGTGGATCCGCCTGAATGCGGTCCGTGGCGGCTACAGGCGAGCGTGGCTCGTCTCCTATTGCGGCGGACAACGGGCGGGCGTCTTTGGTAGCAGCCAGCGAGGTTTGGTGATCGCCATGGTGTCCAGGTCCTCGGGCGAAAGCCATGACCGGTCTTGACCGGTGCCGCGACGACGGTGTTCTCCTTGTTGAAGGCGTTGCGGGTCTTGACCGGTGCCGCGACGACGGTGTTCTCCTTGTTGAAGGCGTTGCGGTGAGGACTTCGACGTTAAGGGATTTTTTCAGGTGAAAACTGAGAACCGATACAGGTTCGGGCAGCGGTGGTGTCTTTAGCGATGCTTTCCTTTTAAGACGCTGTTTCCAAGTTCTTAGGATGGTGGTACCCGATCAGCTTGGAGGGATGGCAGTGCATGGATGGTTTCAGTACTTGATTTGAGATTGACTAAGGGCAGTTTCTACGTGACAAGATAACAACAGGAAACAAGCAGGAAACAAGTGGCCGTTAAGCAGGATTGTCCTAACTTCTAAAGTTTCTAAGAAAATAGCAGATGTGAGGGATTAGTTGCTACACAAGGCCCGTTGCTAGGTGGAAGTAAGAGCTCACAAGAAATGTGAAGCTTAATCTTTTTACATTCTTTCTTAGTTACTTATTTTTTTTTCTCATGTTGAGACGTGAAGTCTAAGTGCTTATGTACCTTCAGGCTAGATGGTCGGTTTGTTTTTTAGGTCGTAGACATTCACTTGTGAATGTCCAAGACCGGGATAACTTCCTTTATCTAAAAAAAATATGACAAAACAAAAATGAAGAGAGGGAATTTGTCTCACCTACTGAGCTCAGTGGTTCTTCAGTTTTCCAAAGGTCTGCCCAAAGCAAATGTAAGCAGTTAGCTAACATTTTGCGGGAAAAATAGCATAATCCAGGGGATATCAACCAATAAGAAAACATATGCAGAATCCCATCCTGACATACAACAACAGTTGGCCCCGAGTAGTTTAATCAGCAAGAAGTTACAGCTGAGCTGGAAAGTAAAGGTTTTTCTTTTTTGCTTATTAAACCATGATATAATTGAACTTTATTAAATGTCTTGCAACTATACATTATGCAACTGCCTAAGTATTATATGTGCAGCGGGAATATTTAGACATCATGGCAAGCATATGACTGGATCACGGCAAGCATTCAGGCAAAAAGGTTACCAATATGGTATATTCAGGCATGAACAGATCCAACTCACATATTTAGGTTTCGTTTGGTTTTTTCAGTTTAAGTCATAAATTCCATCACATCGCATGTTTAAACACTAATTAGAAGTATTATATATAGATTTATTATAAAATTAATTTCATAAGTCGTGACTTAATCACGAGATAAATCTATTAAGTTTAATTAGTTCATAATTTGACCACTAATTGCTACAGTAACCATCCGCTAATTGTGCATTAATTATACTTAATAGATTCGTCTAGAGCCCTAATTGCAACTTATGCAATTAGTTTTATATTAAATTTGCATCTGAACATTCAAATTAACATCCAAACATTCGATGTGACAGCAACTTGAAAAAACCAAACGAGGCTTTAGAGATGAACAACCTCACATTGAATGCACACCTCTGCAATGTTTAAGATATGGAACTCTCACATGAAAGATATGTACACAATCATACTAAAACAAGTCACCGATGTTAACAAATATATCGGTGATAATATTATATTAACAAGCTTTAAAAAATTAATAAAAAACTAGTAGGTTCTATATTCTCTAAGTACACGTAACTTTGTCTAGCAGTCAAAACTCAGGCTCTGTTTAGTTCCTAAAAATTTTCCAACGCTACAGTAACTTCGAACGTTTGACCACTAATTAATAGTATTAGATGTGGATAATTGATAAAACTCATTCCATAACCCCCGGGTGAAATTGCGAGACAAATCTTTTAAGCCTATTTGGACCATGATTAGACAATATCGTGTTACAGTAAACAAGCTCTAATGATGGATTAATTATGCTTAATATATTCATCTCACAATTTCCCGTCCATCCGTGTAATTAGTTTTATAATTAATCTATATTTAATACTCATAATTAGTGTTGAAACGGGTCCTCAATCTAAAATTGGTATGCTCAGCTAGAAAAAGAAACTCAATCGATTTTATATTCTCCAGTCAAAACTCAATCCATTTGTCTAGCATCAATAGGTTTGCTTGGCCTGGTATGTTCATCAGTTTTTACTGGAATGACGTACTATTTGGATTGTAAGAAACTGCAGAGCAATGGTAAATCGTACTCCATAACGTGAATGAGCATAATTGGTCAACTAATAAACAACAAATTAGGATGAATATACAGATAGGAGGAAGAATACCGGATACAAACTTTAGCATCCGTTGAGGGAAAAAAAAGTAGCAGAATACAGAGAGGAGGGAGAGATGTTGTGCGGCACCTCCGAACTACCGCAGTTGTTGGTAAACAGGGAAGTCTTTAGGTCGAAGATGACGCCATCTGCTCCAGCGTGGCCACCTCCTCATCGCTTATGATAGCTGAAATGGGCAGGGTTGAGCTCGACTAAGCCCCTTGTGTCGCCGCTCGCCGGCTCTGCATTCCTTGCACTCGATGCTGAGGAGGGCGGCTTAGTCATGGACGAGATTGGCGGCACCGGTGGCCATAACCTCAGAAGACCAGCAAGGTGTTACGATCCTAGAATCGGTGACGATAACTGGAAGGTTTACCGGCGTCGTGTACGGCGGCCAAGCTCAGCGGCGACGCCGACTCGTAGAATGAGGGGAAGAAGTTGTTTGGGTTTAGGTTTGTTCTTGCTCGCCTTCGCCCAGCCACCCACACGGCGAGTTAACAGGTTTAGTGGGCTCAAGCCCATTACAGCTCTGGTGGCTCGCAGACCGACTTACAGGCATAGCGTAACGGTAAAAGGGTTCTTGGACTTGGGCTTGTTTGGACAACGGCCCAGCTGTCTGCAGGCCGTGACATTCCCCTCCTCTTAAGCAACAGCTCGCCCTCGAGCTGGTGAAGTCAAGGCGGATGATGTAGAGGAGTGCACTTGTTCGTATGAATCCAGGTCGTCCAGGTAGATGGCCAAGATGCATGTTGTATCCTAGCAAAAGGAATCACAGAGTTATGGATCTTACGAAGGCAAGTGTCGATTACCTTGTATTTGTTAGGTGAGCCTTCAAAAGTGAGATTGAAGGCAAGTGTCGATTACCTTGTATTTGTTAGGTGAGCCTTCAAAAGTGAGATTGTTCAGTTGTTCATCGGCAACTATTTCAGCGCCAAGTGACACAGCCTTCTTTAGTTGCGAGACATGGAAAACTGGATGAATCTTGCTTGATTGTGGCAGCTGAAGCTTGTATGCTACTGCTCCAATTCTGGTCATGATCAAGTATGGTCCAAAGTACTTGTAGCTAAGTTTGTGGTTGACTCTGCGCTGAACAGACTATTGCAGTTTAACATATACCCAGTCTCCACTGCAAATTCTCTTTTCTGGCGATGTTTATCTTCTTGATGCTTCATTCTCTGTTGTGCTCTGTTCAAATTGCTTTGAATTTGCTGAGTCATCATAGATCTTTCTTGCAGCCATTGTTGTATATCAGGTACATAGCAAGCATCACTTGGAATAATGCCGAAATGGCTTGGAGGAAAACTATAGAGGACCTCGAAAGGTGTCTTCCCCAATGCAGAGTGGAAAGAGGTGTTCTACCAATATTCAGCCAAAAGTAGCCAGCCAGTCCATTTTGTTGGATAGTCATGTACTAAGCATCTGAGATATGTTTCCAGGCACTGGTTAAGACGTTCGGTTTGACCATCTGTCGGAGGATGGTATGCTGAACTCATGTTAAGAGCAAGGCTAATGATACAGCCGGCTGCTGGCTGTAAGAAATCATGCAACCTATCTCTCAGCCTACTCGTACAATGATTTAGCCTTGCATCATTAATATATGGCTCACTTATCTCTCTCACAGAGTTTCTTGGTTCCTGTGCCAAAGCTGGCTGCAAGCTTACAGCCCACTTCCCCTCTCTCTCCTCTTCTCTCTCCTCCACCTCACCATTCAGCCTTCCATAATACTTGCTCTAAGGACTGTATCTGACAGCTTGAATAATTCTTGCCACAGTATACTAGTGAATACTTTGTCTCTATCAGAAATTATCATCTTGGGCATGCCATGTAGCTTGTACACATTGTTCATATATGTCTGCGCTACTATAAGAGCTGTATAGGGGTGAGTCATAGGGATGAAATGGTCATACTTGGTGAATTTGTCAATGACTACCAGAATGGTGTCAAAGTTCTTGGATTTGGGTAGGCCCTCTATGAAGTCCAAACTGATTGTGTGCCAGGCTTGCGTTGGAATTGGAAGTGGTTGCAAAAGTCCTGGTAACCGGCAGTGTTCAGGCTTGGCTTGACTGCAGACCTGACAGTTTGTAACATATTGCTTGATGTCTTCTTTCATGCATGGCCCTGCAAACAGATTTTTGATCTTATGATAAGTTGCTTGGATGCCAGAGTGGCCACCCACACCACTGGAATGCAGAGCTAAAAAAATAGCCTGATGAGCTTCTTTGTGGTTACCAAGCCATATTTTGTCCTTGTATCTGATAACACCATCCACCAGGGAATACCCTTTGTCATTCTGTCCAGTGAGACTGAGTTCTGTCAGAAGCTCCTTAGCCTTAGGGTCTTGTTGATAAGCTTCAATTACTGTTTCCAACCACTTAGGTGTACTAGATGACACGGCATAAGATTCCTTAGGGTGTTGTTTCCTTGATAAAGCATCAACTGCTCTGTTTTCAAGCCCTTTTTTGTAAATGATCTTGTATTGGAGGCCTAGCAACTTTATAAATGCTTTCTGTTGCATCCCATCATGTATTTTCTGCTCACACAAATGTACTAAACTTTTCCGGTCTATCATGATGGTAAACTCTCTGTGCTGTAAATAAGATTTCCATTTGGTTACCACCATAATAAGGACAAGGCACTCCTTCTCATATGTTGATAATGCCTGAGCCTTGACTCCAAGAGCTTTACTGATGTATGCTACTAAATGGTTGTCTTGCATGAGAACAGCACCTATGCCGGTGCCTGATGCATCAGTCTCCACTGTGAAGGTTTTACTGAAGTCTGGGAGTGCCAAGATAGGAGCAGAGACTAATGCTTTCTTGAGTGTGTCAAAACATTGTTGGTGCTGAGGTGTCCAGACAAAAGGCACATTTTTCTTGTGGAAATCCATCAATGGTCGACTATACAAGGAGTAGTTCTTGATGAACTTTCTGTAGTAGCCAGAGAGTCCTAGAAAACCTCTCAGTTGCTTGACATCTCCAGGAATTGGCCAATCTTGGACAGCTTGTACTTTGTCTGGTGCAGTTGCAACTCCTTGTGCACTGATTATGTGGCCCACATATTCCAGACTTTGCTGAGCAAAGGAGCATTTGGACTCTTTCAGCAGAAACTGGTGTTGATGAAGAATATTGAAGACTTGCTCTAAATGTTTCATGTGTTCTTCAAGGGTCTTGCTATAAACCAAGATGTCATCAACAAAGACTAAGATATGTTTCCTGAGTATGGAATGGAAGATGTCATTCATGACTGCTTGGAATGTGGCAAGTGCATTTGTGAGTCCAAATGGCATTACTTTGAATTCCCAATGTCCATTATGAGTTTTAAATGCGGTCTTATGCTCATCTTCAGGTAAAACCCTTATTTGATGGCATCCAGCTCGCATATCCAGCTTTGTGAACCAGGAAGCACCTGTGAGTTCATCTAGGAGCTCATCAACCACAGGTGGTGGGTATTTATTCTTCACAGTAATGGCATTTAACTGTCTATAATCCACACAGAATCGCCTGGAACCATCTTTCTTTTTGACCAACAATACTGGTGAAGAGAAGGGGCTGGAGCTGGGCTGAATAATACCATTTAGGAGCATTTCTTTGACTTGTCTTTTAATCTCATCCTTCTGGGTAGGTGAGTACCTATATGGCTTCACATTTACTGGTTTAACACATGGTAACAGAGGAATGTTGTAATCACATTCTCTGCTGGGTGGCAAAGTGGTTGGTTTATGGAATAGATCACTGTGTTTCTGCAATAGATCTTGCACTTGCTGAGGCATTGTTGTTGTGTGTGCGGCTTCCTCTGCTAGAGACAACTGCACCATCCGGGCTACCCCTCCTTTCCTGATGAGTCCTCTAAGTTTCTTGATTGGTATCTTGGAGAATTGGTCGGTGTGGTCTTTGATTCCAGTTAAAGTAATCATTTGTCCTTTGAATGTGAATCTCATCTTCTTCCTTTTCCAATGTACCCACATAAGACTATAGTGCTCTAGCCAGTCCATGCCTAGGATTATATCATAATGCTTGAGATCAAGAACTCTAGCTGTTGTTCCAAAAGTATGTCCTTGGGTCCGCCAAGTGAGTTCAGGCAGCACTGGATAATTTGTCTCCATTGGTTGTGGTAACTTGGACTGATGGAGCTGGTTGTGTGACGAGATTCAATTGTTGCACAGTTGATGTACTGACAAATGTGCTTTAACTTCCTGAATCAACCAGAATCAACACTTCTTTAACACCCATTCTGCCCAATAGCCTCAAAGTTCTTCTACCTTGGATACCTTCATTTGCTGCTAAAGACAGTGATAACAGTTCTTCATCACTACAGTCTGTGAGATGACCATTTACTGTAGTGTCTTTTTCCTCTATGTTCAGTGCATCCAGAAATTCTTTTAGGACATGTAGGGAGATTTGAATGGGGCATTTGTGATTTCTGTTCCACTTCTCAACACATTTCATGCAGAGGCCCAATTTCCTCCTCTAACTTCTCAGTGCAGCTAGCTTATCATCTCCAGCAGACTTCTGTTCCGTGGCCTGTGTTGGCTTAGTGTCAGTGGATGTGTTTCTTAGAATACCATTGAATCCAAAATTTGCTACAGGTCTTGATGATGTTCTTGTGAAGTCTCTGCTTTGTCTTGATTGATACCTCTTGGTAGAGGCTTCCAATATCTCCTCCTGCATCAAAGCCATTGATAGAGCTGAATCAACTGTTCTAGGGCGATGCAAGGAAATAACATTGCTTATGCTATATTTTAAGCCATCTAGGAACTTCTGAACAAAGAAAACCTCATCAATGTCCTTGTTATGGACAAGAACACGATGTCTAGCCTGCTCAAAACGGGATGCATACTCTAAAACATCATTGGTTTGCCTAGTCGACAGCATGTCCCTCATGTAGTTTTGATACAACTCTCTCCCAAATTTTTGTTCTATGGCTACACACAACTAAGGCCAAATCGCCATAGAGTGTTGGGCTTCATAGGTTTGTAACCATAAAGCAGCATTGCCCTTGAAGTTCATGGTGGCAAAGGGAACCCAAAGATGGACGGGTAGGTTATACAGGGAAAAGATAGGAAAATCAAGTTTAGGCAATTTAAAGTCTCTAGGAGATGGAGAATCATTGGTTTGGGTATGTCGCTTTCTACTAGTCTCAGGGACGTTAACATGAAAAACTGCAGACTTGAGTTTTTGTTGCTCACCTTTGACCAGGGTGTCCTGGTTGTTCGGTGCCCCCACAGAAGCACCCTGGTGATGTGCAGCATTGCCGTGGCCGCTGGCCCACTCCTCTTCCTCGCGCGACAGAGCATGCGCTGGAGCAGATGTGGAGAGTGCTTCCAACGCTTGGAGGCGCGATGTGATACTGTTAAGTTCAACAGCAAGATCGGCGGAGATCTTCTCGGCATCGATGCTGCGCTTGTGGAGATCGTCCACCATCGTGGTAAGCTTGAGTTGGCCGACAGTGAGGTTCTTGACCTCCTTGAGGACCGCGTCAATCTTCTCCTTGGCGGTAGTCATGCGGAAAGTGAGCGTCGGCACACCTATCTTCTTACCTCATTGTCGAGGTGGGGCAGCTGCTGGTGGTGGTGGTGGTGTGCTGGAGCTTGGGGAAGATGGATTCGCAGGTGGAATGCGCGGAAAGGTGTTTGGGGGAGGCGCCAGTGTTAGATCCTCGCGCGGACAGAGATCGTCACGATGGGGAATGGACGAATCAACAATGAACTCAGAAAAAAAATTTCTTCCGAATTCTTCTCCAATCCTCACCCGCTGAACAGGATCGGAGTCGCACAACTCTGGGATCGCAGCTCTGATACCAGATTGTCACGATCCTAGAATCGACGATGATAACTGGAAGGTTTATCGGTGTCGCGCGCGGCGGTCGAGCTCGGTGGCGGCGCCAACTAGAAGAACGAAGGGGAAGACGTTGTTTGGGTTTAGGTTTGTTCTTGCTCGCCTCCGCCCAGCCACCCACACGGCGAGTTAACAGGTTTAGTGGGCTCAAGCCCATTACAGATCCGGCGGCTCGTAGACCGTCTTACAGGCAAAGTGTAAGGGTAAACGGGTTCTTGGACTTGGGCTTCTTTGGACAACGGCCCGGCTGTCAGCAGGTCATGACAGTCGGGCTTAGTCTCGAACCCTGCGATGGGGTGTGCAGGGAAAAGGGCGAGATGCTGCTGCAGGGACAAGCAGCTGGATAGGGAGGCGATTGAATCAGGAGGTGAACGACAAGCAGCTGCAAATCAATGCTGCTGCTTGGGGAGGGCAAGCAACCTTGGGTTCAAACCTTATGAGCTGATTGAAGAGAAGACGCCACTATGGATCAAGGCACAGGGAGCGGGAAGAGAAGAGCGATGATTGAAGAGATCAGAGAAGGAGCATATCGTGGGGAGTGGAGAGGGGAGGAACCCAGGAGAGTTGACAACCTCGGCCTCTCCTCTCCGCGTGACACGCGGCGTTGTCTTCGTGCGATGGGAAGACGACGCGATTTTGCATCGTTCCCTTGAAGGCTGGGGGCAGCGATTGGTGGACAAAACGACACAGGACGGAGGAGGACGAGGCCAGCAGTGGAGCCAGGGACGTGGGGGCGGAGGAGTGGCGCCATCACTACTACAGAAATCTTAACCGAGGCGGTCAAAAAGCATTAACCGAGGTGGTTTTTGCAACCGCCTCAGAGCGAAGGTCACGGTTAATCGTGGCATTAACCGAGGCGGTTTCCATGCCTGCATTGGTAAATAGAATAAAAAATTAAAAAAAATAAAAAGCCCGCCGAGCCCATCGGCCGCCGCCGCGTCCCCTCGTCGCCGCCAGCCTTGCCTCGCCCGCCGCGCTCGCCCCACCACCGGTGCCCGCTGCCGCGCACGGCACCGCTCCCGCCGGCCGCGCCCCGCAGCAGATTCGATCAAGCCCATCGCCCTATCCGACGGACCGCTGCCATGCGCCGCCGCCGGATCCGGCCTCCCCCGCCGCGCCGCCGCCGGTGAGAGCGTTGTTGGAGAGGCCCAGTGCGGTGAGCGACGTGAGGTTGCCGAGCTCCGGCGGGATGGGCCAGCTGAGGTCGGCGGCGGTGCTGGCTCTCTTCTTCGAGTCGGATAGATCTATCTGCAGCCGCGCAAGTCAATCCATTCTGACCCGAATCTGTAGATCCGCTCACTTGTTCAGTAAAAAGAATCCAACAAATCAAACAGAATCAAATCACCAAAAAAATTCCCCTCTCTTCTTACTCGAATGAGGACACATGATGATTTGAGGACGATGCTCTCTCGCCGATGAGTACAAGGCTACTTGGCTGGTAGCTCGAGGATGCGCCCCTACAGGTTGTTGCTGTTGAGCGACAGGTACTCCACCGCAGTACGCTGCGGGGATCTCGCCGGTGATGTAGTTGCCGTCGAGGTCCAGGTACCGCTGCCGCGCCAGCGCCTCCCGCAGCAGCGCCACCGCGCCGTCGCCCGCGGGGCCCGCCGACACGGCGAGGGCCGAGGGGAGGGGCGGCGGCGCGCGACGCGACGAGGGCCGAGGGGAGGGGATGCCGCACGGGAGGGAGAGAGCTAGAAAGAGGAGAGGCCGCACGGGGCTACGGGAGGGAGGAGAAGGGTGGCGGCTGAGCACGTGGAAAAGGAAGAGAGAGAGATTAGGGTTTAAGAGAGGAGGTGAGAAGTATATACGTGTGCTCGCAATTGGACTTTTTGGGCTAGTGGACTGGGCCTGATTTACTGTGGCCGGCATTATATTAGTGTTCGCCTCGGTTAAGTATTAACCGAGGCGGTTACGTTAGGATGACCGCCTCGGTTAATATATATTAACCGTGGCGGGCATTATAATAGTGTCCGTCTCGGTTAATATATTTTGTGAGGCGGTTGTCGTAACTGCCTCGGTTAAGAAAAAGTGACCACCCTGGCATTAACCGAGACGGTTGGAATTTCTGCCCGCCTTAGAGGTGTTTTAAAAAGGTCACGGTTAGTCGTTTTTTTGTAGTAGTGCATCGGCGGAGGAGCAGGGGTGCACGCAACAGTGGAGCAGTATGAGTGGGGCGGGGCAGGAGGTGGCGCAATAGGATGGGAGGTTGAGGATGGCCGAGGCACGACGACGACGGCCGCGCGGTGGGGCGGTGCGTCGGGGACGGTGAAGTCGCGGTGGGGCGGCATATCGGCGAGCGTGCGGGCGGCGTGTTGCCTTGTCGAGGTGGGGGAGTGAGAGACGAGCTGGTTGGACGGGGACAAAACCCGTGGTTACGCCGACAGAGCCATAGGGGCCGACGAGGGTACTATAGGCTTATTAGTGGTAGAGATTATTTTGAACTTCTACATTTCATATATTGAAATACTATACTCAACAATTATTGAAACTTAGTTCAACATTTTGTAAACACTAGTTCAATAGTTTCATGTAAAATGTTGAAATGGTGTATTTAAAATGTTGAAATAGTTTATTAAAAATGTTGAATTCTTTAATAATAGAAAAGTTACTTATATTTGAACTTATTACGTGACATTAATTCTAATGAATACCGTGGTCCAAACGGTTTTGAAAAATATTATGAGTTCATGAGATAGATGCATTTGAATATGGGATTCAAGATTAGTTCCACGTAACACTAGCAATTATTGCCTCGCAACGACATGTTGCCACGTGCACTACAGCAAACTGCTCCCGCTGCTCTGTTGTTCCCGCTGGTCTGCACATGCAATCCAAACCGTTCAACCCTCCCCCACGAATCTTAAACAATGGAAGGTGCCAAAAAAAAAATCTTCCGGAAGATATATAGGATCTGCCCACGAATGACCATCATGTCCGGCCCCCAGTAGATATTTAATCCATTAGCGATCCAAGCTATACATCTAACAGGCCCAAAACAGATCACAAAGCATAAATAAATAAATACATCTAGAGTTCATGCCTTTTCCATGTTATGAACTTCCGTTGCTAATAAATATACTATGAGTCCATCATAACATAACATGGACATGTAGTATTCTTTTCCCTTGTCGCTCGTTCTCTTGATGTTCTGTGTCTATCGCTCTTGTTGTATCCTTCGAGCTAGTGCTAGGTGGTATTTACTTTTTTCAAAAGATAACATGTTTAAATGTTGAGATGTCATATCCAATATTTAGAAACATTGGGTTCAATATTTTTCTTAAAAGTTATTCAACATTTTGATAAAGCTAGTCCAACAATTTATACGATAGTGTTGAAATGGTATATCTAAAATGTTGAAGTAGACTATATTAAATGTTGCACAAACAAATTAAAATATATGTTGGTCTTATTGGATCTCTGAAAGTGCATTTGGCTCTCTAAGTGGGTTTTGGTGTTGATTATATGCATAATTAAGGAGCTAATGAGTTTATCGAGTTTTGAACAGGTTGTCATGCAATGAAATGAAAAATACGTGTAAAAAGACGCCAAATTGTTTAATGGACGGTGTTGGAGCTTAAAGAAGAGTTTTATTAATTTTATTTTGAATTTGAGTATAGGAAATACCGTACTATTAAGAGAGATGCGAAAAAATATTCTGGAGATGCTAGAGTGCTTAGTAGAAAAATCAAAAATACTTGAGAGACCAAATCCTGTCTTAGAAACCTTAATCCAGCAAAAGACAGTCTGGTCGGAAGTTCCGACCTGGGGTCGGAAGTCCATGGAGACTTCCGACTAAAAGTCCTCGGCCAAAAATAATGTTAGGGTCGGAAGTTCCGACCTGCACATTAACTGCACAGTAACGGCTAGTTTTGGGGGCTCGGATATATATACCCTTTTACCCCCTCTTTCATTTGCTGTTGACTAACTCGAGACAAACACCTCCTTGAGCATTCACTCTACTTGCCTACTCCCTCCTTGAGCTAATTCTTGCATTGATTTGAGCTAGAACTTGGATGAGAGAGAGATTGAGGTGTGTGACTTGTTCCCTTGAGAAATAGGGCAGCCCCCTTCCTCCCATGAGCACTTGAAGCATCTCCAAGCGTCGATCGCGTTTGTTACTCTTGAAGCTTGCTTCTAGACGGTTCGGCGTTACCCGTGGAGCGCTCTCTCGTGTGTGTGCACCCCGGAAAGTTTGTATTGCCTAATCCTTTGTGGATTTGATAGTAAGTGACTCAATCCTCCTTTGTGGTTGATTGAGTGAGGAAATGGTTAGTGAAAGATCCGGCTCTTTGTGAGCTCATTAACGGAGACATAGCTTCTTTAGTGGAAGTGAATTTCGGGATAAAATCGCTTGTGTCTTGTTCATATCGTTCATATTTAGTTCTTGTTGACCTAGATCTTGTTTTGTCCTAATCTACGTATTCTTATTGTTGAGCTTGCTAGGGTTGGTTGCAGAAGGTTCCTAATATCACTACGCAACTTTTGGTTCAACCAGGTTTCGCAGTTTCGATTTAGTTTTTGAATTTCGTTGTAAATCGTTTGTATCGTTGGAAGTTCCGACCAGACGTCGGAAGTTCCGATCTATCCCTGATTGGAAGTCCCACAAATTTAAACTGTTGCGAAGAATTTTTAGATTTTACAGGTTTACCTATTCACCCCCCTAAGTATCACCAAGATCCTTTTAATCTCATTTCGTTACAATAATTCTAAAGAATATTGTAGTTCGAACGGAATTAAAAACGGCTGGATGGGCTGTGACCAAGAGTGGCGACGCGCGTGTTCACGAATGGGCTCCTGTCCGGCACGAAGAATTAGTAGCGTGCTGTGGGGGTTCGTATCGGCCGTGTGATACGAAGCCCCGGCATCGCACGGCCCACCACGGCCCGTCAAAACACTGTGACATAGCCCAATTAAACAATCACGCGAAAGCGTGCACAAGGGCAGCCACCACTCAGCAGCTAGCCAACGTGCAATCACCGTCCTGTGTTAATAATTCATTATCTTTTATAGGTTTGGTGATCAGTATAATTAAAATATTAATCTAATATAGTCAACATCTTAAAAGACTAGGTTCAATATTTACATAAACTCAATTCAACATTTTCGATAAACTAATTCAATATTTTATATGGAAATGTTAAAATTGTATATTCAAATGTTGACAGAGTGTATTTTGAAAGTTGATCTTTTAAAAGAATAAAAAATAAATATTATAATATATTCTTAATGGATCTTGTTTTGTTGCAAAAATTCTCAGCGACACCATGGTCCAAACGGAATCAAAAATGCATTTATGGTTTGAAAGATACATGAGATTAAAGTTTCAAATCTAGAGTGGAATATCCCCATCCACCCATACACAGCAGCCATCCACGCGCGGACACGTGTCCAGCTCCACCTCAAAACCCGCCTGCACGCTGAATCCGGTTCTCTCTTCAGCATCGATCTCGTGCGTCTGTTGGTCCCGCACTAATCTTAAACATTAGAAGATAAGTACAATAATTTCTTCCGAAAACTGCCAGAAGGTAGTTGTTTAGTTATCCATCTTTGATTCATTAGCGGCCCAAGCTATACATCTAACATGCCCAAAACAGATCAACCAAGCACAAATAAATACATCTAGGAGTTCTATTGCTAATAAATATACTATAACCCATCATAACATTACATGGATATCTAGAAATTCATACCTTTTTCATGTGATTTGCTAATGAACTTCTGTGGCTAATAAATATAGAGTAAATTTCCTATATAGCACAAAAAAAAACTGGTTTCCTATACAGCATTAGAAAAATTTACTTCCCTTCATTAACATCAAAATTGTTATCTTGTTCTCTTTTTAACACTTCAGTTACATCTATTAGAATATTCCGTTAAAAAACACTGTTGGTCATATTGTAATTTGATCTTTGGACGAAAGTACCCCTCCCTCCAGAACATCGACCCCTCCCTCCCTCAGAACCTCGACTGGCCCCTCCCTCTCATGAACTTCTTCCCCTCCCTCTTGCTGCTCCTCTCCCGACTCTAGATCTACAGCGGTGGCGGCAGGCGGCAGGATGCAGGACTGTGGATGCACAGGCTCCTTCTGGGCGTGTGGGGCGACCCATTTTGCCGGTCGTTGGCATGGGAACCCGCGGTTGCGGCCGCGGGCAGCGGCTGCGGCAGCGTTGGCGAGCAGGCCGTGGGGGGCTGCGGCAACGGGTAGGGCGCGGGCGGCAGCGGCGGTGGGCAGGGCGCGGGTGGCTGCGGCGGCTGGCAAGTTATTTCTGAATTTTTAGTCTCATACTAGTGTTATTTCTGAATATTATTTTGCTAAAGTTAATGCTGCATATTTTTATGTCAAGGAGTGGCTCAAATCAACTTGAGCCCTGTAGTGAGTAAACATCTCGGCAAACAATTGCACCTGTGAAAGCAAAGACCAAAATAAAAAGTAAGCAACCAGCTAAAAAACAAGAGAGAATTCCTTATTTGACCCTAAAAGATGACTCAATTACCTATTTGGCCTTGAAAGATGAACAATACCTTATTTGACATCAACTTACAACTTTTGTGCCCAATTTGGCACTTCCGTTAGTTTTGCTGTCTAGTGGCTCTGAAATGATGAGTTTGCCAGCCACAACATATCTCGTAACATGGCATGATTAAGTAGCAAATGGCCGGTATTACTCACTAAAACTCACTGGTAGTATATGGCATAGATAGAGATAGAGACGAGCTCCACGACAAACCGTCTCACGACACGGATCAGCTCGTCCCCTGCGTCGCCCCACAGCTCCACGGGGGAAGAAGCCGTGGTGCTGCCCCTCCAACTCAACGACCTCCACCGGCTTATTCCATGACGCTGTCGCGCAGCAGGTCATGCTCCCCGACCACCATGAGCACCGGCGGGAACGCCACGGCATCGAGCGCGGGGTTCTTCGGCCTGAACGGGTTCAGCGCCGGGCGGTCCCTCGTGGCCCCTGCCGGCAGAACTGGTCATACACTGGCAGCGTCACGAACGGGCCGGGCGGGAACTCCGCCTCGGAGCGGGTCCTCTCGACGCCGGCGAAGAACGGCCAGAGCAGTATGTTCTCCGCGACGCGCGCCGGGGTGACGCCGAGCAGGCCGGACCCGAGAGCAGCCGGAATCACTCCGGCCGCCAAGAGCAAATGCACTCAAGAAACTTGGGCGCGGCCTCCCACCGCATCTGCGGCCGGGGGTGGGCCTGGGGGCACGGTCTGCACAGCAGGCGTCGCTGACGCCCCTCCAGCGGCGTGGATCGAGATCGCCCCTCCCGTCGCTGTTTTTTTTCCGGCGTCGATTGGAGCAGCGATGCAACAGAGATACTCGATGGTGGGTTGGTCAAGGCAAAGGAGGGTATTTTTGTCCAACAATGCAAAAGTTAACTCCTGCAAAGGAAAATCTAACAGAATGATCTAACATACCTGACGTTAATGTTAAATTGGGCACAAAAGTTGCAAGTTGTTGTCAAATAAGGTATTATTCATCTTCAGGGTCAGATAGGGAATTGAGTCATCTTCCAAGGCCAAATAAGGAATTCAAGGAAAGAATCTGGTGCAATCATTTGACAGTCCAGCAATGTGCACAAGAAGCAAAATATGGGCAGACCCGGTTAGTCCTACAATGAGCACAAGAAGTAAAAGAAGGCTTACCTTATAATTACATATGCCTTTTTTTTGAATCAAATGTGGTGTATGTGAATCTATTATACTGTTGACTTGGTTGTGCGTATCTGTGAACTTGATTGTAAGGTATGAATGTGAATTGTATGCATGTAAACCTCGTCTAGTTGAAGTTATCAATGTACTAATCAATTTTACATGCAACATTTGAAATGAACTCAGTTGAAATATGACCTCGTCTAGCTGAAGTTATCCAATCTTTAGTGCAGACAAGTGCCTCCACCATGTCAGGATCAAGGCGGCTGCGATATGCATCAACGACACAGCCACCGGCACTAAATGCAGACTCAACTAGCAACAGTTGACACTTGCATTGCCAAGACATCACGGGCAAGTAGGGAGAGCGCAGGATATTATTCCTTCTGAGATTTCCAATATGCCAAGATATCAAATGTGTTCTGTTCAGCTTTATAAGCCCTCAATAATGGTTCTGCTAAGTATTTATCCAATTCACTTAGTTGTCCATCACTTCCATATGAGTCATCTTCAAATAGGACTTTATCAAGCTCATCATCTACGATGTCCATAAACTGATCTAAAGGTGATGGTGTTTTACTGATCTTTGAAGAAGGTGCAATAGCAACATAACATTGATACATCTTCCTTAGGACTCCATTAAATTTTTCAAGCTCAGTTTGGAAGGAATTTCTATAGATCTTTCTCAAGTAAAATTCTACAATTCTTCTCTTGAACCTAGCATCAAGAACATTAGCTACAGCAAGTGCAACATTGGACTTCTTTCAGTATTTACCAAACTTGACATTCATAACAGTTGCCATTTGACAAATGGTGGGATCACTACTATTGCACCAATCGGTTAGCAATATCTTAATCTCACAAAAACCTTAAAAAACAGGTTTGCTGTTGGATATGAAGTACCAGAAAATATCTCTGTAAGCTCATAGAATTTTTTCAATAAGGGAAGCAAAATTTGCGCCTTGTCCCATTCATGAGTTGAAGGTGTAATACTACCGTACCTGCGCCGGTCAATGGAAGTGAGCCTCTCAAAGGCAGATTTGTAATAAAGAGCATCCCTCAACATTAGGAATGTTGAATTCCATCTTGTACTAACATCAAGTGACAGAGAAGGGTTTGTGTCCAACCCACATTTTGTAGCATACTTCAGAAATTTCTCCCACTGCACTGTTGACGCCTTAACAGCAACAACAAAGGCTCTGATCTTTCAGTTGCACTGTTAATCACACGCATACCATCTTTAACAACCAGATTCAGAATGTGATTGGCACATCTCACATGAAAAAACAGCCCATCACATACCAAAGGACTGTGCTTCCTGAGTTCTACAATCAAATCCTTAACAACAACTTCGTTTGCAGATGCATTATCCAAACTCAAAGAAAACATCTTTTTCTCAACATACCATTTCAAAAGACAAGAACTAACTGTACAAGACAGCCTCTCACCGGTATGTCGCCCTTCAACATGGAAGAAATTGATGATCCTCTTCTGAATTTTCCAGTTGTTATCAATCAATGAAGAGTGAGACACATAAAGCCTTTATTCTGGATGCTGGTCCACATGTCCATTGTTGCACTGAAGCGACTGTCAATGGTTTTGAAGTATGCATACAACTTGTCCTTTGCAGCCAAATAATACTCCATTATTTCCTTTCTAACAGTGACACGACACTTCAAAGGATAATTGGGACGCATGGATTTAACTCATTCTTGAAAATATTCATGCTCAACCATGTTAAAAGGATACTCATGAACAATCATTACCTCATAGAACTTCTTCAAGCTAGCCTGTTGATCATACTTGTAAGGTTTAACAACAGCGATGCCGGTCTCATCATCAGTTTTTATTGTGAGATGTGTTTGTCCTTTCTTAATGCTGTGGTAATTAAG
This sequence comes from Panicum miliaceum, assembly GCA_032594955.1. Lineage (NCBI taxonomy): Eukaryota > Viridiplantae > Streptophyta > Magnoliopsida > Poales > Poaceae > Panicum > Panicum miliaceum. The sequence goes on from CM064062.1 coordinate 43,844,785, forward strand.
AAGATGGGTCCAAAAACTAGTTGTTCCAAATCTGCTCTCGCCTCTATGTTTGCTGGTCTTATTTTTACACCCTTTGAATTTGCACTTTCCCCAAACCTGTTCTTCCAGCTTGCCATCCACCACCTTTGTCACTGTGTACTTGTCAAAGTAATTCCATACTTCAGATGTGCTCTTCTTTACCCTTTTAGCTGCAGGTTGATCCTGATTCTCATCCTCCCCATCGTTATCATTATCCAAATTGATGGCAGCAGCACCACCAACAGTTGATTCACTAGGTACTAAACTTCTCTCAGATGAAGGTGTTGCAGGTGTTGCCGTTGCCGAGGAAGCGGACATACCATTACCAAGACTCTGACTTGCATTAGCATCACTAGGAGCTGACATCACTATCTTACGTGAACCTATCAAACAAATGAAATTTTCTTAGTTCAACGTGTAACCAATCTTCAGCGGTAAATGACACTACATCAGTACATCTATAGCTAATCGCCTAATCCAGTACTGTGCAGATCCTACTGACCTACTCCAACACGTGAGCGTGATTTGGGAGCTTACCAGATGCGTCTGCTGCCGGCGGTGAGGACTGAGAGCCGGTCACATCCTTCTGTTATGGTGCTGATGGTTCCAGCGGTTCCAACAATCATCCCCGGAACGACGCGTCTCCTGCTGGTGCCATTGCCTTGTGGCTTTCTGGAGAAGTAAAGGTCATTAGTAAACCGTCAAGGATTCCATAGATTTTACTCACAAGTATATATCATATGTAAATATAATTTCATCCACAGCAATAAATTCAAAATTCACCACATATAGTCCATTTCATTTATCCATCCACCATGCTGAAGTGAAAAGCCACGTTACCTCTAAATTTATATCAACAACATTTCATACTTCACCCAATAATTATGAGTCATGTCTAAATTTTTATCACATACTGCTGCTTCGCTTTTTGTACCATTTAATCCATAAAGGCTATGACAGCAAAGGAGTATATTTTCTGGAATCTACAGACTAAGAACTAAATGTTTCATGTAGAAACTTTATTTTACTCATGCCTCTAAAATGGTCTAAACTGCAGTTGAGAACAGACATCTGAATCTGCCCAGAAAACAGGACAGCAAGCTTCACATTTCCATAACTCCAAATCTTTTTTGTCCAAAAATTCTAAATTTTCACCAGAGGATAGAGAATTACACGATCTACAACTTTGGTTCCACACTTGCATTAGAGGTCAACAAGATGGTCTAAAGTAGGTCAAAACCTTAACTGAAAAACTCTGTCAACAAAACAGTACACCTAAACTTTAAATCCATATATGGAGTTCCCCTTATCCAAAAATTATTCCCTTTAACAATGTAGAAAGCTTATGAAGTCACCACAAGATTATCATAGTTATAAAGCCTAATTATTCCTTTGAGGCTTTCAAATACCTCCTAGATACAGCTCTGTCCAGTCTTTCATCAGAACATGACAGCTAGCTCATAAAATCCATATCTCTCAAATCCTTTGGGCTAAAATCACGGAATTTGACAAGATACTAGATCTGAATGTCCCCTAAAACTTTGTAGTTCACACCAAGAATCAGTTCGGCCTCTAAGTTTCCCGAAATGCTCTCTCAATACTGCTACAGTAAAGTGTCGAATCTGAAATCCTAGTAAAGTACCAAAACTCCTTTTCTCCCCACTAATCCACTAAATATCCAACCCAAACTCACGCATGATCATCTAATTGGAGCAGGGAGGAGGGAATCCCACTCACCTTTGTCACCTTTGAAACCCTAGGGAGTGGAAACAGTGGACGAAAGACCGATCTACATCAAATATGCACCTCTCCTTGCTCCTCTCGTCGTCCTCGATCCTTTTTGCCACTCTTCCCCAAGGATTTGGTGCTGCAGTGCTTGGATTCAAAGGTAGGCAGCCATGGAAGGGAAGGGAGAGAGGAAGAACGTGAGGAAGAGGGACTGAGGGAGTCGGGAGGCTGGGGTGGGGGCTGGCGGCTGGGCAGCTAGGGTTGGATAGGGTGCAGAGGTAATTTGGGCCAGGCCCAGGGAAAGAGATGTTGGGCTGGGCCTCAAATACGGTAATATCGGCGGTAAATTACCGGCTAAATACGATATTTCTTGAAAACGATCGGTAAGGAGACTAAATCGTTTTCGTTTTCGTTACCGGAAGAAACTACCGCTTTCGTTTTCGGATTTTCGGTAACCGATTTCGTTTCCGTATAAGCCAAAATCTTGGTAAAATCTCGAAAACGATTCCCGGTAATTGAAGATTACCGTTTTCGTTTTCATCCCTACAAGCAACATTCTTTAGGCTACACTTAACACATCTGACGGAAGTGCAAATATGTGGTTGTTTGGTGAGATGTGGCTGCTTGATGAGATGAGGGGAAAAAGTGTCTTTTTAGGTTACACTTAATAGCAAATCTCTCACGGAAGTGCCAAGGAAAGAATAAAAGAAAATTTTGGGTGTCAAATAGGGCTGGCAAACTTTTCTAGTGCTATATAGGGCAGCAGGTTTTTCGAAGTGCTATATAGGGAATTTCCCTATAAATATACTATATATGAGTCCATCATAACATAACATGAACATGTAGTATTTTTTCCCTTATCGCTCGTTTTTTTGATGCTCTGTCTATCGCTCTTGTTGTATCCTTCGAGCTAGTGCTAGGTGGTATTTACTTTTTTCAAAAGAGAACATGTTTAAATGTTGAGATATCGTATCCAACATTTAGAAACGCTCGGTTCAACATTTTTCTTAAAATTTGTTCAACATTTTGATAAAGCTAGTCCAATAATTTATTTGACAGTGTTGAAATGGTATATCTAAAATGTTGAAGTGGGTTATATTAAATGTTGCACTAAAATATATGTTGGTCATATTGGATCCCATTCCGTTAGAATAATTCTGAAGAATATTGCTGTTCAAACAAAATTAAAAATGATTGAATCATTGAAGAGAATATCAAGTTTGTAATTTGAGAAGCAAACGTAAAACCGCCAACAAGCACTGATACTCCAAAATTAAAAGTGATTGTATAATTAAAGAGAATATCAAGTTTGTAATTTGTGAGTTAGGAAGACAAGTGTGGTTGTTATCACTGCCAAGCTATATTTGTATTTTAGAATCTGTTTGGCAGGACTCCGGTTGTGGTTTCTTTGGTGGAGTGGCTTTTTTCTACTTCGGATTATTAAAACGGCTTCTCCAGCTATTTAAAATGATGAAATACCCATATTATCATTATATTTTTTATTTTCTATTTCTTTTTATTTTTCTTTTTCTTTTCCATTCTCTGTCCTCCTTATCCATCCACCCGGCTCCACTATCGATCCATCCCTACCAGGCCAGGCAGGCTCTCGCGGCCGCTTGGCCTCTCGCGCAGCCGCCCGCTACCGCTCGGCCTCCCGCCGCCGCCATGACCTCCACCAAGGAGCGGTGTTGGGGCGAGGCTGGCCGAGAAGCGATGGCGGAGATGGTCAAGGACAAGTGGTCGGATGAGGCGGTGGAGGTCGACTGTCGGGCAGTAGGCGCGAGAAAGGTCAAAAGCGCATCCATCGTGGTGCCTGCCGGTCACTGGTACACGAGCATGCAGCAGTACATTGGAGAGCGGCCGGCGGCGGCATGCATGGGCGAGATGGCGGGCTGCTGCCCGTGCAGTGCCCCCTGCCCACCGGAATGGCCGGCGGCCGGCCGGGTGCATGCACGTACGTCCGGGTGCCGCCGGAGCGAGGGCGGCGGCCGCGCGCGCGTGCTGATCTGATCGGGTCGGTGATCGAGTTGGCCGGCCTGCTCTGGTTGGTTCTCCTGCTAGCATGCTAGCTAGCTGGCTCCTCCGCCACGCGTGCGTGCAGTAACACAATAATCTATTTTACAAATTGATCTTGATTATCTCCCAATCATTACACGAATCGACTTTGATGTGAAACTAAAAGGCACAATAGAACAGAACGCAATTTAGAAACGAAATATAAGCTATCAAAGACACACTAACTGGACATGATAAGAAACATGAAAAGTGCACAAAAAGTCCAGAGGCAATTTGAATAGACATTCAGATTAGCATCACTATTTGACAAAGAAACCCAATGCAGGAGTGCAAGAACATGAATCATGTACCTCTAGCTCAGTTAGGCAATCTATGATAATCAAGAAGGTCAATTGAACTTCAGCTTCTGCCAAAATGCCTTGCTTTACTTTTTTTAACATAACTGAAGAACTAAGTTAATTACTGATATTGAACAATTTAACAGGCTATGTAAATTATAAGTAGGCTTTTTACATGGTGGTGTTGTCATTGAATGGTGAGCATAATATTTCAAACATCGCAAGCTGCATGTACAGACTAACATATATCATGTGATTTCAATAGGCAATCCTATCCAAGAAGAATTATAGGCCTACTAATTGAAGGCATGCAGCTGGAGAAGCAGCCAAATTTGGTACAAATGATGAAGGAAGGGAGAGAGAGAGAACGCGGAGAATATTCAGGCACAGTGAAGGTGGTGACCCCTGCCAGGGGAGCATAGGTGCAGACAGCACCATAAAAGAGCTCGCATCCCTCTCTATCTTCCAATATTACTGAAACATCTTCAGCTAAAAAACAGATAAACCTGCGGCACACGTGAAAAGAAAAGGTTGTAATAGAAACATGCTATTTGAAACAGGAGGGAAATCCGACAAACGGACAGTTTGACACAGAGCATGCATGGATTAGCAACTATCATGCCAATGAAAAAGAATGTAGATGAGTGATGGAAGTTTTGTTCCCCATGCAATTTTAAGTTTTCTATCTGCTTACATATATGGTTCAGAGAGGAGCAATATGCACATGACAAAATACAAATAGTGGACACCTATTGCAGGGAACTTAGAATTTACAAAGTTAAAAAAGACATAGCTATGTAGACATGTAATTCAACGGCTGCAATTTTTGCCAATTTCATGAGTATCATAACAACAGCTCTACATCAAATCCTAGATAGAATAGATGACGGGAAGAAGCGTGCAGAATTATGAAAGATGGAATATCGTCTCAATTCAATTTAATAATATGAGGCAAGCAAACTATAAGTGCAGAATCAAAGATATAGTTGTTGAGATGAACTGAAAATTCTACATGAAAATTCGTACTGCTGAAGCAATGCAGAAAGCGCAGGGGTGGTGGGCACACAGATGTGCATCGTTTCTGTTGCCTGCAAATCAAAGCAAACTGTAAACTGTAAGTGCAGAATCAAAGATACAGTAATCACGATGAACTGAAAATTCGTACTTCTGAAGCAATGCAGAAAGTTTGGAGCTCGTTGAAGACAGCAAAACTGGAGGCACGGAGCGGTGACCAGAGCTCTTCCTATGGAGCGGCTGCTGGCCTAATCTCCTTCTGAATTAAGCAAATCTGCCACAATCACATGACAGCGGAGATGCCCAAGGGCCGCGTCGTGATCACCACGCCAGCAGCAGGACGGAGACGGGGACAGTGAGCGCGAGCCGAATCAGGTGACCAAGATTTCTCTGACGGGAGTGAGGGGGGAGCTGGAGGGGAAGGTCGCGGCGGCGCACGCCGCGCCCGTTGCAGGCCCATGCGAAGGACAACGATGACGCGGTCGTAGGACCACGTAGGGCGGATGCGACCTGCCGACGGAAGCTGAGGCCAAGAGCCCACGAGTCAAGGCCAAGGTGAGGGGGTGAGGGCTGGGGAGGGGAGGGGAGGGGAGAGCGAAGTCGTGTAGGAAAGGAATCGGCGAAGTGAGGGATTGGAGAGCACAAGCGCCCGACTTGGAGGCAGAGGCGGCGGCGGCGCTGACGACGGCGATGGCTCGAGCGGAGGCTATGATAAACTGGGCACGTTGAGTCGTTGAAATTGGGCCAATTTCTTTGCGACACAACGCCAAGGCCCATGACCGGCGCCCGTTCGCACCGCGTGAAACGCGCAGGTCGGCTACGCCTACACAGAGTATAAAATATACGCACAGCTACGGTAAAACGATGGCCTAGCCTCTGATTTTATTTATACACAGTACAACTCAGACACTCACAACACACGCACACTCACCTTTATGAACTCACACGCAAACTCACACTATGACCGCTCGATTACCGAGTCATACGAGAAGAAGAAGAGATATGTTGGGTCGTCATCTACTGTTTCACAGCTCGGAACCCAAAAGAAGCAATCAATTGAACCGCTCGTGGTGCTACCAACAGTACAACAAAGATTGATTGGGTTTCTAGCCAGCTCGCGTCTCTCGGCGGCTCAGGTTGCAGGAGTCAAATTGAAAGTCACCCCATAGTTCTAAGATGGACATTTGATTTGAAGAAAACCCTCGTTCCTCCGAAAATCATACCTGAGCTTCCAACGCAGTTGCGCAGGTTACATGATCGGTACATGCTCGCGGCTTCTCAATATGAGATTATGTGGGGTGTACTGATTAAAGATGACGATTACTTTCATGGTAAGGATGTGATGTGGCTGTATTTCGAAGAATTATACCAACTGTACCATCAAAACGTCCTCGATATTAGTTTCATCAGCACCTTTGTTCTGTAAGAGGTGCTCTTCAATTTTAATTTATGTAACAAGCGAATATTTTTACATGCCCTCAATCTATTCCTACTTTTTTCTTTTGTATTATACGCAGGATGGAGATTCAAACTTGCAGAAAGAACAGCTAAATTCATTTGGGCTTCATCGACCCAAAGGTTGTGAATTGCATGACTCTACATGACAACCCTAAAGACACATACGAAAACTTATACAATTTCCTACGCATTCAGCATTACAAGCAAAATATTTTATTTTCTTACAACTTTAAGTGAGTGTTTCCTGCCGTGTAACGCCTTTTGCTTTTGTATAATTGAATTTTTTAACCCTAACAAAAAGTGGTTCTGTATAATCTTGCAGAAATCACTGGATACTACTTTGTATAATTCCTGATATGCAATTGACGATTATTATGGACTCATTAAGGAAAGATCCAGAAGATTACAAAGGACATGATCAAGATGTTGAAAAGGTAATTACCAATTATGATAATTCTTGACATGTGCTTAGCGATAAATATATTTATCTGTTTCTCAGTCATGCGCAGTGTTTGGAGAAATTTAAGTAAAAAATATCCAAATGATTTCACAAGCGAACTTAGATTGAAGACAGACTTTCCGGTACGTACTTGGATGCTTGTTTGCACGCTTCATTTGTTTCATTATATTTTTATATGGACATCTAATGACTTCTTTTGTCTTAAAGTGTTTGAGGCAGGCGTAGGATAATAATTTATGCTCATACTATGTTTGTGAGTTCCTTCACAGTTATGTAGGTCCTTACAAGATAGGGAGGCAGAAGTAAGTAATAAATAATATTTTCTAATATTAAAGCTAATTAATGTTACAGATTATTATAATTGGTATTGTTCACTTCTTAATAGGTATCAAGGATGTGGGATCAGCTCATTCCACAGGAAAGAGTTTTGGCGATTCAAAAAGTTCTGGCAGGATTTATTAATGAACTAGTCGTCAGTCCAGATGGTGAATTCTACTACGATGGGCACGTCCTTGATTCAAGTAGTAAATATAGCATAGATGAATATTAGATAAAACTTTGATTCACTTGGTATATATATGTATATATCTATATGTTTCACTTTGATTCACCCGGTGAATCCACTTTGTGTGTATATATATATATATGTGTGTGTGTGTCTATATATATGTGTTATATATGTATTGTACGTATTTCATACTAACCTCGAACAAGCGTGTAGGAGCGTATTGCAGTAATATAATAGATTTCTTAATTTTAAATATGAAAATATAATTAAAATAAAAAAGAAATGAATGGAATGGAAAATAGAAAAAAGAAAAAAGAGAAGGGGACCTTTGGTCCTGGTTGGTAACACTAATTGGGGCTAAAGGCTGGGACTAAAGGTCCATTTTAGTCCCGGGTCCTTGACCCGGCCTTTTATCTCAGATTGGTAGTTCTGGTTGGAAAACCGAGACTAAATGAGATTTTCCAACCAGAACTAATTAAGGATTCTGTACTAGTGCCAGTGTGTGCAGAGCTTGAGAAACAGCTACTAGATCACTATCCATTAATGTTTAGGACATGATCAAGTGGTTCCACGGCCATCATTGCTCATTGAGGATTCAGCCCCCCTATGCAAATGCAACCAAAATAGTACTACTTTTTTTAATATATATATATATATATATATATATATATATATATATATATATATATATAATAGACAACCTCTGCCTGTTCCGTTTTTGTTTTCCTTTGTGCAGTTGCTCGGGATGACTTAATCAGGTGGTGGCAAGCATGTTGGCCATCGTGCATATGGTATACTATTATTATAGTATTTCCCTAATAATACTACGAATCTGTCGATGGACTACCTAGATCATCAGCTCCCGAGTGCATGCATGCATGTACCATGAGTAAAGGTCCTGGCCTGGTGGCCAAGAACGTGATCGAAAAGCGAAACAAGAACCAAGTGGACGGCATGGTGCCGATCGAGACCGATCGAGAAGCAGGACAAGATCAGCATGCAGCAGCTGCTGCAAGTTGTTCCTGATCTGCGTGCAAATTGTAGAGCTGCATGCTGTGACAACGTCATCTCGCGCTTTCAGATGATGATCGCTCGCGCTGACGGCGAAACCACCACACGGAAACGTGGGTTGAACGACGACCGTATTACCAGAGGCGGGGTTGCTGCTGGTTGCTTCTTGTGATCCGGCGCAGGGCAACCGGCCTGTACTAGGGGATCGCGTGACAAAGTTTATTTAGATTAAAAGGTTGCCAACTAGTACAGAGTTTTAGGAGTAGATCACATCGAGAATCGGTACAATTTCCATGTGAACACCTACTTATCCGAGACCGTATGGAGCAGCGATTTATTTTTTTAAAAAAAACAATACATGGATGTAACTATTTTTATTTTTGCGAAGGATGAAAATTAGATATTTTACCACTATTTGACAAAAAATGTTATTTTCATCAATTATTGTGTGAATACAATGCAATTTTCCAAATGGAAAAAATTATTTTTTCTCTCCTGATTTGCTAAAATCATGCAATTCTAATTATTTCTATTTTTGATCTGGGAAAATCGATCGATTTGTGTCCTTTGAATCGTCGACATAAGTATATTTCTGTAAGTTCATTCTTAGAGTAGTATATATCCAGGAAATTAAATTTGTATGGCATGGTGGATGATCATCAAAGAAAACACCTGGTTATTAGTACACGACCGTAAGTTTTAAAACTTACGGTCAAACAGACTCTTTTAAGAGTTCTTTTCCCATCCCCTCCCCCTTCCTCTTTGCTTTCCCTTTCCCTTCTTCCTTCGGGCCGGCGGCAGGGAGGCGCGGCGCGGCGGCGAGCTTCTCGCTTTTTTTCTTTTTATTTTCTTTTTTTATTTTTTGATGCAAAAGTTTTTTACAAAAGTTTTTTACTTGAACTTTTTTTGTTTTAGATGTAAAGTTTTTTCTTCAATTTTTTTCTTAAAATTTTCTCTTCCAAATGTTTTCTCATAAAATATTTTACCGTCTCTTCAAAATTTTCCATGAAAAATTTCTTCGAGAAAATTTTATCAGAAAACGACAAGGAGATTACTAAAAACGAAAAAAAAACGGTCGGACGCCTGCCCTAGGAGTAGTTGGTTAATTATCTCTCACTCTGCACCGTCTCGCATGAGCTACCAGCTTATTAGGGCAGCCACAGTGCGCATCTGACAAACGATGCTCCAAACGTCCCATTCCAACCGATGCTTGATTTCTCATTTTAGCTGCAACGTGCAAACTCTTGATGGTGGGACCCACTCTGCTGATATTGCACCAACATTCAATGCCCTTCACCCTGCCTTACCCATCCGTCTGCAGCAAAATTATTTTGTATTCATCTGGCATCGATGCATGTAGAGTCCCCAATGCCAGGATTTTTGTTGCAACGTGCAAACGGATGCTTCAATAGTAGAGAGAAAGTCAAAGCATCCTTCTTTTTGGACGCGGTGGCTGGTCTTAGTTGGCTTATCCCCGACACGTACGTTGATTTGAAAAAATATTGCGACACGTACGTTCGTGTGACCAGCTAAAGCAAGAAACACTACTTGTACCGGGTGATGACAGTTACTTCCTCCAGTTGAAATGGATAACCCATGTCCTCTCTCTCTCTCTCTGAGCCAAGTCTTCCGCCCATTGGCCTGCTCACAGCGCTGAAGAGTAAACCCTACCTAGCCATGACCATGACCACCTCACCTATGGCTGTCTCGTCCGTATCCAGCACGGAAAACTACCTACCACAAGGAGAAACAAAATGGCCCTGTCAATCGCTGTATCAACGTTGAACAATCTCTCCGCCGGAGGACGACACGAGACAGTCCGATAGATGCGTGCACATGAACACTGCAACTCTGCAAGCACACACGGCAAAGGAGACGAGGAACGAAGAAACCACCCGGAAATTAAGCCAGAGGGAGAGACAGGGTTCATCGCACCATTCGGAGACGATGGATCGGAGCAGCAGGATGCGCACGACGACGTGATGATCAGCAGATGGTTTATTAGGTCAATGCCCTTAGGGATCATCCATCCATCAACTTTTGGATGATGAGCAACCTGCTTTGATCAGCTGCTGGTTTACAATGCAAGCTGAATTTGCATACCCTGTATATTTTATTTTCACAGCGGCTGTTCAAGAAAAGCATGCATGTAACTTATTAACAGAGTATTGCTTCTGTTTGTTGGCAGTGACGCGCAATAACAACATTGTCAAATAAACCAGCCGTTTCTTGAGCCATTGATGGGAGGGGCGCAAATACAATGGATCTCGCGCATCAACGAGACTGACGAAACAGCAACCTCCTGTCGTCAGACTAATTAAGCGTGGCTTGACAGGGCCGGCTAATAATTGACTTGGATTAATTGCCTGTTGAAAATTAAACAAGATGAGTATGTACCATGCAAATGCAACGAACAAAGGTTATTCAGCTCAAGTCATGTTGATTCAGTCCAAAAGTTTTGGACGGTTGGTGCTACGGACCTGGACGAGCATTACACACAAGGTTAGGCCTGATCAAGGACAACTGAATAGTGCTCTGAATTTACTCAGGAGCCGTCTTCCATCGGAATTTCCCTTTCACATGTACGTATTTCTCTATCAGCAGAATTCAGTGAAAAGCAGGGCAAATGCAACGATCAAAGGTTATATATTCAACTGAAGTCGTGTTGATTCAGTCCGAAAATTTTGGACGGTTGGTGCTACGGACCTGGACGAGCATTACACGTAAGGCTAGGCCTGGTCAAGGACAACTGAATAGTGCTCTGAATGTATTCAGGAGCCGTCTTGCATCTGCATTTCCCTTCACATGTACGTATTTCTCTATCAGGAGAATGCAGGGGCGATTTCGAAGCCAAAACTTTGTCTTCGGGGGTGATCTCTATAGCAAATATATTTTTGAAATCGACAGTTGAGGATCATTTAATTTGTACTAAAAACTTGGGCTTTATTTGGAGGGACGACTTTGCCCTCCTCAGCACCCCTATCCTCGCCCCTTGTGAAAATGGTTAGCAACCAAATGTCTTAGCGTGGCGATAGAATCGTATGGGTGCATGACTTCATCCACTACTCAAATCCTGATTTTTTTACATATATTTGGATGTTTATAAGTTGAATTGTTGTATAAAAAATCCTCAGTAATGTGCATCTGCCACCGGAACTGAAATTTGAAATTTTCAACACGAACGATAAAGAGGACCTTTTAAAAAATACGATGAAATTTAGAAGATTGATCGCCTTTTTTACGAGTAGAACATGTCGATTGGTCTATTATCACATAATCTTCATGAAACATATGATGGCCTGGATTAAGTTCACGAGGAAAATGTTCAACGAGTGTTCAATTTAATCATTTTTCTTGTTGGAAGTTGGAGGCAACTATATATGTTGCTCAAACTAGAGAATCTATATCTGCAACCCAGCTAAGAGCAAGTATAGTAGTCGGCGGGGAACTGGCGGGATCCGATATGGAGGAGAGAGAGGAGAGTCGGTGTTCCGCTTATCACCCGCTCTCCGTCGACCGCTGAATCTATGCCCGTGGGCCTGCCACGGGCATGCAGCCGGCTGTGTTATTAGCCCTGCTCTGATGGTATCATCGCAAGTTCACAACATTATTTAAATCCAGTACACCACGTTGCATGAGCGGAGACTAGAATCTGCTTATGCATGCATCGTTGCACTCGCAACCGTCGCGTACACTGTACCAAACCCAGCAGCTAGCTCTCGCTAGCGGACAAACACGAAGCAAGCTGTCGATCGACCTGTCGGCCGAACAAATCGCAGCTCGATCATCACGCTGACCGGCCGGCCTTTTCCAAGATCAGATCAGCCATTCCCTTGTGAAGCACAGGTATTTCTTTCCTCTACTGTTAAAAATGTGGTGGAATCATGTGTCTTACGCGTGGGCCACAGGGGAGCAAACCGTTCCGGACCCCACATGTAAGTGTCCGCTCGGTACCATCCGTCGCGCGCGTACCGGTTGCTGGCTGCTACCGGTGGCAGACCGGCCGCGTGGATTAGCGGAACGATCAGGACGGCCATGTGGGCCCCGGCGACGAACAAACAAAGTATGAAAGGGAAGAAACGCGATCAAAACATGTAAGTAGGAGGGGGGGAGAGAAAGATTCAATGAACCGGCAGAATGGCGAGCAGATCCAGATGACAGGGGAGAGGGGGTACGAACGGCGACCAACTTGGGCAACTTGCCCTCCGGGTTCGCCACCACATAAAAAGCCGGCGCCACCGCGCACTCCTCCCCCACCGCACCACCTCCTCCTCCACCGAACCCGTCCCCTTCCACCTCCTCCTCCTCCGCCATTTTTTCCCTGTCGCGGCAAGGCGATAGGTTCGGCGTCCCCCACTCCGCCCTCCGATCAATTGGTTCGGTGCTGTTGCTTGGCGATCTTCCCCACCTTCGTTCCGGTTCTTGCGCCCGCCGGCGTTCTCGGAGCAGGAATCGGCGTTCTCGGTCTTTGCCCGCTCGGCATGTCTCCGTTCCAGGGATACAGAGGTAAAGGTCCTTGCTTTCTGGCTGAGATTTCGAAGATTTGTAGCAGCTGGTGTGGGGATTGATTGGGTTTGCTCTTCCTCTTCTTGGTTTGTGCTTACCGATTTCTGCCTCGTTTCTTGGTTCAGGTGATGGCGTTCTAGCCGGCGTCCGGTCGCGCAAGCGCGTGTTCGCGTCGGCAGCCGACGAGCCCGTGACGGCCGCGGCGCCCAAGCGGCAGAAGCGGAGGGAGGAGCCGTCCCTGGACGCGCTCCCGGACGAGTGCCTCTTCGAGGTCCTGCGCCGCGTGCGGGGCGCCCGCGCGCGCTGCGCCTCCGCCTGCGTCTCCCGCCGCTGTCTCGCGCTCCTCGCCGGCATCCGCGCCTCCGAGGCCGTGCTGGCCCCGCCCGCCCCCGCCGTGCCGGACCTCAACATGGAGTACCTCGGCGGCGAGGACGACGACGACGAGGCCGACCTCATGGACCACGACGGCGACGCCCGCGAGAGGACCTTCGAGGGCAAGGAGGCCACGGACGCGCGCCTCACGGCCGCAGCCGTCGCCGGCCGCCTGGCCGCCGTCTCCGTCCGGGGGAGCCACCCGGCGCGCGGCGTCACGGACGCCGGCGTCTCCGCGCTCGCCCGCGGCTGCCCGGCGCTCCGGTCCCTCGCCTTGTGGGATGTTCCGCAGGTGACCGATGCTGGGCTCGCCGAGTGCCACGCGCTCGAGCGTCTGGACATCACTGGCTGCCCGCTGGTCACGGACAAGGGCCTCATCGCCGTTGCTCAGGGTTGCCCGGAGTTGAAGTCGTTGACCATCGAGGCATGCTCTGGTGTTGCCAACGAGGGTCTCAAGGCGATCGCCCGGTGGTGTGCTAAGCTGCAGGCGGTGAACATCAAGAACTGCGCTCATGTTGATGACCAGGGTGTGTCTAGCCTCGTCTGCTCCGCAACGGCATCATTGGCCAAGGTCCGTCTCCAGGGTCTGAGCATTACTGATGCTTCTCTTGCGGTGATTGGGTACTACGGGAAGGCTATCACAGACCTCACCCTCGCTCGCCTCCCAGCAGTTGGTGAGAGGGGATTTTGGGTGATGGCCAATGCCCTGGGCCTGCAGAAGCTCAGATGTATGACTGTTGCCTCCTGCCCGGGACTCACGGATCTTGCTCTTGCATCTGTTGCTAAGTTCAGCCCAAGTTTGAAGCTTGTTAACCTCAAGAAGTGCAGCAAGGTGTCCGATGGTTGCCTCAAGGAATTCGCGGAATCAGCAAGGGCTCTGGAGAACTTGCAGGTTGAGGAATGCAACAAGGTTACTCTCATGGGCATTCTTGCTTTCCTCCTCAACTGCAGCCCGAAGTTTAAGGCTCTCTCTTTGGTCAAATGCATTGGGATCAAGGACATCTGCTCTGCACCTGCACAGCTTCCAGTATGCAAGTCACTTCGCTCCCTCACCATCAAGGAATGCCCAGGTTTCACAGATGCCAGCTTGCCTGTGGTGGGCATGATCTGCCCTCAGTTGGAGAATGTCAATTTGAGCGGTCTTGGTGCAGTCACCGACAATGGTTTCCTTCCGTTGATCAAGAGTTCTGAGAGCGGGCTGGTCAATGTTGATTTGAATGGCTGCGAGAATCTCACAGATGCAGCTGTTTCTGCCTTGGTGAAGGCTCATGGTTGTTCTCTTGCACACCTTAGCCTTGAGGGCTGCAGTAAGATTACTGATGCAAGCCTGTTTGCAATCTCTGAGAGCTGCAGCCAGCTTGCCGAGCTTGATCTTTCAAACTGCATGGTCAGCGACTATGGTGTTGCAGTCTTGGCGGCGGCAAAGCAGCTCAAGCTTCGTATCCTCTCACTGTCTGGTTGTATGAAGGTCACCCAGAAGAGTGTTCCTTTCTTAGGCAGCATGTCTTCATCCTTGGAGGAACTCAATCTCCAGTTCAACTTCATCGGCAACCACAACATCGCCTCGTTGGAGAAGCAGCTCTGGCGGTGCGACATCCTTGCTTAGAGGAACAAGAAGGCGATTAGTTGCTGGAGATGCTGGGTCAACCTTCTCCAGATGCAAATATACGACCGTAGCGGTAGTACTTCAGTCCAAGCTTCATAGTTGAGTCTGGTTTCCGGCTCGTGTTTGTGCCATGGTGGGTCTCCTTTTTGTCATAGGGCCGGTTGTTTTCCTGGGGGGTTGTTTTTGCCAAGGCTCGTTTTTTGCAGGTATCCTCATGTGAGGATGTCTGTTCATTGAGCCTTCGGCAGCCATTACCATGGCGCCTTGCCCCCCTTCATCCCAACCTAAGCCTTTGTGATCAGAGTCATTTCACCATGCAGTTTCTCAAGTTGTGTTTGGAGCTCAAGTATTGTCAAGTGTGTCTTCTTTCCAGTACTTCTGGTTATAGAGTTTAAAGACATCAATGCTAAGTTTGTATCAAGTTGTATTGTCGGTGTCTTTGATGTCTAGGTGTCTGCAACCTCGTCGAGTTCAGTTTGTTGGTCATGGATTGTTGCTGGCTCAGTGTCGATAGGGTTTGCCTATATGCTTGGGAATCTGGCCTTTGCAAGGTTCATTCTGTAGAAGAGCCTTTGCCATGACAACCCTGTGTGGTTGTTTTTCTTCTCCAGATACCTGGTTTTTCAGGCAGGTGGTTTGAAACACTGTAACCTTTGCAACCTTCTGAAGATAAATAAAACTTGTGTTCTGTTAAAAGTCCTGTGCCTTGTGATAATATCATCATACCATGCTTGTGCTGACCCATTATGTTAACTCAATCCTGTTTATATGACCGGTTAGTTTCTTTGAATTCCTTGTGAATTGTGCAAGCAACCCTGAGTCCCTGAGATAATGAGCAAGAGGCTGCAGCTTGTGCTGACCCATTATGTATCTCTTGCATGTATTATGTTACTAAGTTTCAATGAACTTCTTATCAGAAATAAAGAAAATAAGAGCAAGGGGCTGCTGCCTTGTTTTACTGATACTGGCCAGGACTATTCATTCAGTCATGCTTGGCTTGTAAGCACGCCTTCCTTAGAACTGAGCTGCTTGCTGAAGTCTTTGGTCAGTTGTTGCGTAGCAGTGCTGAATCTTCTTGGCCAAGAGCATTCCTTTCCTTAGAACTGAGTTGGGAAGATGCACCGATGAAAAATTGTTCTACTAAGTGTGATGCAATGCGAAATGGACCCTTTATTGTCAAGCAAGTATGTGCTTCCTGACTCCTGAGCAGAGATGCCAGCTGAGCTTCGCACTGGAAGAGCATTGGTTTGCAAACACGAGGAGCCCCTGCAGGCAACTCATAGGACACCAAATATAAATTTACATTTATTCCAGAAACTCTTTTTAACCCAATTGTCCAGATTTTGTATCCAAATTTTTGAAAAGTCAGACATGAACCCTGACCATGAGGAGTCGCTGCGTCTTGCCGTTGGCCTGTCCGGTGAACTTGTTCGCCTCGCGGCAGCTGCCAAGCAAGCGCCAGATGACCCGGCCACCATGTTCATCCTCTCTGGTCTCTGCCCTTCTTTTTTCCTCGCTGCGTGCTGTGCTGTGCTGCTCCGCTGTACTGACTAGCTCCGTGGTTCATGCACTTGCCCATTTCCTGGTGCCCCGGACCTGCCTGCGTCACCGGCCTGTGACGTAAGGGAAAAGAAAGAAAACTACCAGTCGTTTGACGCTTTTGCGTCTCATGAGGGCTTGCTTGAATAAAGCTACACGCTTTTGCGTCTCATGAGGGCTTGCTTGACGTTTGGGCAGGGCAGAGAGGGTCAGGTTCATCCGAACTTCAGACCTGAAAGCCTGTGGTGGATTTTTTTTTTAAAAAAGAAGCCTGTGGTGAACGAAAAAGACAAGAAGGGTCTGCACTGTAGTTGAGCATAGTTGAGGACTTTGAGAGTCTTCTTTAGCTAGCAGGGTTGGCTGACAGTGTGTGGTCAGAAGTGTTCTCTCTCAACATCATGTGTAAAGCATGCGTACTATTGTGATAAGGGTGCAAATAAGTGGAGTTCTATGATAATTTGGCGCCTAGGTGTAGTTTCTGTGAGTAGAAATTTCCTAAACCAGGGCCTAAATTGATAATTTCCAACAATCACTTTAAAATGTCCACAAGTAATTCCAGCTGAGTCAGCAGAATCTTTTGATGCCCTTCAACGGATCAGAATCTTGGATCCTCCGAGCATTTACAGGATCTGGCATGAGCACATGAGCCGGCTTATTTCCTGGATTCTCGCACCGTTTATGGTATGCAAGCGTGAGCTATCCGCAATCGTTTAAAAGAATATTTTATTCTGATCATCGAGCTCCTCTATACCTAATTTTTTCGCACCACTTCATACTCTATATCCATCCTCTATCCTAACTACCAACCGTGGGGCCCACAAATCAGGTTTTATTTATTTTTTTCTCCCTCCCTCCCCGATCACTCTCTCTCCTCCCTCCTCCCTCCGTCCGGCAGCCTCTCTCTCCCCTCCGGCCGATGGAGCTCGCCGGAGCCTGCTCGCGGCCTCTCTCTCCGCGCGCGGCAGTGGAGCACGCAAGCAGGCAAGGCAAACCCGCCCGGCCGCCCGGCCGCCGCCGGCTAGCCTGGTCCACGGGCGCTGGGGGGCGCGGGGCCGACTCGGTCCCCTCCCGTGCCGGCGTCCCGCTCGCGGATCCGCCCCCTGCCCGCTCTGCGACGAGCGGCCGCCATGGCCAGGTGCGCGGGGAGTGATGGGCAGGGGCGGGCCCCACGCCACGGTGGCAGGTAGCGGGCATCCGCTGCCTCCTCTGGAAATAGCGGAGGGAGGGCCGTTGCGGGGTTTTTTCCTCTAAATTTATTTATACTCCAGGATGGCGTAGCGGGTCTTTTACAGGACCCAGTGCGTTCAGCCTAAGGCCCACGTACGATTGGGCTTGATTCGCGCACCGTTTGAACAAGACCCGGACCCTTATGCTGGCTCATTTTGATGCTGAGAGATAGGCTAGCCCAAAAAGCAACGCGGCACCCAACCAACGCGCTTGCTGCTTTACCGAGCGACGAAAAAGCCCATCTAAAAAAAAGAAATAGAATGACCAAATAGCCCACACACTGCCTCCGGCGCCGTCCGGTCCGACTTTTTTTGTTTTTCAATAGACAAGCTCAGATTCTTAGTGAAGGCGAAAAATAATGAGCTTACATTTTACCTCTCTCCAAGGATTCTATCAATAAAACTGGGATATCCTTACTCTTTGATGCTTTCATCACCTGAAATCAATTGAGACAAATTCTCAATATGAAATCCTATCAGGTCTCATGGCTGCTGGGGCAGCAAACAGATGCTAGTGTTAAATAAATATAGAAAAAAAACTGACCAGTGAAAAATCCTTGCATTGCTGGGGCAGCAACTTAAAATTTGTACCAGGAGATGCTCAAATATATATTTGGTCTTCCTCAAAGGTGCATTGCGCAAGGCTCTCTCAAGTCTCAATGGCACCCATTAAACATGTTTGTCAGCTATCAGGTGCACCTTTTGGAAGCCTTTTCCTATGAAACCAAAAATGCTGTGATGTGGCACACTCGCATACCGAGTTCTCACAATGATAAATCCCAAGCTAAAAGTTTAAATATTTTGTATCTCTCTCCTTGTAGACAATTTAATTCACAAAAAAGTTATATTGGTAAAGCAACATCATATAGCTGCAGATATTAATATCAGCACACACCATCTACATTATCCCCCAATCTAAAAATCTTTTCAAAGCAGGTCTGCCTTATCATGCTATACCATGATAGCAGTACTAGCCAACTAGTAAACTCACCATTTGGGCCGGACTTGTAAATCTTGTTCTCCATTCAAACCAGAGATGCATTCTTTGAATACCTTCTCAAGGAACAACATCAATATCCATGTCTGCATCCATTTCTGCGCTTGGAGTTTCAGCACTTACTTTTACATTTTCTACAACCCCGCAGTCACCACAGTTTATGTTGGCAATGATAGAACTTTGAACTACTACAGAAAGCAATTCCTATTACAATTCAATCATCAATGGTTCTGATTTACGGTCAGAGTGGAACAAGTCGCAACTGATCTGTCCCATGTGCAAGGATGATCTGGTCCACCATATTGGTTAACCGCAGGTGCGTGCCTCCCAATAAATCGCCACCAGTACCCACCATAACCAAACCTTGGAACGTCGATCCTCCAAGAAACCATATGTAAAGTGTAATATTAACAATGCACCAAAGTTTCAAATGATTGGATTCCCAACACTACCATGTTTATCATTTTTTATCAGGTATTAACATCAAGATGCCTAGTAATTGAAATCACAGAAAGATTCACAGACCATTTTGGTTGACCGAACCAGCTTAGGAAAAAGTCATGCACGAATGGGTCGAAAATAAATCTGAAACTTGCGCCCTATGGCAAGATTGATGTATAATAGCAGGACAAAATGAATTCACAAGATCTATATAAACTCCTTAAAGAGAAGATGTAGACATTACCTTTTCGGTCGCCCACCATCTTCGAGCGCAGCAGTACTAGCTCCGACATGGTGGGTGTCATGGCTGTAAACCACAAAACTGTCAACTAACTAGGACCGATCTGTGTGGCACCTTGCTCGAGAGGAGCTGCTCCACCACCCGGTCGTGATGCCCAAGGTCCGCGCAGAGCTGCTCCCTAAAAGGATCTGCGCTGGGCTCGAAGCTCCACCTGATGAGGACGAAGATGTTTGGAACGACGAAGAATACTGGAGGTGGAGGAAGAAGAAGTGAAGAACAGAGGAGAGAAAAGACGGCCGCAGATAGAATATTCGAGTGCCTGGGCCCTGGGCTTCTGCCTGGCGCCTGCTTTTGGGGCCTCTGGAGTGGTAGGACCACTTCGTCATGAATCTTGGCGCAGCACCAACATCCAACAGATAGCAAATAGGCTTCCCCCGAAGGCAACTTCGAGAAAACCACTCCTGCCAGAAGGAAACAAAATGCATGACAAGATGGCCCAGTGACACAGCAATATTTCTACATCTAAAATAGTGAGAGCTTACAACAGAGCAAAGTGACTGGCACTAAGAGAAAAATGGTCGATGCTGCTAAGATGTTCTGGCTTTACATCAATCACCTAGGACAAGGTGATTCTTTTGGAAAATTGAAACATAGGAATAGAAATAACTACTAAATCATGGAAAAACTTAATTAAATAAAGACCCTTTTATGATCTGATACAAATACTGCACAAAGATATAAACAGCTCTAAGAATATTAGGAAGTACAAAGTAAGATGACTTCACAAACAATTTGACATTTTCTCCATGTCATAAAGCAGTAACAGATGCTTTCTCTGTTCTAATAAACTATAAAGTAAACATGGTGTTATTCAGCTGAGAAGATCTTTTTTTCAGGTAAAGCAAACACTCACCTAGCCATGATGTGATGAAGATCTGGTGCGTCGCCGTGCATAGAACCATATAGAATTTGTGGCAAAAAGGAAGAAATCCAAGGGCTTACTGATAAATGCTTGACAAATAACATCTTAATGAGCATAGCACTCAGGAAGTCCTCACAATTTTTTTTTAAAAAATATGCTTAATCTGCCATATTAAGAACGACACAGTATGCTAAATCAAGAAGTACATACGCAAGAAGCAAGCTCAGGAACAATTCATATCTTTTTTTTTTAACAAAGACTAATATCCTGTAAAAGCCACTAAGTTAACCAAAGGCATGTAGCTAAAATTTTCTGGTACAATAAGATGGTTGTTTTGAAAAGGAGCTTCATAACCATAGCAATGAGAGAAGTACCATATATGTTCCAAAATTCTGAACTATACTTTAATATGCCAAATGACTCAAGAAAGGTATATCATGAAACAGTGAAACGAATCTGCCGGCAACCTTGATAGTTCAATATTTTTTTTATTATTTTCTCAAACACGTAGGAGAGCTGGAATTTTTTCTCTCTTGAACGCTACTTAAATAGTAAATTGCAACCTAAGATTTAAAATAGAAAATCATTCTGATGAGAACAATGAAAAAAATTACAATGTAACTGTGTTTGCCATTCGGTGAGCTTTATGATGTGTCATATGCTAGTCTCAATGGAGGTTTCATGAGTTTCATGGACATTAAATAAGCTGATGTGGCATATTATTAATGAAGAGAGATAAGATAAAAGTTTCATGGGATGAAATGAGTTCATGGGGATGAAACCAATCTGCACTGTTTCCAACACAGGAGAGTCTTGGAAATAGTGTCATGATCCATGAAACCCCCACTGAGACTGGCCTAAGCAGTAAAAGACTAAAATCAATGCGATTCGTATAGAATAATTATTCACTTGAAGTTTGGGAATAACACAAATCACGGTTGTGGACAAAGAATATATATGTGAATTCCAATGGTTGAAGTGATCAATGCTAGGACATATTTCGGATCCTATCTACAAATGACAGTACCAGAATGAAACACAGATCATGCCACTTTTTTTGGAAGAACTGATGTCGCATCTCAAGCTGACTTTAAGACTTATGATATAAATATTATATACAAACTCATGGGGTCTGAATTTACGATAAAAAAATCAGGCACCATGTAATACTTAAATAATAACTAAAGAACCAGACATATAATAACATTTATGAATCTGCCTTTAACTGGATATCTAGGGTGTTGAAAATTTGAACTGTAAGAGCTGACTACATGCCAAGCATCCTTTGGATATTGATTATTGAAGCACTGACCTTATTTCAAGTGAATGTGTAACTCCTTCAGCAAGAAACTAGACATTTTCACATGGGAAAATTGGTTCCGGGGACCAAACATGGTTGCAGCTTGCAACACAGGATACTTTGTGGTCTGGTCCTTTATACTGTAGTAGACGATTTTTAATTGACAACCTGCTATGGCATATGAACAGCTTGACACTACCATTGTTTTTATTTACCTTTTTTTTTACGATACTACTATTTTGTGTCCTCAGTGAAGGCAGTTCCAGGATCAAGAAGGAATTGAAGACTATGTTCAGACCCTCTATTCAAATTGTGCAGTCATTTTGTGTAATAACCAGAGTACTAAGCTTTAGTGGCCTATGAAACCTCTGGTTTTACAAAATCAGACTGTAAACATATTATATCTTATGTGCAGTGACAGAAATCATTTCACTGTTTATTGAGAGAATCAGAGAGTAGATTAGAATTGCATCATCCACATTGATTATGATACAGTGATATATAGTAAGGAGCACAGCAACTGTTTTTAGTTCTTTAAAGTTCGACATATCTGCATATCCGTGAACTACCGCATAAAGAAATAGGTCAACAGCTTCCACAAATTACAGGAAGACACTTTTTATTGCCATAAAACATAACTTACATCCAGGGTAATTGGACAGACAAATATGGATTGCATGCAACCAAACCAAGCTTGTTATTGCCATAAAACATAACTTACATCCAAGGTAATTGGACAGACAAGTATGCATTGCATACAACCAAACCAAACAGCAGGTCAATTCCTACATCCAGAAGGCTACACGAGAAAATGAGGAAAGATGCTTTGACACTAGATAGGAGTTGGTGGTGCGGCCAATGGTTTGCAGCTCTCCCTTGTGACTGTACTTGAGGCCGAACATGGTGATATCCAGCATGCAACCATCACAGTCACCACAGGCGTCCTCATACTCCAGTCCCTCATGCACCAACACAATGCAAAATCTGGAACCACCCATGTACGTCAGAGTAGGCGTACGATCCACCTTGTCTCGGCTCCACAGCTTGTCCTTGGCCATCTTCCAGTCCGGCTGCATGGCACTTGTGCTGCTGTGGGAGATCACTTGGCAGGAGCAAATGCCACCATCCCTGTGAAGCCCAACCCATGCATCCAGATCACTGTCAAAGAAACCTTCATGTTTGAAAGGCAACCTCCACTCGCCATGGTACCTCCACTCGCAGTGCCTGGTGTCAAAGGAGAAGGTCCGATCACCTATATGCGTTCCGTGGGCAGAGAGGAAGATGGTGTGTCCATCTGGGTGAAGGGCGTAGGAGACAATCACTTCCTCCGTCTTGAATGGTGGTGGGAATGGCATGCTTTGCCATGACCAATCCAAAGTTGGGGTTGATAGACGCAGACCTTGCTTGGCACCGGCCGCAGACATCACCTCAAAGGAGTGCGGCCTTTTGCCAAAGTAGTATGTGAATGCATACAGCTTATCGGCGGCGAACACAAACTTGTTAACGCCATCGAGTAACGGATCCGGGAGGCAAGGGCCGGTGGCCAGCGCCGCCGTCTCCGTGTTGTAGTGAAGATGTTGCTTCCCAGGGCGACAAAGATCATGGGCCAGTAAGGTACAGGTGCCACCAGCCGGAGGACGGGGGGATCCCCGAGGTGAGGGTTGGCAGTGTCGATCTTATGGATCGAGAAGCCTTTGGCCCAATCATCCAGCACCAGATAGAGATGCTTTTGCTTCTGCAACCTCTTGCCGGTCCCCTGGCCCTGCTCCTGCCGCCGCTTGGACATCCCCCCTCCAACAATTTTGTGCTCCTCCACCGAGTTACCCGGATTCAGATTCGATTTTTCGTTGCAATCGAGATGTCTCACAGGGCCAAATCAGTGCCTTTACTTATGGAGCCTCAGCAATGCTTGTGCCAGGTAGGGCTCCTCCCCTCTACCTAGATGTAATCGAATTCGGAAATGAAACCGTCTAAGTTGGGGTCACGTACCTCCGCCGAATCCGAGCGTTCTAGCGGCCTGGGGCAGAGTAGTCGCACGCCGTCGTCAACCTGCCCTCCCCCGCTGCGTGCGCGATGGCGCGGTGCGCTCGTGCCGCCGCCCGCCTCTCTCCCAGCACAACGTCGCCTTCCCCCCTCGGCTAGCTCGTGTGGTCGGGTACTCCGTGGTGGATTAGTTTTTTTTTTCTAAAAAAAAGAATCCTGTGGTGAACGAAAAGACAAGAAGGGTCTGCACTGTAGTTGGGAATAGTTGAGGACTTTGAAGGGTCTTGTTTAGCTAGCAGGGTTGGTTGACAGTGTGTGGTCAGATGTGCTGTTTCCCAACATCATGCATACACCATGCGTACTATTGTGATAAGGGTTCAAAAATAAGTGGAGTTCTATGATAATTTGGTGCGTACGTGTAGTTTTTGTGGGTAGAGATTTCCTAAACCAAGGTCTAAATTGATAATTTCCAGCAATCACTTTAAAATGTCAGCAAGTCATTCCAGCTGAGTCAGCAGAATCCTTTGATGCCCTTCAACGGATCAGAGTCTTGGATCCTCCAAGCATTTACAAGATCTGGCATGAGCACATGAGCCAGCTTATTTCCTGGATACATACACAAGGAATCGATTCTAACGGGGAGTTCAGGTCCCTATTACGTGCAGGCTGCACAACTGGCGCTATACAGACTATCTACACTAGCATCACAACCGTACAACCATCTGCTGCTGCAAGCTGCCTCGTTTCATCTACTAAAGGCTCAGCTATGGTACACATGTCGCCTGCAGAAGCAGCTTCGGAATCCATCACGACTCCCAGCTTCAAAAACCATCACGAAACCCCAGCTTCAAGAGCATTGCCAGATTTAACAGAAGCTCATGTCATCGGAAGCCAGGAATCGTGTTGTTCTGGGTGTAACTCCCATCAGTGGCGGTGCCGGGCTAGCAAGTGGTCGTCCTCAGCAGTGTGGATCTCGCAGAAACTTCAATGGGCTTCCAGATTATGCTGTCGAGATTGCTGCATAAGTTCTTGTAGAACTGAGATGAGTTTAGGATGCAAGTTAGTAGCAGCCATTGCAAGATTCTCAAATCACAAGGCATGCAGAGTGGAGAGAAAAAAACATTTGAAATAGTACTTTGTTGGTGTCCAACAAAATGATTAGTATAAAGGATGAGATGCAAACAGAACAGACCCTGTGGTATTCCAGAGTGTCGCCGGCAACCTTTCGAACATCGACCATGTACAGAGAAGGAGCAACTTCAAAAATCTGGTAGCAATTCACTTCACATCGTGAGAATGATTGCATAACGTCATGTACAGACCAGTTACGAAACTGAAGGGCTGCACGACCTCACCTCTAGAACAACTGCAAATTGGCTCATCCTGTTGTATGACGTGCCTTCGAGCCGTAGCTGCAAAGTTAGTAAATATGTATCAGTACATGAAGATTAAAAAAAGTTAAATGTTTATCCAGCACGTTTTCTTTTTGAAGCAATGTTTCAAGTGGACCTTGTAATTCTGGGAATGGACCTTGAGACCCACAGACTCAGCAACAACTTCAATTGTAGCTACTATAGTCTTAGCTGGTTTTCTTGAGACAAAACGAGTTTGGCGCTTGACAAAATCCTACAAAAGGAAGATACATGTGATTCAAGAGGCATTAGATTAAATAATGAAATAAATGCCTGTCATCCATAAATATTGAAATATGAATAAAGCAATGGCACCCACATATTAAAGAGATGGCCAAACAAAACAGCAAGCATAAAACAACCAATGGCTAATGAAAAGTAGGTATATCTTGTGCCACATGAATTAATCACGGATTCCCATAGAGCTATCAATTGCAGCAGCCAAATACTTCTCGACACTGAACAAGTTGATTTAAATACGAATAGTTGCTTAAAATCTTGTTAGTTATAGGATATTTAATTGTTTGATTTGGTTTTGCTACTGAACTAATCCTGGTTGCTCAAAACTGTTAGTTGAGTGGCATCAACTCTGATTGGGTCACTGAAATGTGTGACAGTATTAGCTCAGTGCACAAATATTGTAGGACAGTATTCCCAGTCCGTCACATAATTTGTATTCAAAATAAGCAGGGCCAAGGTTTGTTCTTTGATCCATAATAGATGTTAGATCTGTATCAATCAATTAGGATAATTAAATAACTGATGTACAAGAACAAACAGGAAAAAGGAGAAAAAAACAGATCAGGTTGTACCTTGTTTGTTAAATAGGAAATATACTACCGAATTCATTTTCTTTCTCAAGAGTACTTTATGGGAACTGGGGGGAACAGAAGACAACACCAGCGAAGCAGCAAGTAGCACAGATGAAGTGGTATAAAAAATTGATGATGGGGAAAAGAGCTGACAGATTAGATTCATATCTCCACATACAAACATTTCAAACTTCACTGTGCTAATTAATAGCGCCATATTAAATGGCTGTCATGTATGGCCCACTAGGGCCCATCCGATGGAGCAGCCCCAGGCCATGATAGGGCTGTGCACTGAATCATGCATGGTTACTGTTCATGCGAAACAGAAACATGGCACTGTTGGCGGTGGCCCTAGGATACACTTTTTTATTTAGGTATAAGATTAGATTGAGTTGTTTCCTTAATCGTAGGGATTAATTTTCAAAGGTCAAGTCAATCCATCTGTGGGATTGTGTCTCTTTTGATTAAGCAATAAATGTATCGAGGTTCCTAGAATCCCCTCTATCCCTACCCTTGTGGTGCAGCTGCCAGACATTAGCATGGTCGTGCTACTTGAGTTCAGGTCCATCTATCGTGTGCCCATGACAATGGTCCACTATGCTGACTAAAAAGAGTTACAAATTACCTGTTGCCTATCAAACAACGCCGAGAGATCCAAACCTTGAGATAGTGTAATCATCTCAAAGGCATTCATCATAAGAGGACCACCATCCTTGTGAGTAACCTCCTCAGATACATACTTGTCCTGAAAAAAGAAACATAGTATAAAATCAACTGCAGAAACAAAAACCTTCGGCTTCAAATAGACAATAGAACAATATGGATCTTTCTGGTTACTCTGAAAGGAGATAAATGTGTTAACATAACTTGCTTGGATTAACCAATTAATAATGTTCCACAAACCTCAATATTGTCAAAAACTGCCTGGACATCATCCAGGCTGATATTTTCATCTTCACCATGCCTAATAGCTACATAGTTCTTCTTAAACCATGGGTTTGCCCTTATTTCTTCAATAGTGATACGCTGGAAAGAAACAGCGCAGATACATGAGAAGCTGATACCATCAATTTATTTGTGAGTACAGATAACTGAAATGCTACATGCTAGGTAAAAGATGTTTTGTAAATGTGTATAAGTTGTTATGGAAAGTTCTTATATCGACCTGGTATATAGGATTTCTCAAACACATATCAAATGCTACATTCTGGGTAAAAGATGCTTTCCAATAAATGCATACGAGTTGTTATGGCAAGTTTTTTTTCTCTCGAAGACACAGGAGAGCTGCATATCGTTGCATTAATAAAAGAAGAGAATTGCAGCACCCACACACTCCTTAGACAAAACAGGTTACATTTGTACCTGAAAACTTAAGAAAAACAACCTGTCCTCACAACCTAATTATTGGAAGACATACCACATGCTACATGCTAGGTAAAAAAATGCTTTGCAATAAATGTATTTAAGTTTTTATGGCAAGTTCTTATATTGACCTGGTATATGGGAATTCTCAAACACATATCAGAACATCAATACGAACAAATATAAGATAAAATATTTAAAAGAGTTTCTCAGGATGGACTGAAGGTAATTAACGGAGCAACTGGTGATCAAAATCTTCTGAAAGATAAGCATTGTTTCAAATCCAAATACTGGAACGAAATAAGTTTGTGCTTTACTTACAGTTCTTGGATTTGGATCAAGTATTCTCCGGATCAATGATGTGGCTCCTGGAGAGAACCAATATGGGCATGAATACTGAGCTGCAGTTATCTTGAAATGCAAAAATAAGAGGAGAGGTTTCAGTGTTACATGAGCCAAGTAATTGTGTGAATCAACAATTTTGGGAGATAATAATATATGCAGAAATGCAAAGTTGAAAGAAGCTGGTACCTTTTCATACAAGCTTGGAAGGTCATTTTCCTCAAAGGGAAGGTAACCAGCCATTAAAACATAGAGAATAACACCACATGACCAAATGTCTGCTGCAGATCCGTCATATCCATTGCTGCCTAGCACCTAAAATAGTGATTCAAGTTAAAGAATACAGAATATATATGTACTGAGACACTCATAATTTTAGTGAAAACAATGTCAAAGATAACAACATTGACAAACACAAGAGAAATTAGCGAAGAACATGCAACTAACTACAGCTTAGAATGAACAAGGCAAACAGAATACACAATTTTTTCACTACAAGAGAATAGCGTCCTCCATGACTCCTGAATCTAACCCTAATGTCCACCCTCAAGGAACCCTTAACCTATTATGCATAAATTTTGTAACAGGTCTTCTTGAATGAATGGCATAGCCCCTGCTTCGGTCAAAAGAAAATATTAAAAGATCATTTATGCATATAATGTAGCTAGCGGTAACAGATTTTGTTGGTTGTTTCAGTAGAGAGCATTTTACCAAGCACACATGTTTAGACAACTTAGTAATTTTTAGCAGTGGTTCGTACCTCAGGAGCAACATAATTTGGAGTTCCACATGTTGTGTGAAGAAGGCCTACTCCCTGGGGAAGCTCCTTATCAGCACAATAATATAAGTTGGCAGCACAACAATAGAAATTACCAAACTTACATCCTGAGACAGTGTGCTAAGTCCAAAATCAGAAACTTTTAAGTTTCCACGCACATCAAGAAGCAGATTCTCAGGCTACAGAACAAAGCCCAAATTGTCAGTGTGAGAAATGCAATAAATGATTGTGTAAACATGATACTTTCATCAATTATTGAGGAGAGACCTTCAAATCCCTATGATAAACTCCTTTGCTGTGGCAATAATCAATGGCATCAATAAGCTGCTGGAAGTATTTCCTGGCTTCATTTTCACGAAGCTTCCCATGGCGAGCCTACAAATATTTGATGTTATCAGCTACCGTATATTAATATTCTTAAAAAGGGTGTAGGAACGAAGAGGGCGGAGGGTGCACACACACCCCACACACAACTTCGAGTCTTCATCTCAAATTTGGTGCCTATTTCTTCTTAATATCAAAGTCACCTAGTTCCCTCTAAGTTCACCAAGTTGTTTAATTCAAAAAAAGGGATTAATATCTTACAAAGTATGTAAGGATATGTTAAAAAGTGATCTATGCTCCCCAAGAACTCAGTTGCAGCTTCACTCATCTTTGGTCACAAATGGATTGACTTCAAGTCTCATTTACTTACACTTGTAATTTATTTTGTCTTACTCAATCATATAAGAATATTCCTTGTAAAAGCTATAGGCAGGAATTGTCTATTGAATCATAGGTAGGCGGTGGGCCTTATCTGCTGGGTACAAGTTTCTTGTATTATGGGTGAGGGTGACAACATGATCGCAAAGAGCTCATATACAGAAACACAGTCCAAATAACAAAAAGGTATGGTTCTTAGTTTTTTAGAAAATGGTATATTTCAAGTAGGGCAGCAGTTAGTATTATTAACTTAGGAGAAATTAGCAATAAACTGAAGCTAGTTTTGACTAAAATATATGATGTATAGAATGCAGCAATAGACAGCTAAGCTACTTTGGATATGTCATAGAGCATAAGATTCTTACTATTTTATCAAACAGTTCACCTCCAGTGATAAGTTCCAAGATTATGTATATCTTTGTCTTCCCTGCCAACACCTACAAAGTAATGAAAATGCTATTAAAGAAGGCAAACCAGGTGATATAGAGGGTTAAAATTTGTGAATACAGTTTCAGTATGATACAATAGATAGGATTAAAATAGAGACAATTATAAGCACAATTATGGCACACCACATACCTCATTGAGCCTAACTATGTTGGGATGTCGTACGATCTTCATTATTGATATTTCCCTTTTGATCTGGCAGCATGCAGCAAACAAGTAGTAAGTCATTGGAGCAAGGAAATCAAAAACTTCATTTTCACTCACAAAAGATAAACTTTTAACTGGTAGGAGGTAATCCACAATTGTTAAGAAAAGAAGATACCGTTTTGTGGGCTTGTAGTATTTTGATGGGTGCAAGACTTGATGCTTTGCTTTGCTAGTGGTTTACTGGTTTTACTTCGGCTATGTAGTAATAGTTGGTATGATAGCGTATCAAACCTGAAACGCAACTCTTTGTTGCTGTCATTTACTATTGTGCACTTTACCATTTTGGCTTTGATGAACGACTGGCCGTTTACTTTTATATTTGCTTAATGGAATTATTAGGTCTATCCATTGTGGGAAGAGAAAGCGATAGTGTCAAGCTGGAAAAACTGTTCTCTTTCTAAGTTTCTAGTCATTTACAATTTACATAAGCAGCAGAAATAGATATCCGAATGTCCACACTCTTGAAAACAGAACCTCTGAAAGCCAACCGTCCTAATCTCACGAGATATATTCGGTTTAACAAATCGAAACCAAACACTTGCACCCCTTATTAGCAGCGGCGGTGCTGAATCCAACCAAATTTCCGGACCACGCACAGGGCTGAACTCTTGGCAATTGTGTTCATGGAGTCGGAATTCCAGGATGAGCCAGCCCCTCCTCCTAAGGCTTCCCTCAAAAGGAACACCATAGTTGAAATCGAGTGCGGAAACAAGGTGGTAGTTTTTTTCCCTGTACAGAAAAGAAATGGGAAAAAAAAGGGACAAGTGACGGTGTTTGGCCTAACTAATGTTTAGGATGCGCTCGCTGCTCGCAAGTTGGGATTACTGTGTGGCTCGCGTTGCGCACGAGGTATATTCGTCTTCGGCCCCGCGCCGGAATTCCCCACTTTTTCGACGGAAAATTCAATGATCCCGTCTTGTACTAGGCAGCTCGGTCGGGATCGAAGAGAAAAGGGCAGCTCGAATCAAGCTAACCTGGCCTCCCCCTCGCCCAAAGAAACAACAAAAAAATCAAGCTCCAGCCTCCAATGGGGAAGTAGGAGTCCAATTTGACTTCGTGATGCTCCATCGCCAAACCGAAAATGGGGGGAGCGGGTGAGGACGGGGCGATGCGGGGGGTACCTGGTGGAGCATGCGGTGGCTGAGGATGGTCTCCTTCTCGAGCACCTTCATGGCGACGGCGGCGCCGGTGTCGGCGTCGACAGCGAACTTGACCTTGGCGAAGGTGCCCTGCCCGATGGTGCGCCCCACCTCGTACCTCCCCACCCGCTTCTTGCGCGATGGCGCGCCCGCCATTCCTCCCGGCCTCCTCCCGTTCCTCCCCCGCGCGCCTGCCGGGTCTCGGGGCCTGGGTTCAGGAGCTCGCGCGCGCCCCGCTTGGCCGGTGCGATGTGACGGTTCGAGGTGGGACTGACTGTGGGAGGCGAGGCCGGGGACGGGGATGGATGATGGGAGGGAGAGGGGTTTGCGTCGCGTGCGGTGGGAAGAAGGGCTGAGAGGCGGGGTCGGCGGCTCGCTGGTGTTTATAGAAACGACGAGGAGCGGCGCCGTCGCGTCCGTCAGCAGCTTCGGTGGGGGTGGCCGGTAATCGCAGCTTTTGTGCGTTTAAGGGGGTGTGGCGTGACACATGTGAACTGGAAAGAAATGTTTTTTTCTACTTTGATCGGCAGGAAAAGGCAGCACATACTGCGCTTTTTTTGAAAAAAGGTCGGTTTCGAATTAAATTCAGGTGTTTTCAATCTATCAAAGTTACATGGTTCAATCTTCTAAACGTTGTCGCTATAAAGAGATATTTTTACTCGCAAAAAACAAAAGAAAGATATTTTACCACAAAATGGTGATCAAAGTTTAACGATGAGGATATGGGGAAGCGATCTCTAGGGCGAACGGACGGCCAAACGGATGGGGTGGGCGTAAAGATAGGGACACCGTTTGGGCTGAAAAGGACCACTGATGGAAGGGCTCGAGCAAGGACGAGTGCGACATCGAGTTAGCGTGGTGCTGAATTAGAGCACGAATTCGGCGTTGGCGCATCTGTGGAAACAAGAGAAAATGAGCGGGAACGAAGCACGGTTGCGCGAGAGAAAAGAGAAAGAAGATGATTGTTCGAAGGTACAAAATGCATATAGTACGAGGATGACTTTTATGCATCGAAATTTCTAGTCACCTTGGCTTTCCCAAAAACCTGAGTTAGTATCATTGTCGTGTGAAAAAATGCAGGTCCAATCCTCATTCATGAGGAGGCCTTTTTTTTTCTTTTTCCTGCAAACGAAAACCTCAGTAAAAAAGGAGATGTCCAACCGTTGGGCGTCAGAACCGTCGGTATTGCCTCCTGCTGGCGCCAAGCTGTTGGCAACGACGACAGTGAACGGAGCTCCATGCGCAGGCCTTGACCTACCCGGAACGACCAAATTTTCCGGGGCCGCATGATCACACGGCCGAGGAATTCACGCGCGAGTGCGACACTGACTCACCGCTGCCCCGGCACGCACGAATCGGCATCCCCTGCAGCAAGGAGGCCATCTTGAGTTTCTGACAGGCCATGCCTACATGTTCAGCATTTGCCGCGAAAAAGAAAAAAAAACTCCCAAATGGCTACGCAAACCCCAATTAAGCGTCGTCGACGCCTCGATCTTAAGAAGAAATTAAGGAAACCTAACGCGGGCAATAGCTAGCGTCTGCAACGCGACAAGGGCCGGGGCCTAGGTAATTTAAAATTTTTAAATCGTCGTGGCTGACTTGTCTTGGTGTGCTGGCCGTCAGCGTCGTGGAAGAAGCCTCTAGGGTCTAGATCTGCTCCATGGGATTCATGGACCGGCCGGTGTGGTGGCAGAGCAATTACCAACGGTATGATGAAATAAAGATGTAGGCCTGGGCATATTACCCGATACCCGATATCCGAACCCAAAATACCCGGACCCGGATCCGAAATACCTGAACCCACACTACCCGAAATGCATTTCGGATAGTGAATCCTGTTACCCGAATTTAGTTTGGGTAATTCGGGTACCTGCACCCGGTACCCGAACTACCCGTAATTTGGTCGGCGCCTCAGCAGGCCGCATCCCAACCCCCGCGGCCCAAGTCCACGAGGCGTTGAGGCCCACAGCGTAGCGCCACAGGCCACAACGCTACATTACATGCCGCTCCAGAAACCCTCTAGCCAGTAGCCACCCTCAAAAAAAAAGAAACCCTCTAGCCGCCAGGCTCCAGCACTCTGCGCTCCTCACCTCCTCGACGGGCGACTCCAGAAACCCTAGCCGCCACTCCACCGGCGCCAGGCGCCAGTCAGCCACGCCACCTCCTCCCAACCAGAGACGCCGGAGCCACGGCCGCGTGTGGCCGCCGGTGGCGACGGGCGACGCCGCGCCGGTGACTCGGAGGCCGCCCTCTCTCACTGCGTCGAGCCGTTGAGCTCGAGTGCTCGACCGACGACCACCAGGTGACACCACTGTCTCTCACTCACCCACCTTTGCGCCGCCCTCTCTAAGTCTCTCACCCCGCCGGTTCTTTCTTTCGAGCACCAGCTGCCGCCGCCGTCACCGTGAGGCCACCAGCCACCGGAAACTGGAGTACTGGACACCGGCGCTGGCCGACTTGAAGATTGATTGATTGAAATTAAAGGACGGGACGGCCACATCAGAATCGTCGTGCAATGTATGCTAATCCCTAACCCCTTTAGTATTTTTTTAATATGTGTAGATGGGTGCATCTGTTAATTGTTATTCAGCTAATTCAATTTGATCTGTGATTTAGTTCATAATATGGCTACCACCTCTGCATCCCATTCACTGATTTGTGATTACTAACTAGTTTGATTTATAGATGAGCACGTTGTTTTTTAAACGGCTTTGCATTTAGCCTAGCTAGTTATAACTTATATATTGTTTTTCTATTTCTAGAAGAAATCAACTTTGTTCAATTCTGTGTTTTGGCAAAGAAAGAAGTATCCAGTAGGCCAGTCCTGAGTAGAGTAGGACTATGTTACTGATTATAGTGCTCTATTTCTGTAGATGCCAGAACCAGAGGATAATATTGACTCACTAGACACTGGCACTCAGGCCATGCCAATGGTGCCAGTGGAGACTCATGAGCATGGCAAAACTGAAGCCGAAGGCACTAAAAAAGTGGTCATTGATGTGGATGAGAAGGAAGTTGAAAAAGTTGAGAGGAAGGAGATGGCATCAAGGTCTGAGATGTGGCAACATTTTATCAAGATCAAGGATGAGAAAGGATTTCTGAAGGCTGGAATGTGCAAATATTGCCACCGTGAAATCAAGGCTGACACAAGGGGACATGGAACATCTGCATTGAAGAAA
Organism: Panicum miliaceum; assembly: GCA_032594955.1. Taxonomy (NCBI): domain Eukaryota; kingdom Viridiplantae; phylum Streptophyta; class Magnoliopsida; order Poales; family Poaceae; genus Panicum; species Panicum miliaceum. The sequence goes on from CM064062.1 coordinate 43,878,849, forward strand.
TACTTCACTACATGCAAGCGCAATCCTCATATTTTCAACAAGGACCCAAAGCAAGGCACCTTGCAAGCATATCATGGGGAGGAAGCTCATGCCGCTTGGAGGTTTGATCAAGATGCCTTTGCTGAGATGGTAATAGAAGATGAGCAACCCTTTTGTTTTGGTGAGAAGCCTGGCCTGAGGAAATTTCTATCCAAAGCATATTCTAGTTTCCAACTTCCATCTAGAAGAACTTTCACAAGGGACATTGTACGCCTTTACTTTGAAGAGAAAGCCAAGCTGAAGAAGTTCTTCAAAGATTCTTGTCAGAGAGTGTGTCTGACAACAGATTGTTGGACTTCTTTGGTTCAAGATGGATATATGACTGTTACAGCAACTTTCATTGATGCAAACTGGAATTTGCATAAGAAAGTAATAGGCTTTTTCATGGTAAAGGGTCACAAGGGAGAGGATATTGGTAAGAACTTGACAAGATGATTAGCTGATTGGGGTTTGGATAGAGTAATGACTGTAACAGTGGATAATGCAAATGCCAATGACAGTGGTGTTGATTACTTGAGGAAGCACCTGCAGAAAACCAACATTACCGAGGGCAAGTTTTTGCATATGAGTTGTGCAACCCACATTGTAAATTTTATTGTAAAAGATGGATTGCAAGAAGTGGACCAACCTATTAAGCGTGTTAGGGCTGCTGTTAGATATATCAAAAATGGGACTTCGATTGGTCAAGTTTAAAGAAATTGCTGAGGAAGAGAAAGTGGAGAGCAAAGCTTTTTTGAAACTTGATGTTCCAATAATGTGGAATTATACGTATTTGATGTTGAAGGCTGCAATTGTATATGAGAAAGTGTTCTTAAAGTTAGTTGAAGATGACACTAATTATGTTATTGATCTGTCTGAAGCAAGAGATGGTTTTGGGCATCCTGATGAAGATGATTGGGACAAGGCAAGGAAGATGGCATAATTTCTACAACATTTCCATGACCTTACTGTTCGTATCTCTTCATCTCTCCAAGTCACTAGTAACACTTTCTTTCATAAGATTGGAGAAGTCCGTGACAATGTTTGTGATGACCTGTGGTTGAAAATTTGAACTTATCAGTTATCAATTATTCTGTCCAGTTCTAGTTCTATGCAAAATTCTATGCTGTTTGAGTGTTTGCTGTGATTTCATATATTTCGGGTACATCGAGTATACCCGAACCCGAACCCGAACCCGAAATTGCGGGTAGTGCAATTTCAAGGCTATTTTCAGGTAACAAATCTCATTACCCGAATTTCTCAATACCCGAATTACCCGACCCGAATTAATCGGGTAACCCAAACACCCAGACTTATAAAGATGCATGGAAAATAAAGAAGAGCTCAACCATGAGATCTGGCCGGTGATAGCACGGAAAAGGTCGCTAACGACCTACTAGTAGTACTAGTACAGGAATAACATTTGATGCCGAATTTTTTTTATTTTTTTTGCTAGTAGCACATTATTAAGTAAGACGTTTGTAAATGTAAATAATCATCGCACGCATGCTGAACTCTTATTTATAAATATGTAAGAGAATAAGCATATACTAGCTCCGGCCAAATTCGTTGACGTTTCGACCAACCAAACCGACTTGCAATACAATTAGCAATACACTCGACCGTCGTTGTCGAAAACGTCAAATAATACCGACCGGAGGGAGTAGTATATTCGTATAATAATAATCAAGCAGCATTACGAGTCGACATCAAGCATGAACTTGATTAACAAGATGTCCCTACATGCATACGTCTACCGCATGAGTGTATGTGTAAACTAAGCTAGGGCGGATGGGAACGGTGGCTACTAGTAAAGATAGTTCAGGGTACTTATCGTGTGTACGTGTAGCCTCCGTAGTAACCACGCAAGCTATCGCATTGACACGTCTGAATAAGTTAATGCAGTATTGTTATTCGCTAAGTTACTCTATTTATGTACTTGGCCATACATGGGAATCTAAATTTAGGGTCAGTGTCAGTTGATGTAACTGCGGCCTGTGGTTTTCAGATTACCTACAAGCAGCAGAAGTTGCAGTTAATCGTCTGATCTTTTCTTTTTTGGCCTTTTTCAGGTTGTTTCTCCTAGATGATGTATGGAGCAGAATATAAGTCACTGTGAATTGAAAGTAAAGAACAACAGGAACCTTCCGAAGCACTTCTGACTTCTGTTGCAAATGCCATTTTCCTGCTCAAAAGAAAAGGTAGGTAATTTCTGCTCAAAAGAAAAGGTGGGTAATTTTCCTGCTCAAAAGAAACACCTTTCGCCATAGGTGGTAGGGACACACCAGAGAGTTAGCTTCTTTCTTAGTTAACCTAGCAAAACTGTATTATATATCTTTTTTACATGAAGCTAATGTGTTATGCAAAAGTCTGTATTATATATCTTTTTTACATGAAGCTAATGTGTTATGCAAAAGTCAAAAAATATTCGATAATATGGATGTCCATAACAGCTATACCATCAAAGCTAACATCCTTGACATCAATGTTACAACTCTCTGATCCCAGTATCAATCTTGTAACTCTATTGTTAACTCACTCTCTCAGTCTCTCGTGTATGCTAGCTGGCTATACATATATAGTTCTAATCTCGTGATAGTAATTTTATTAGTGGCTTAACAGTTTTAGTAGTAACCCGATCCCTATGACGGCAACCACGACGAGATCAAGCCGCTAGCTCACATCGCTCGCCCCTTGCCACCGGCCATTCGTCGCCTGCCGCGCCGCCCGCTCCTCCCTATGCTACTCCGCCTGCATCACGTCAACGTCAACTTCGGCAAGGGGTCGGACGAGGCGGAGACCCCGACCCCCTCGTGTAGGGGTTGGGAAGGCGGAGGCCCCCGATCCCATTGGATAGGGGTCGGGCAAGCCCCTGACCCCCTCGCACAGGGTCGGGTAAGGCAGAGTCCCCGACCCCCCCCCCCCCCTCCCCCGAGCAGGGATCGGGTGAGCGCGGAGCCCCCGATCCGTTCAGACAGGGGGCAGCGTGAGGCGGAGTCCGCGACCCCCTCTCGAGCAGGGATCGGACGAATCGTAGCTTCCGACCTCTGCGAACAGGGGTCGGGCGAGGCGGAGTCCGCGATTCCTGTCCGAAGAAATTTTACCGCTATAGCTCTACTATAGGCCTATAGCCTGCTATTTAGAACACTGCTTAGCACACTACGCTCGTGACTGTGTTAATTTCAGCAACTCTATTTTTTGGATTAATTGTTACTTTAATGTCTATTTAATTTTATAATATTATTATCTCATTGTGCGATTTGTATATTTCAGTATAAAATTTTTGCTTTCACGTAGCAACGCACAAGCACGCTACTAGTTAAAAAAATAAAACAGATTGCAATCATGGGCCAAGACGCCTCGCCTATCTCATCCCCGCCGTAGCCTCGCCAGCGACCGCCGCCCGTGAGAGGGAGAGAGAACTCGCCCTGTGTCCCCATCCCGCCACCGGCCGACGAGCCCACACCGCGTCACAAGCTCCGAGCATAGATAACAAGAGACAACTATTAACTTGTACCAGGTTAGGCCCTGGCCTACAGGATTAGAAGTGGCAGATCCAAGAGAAACTGGTGCAAAGCAATTATCTGTCTTCTTCCAACATATAACACTTACCAAAGTCTGAATGAAACCAAGAAACCAATCAAGATGCCACTAGTTGTAGTCAAGAATAAATCTTGTCAACCAATTCTTGGGTCACAACAAAGGCAAGCAAAAATTACAAGAAAAAATATTCATATACTCCACAAGCATACACGTTGCATTTTCAAAGTCATTGTACACAGTTCCGTATCTCATAGATAATTGTTGAAAGTTAATACTTCATAGTAATACATACAAGTTATTCGACTCAATTAGGACCAAGCTTCAATTATGAACTTACCAGCCCTTTTCATGTCCTTGAGCCATTCTGAAACATTCTCTTTTGAGTCACCAGTCTCTTGGCAGATAACTTCTTCTAGTGCAGCCGTGACATCAGCAGGCATTTTGGTAGAACACCCGGCAATGTATACTGCAACCTTATTAGAGCATAGCATGTTCATCACTCTTGCACTCTGCTCCTTTATTTTGTCCTGTACATAGATCTTTTGAGGTAGTTCCCTAGAAAATGCAACAAAGAAACCACCACCCTTTTCAGAAGACAGCACTCCGTGGTTCTGGGCATGACTTAACCAGAAGTCCTTGTACAGAAAATCACTATTTTCATTTCTACAACCAAAGAAGAATAGAATAGGAGCAGTTGGTGCTGCCACAGCCTGTGTAGCCCTTTCCTCTACAAATGCACGAAATGGTGCGGATCCTGTTCCCGGTCCAATAAGCACGAGAGGAATTAATGGAAGTAGGCGAGGCAGGGATCCTCAGCGTATCCAACATGGTATAAGATTCTCTGCACGTAAAGCACACTGTGAGTGCGGATTGACGGTTGCTTTGCTCGCATGGTTAAGCGTGTGCTTGCGCCTGACTAAGCTGAAGTGAAGAGTACGTATTATTGTTATTATTGTAGCTGCACGAGTGTCATCCAGGAAAATAACGAGGAAGAAAACACAACACAACGTCATTATTTAAAAAAAACACGGCGGAGAAAGATTCCCAACTAAAAGAAGCAACACGCACCTTTATTTGGACTGCGCCCTGCCAGCCATGTCGAGCAGAGACCATACCGTTTTTCTCTTTAAAGGAGTGAGCCATGATACAATGCTAACAGTCAAGTGTATCTGATTTGGATGGGCCAGTGGGGATGATGATATGGAAAAAGCTCTTTTCTTTAATGGAGGCGTTAATCGCACCAACCATTCGAAAGGCATTTGCACCGAAGGAAAATCCTGCAATACCTAAAACCAGCACAAATCCATGTTAATGTCACTACTAGCATGCTAACATATGTACGGCAGGAAAATCGTTATAAATCTATGGTGAAGGCATTACTTCTAGAACAGTCCTCTTCTCCTTCTGATTGTACCAGTTGAGGTCATCTCTTCCTTCAGGAGAAGCAAGATACTTGAGTCTTCTCTTTTCGCGTTCAGCTGTTGCAAAATAGCTCATGATCTGCAAAACAACATTTGTCAGAGTGGGCATATTAGTCATTGACATCGGCATATAAGAGCTATTGATAATTGATAATATATCAAACAACTGGAGAATATGTGCACGAGATGAAGCATTCATCGACGAGGCAAAAGGATGTCAGGGCAATCAATCTTGCCTCAAAGAAATATCGACGAGGTGAAGCTGATGCAACATCCATTGTCAAAGCAACAAAGGTCTTCAGCTTGATGCGATCTGTCGAACTGTTCATAATCGAACAATTGGGAATACCAATCCTGCCTTTTGCTTCAATCTGGGTACAAAAAAGATTAAATCTCTTTGGGTAGCTGGATAATTGCAATAGGTTGACCAGATAAAAAGCACCACCACCTGATGTATCCCTTTTAATGAACAAACCTAGGAGCATTTGTAAAAAAAAATATGGGTGTATTGTCTAAAGCAAAAATATGTTGATTTGGCAACCAATAATGTGCATACAGCTGCCAATATGGATGCAAAGTGTTGAGAAACTAAAGTTGAAACCGCAGCAGAGAAACACACAAAGATACAACAAGGCTAAATCTGCAAGACAACAAAACAGATCAACATACCGTTATGTAACAATCTGGATCCAATTTACAGTGTTCAATAAAAGCATCAACAGCTGCTGGATTCTGAGTTGGTAGAATTTCTAGAGAATCACCAATTTGATAATTGATGCCCTAATATAAAAAGAAGGAAACAATCTTTCAATCTCGTTCAGCAGATAATTGCAAGTGAATATCATCTAGCCAAAGGAGAACAAAGAGCATACAGAGCATGGATCTTCCAATTCGAAGTGGCGGACATCTCTTTCAGAGTCCTCCATAGTCAAACGTTGATTTGTTACCTACAGAGTTTAACAATATCAACAGAAACTAAATAAATAAAGATGGACACACTAAATTAGAACACAACTGTTGCACCATCCAATTTCAGTGGAGGATACCCACAATGAACCATTACATCCTTGACCTGCTGTTTGTTATAGCAGTACAGATACAGCCCAGCTATTATTTAGTAATTCTTCTTTTTCCTTGCTGGAAACTGTGGGGTAAGTCCCCACAGTGACAGCCATTTTTAATTTATACAGATCAAAAGCCAGTCCATAATATATACATAGCGAAAAAAGAAGAAGGAAAAAACAGATGATGCTAGGGAGTCAAAACCAAATTATGTTAAGAGCCGCAATCCAAATCACGGCAAAGAGTCAAACCATAAGTTAACTCATTTTAGGCGGGGCTGGTCATCCTAAAACCAAGTAGCATGGCATCATTCTTGAAACACTGTTTCCACTGTGCCAACCTTGGAATTTTGACCTCGAAGGTTCTTCCATTGTGCTGTTTTCAGATGCTCTAGGCAGTATTGGGGAAAAAATTCCATGAAGGGGGTTGATGTTAGATATAATATGGCTTACGACTTAAACTTAACAGGATCTAACACCTAAACATGAGCACAACCTATAGAACAAGGGGAACAATAAAGAAAGTATTTAGATCTTGACCGCCAGTCATCGTAGGAGCCGCTGAGGACGACATCTCGGTAATGGTTTATGTCGGATACGAAGACGACGCGTCCGTAGTCGTTCCTGTAGATGTTCCCGACGTAGACGAAGTAGTCGATCTCGCCGGGTACCGTCGTCCTTCTGGCCTGTACCGGCACTGTCCGGTGTTGGACGGCAGGCGGAGGCGGTGGCCTTCAGGTAACTCCAGCGCCGCCGTAGATCGGGACGGCTGTAGTGGGCGTCTAGGGTTTCTTAGTATGATTAGGTTAATCACAAAACGTCGGGTCCCACTATTTAATATGACGTTGAACGACTTGGGGCCACAACCACTAGTGGGCTTAGGCCTTCGATCAAGGCGCGTAACGGGATTTGACTTATCCATTTCTTCTCTTTCATTTTTGGCCTTTTTGACCACCGAAAAAGTTCCAACATTCTCCCCTTTGGTCTAAAGGCCTAAAACTGATGCCATTCTTAAAGTGGAGCTATGTAAAGAGATAATGTATCACAACAATATATAATCCCATCGCGACACAATTATCCACAATGCATTAAACCACTTATCGTAATGGGAGGTGGTTGACTTATGACCCTTTTAGTTCCAAGATCACAGGCTATCCAATAGTCCCATGCCGGCAATTAGCTCACGAAATTGATTGGGAGGTAAGCCTTTCGTTAATGGATCCGCGAGCATTTCCTTAGTACGTATATGCTCCAATTCAATAGTACGATCTTGGACTCTATCTTTCACAACATAAAACTTAATGTCAATGTGCTTGGCACCACCACTTGACTTGTTGTTACTAGCATAGAAAACTGCGGCTTTATTATCGCAGTAAAACTTTAGTGGTTTGCTTATACTGTCTACCACTCTTAATCCGGGTATAAATCTTTTAAGCCACACAGCTTGCCCTACGGCCTCATAACATGCCACAAACTCAGCCTGCATGGTTGATGCCGCAGTAAGTGATTGTTTGGAGCTTTTCCATGATATTGCTCCATTCGCAAGTGTGAAGACATAATCTGATGTCGACTTTTTAGTGTCAACACAGCCTGCGAAGTCGGCGTCTGAATAGCCAACTACTTCTAAATTCTCAGTTTTCTTATATGTGAGCATATGGTCCTTAGTGCACTACAAATAACGCAAGACCTTCTTGACCGCTTTCCAGTGATCCATCCCTGGATTAGATTGATATCTACCAAGCATCCCGGTAATGAAAGTTAAGTCAGGACGTGTACATACTTGTGCGTACATAATGCTTCCAATAGCTGAAGCATATGGAATCGAACTCATTTGATCAATTTCTAATTGATTCCTGGGACTTTGAAATTGCCCAAACTTATCGCCCTTAACCATTGGAGCAGTTGTGCCTGAACACTGATGCATATTGTATCTTTTAAGAACCTTTTCTATATAAGCCTTTTGAGAGAGTCCTAATGCACCCTTGGATCTGTTTCGGTGTATCTCAATGCCCAGTACATAAGAGGCATCACTGAGATCCTTCATATCAAAATTCGATAAGAGAAAACCAATTGTCTCATGCAGCAAGTTCTTAGCTGCTTGCTAATAGGATGTCATCCACGTATAAAACTAGGATGATGAAAGAGCTCCCCTTAATCTTAATATATATACAATTGTCCACTATATTTTCAACGAAGCCCAATTTCTTAATTACTTCATCAAACTTAAGGTACCATTGTCTGGACGCCTGTTTTAACCCATAAATGGATTTCTTTAGTCTGCATCCCAACTGTTCTTTGCCTTCCACAACGAAACCTTCTAGTTGCGCCATGTATACATTCTCATGCAAATTACCGTTTAAGAACGCAGTCTTAACGTCCATCTGATGCAGCTCGAGATCGAAATGAGCTACTAGAGCCACAACGATTCTGAACGAGTCTTTCTTCGAGACAGGCGAGAAGGTCTCAGTATAATCAATTTTCTCTCGCTGTGTGAAGCCCTTAGCCACAAGCCTTTCTTTGAAACGTTCAATCTTCCCTTTGGAGTGATACTTAGTTTTGTAGACCCATTTACAGCCCACCTTTTTCGCTCCATCAGAAATCTCTACTAAGTCCCATACCTTATTTATGCTCATAGATTTCAGCTCTTCTTCCATAGCCTCAATCCACTTGTGGGAGTGCTCACTACTCATAGCTTCCTTGAACGAGTTTGGATCATCAACCTTCCCCATATCGTGTCCTTCTCCACTCATGTACATGTAATCATTGGATATAGTAGTTTTCCTCTCTCGCGTTGATTTTCTCAGAGGTTGTGGCTCCTCCACTGGAACAGGCTCAGCAGTGACTTCTTGCTGTGCTTCTGGCGCCCCAGCGGCGGTCTGATCCTATGCTTCCTCAACAGGTTCTTCCACAATTTCACTTTGATGCTCATCAGGCAAAGTCTCATGCTCACTTATAACAGGCACTTGCTCCACATTCACTTCTAGGGAATCAATTGTCTGAGCTGGTGCTGTATTCTAAAAATTAGGCAAAATAGGCACATAATAATCACGAGTCAGCGGTGTAATGTCATAAGTCCGCATTTCCTCGAGATCGATTTGCCTAGTCTCAGTGCATCCATTTTTCTCTAAGAATATTGCATGTCTCGTCTCAACAAACTTAGTAGTACCCTTAGGACAATAAAATCGATATCCCTTTGATCTGTCTGGGTATCCAATGAAATAGCAGCTTTCTATCTTAGGATCTAATTTTCCAAGGGACGGATTAAATAACTTCGCCTCAGCTGCACAACCCCAGACATGAAAATAATTAATGCTGGGTTTTCTACCAGTCCAAAGCTCATAAGGCGTCTTAGGGACTGACTTACTAGGAACGCGATTATTTATATGTGCGGCAGTTTTCAGTGCTTCCATCCATAAACTCACTGGCAGTGTAGAGTTGCTTAGCATACTGCGCACCATGTTCATTAGAGTGTGATTTCTTCTTTATGCTACACCATTTTGCTGAGGTTCACCAGGAGTTGAGTACTGAGCTACTATTCCATTTTTTTGAAGGACTCTAGCAAAAAGGCTTGGGATTTGTCCATATGTGGCATGTCTCCCATAATATTCACCGCCTCTATCTGACCGTACCACTTTAATCATTGACTGATGTTGATTTTCTACTTCAGCTTTAAAGATTTTGAACTTATCAAGTGCCTCGGATTTTTCTCTTATGGGGTAAATGTATCCATAACGGGAGTAATTATCAGTGAATGTAATAAAATAACTAAAACCATCCACCGACTTAACATTAAATGGACCGCAGATGTCAGTGTGAATTAATTCCAATATTCCTGAACTGCGATTAGCTCCATCCTTCTTAATTTGTTTTGCAAATTTTCCCTTAATACAATCAACGCATTGGTCTAAGTCAGAGAAGTCTACTCTTGGAAGTATCTCTTCTCTAATGAGATGCTCCATTCTCCCCTTCGAAATGTGGCCTAAACGAGAATGCCACAATTTCGACGAAGTCTCATTTCCTCTCTTACGTTTGTGACTAAATTCGCTTACATTCATCACAGAGATATTATTATGGGATAGTAAGTAAAGATCATTGTGTAAAAGTGCTCGATAAATAATGTCACCATTCAAACTTATTACACTTTTGTTGTCACCAAAAGTGCATGAATAACCATCAAGATCTAATTTAGAAACGGAAATCAAGTTTCTTTCAATAGACGGAACATAAAGGACATCAACTAAGTGAAGAATAAAGCCGCCACGAAGTTCTAATTGGAGAGTTCCAATGGCCTCCACGTCGGTTTCAACGCCATTTGCGACTCTTAACCTTCGAGTCCCCTTTCTTATAGTCCGCACGCCAGACAATCCCTGTGAGGAATTTGTAATATGAATGGTGGCACCAGAATCAATCCACCAAGTACTTAATGAGAAATATGCATAAAAGGACACATCGACTATAGAAATGATGTTGTTATTACCTTTTCTCTCACTCCACGCCTTAAACTTCGGGCAGTCTTTCCTCTCATGGCCCTCATTGTTGCAGTGGTAGCAGAGAAGCTTCTTAGGAGCAGATGGATCATTCTGCTGAGGAGCTTCATAAGGTTTCTTACCTTTCTTTGGCTTATTGGGGCGGGATGCCCTCTTGTTTCCTCCCCTATGTCCCTCATGTCTTACGACGTTGACAAAGTCGGGGTTCTGAGAGCGTAGCCTTTCTTCCTCTTGAGCACACTTAGACACAAGCGTGGTGATGTCCCACTTCTGATCGCTTGCATTGTAATTTATCTTAAATGGCTCAAAGACTGATGGAAGTGACATCATAACATGGTGAAGCAGCGCTGCATCATTAAGGGGACAGTCGAGGTCTTGAAGCTTATCCCTCATGTTGACCATGCCCATAATGTGCACTCTAACACTGCCTTGCCCATTGTACTTAGCCTTCACGAGCTGAGATAAGAGAGTGCTAGCATTGGCCTTGTCAGACCCCTTAAAGTAACTCTCAATCTTATTCATGAAGTCCTTAGCATTCCTAGGCTCTTTGTTAAGAGCTCCCCTGATATAAGGGTTAATAGTCATGTTCATAAGACTTAGGTCAGAATGCTCCCAGCGCACTTTTTCTTTCTCATAAGCAGTAGTGCGTGCAGCAAGGGTAGTATCCTCAGTCCCTTGTGACACTGGTGCAACGGGAGCGGGCATCCTCAGGGAATGATCTTTATCCATCGTCAGCAGAATGAAGCCAATCTCAGTCTTCCACTTGATGAAGTTGTCCCCTCCCAACTGAGATACACCATTGATATAAGTCATGATGCTGGAGGGGGTTGCTTCTGTTCATAAAATAAAATTGAATCGGTAACGACAACAAAATAATAAATGTAATCAGCGTTGGTCAGATTAAAACATTAAATAATCTTGAATAAACAATTTTGCATCACCGTTGGGCAGAAGCAAATAAACTTATTATTTCATGAATTAATTTTGCATCACCGTTGGGCAGAAACAAAATAAACTGAATGACTTAGCGTAATTAACGCAACGGAAAACTTAATTTTGCATCACTGTTGGGCAGAAGCAAAATAAACATAAATAAAACTAAGCATCTCCAAATAATTAATAACAACGTTGGTCAGAAAATTAATTAAATGCACAAATGACTTAAACTATTCCAAATAAATTTCACGTTGGTTCTATTTATCTAGAATAGTAACTCAGAATTTTCTCATAATTTTTCAACATAAATCACCACCAAAATAAATTTCTTAGTGCTAAAGAGGAAATTATACTGAAAATGTAACTCAGAAATAAGAAACTTAAATAAAAGGAGAAAACAGAGGGGCCAAAACTTAAATGGGCTAAAAGCCCAAAAACCGACGGGCGGACTGGAATTTGGCCCAGTCGCGCGTTCCCCTCCCCTTCACCCGCTTGGGCCACCGGCCCAGTAGCGGACAAGCGGGCCGCCAAAACGGCCCAGCTCAGCCCGCCAGGCAGCGCCCCCCCCCCCCCACCCCCCCCCACCCCCCCCCCCCCCCCCCCGCGGCTCATCTCGGCCATTTGATTCGGAAAACCTAGATCGGACGGTGGAGAGTTGATTTCGGAGGTATAAATACTCATTGGGGACTGAAAACACTAACCCTAATTCATTTTCTTTCTCCTCCTCCTTTCCTCAAGCCGCCGGCGGCCGGCCACCTCACGGGCAGCTCACTGGTGCCGCCCGTCGGCCATCTGCGCCGGCCGGTGGTGGCCGCCGCGCCATATGGCGCCGCCGCCTCCTCGCGGGCCGGTGGAGACTGCCGAGCCCTATGGCGCCGCCGCATCTCATGGCGGGCCAGTGGCGGCCGCCGGGCCCCATGGCACCGCCGCTTCTCATGGCGGGCCAGTGGCGGCTGCCGGGCCACATGGCGCCACCGCCTCACCGCCGGCCCTTGGGGCCGCCGCCTCGTCGCCGGCCCTTGGGGCCGCCGCCTCGTCGCCAGCCTTTGGCGGCCGCCGGCCTTGGGGCTGCCAAAGCTCATGTCGGAGCGCCGCCTTGGGGGGCCGCGGCGGCGTGCCGTCTCTGGCGCCTTCACGGTGGCCATGGAGGCGGCCCGCTTCCGCGGTCCGCCACCGCCGCGATTTTTTTTTATATCTCATCGCCGCGGGTGCGACATGCCCCGCGCGGCCTCATGCAAAAGCCGCCACGCGAGCGCCCGAGAAGTACGTTGAAATCTAGCGGAAAACCGGGCACCGCTGTGGGGTTTCTTATGCTTATTCCGAGGGTTTGGAGGGGTTTTTAGGTGGGATTTCTTTCGATCTAATACTTTCTTATGCTTTCTTTCTCTTGGATCTAACTTTATTCATGCGAGATCGAACTTAGAACTAACAGATCTAAACTCAAATATGAATAAAACCGAGAATTTAAACTTAACCGAGGACTAAACATGAAACAACCAACTGGACTAGATCTATAGGCTCTTAAGGCTCACGGTTAGGTGCTTAGGCGAAAGATACCAAATGTTAGACATAACATAGCTTAGGACTTAAACTTAACAGGATCTAACATCTAAAACATGAGCACAACCTATAGAACAAGATGAACAATAAAGAAAGTGTTTAGATCTTGACCGCCAGTCATCGTAGGAACCGCTGAGGACGACATCTCGGCGGTGGTTTGTGTCGGGGATGAAGACGACGCGTCCGTAGTCGTTCCCGTAGATGTTCCCGACGTAGACGAAGTAGTCGATCTCGTCGGGTACCGTCGTCCTTCCGGCCTGTACCGGCACTGTCCGGTGTTGGACGGCAGGCGGAGGCGGTGGCCTTCAGGTAGCTCCAGCGCCGCCGTAGATCGGGACGGCTGTAGTGGGCGGCTAGGATTTCTTAGTATGATTAGGTTAATCACAAAACGTCGGGTCCCACTATTTAATATGGCGCTGAACGACCTGGTGCCACAACCACTAGTGAGCTTGGGCCTCCGATCAAGGCGCGTAACGGGCTTTGACTTATCCGTTTCTTCTCTTTCATTTTTGACCTTTTTGACCACCGAAAAAGTTTCAACAGTTGAAAGTCAGACTTGGCATGGTGAATCATACAGAAGAAATTAGAAATTCAGATAAAAATGTAACATGTTAACATTGGGCCAGAGATGGATCATACTGTAATGGCAGCTGAAAAAGAGATAAAAGGCATTAGCGGACACTTTTTAATATTTCCAGCATTGTAATATCCTTGTTGAAAGATGTTCTTTTGTGTTTAGGCTGTCCATGAACCATATCAGCAAAACACCCTGAGCTTCATTGTGCAATAGCTTTTCCAGAGCCATTTGAATGGGAGTGGAGGGTTCTGTTTTTCGCAGCTCAGCATGTACAATTTCCTTGAGGTGTATGCGCCCCTGCCCATATATATTGATCATCATATCTCATGATGTCACACCACCAGAAGGATCCATCTTCTTTATCAGCATGTGGAGCAGCATGTCCTTCGTGTTATGAATCATATACGAGCTTCACTAGTTCACCAACAGGTGATCATGTTTACTTAGTGATTCGCTGATTTTAGACTTTCTTTGTGTATGGTACTGAGCAAAACAGCATCACAATCATGACAGAAAAATAGAATGGACTGTTTAGGTGTCTATAGAAGAAGCAATTGCATCGCACTCAAAGCTTGCCTATGGAGGAAATTGCCAAGTGAAAAAAAAAGTTGCAAACTAAGCTAAATCCAGCATAATATGCCACACTAGTCAATAGGAAATGAGAAAATTTCCCATTTGACACTGGTAAAATGGGCGGATCCTTGGCCCTCGAAAGTTCGAACTTCCCTATTTGACACAAGGCCTGAGTTTGGTTCCTAAAATGACACTACCGCCAATTATGTTAGTGATTTCCGTCAACATGAGCTTCTCCCTTGTCAGTTTTGATATGTGTAGACAAAATGCTCCTGGTTACTTGAGTCTGAAGAGGAACAAAAACATTGGCTACCCCTTTGGGGATGCATCTCCCATCGTGTATGAATTTGTAACCTTCCTCATTATGTTCTAACACAATACTGCTGCTACACAGCATGCTTGCATAAACAAAAATGATACTGCCTTTATGATATGATGTCCAAAATGGTGCTCAAACAAAGCCCTTATGTACAAATACACCTTTCTTAAATTATGGATGGCAAAACTGCATCAGTTATGCTCAGGGGCAAAATGATGTATTCAACTGCCACTTAACACCATTTCTACTCAAAATGGATGGCAGTATCAATTTGGGAACAAGACTCAGACATAGTGTCAGATAGGGAACTTCGAACTTTCAAGGCCAAAGGAAGGAACCACTCATTTTACCAGGGTCAAATAGGGGATTTTCTTTCTATAAATCTACTCTGCATGGGCTTATGCATGATAAAATTTTACCACAAGGCCAGTGCAAAATAGCCTACTAAACTGTAGGTATGGAAACCTACTACTATACAGATCAGTTCAAACCCGTTCACCTACTGATGAATATGGTGCTTACAGGAGATGAAAGGTTCTGAGGAGCAAACAATTCAGCAAACTAATACATACAGCAATATTTATGATGTGAAAGATTTTCTAGACGAATGTATATCCATATCTAGAATTGCTAGATCGTCTAAACATGTATAAATGGGTGATTTCTTTGCAAAAAAAGTATAAATGGGTGATAAGAATACAACAACAAAAACAACAACATAGTCTTTTGTCACAAGCAAGTTGAGGTAGGCTAGAGATGAAACCCAAAAAACAAGGATGAGAGAAACACAAAAAGAACACAAGACAGAAGGTAGAGTTAAGGATATGAAACCCATAAAAAATTGGTGATAAGAATAAAATAAAAATATCTTATCTGTAAGCTCATGGAGAGGATACAGAACATACTATTCGTAACATGTAGTGTGGCTCTCCATCATTGTAGAACTTAAGAGTAGGGGACATCGAGCGTGCTCTCTCAATTAATCTTTTGGTGTCTGCTGAATAGATAGATAGAATCTTTAAGAACAAACATTACTCGATAGCTCACAGATTGTCGGCAAATTATCAAGACCTCACACCTGAAATGTTACCATCCTCTGGAGCCAAGAAATATCTGACTTCAACCTTTGCATCCCCCAAAATATCCAAATTAGGTTGAATAATATCTGTTATTTTTGGTAACAGTAGAGGATTAGTTTCATGCAGTGATGTCCACAAAGACTGCAACCCAAGGGAAAGCATGCAAATGAGAAATCATAGGCTGGACTTTTGGGCCTGAACCCACCATAGGCAAAAAAAAAAAGCGTTGGGTTGCATAAGGTCTTAATTGCTCCCCTATCTAGAAATATGCCTCTCCTATTCCCACAAATTTCTATGGCCATGTGGGTCCTGAAGCTGCACCGTTCTTCATTGCAGCAAAGAATGAGGATCAACACATCCTGATACCTGTCTTCCTGAACACATTCTGATATTTAGCAGCCGTCAGCAGATATACATGATTAATCATATACATACGTACCGTTATTACCTGCGTAAACTAAGGATCCTCATATTACATGTCGTAGGATCATATCTCTTTTGTGTGGAATCCCAGGATACCGACGAAACAAATCACTTTTCGCTAAAAGGTCCTCCCCGTTACTGTGTGCCACACACAAGATGTGCGTCGAGCGCTGTCACTAACCACAGTTGCCTAGCTACGTACAATCTGTACGTGACGGTCTAGTCGATCTGCATCACCAGGAAAAATAATGCTCTGTACTTGAACATGAGAAACATATATATGGGTACAATCATATGGATGTAACTATGAATGCCTAGAGAAAATCTACGCCCCCCTATCTAGCTTGTTTTAGACGTGTGCAAAGTGTTTCCAGTTTTCCATTCTCTCCACCTACATAATGGTTGACCGATCGATATATTATCTGTAACATCGATGATGGGAACTAGATAATCTTTCATATTTGCCCCGGGCGGGAAGGGACAAATTAAGATCGCATGACCTCATCATGGCTGGCTCATATGATATGCATTGGCGGCGACCGCGCCTGGGCGTCTGTGGCCGGTGCGGCGGATGCTCTCCGGCAGCAGCGGCGGTGCCCGGCTCTAGCGGCGCGTGCGGCCGGTGTGCGTTGACCGGCTGCGACGATGCTTGGTGTGGTCCGCGCGCGCGGTGGCACCTGCGGCTGCTGCGGCCAGGCCCTCCAGCGGTGTCTCGGCCTGCCCCGGCGGTGGTAGGGCTCCTGGTGCCAGCGCATCGTTGATCTGTGCAGCGGTGTGTCCGTGGCGTCGTGATGACGTGTGCCGACAGCAGTTTGCTCGGGTGTGTGTCAATGTCGCCGTGGTGGCGTCGTTGGCTGCGACTGTGCGGAGGCTCACCAGCCACCATGGTGTCGGGTTTGTGGCGTTGTCTATTTCTTTACACTGCAGTGATGATGCGGCTGTAAACCCATCCCTTCTTGGGACGCGTCGATGGCGTCATTGGCGTCATGCCCTTCCTGAAGGCAACGTCGGGCATCTTTGGTGCAGATTTTGGCTCCTGTTTAGGGCCAACAACGGGGGTGCTGGTCAGACTTGTGTTTCGGCAGGGCTGCTTCCAAAAGGACGCTTTTCTTTCTTCTTCTTTTCTTTCTATTTTCCTTTTCTTTCAAAAAGAATAAAAAAAAGCTTCAATCCGTGGTGTCGGTTGTGTGGTGGCTCGTGTCGACGTCACAACCCGTCCGGGCAGAGTTCGCAGAGATTCGGATCGATGTCCCAATCCAACCGACAAAAATTGAGAGTTCCGGTTGATATCCAAATCCAACCAGCCGGTGCTGCTAGATGTAGACGTTGAAGTGGTAGATGTTGTATTGGTAGGTATTGTAGTTATAGTTGTACAGTTTTCGGACCTGGTTTACCTATAAACAGAATTAATTTTCTTCTTCTTATTAATATATGCGGATCTTTCAAAAAAAAAAGATATGCATGAACACGTGTGGATGAGCTGAAGCAAAAAATAAAAAAATGCAGCAGAGCAGCAGCAGCAGCCGTCGAAATTGTGATTTCGTGACCTATCTTGATCCATGCCTGAGAAGTGACAGCTCAGCCGTCGTCCTCATCATCACTGCTCTTCTTCCGAGCTAGTAAAGCGACACGACAGTTTTGTGGGTTGAAAAATGGGTGGTTTATGTGTCACCTAGCCCTAGCAGTGAGCATTGTTTAAGGATAAGACTTTTATGATCTATTCATGCGCACCCTGTGGGGTGCTTCAAGCACGATTTGACAGAGAAAATGGAACTTTTTCAGTATCTTCCTCGTGGATCTTGCGTTCGATCGTTTCAGTAACCAGCCTGTGAAGTCTTGTGTTTCTCTGGACAACCTTTTGAGCATGTTGCTCTCTGCTAGAAGGTCTTTTTTTGCGAGTTTTCTGTGCCTGCATGACTGGTAACCCCAGCACATTATTCTGCTTTTTCTAAGTAAAGCTGGGCCAGATGGCCTCTGGTCTAAAAAAAAGGTAGCCTGTGATGTAGTACTTGTGCAGTATGCATGACCATGACCTATGTGCCTCGATCTCTCTTTTTCGATCTTGTTGAGAGGACACCAAGTATTTTTCAATTTTTCATTAGGTCAGGTGGTGCAGCAGGAGGACAAACCGACAAAGCCTACATCTTGGGGGCTCCAAGCCCTCCAACTGACATGCGGCCCAAAATGGCATCATCTCATGGGCTGGGCTAACTTTGGGCAGGGGCTGACAAGTCCCCAGAAAATGCTAAGCCCAAAATCTAGCCTGGTTGAAAGCCTGGGCCCAAAATGCCCGGCGCGCGCATGCGAAAGTGAATGTCTCCTGCCTGCCCTGCCCGCGGGCGGGGGTCGTTCGTGCCAGCGCGTGCGAGAAAAAGATCTCCCCGGCCGTCGGCGTGCGCGAAGGCTGGGGCGACGGCGGAAATCCGGGTTCAGGCACGTACGGCGGGCGGTGGGCTCCCGACCAAATCTGCCCGTCGCAGCTCGGGTTGGATACGCCGTACGCGTACGTGCGTGCACATATCTTAGAGAACTAAGAGAGAACTAAGTTCCTACAAAAGTCTGGATTGACGGCTCGAGCGAGAACTAAGAGAGTAAAATTTTTTTTCCATTCAAGGCTGGCGCGGCGGTACATCAATATTAGCATCTCGCAATTGACGAGACGAATCTAAACAAGTTGTGCGCAACAACACGGTAGCGCCGCCAACCTTACATTCTAAACCAGGATCTCGCACCCCATCTTTGAATTTGTCCTCTCCACAACCATTCCATTCCCGCCCACAAGTACACAACTACGACTGACCATGGCGCTAGCTCCACATACCCAGCCCCCCTCTGCCACCGTACACACAGTTCACCGCCTCCCCCTGGTTGCTGTCCGGCCATGGCAGCCAACCGTGTAAAGCCTAGCGGTAGCCAATCAGCACCTGACAAGGTCACAAAATGGCGCCGCTCGCAGCGGTCAAGCAAGGCCCCGTCGTCTAACCGCCGTCGCGCTCGCCTACCACCCCCGGGTGGGCCCACCGTCGCGTAGCCCGCAGCCCATTTCGTCCGTCCGCGATCGGGCCCACCTACCCGCGGCGACAACCGCCCCGGTGGGCCCTCGTGGACCCACCGGGCATACCGGGGCGCCCAATCACCGACGGCCAGGGAGGACGCCGTCACGTGCACGGGCCGAGCGGGCGTATAAATATCCGCGGCCCAGCGGCGTGTCAGCGGCGGACACGCAGGCCGCCGCCCGCGATATTTGCGAGAGGAGGGGTCGGGGGGTGGGAAGAGGAGGACGGGGAGTGAAGTGACGCGCGCGACGCGATGCTGCTGCGGAGCGCGTCCTCGCCGCTGCTCAACTGCGCGCGCGCGCCGGCGTCGGCGGCGGAGCACCACGCGGTGGTGTCGCCGTCGGTGGTGGCGGCGCCGCCGAGGCAGGGGGCGGTGCTGTGCCGCGCGATGTCCGAGGGGGACCTCGCGGCGCAGCTCGCCCCCGCGGTGAGGGGGAAGAAGAAGGACGAGGGGGGCCACGGGAGGGCGCCGAGGATGCTGTGGCTGTCGGCGTCCTCGTCCTCGTCCGCCTCCATCTCCGTCGAGGAGGAGGACGGCGAGGGCGAGGAGGAGCCCGAGGTCGCGATGGCCGGGGCGGCCGGCGTGCCGCTGCCGCTGCGGCGGCTGCTGACGAGCACGGGGCTGGACGTGTCCGCGGCCGCGGCGCGGGAGGCGGCGCTGGCGCTCGCGGAGCAGGGCGTCGCCGGGGGCGGCGGCGGGAAGGCGTCCGGCGGCCACGGCGGGGACGCCGGCGGCGAAGGTGGCGGCGCTGCCGCGGACGCGCACTACCGGCAGATGATTGAGGCGGACCCGGGCAACCCGCTGCTGCTGGTCAACTACGCCCGGTTCCTCAAGGAGGTGGAGGGGGACGCGGCCCGGGCGCAGGAGTACTGCGAGCGCGCCATCCTCGCCAGCCCCGGCGACGCCGAGGCGCTCTCGCTCTACGCGGGGCTCGTCTGGGAGACCAGCCGCGCCGCCGGCCGCGCCGAGGACTACTACAGCCGCGCCATCCAGGCCGCGCCCGACGACTGGTGAGTGCCACCGCCGCGTCGCCTCTCCCAGCTCCGAGCACGCGCGCTGGCGCCGCTACATGCTATCCGTTCTTCAGATCACACTGACGAAGCTGCTCTCGCTTCTCCTGCAGCTACGTCCTGGGCTCCTACGCCGGATTCCTGTGGGACGCCGAGGAGGACGACGAGGAGAGTGACAACGCCGAGTCCTTCCCGCCGCCGCCTTCGCCGTTCCTGGGGGCAGCTCAGCATCCTTCCATCTCGGCGGCCTCTTAGACGAACTCTTGAGATCTCACCCGCCACCGACTGTGAACTAGCTGGATCTGGGCTCTTTGAAGAGCAACACATGAGAAACCAGAGCAGCGGCTCCGACGAGTCACCGGGCGGCGGGCCGGCTCGCTGCCGCTCGTGAACTGAATCTCCGGACACTTGTAAAACTGAATCTGGTAGAGCACCACGCGTCTATCGGGTTGAATTGCAGGGCTATGTATAGTAGATATCTACCTGAGACCCTGCAAAGCTTGTACATGCAGAATGTTCTTGGTCACTTGTGTATCAGTATTCAGTAGTAGTACCACTTGTGAAATAAACGTCAGAATCTTTTTTTTTTCCAACTGGTTCATCAGAGGCAGAAATCAAACATCCACAAAATTGATGTGCGGAGTCACAACTCGGGTTTGCGGGGGAGGAGAGGATGGCTAAGAGATTGATCTGGAGCAAGATCTAGCCCTGGAAATAGGACAATCATATGAGATTATTATTGCCAACTACAAATGCCTCGTATGTGAACGGAGACTAAGACAAACAATACAGGGGGTCACTTGCCATTCTACAAACTCCTGGGGATGAGACTAATTTTAGTACATAATACCAGCCAGCAGTGTACTGCAGAAATAGCAAAATGTGATAAACGAAGCTGGGGTGCAGCCCTCCGATTTCATTGGAGTCGATAGGCTTCGTCTAACCAGAGAGTCCAGGTTCATCAGGAGTAACTTGAGCACGGATTGGCTCTCGAACAAGATCAGCCGATGACTTGTTTTCTAGCTCTTCTCCGGATGAAAGAGGCGCTGCGACATCAACTTTAGCCGTTTGCTCCGATGGCAATTTAGGGAGAGATTTGCGTTGGGGCTTCACTGCATTTGCAGTGGGTGCTTTCTTGACACCATTTAAGGATGCCCTTTCATCAAGGCTCAGACGAGCTGAACGGACTGGAGGATTTGTCTTTCCTTCTGTGCCTGTGGAGGTTGTGTTCTTGGAGCGGCCAAGCTTTGGTGATCTAGGTCTTGTTGTAGGGATCTAAGATCAAAATAAAACAATGTAGCATCCTTCTGAAGTTAGGAACAGTAACCTTATACCTGATAACATACTGCCAAATTAAAGTCCTATATAACCGTTATTGTAAATCAAAACCAACCATCTAGTGAACACAAGTTCAGAATAGGCATTTGAAACCTCATAATTGTTGGCACACTTTTCCAAATGGCTTACTGCTTCACAAAGTATGGATTATGAACTTGCAAATAATCAAGCAAAGAACTACATATTAGGGTACAAACCTAATACACAAAATGACCCAAAGAAAGACATGAATGGTATGATGCTCGAGATAATTATTCATTTATCTACTAAACTAAGTATAAAATAAGAATATTTACTACATATGTACAAGTTACAGAAAATATATATTCAGGTGTGCAAAGTGTAATTGGAGAAACTTTGTCCTCAATTTCTTAAGCAATGTATAGGCAAGACTGTAATTGGACGTTAGATATCACAAAATTTGATATCTTTATATTTGAATAGAAGAACATCAAAGTTCTTTTGTTTACTAATCAATAGAGTAAAAATAAACATGAGGCTCCTTCGTTAACATGTTGAAGGATATTATACCAAGATCAATGTTTTCAGCTCACCATGATGGTAATCTGAATTGAAGAGTTAGCAAATTTTTAGACATGATGTTAGCTCTTAACAGACAGAAATTTTTAGCAAATTAATAGTCTTTTCAGGGTGAATCTTTTACTGCTAAAAATGTTTTCCACTTTAGCAATAAACTAAAATGTTTCATCATTTAGATTTAGCATATCTCTGGGACCAGGAATTCACTGTGAGGGGAAAGAAGAAGAAAGTTAGCCATGGGTAGGGGGACACAATTACCTTCTTTAACTCAACCTTGGGAGGAGGTGGTTCCTTGTAAAAGCTAGGCATTGGTGCTGCCTTGAAATTTAAACTTTTTCTAAGCATTTTGAGTTCTGCTTCTTCAGCTTCCTGCACAGTAATAACAAACAGATAAAGCTAACAATGTATTCTATGTAGCATTGTGCAATGTCATATCCATAGTTCCATGAAAATAGCTTATGGACATGAACCTTTGATTTTGCCCGCAAGTTGCTTTTCTCTAGTTCCTGTGCATGAATCCTCTCCTCGAGCTTCGAGTAGAACTATATCATTGCAGAAATGTGCAAGTAAAGGAATTATACCCATATGTTCTGAAATTAAAACCAGCACAAACTTAACTAATAATGAATTACCTCTCTTCTTTTTTCAGCTCTCTCATCACACTTAAAACTAAAGCCATAAGCAGGAGTGCCGCCAACCCTTTGAGGTTTTGTACTTTCATTTGATTCTTCTTCAATAATATCCTTTTTGACAGAACGTTGGTTTGATGGCTTCTGAGTTTTCTTCTCTCTGGATCGGAATGGATTGCATGATATTGTAAGAAACTCTTTTAATATCTAAGTGTGCTCGGTAAAAGAATAAATTAACAGAGAAAAAAATAATATTTAAGGTATGTCTTGGTTTGAAACAGACATCTAGAGACAGAGAAACTTGTGTAGAAACTAATGTTAACACTTGGCATTACAGAACTCAGTCACTGTTGCAAGATGGAAATCGTAAGTGAACGGTGGTTTCCACAATGGCAAGTGCCAACATATGAGCAAATTAAGGATAATATCTGTAGCTAAAATGTTTGTGGCGCAAACAACACTAACTGTTCGAAGAAATAAGAGGATCCCAACTCCTAAGGCAAAAAAAAACTCTGCATAATTGACGGAGCAAGTACTTCGAAAGATGCATTAAATCAAGTAGTCATCTTACACTGCAAAAAAAACTAGCAAACTTAATGTACTAATAATACATAGCCTTGTCATACTCAAGGAAATCTGGGTAATTAAAAGGCCTTGCTTAATTGCATGCTTAGAGCAAAGACTATGAGTCCAGATTCAGAAAACAAAGTCACGAAGTACACAATGAAAAACAATTAGCTTACTTAGAGTCCTCAAGTGATGAGCTCTCCTTGGCAACTGGGCGAAAACTGCTATTTTCAGCCTTCTGAATGAAAACATCAACAAATATGTATGAGATCAAACTGCAAACTACAAGCAGCATAGCAGCAGTTATGAATGTAAGCACTACAAAATATAGATATGAATATCATGAGTCAAAACAAAAAATGGTCTCACTTTTTTACTGACACTAGCATCACCATTGCTTGAAGAGCTATCAACAAGATCCGGATCAGAAACTCGTGCGATGGGTGCCTTAGGATAAGGACTAGGAGAGCTTTTCCTAGCTTGACTCTTATCTCCGCCTCGAGGGCTCTGTCGCTGAGATCTAACAACCTTTGGTGAATGGCTTTGACTGTCCTGGAACACATGAAAATGGCAGAAATGTAGCTGTCACCAGATCATTGATTGAAGATATCAGCACCGGCAATGAGTAAACATGGCAAACCCCTTACCTCAGGAACACGGGGCTTTACGTCCTGCGATGGTGAGGTGGCTTCCCCTTCCACCTCTTCAGATGGGTTGATCACCTCACTCTCACCCGAATGAGCTCCATCAGCCAGCACATCGTGTTCTTCTCCATGCCCCTCTGTAACATCACTGGGTGGCAACTTCCCCATCGCCCCATTGTCAATGCTCATTGCACCAATAGCATCAGCAACCTCCGGTCTCGCATCCATTTCACGCTATTGCCTCAGGATTTCTCTGGAGCAGATTACCAAGAGAACTCCCAAGCCAGCAGCTTGCACGAGCTATCCGCGCTCACCGCAGGATCATGCTCCACTGGTCAGCAAATGAATCCGCATCAGGGGAGGAAACAGCATAGTGTACACCCGATATTTTTTGCAAACGAAATCGAAGTTAGTAGGTAAATATATTGTAACTGGATTCAGATCCAAATACAAATAGTTTTGTTAGGGTTTGGGGTGCTCCGTCTCGCACAGCAGAAGGAAAGAGAAGGGGCGGGCATACCTGGAGGATGCTCGTCGCCGGCAAAGGGCTGGGCGAAGACGTGACAAATGGCGCCGCCGCTCGCCCAGTCGTCGCCGCCAGGTAAGGAAGAGCAAGGGAGGACGGAGGAGACAGTCCGAGAGAAGGGAAAGGTTTAATAAACAGAGGGAGGAGATGAAACTGAGCCCTGAGCCCTGAGCGGGAGTGCTGGCAACGAGCCGGGCTCGAGCGAGCTTGCCACCTAAGCCGGAGCATCCCGAGCCGAGGTGGATTGAGTCCGAGGTGTTCTTAACTGCCCCCACCCCCCCCCCCCCCCCCCCACCCCCCTCCCTCCATGGCAGCAACATTGATGAGATGAAGAGATTCACATGGTTGATTTAATTCGGTAAATAAATGAAAAGATAAGTATATCTAAATTTAGCTTTAATATTTGGTCACAGCTATTACGGCCAGCCGTAATATTGTCTTATGGTATGGCCTTACTATTTTAGGAAAGTGCTACACGTGGGCAATCTGGTAGCTTCCTTTTTAAGAAAAAAACATACAGCGCTAATCACTCCGTTCATAAAAAAGAAATTGCCCCAGCTTCCTTAACCATTATTGCCTGACAAATGCACTGAGTTACCTATTGGAAAATGCTAAAATGCTTCTAGTAATTGATAAATTGCTTGTAGAAAAGTACTGAAAATGCTTCTACAGTTTAACAAAAATGCTTATTGCAAGGTACTAAAATGCTTCTACTATTTGATAAAAAGGCCTATTGCTTGGAAAAACGCCGGATCTGCGCCGCTGTGCGCCGCGCAGGGCATCGCTGTGCGCCGCGCAGGGCATCGCCATGCGCCGGGGGTCCACTGCCGGGGCCTGCCCTAGGAGATGCCGTCGCGCCGCGCAGGGGGTGCCCCAATAGGCGGCGTCGCGTCCTCATCGGGGGACACCGCCACGCGCCCTCGGCGGGGCCCGCTCTAGGAGATGCCGTCGCGCGCCCTCAGCGGGGCCCGCCCCAGGAGGCGCCGCCGCGTGCCCTCGTCAGGGGGACGCCGCCGTGTGCCCTCGACGGAGCCCGCCCCAGGAGGCGCCGCTGCACGCCCTCGTCGGGGAGACGCCGCCACGCGCCCTCGGCGGGGCCCGTCCTAGGAGGCGCAGCCACGCGCGAGGAGCGAGGAGCCGGAGCAGCGGCGCAGGTATCGGCATGGCTGGGGCACGTGCAGCCGCAGCGGTGGGCGGTGAGCTGCGCTTTGCAGGCGGAGGAGACGGCGGCAAGAAAGAGGTGGATGGGTGAGTGGATGAGAATGGGAGGAAATAATGCTAGCGGAGGATGCGGGGTCCACGCATGTGGATGGGGACGAGGCGCTCGACCAGAGGCAGCTAGCCGTTCGGGAGAACAAACATACGGACGACCTTAATGAAGTCTTTACCTTATTATTTTATACCTATTTTAGCGTGTGTGACGCAGTAGGTCGCTAGCTAATGGAAGGTTCTAACCTGCAGCTATTATTTTAACTTTAGATGCAAGGGCGAAGCCACGTTGGCTCTCTCTGGTGCACATGCACCATGGTAAAAAGTAAATTTCTAGTAGTTAGCTCAGTTTTTACCATGTAAATTATATCAATTTTGTTCTGTGCAATGGAGAGTGCACTAGGGTTATTTCAATCCTAGCTCCGCCCAGGTTGGAAATTTAATATAGGTGACAGGCACGTGTCATGCAAACAGAAATACTTGAACTTCATCGAATAGCTCGACCTCAGATTGTTGGAGCTCGCGAGGCTCAGCTTGAATAGAGTTTTTACCAAGTCAAACTTAAATAGCTCACAAGTCTCGAGCTTTTGTACTTCTATCTTTTCTTTTTAAAATAAAAAATAATAATAAAGTTAGTTGATCATCTTTTTAGTAAGCTCTATTTAGCTACAGAAATATATTAGACCAATTAAATTGGGCTCTTCCAATCATTATTGTACTGGGCCAATCTTTTTAATATAGGCTACCGGTCCAAATCTTACATAGATACACACATCATGAAACTTTAGCGAATAAGACAAGGAAATAACATTACATACACATACTAATTAGCAAAACTCTGATGAGCAAAATGTCAAATATTTACAAAATGTATATCTAACAAACAAGTTAGGAAACGTCTATCTCCTCCAACTTGATTTTAGGGTATGTCAAAAACACAAATAGAAGTGTACTTCTCTCAACCATACATCTTACTGAAACTTGAGTAGCCAGCAGCATAGACACAAGGTATAGATGCCATGAATGAAATCATACGAAAGAGAAGAAGTGCAATTACTTACGCATACTGACATTTCAAAATTATGTACGTGTAGGGGAAACCAAACAGCAAATACCAATTGGAGAAGGCTACAGATACATTTGGCAGCAAATACCCGTAGAGATGGATCCATCAAGCCAGGCTAACAAGCTGTATTATCTTTTTATATAATGTTTTTGGTAGATCAGAATATAACTAGGCTTTGCATAAACCATGATCGATAGACAACACAGGATCAGTTGGCTTCCCCATCCAAAACCACAACTCCATGAAGCCTTGGATCGAATACATTGTGTCACTTGCCTCGTATGTCGTTTTGCACATTTGATAAACGTAACTCGGTAGAGATTGTTCCGTTCGTGTTCAAATTCATCTAAATCACAGCTACATGAGCCATTTCGTCAAATACCTTGAGATCATCCCATTAAGATGACAGCATTAGTACATCGAAAATCGACCAGCTGATCCAGTAAACCATGTGAATTGAAGTCATCCTATAACTTCTCACTCCAAATCACTCGTGCAATATGCTTTTCCGTCAAACAACTCCTGACAACTAACATAGTTGGAGCCTTAGCCTGTTCGCACTGGTGCCTATGGTGCCTATAAAACGAACCCTAAGCGAAATAGCAGTATGCATATAGCGTTATTTTTCCTGCACCGGTCTTGTCTGTCCCCTCAGCTGTCCCGGTCCCGCCCGCGCCTCCGCTCGACGTCGGATGGGAGCAGGGAGGGCGGAGGAACACAGCCTGCAGCGCCGCCGCGAGGAGGAGCTGGGAGGGGCTCCGCCTGCAGGCTGCAGCGCCGCCGCGAGGGAGCAGGGGGCGCGCCATGGCCTCCGTCGGAAACAAAACTGTCGCTGCCGCCCAAAGTACTGCACCGTCGAGCTCCCATCTTCGCACCTCCTCCGCCCGAGAAAAGCCCTGAAACGGGTAGCCCTCGCCTCCCTCATGCTCCCCCACCGCTCCCTAGCCGCCGGTGAACCTCGCCCTCGTCGGATTTTGGCCCCCAACCATGGCAGCTCTAGCCAGGGGCCACATTGCGATGGTCCAAATAGGTTTAGGGTCCTATACGCAAAAACCCGAGGACTGGACTGTAAAACCTGAGTTCAACTTTTATTTTTCAAATCCGCGAATTTGTAAAATTCGTATAAAATCGTAGAAAAATTATAAAAATACAAACTCAACTGTTTTAACTTCTTTGTGACAAGCACTACGACTTTTGTTACATGCAGATACTCAAATTCTAATTTAATATTTCTCTAGTTTAAAGATCAGTAAAAATAGCACCGGATATGCAAACATCTCCGCTCCCTCCGGCAGCATTTTCTTAATTACATTTTATTAATTAAATAGTAATACTACCAATTATTACTTAATTAAAAAATTATATTACTAATTATTTTAGATTCTATAATTTAAGAATAACCATTATAAATGATTGTGTCATAAAGAAATGTGTTTCTTAAAATGAGATGGTAGTTGAAGATGGTTGAATAAAATATGTGGTAGTTGATATAGAGGATGAGATATAGAGTATGATGGGTGCGGGAGAAATTGGTATAGAGGAGAAAATCTCGATGATCAGGACGGAATATTCGGATGAAAATAGAGTACGACGACTGCGAATAGCCTTAATAGTGTTACCTGCTTAGAGTAACTCCAAGAGACTCTCTATATCTTTCCTCATTATTAGGAATAGAGATTTTGATGAAAAATACCCTCCAACAGCTTCTCTAAGTGGTTATATAAATATAGCTATCCTCCATTTCGCATTTCTCGCTAGCCAAAGATAGATAACGAAAATAGTTTTTTAGAGCGCACACGAGATATAGAGAAATTGTTGTAGAATAAAAACATGTAGAAAGTAACTTTTATACAAAAGACTCTCAATAATAATTTAGAGAGTGAAATTTAGAAAGACTCATAACATTTTCTTACTCATGTTCCGCCGTTATTCGAATTCAGAACGAGGAACCAGCATTTCTTATTATTATATAATAATAAGTAAGAAAAAAATGTAGCGTGTGCATTTGGGCCCTTCTGGGTTGTCGCTCTTAACCCAGTCGCCGCGCCGCCGCACGCACACGCACCTGCGCTGCGCAAAACCGGAGCGAGAGCGAGGCCGAAGCGGGGAGCGCGGAGCAGAGCGCCGGCGAAGCGGGAGGCGAGGATGATGGATTCGCGCCGTTGGCAGTCTCCGGCTGCTGCGGCGGCGGCCGCCGAGGCCGCGGAGGAGGATACCGGCGGCGCCGGGGGCCCGTCTAGGCGGTCGGCGCGCCGCGGGGTGCACCGCGCGTCGCCCTACGGGGGCGGCCCCCGTCGGTGGCTCCCCAGGATCCCCATGGCTTCGAGGATCTTCCCCACTACGCCTCGCGACGGCGCCCCCGCTGGTGATTCCCCTCACT
The DNA here is from genome assembly GCA_032594955.1 of Panicum miliaceum. Classification (NCBI taxonomy): domain Eukaryota; kingdom Viridiplantae; phylum Streptophyta; class Magnoliopsida; order Poales; family Poaceae; genus Panicum; species Panicum miliaceum. Next base: position 43,907,812 of record CM064062.1, read on the forward strand.
GCCCTCGTTGTCCCGCGCCTCTCTGCTGACGGCTGTTGCCCCGTTTTCCGAAGAGGATTTTGAAATGGGGGGAAATCTGCGACGTCTTGCCTATTCTGCTACCGAGTTTGTCACTATTGCTGGAATAGGATCACCGCGGCTCGCGTTTGCTCATTAGATTGGCGTTGTTCTATCTAGGGTTAAGGGTTGAGCGCCCGTGCTATTTCCACGGTCGCCTTGTATCAATGCTCCAACCTAGGGTTCGATGTGGTGGGCTTGTACTGAAGGGTTATCTAATGCCTGCACTGCTGAATCTGCTAGTGAGCTCGTGATCAAGCGTGACAAAGGTCTATCAACTGAAGCAACTTAACTGAGCTCCCCCTTTTGCTATGTAGGCTGATTACTACTACTTATTTTTAGTTTTGGATTGCTCAAGGTGGTTGTGATTGTATGGCTGATTACTTTTACTCTTTTGGAACGGCATAATAGTTGGTATCTAGTCAACTTGGGTTCCCAATCGTCGTTCTTGGTGTGTGGCCATACTTATGACCAAACCCTATTGTAGGGTCATTGAAGTAACAAGAGTAGTTTAAACGATCACATATTATAATATTTTATTGAATTTATATATGAACCCATCCTTATTTTGTTCTTTGCTGTAGCATGTAGGTGATTAGTCTTCTCAGTAGCTCTCACATTTGTATCCCTGTTATAAATTTTTATGTAGCTATGAGGTTACGATCGTATGAGATAGTGCAAAAGGGTTCCATTTAGCCTGCATCTCAATGTGGATCTCTTACTGGTGTTTCAAATGTTTGCAGACAATAATCAAGAGGTTCATCGTGAATCACTGGATGCAATTCCTGAAGTAAGCAGAGTTTCTTCTCTTCAAAATGATAATTTTTTTCTCCTGATTTGTAAAAGTGTGCTTTTCAATCTATGGAGTCTACCCTTTAGAATAAATTTTTACTACATTGCCTCAAATAAAATGCTGCAGCTGTCACAGTCAAATGTAACCATGCTAGATAACTTCTGTTCATGCAGTTCATGGTCAATTATTATGCACTTGGTACTCGAAAATAGTTAGTACATGAAGATACCAAATTAAGCTCCCTTCTCTAGCTTAGACCGTTAGATGTTGAAAAAACTAGATCATATTGCTGATGTATGTTGGCTCATTGTGTAGAAGGCACACTTTAGCTGCTATTACAATGATACCTAGGTTTCCTAATCCGCATGCTGTACTTTTGATTTCATAACTTAAATACTTTATTCTTTCCAAGTTTATATTCTGTTGGAGCTAGAAGGATTATGATTGATGAACCTGTTCTCTATTGCATTTTGTGCATTACTTGTGAGCTGCAAGATCAGTTGTCAGCTATGTACCTTATTGGCCTATGCATTCTCCATTTCATTTCAATCAAGATGTACCTGTTAGTGAATGGTATCTTTTGGTTTCTTACTGTGTGAAAGTAAACTGCAGAGACAATCCACACCAAACACCAATGCTGCAGTTGTTGGGCCAGCGATGCATATGAGCAATAAATCCAATCTGCTTCTGGAAGGTGACAGAAATCCAAGTCATGGCAATGGGCTTGCTGACATTGAAAATATAATCAACCAGAAATATTTTACTAGGCAGGTCTTTCTGCACCTTCTCACCTTCTGAGCTTTGACCGTTATGTAATACTTCCTTTGTTTTAGTAGGCTTATTGAAATAATATACTTCCATAGAAATCACTAGGATTAACTTTTATTAAAAAGGAAAACCCTTAGGGGGAAAGAAGGCCGCTGTGGTTGAGTGGGGATCTGAGTTGGGCAATTACCAACAAATACTTGGCACAGATTTTTTTTATAAACGTACTTGGTACAGTTAGTGTTGGCAAAGAACATTACAACAAAGTATTTTGTGTTACATGTGAATGCCCTATCATTTCCATTTATCTTTTCTTCTTTCCATTGATCTCCATAACTGGACTACTGTAGTGATCACACATCATATGGGAAATATTTATCTCCTTGACAGACTATAGTTGGCGGTTGTCTGGTTTTTGACTTGAGTCTGTTGTTTGTTTAAGTTGGGGATTTCTGATGCCTGCTATCCTCTTTGGTGTTACAGGGATGAGACAGAACATCTAATAGAGATCATGCGGTCAAGGACCCCTGATCTGAGTTTTGAAGACCAGAGAGCTCCAGGATCTACAGTGAAGGGTTTTGAAACCACTCCATTTTCAACACCTGCAAAATTGATTGATCCTCAGTCATCTTGTTGTACTGATGCCCTTCCACCATCAAATGTAAGAAAGTCACAACTGCCCAATAGCCTCATGATTATGTTTCTGTACAGAAGATGTTTGTATGCACCTGTCGATCTTGTTGCCTTTGTAATTTCTGTGGGATGTGAATTCTGTCTATATGCTTTTGAAGTTCAATTATGTTTGTAGCTGAGTACTAGTTTTCTGAAGTATGCTACAATTTTCAAAATACATTTGTGATTCAAACATTTTTAATCTCATCTTTTTGCGTATTAACAGATTGCGAGAGTGTGCATGACCATAATTTATGCACAGTGCTTAAGCAGTACTATGTTAATCCTTCATTTCTGTTTGATTTTTTGTATTATCTGATCTTATGCTTTTATTGGCATTCTAGGTGCTTAATGTTGGTTGTTCACCGATTGAAATTGCAAAAGCCTTTATGGAAGCACAGACCTCAGCCTCTGTACATGAGTCTCAGAAGCGGAAATTCAGAGCTTTGAGTCATGGAGTTGAGACTGAGATTTCCACATCAAAACTTTTCCCTAACGTAGCTACTGATTCTTCAGTACGCTGGCCTGGTTCAGTTGTCCGAGATTATTCCAATTATCTTACACCACAAAGCAATAAAGGAAGGACTCTGCCTCAGCCTCTCTCTCGCACGCCTTATAGTGGCTCTGTATTTCGGAGATCTATGAAGGTTGTAGATTGATCTTATATTGCATTTGATTTCTATACCAAGCTCCGCCATGCATCTTTTTGTCATTAGCTGCGTCTATCACTAAATAGGAGCATTCAAATGTTCCCAAAGAACTATAACATTAATGCTTATTTGTTTTGTAATTACAGAACAGTAGGCATGGTGACACCTACAATAACTCTTCTGGACAGTCACAACTTTCAACTCCTTTTTCTGTTGGAAGCAAGGTATGAATAATTATTTTTTGTGTATTTTACTGTTACCATGATACATCCCTGTCTCTTTTGCTTTATGAAAACAAGAAACTTTGGGCAGATCAAAGCCCACATAGCTGTATTATATGCTGGAACTATTTGTGCAAGTTTGCAATTACTAATCATTCCATCCTTGTATGGGATTGGGTGATATCGTTCTATGTTTGAAAAGTTGTCAAGCATGAGTGCATTTATAAACAAAAAAAAAAGAGTACATTCAATATAAATAATTCCTGTAACCCTTGCTCTACAAACTTCACAAATGAAAAATGAGTTATAACATTGTGTGCTATGTATGTATAGAGCTTAATGTGCTGTTACATGAGAACTTATCCACTGTAAAGATGATGTATGCCCATCTGTGCCTTTTGTTCTAATATTCTTATTTAATTTGTAGACAATACTAGAGGATAAACTGGCATCAACAAGTGGCAGTATGGTGCAATCACCATCATCTTCCAGAGGACAGATTGATGTTTTCGGGTCTGCTACTTCCTTCTTTCCAAGAGAAGGTTCTGCTGCTAAAAATATTGCATTCAACCTGCAAGAGCCTGATGGCAAAGGCACCATAGAAAGCAGAGCAGCTTCTCGGCGTGCTTTGGCTGTAGATAACATCTCCAGAGGTGCTTGGGTATCTGTTCATCCAAAGTCAAGCGAAACAGCTTTCAAAATACTTCAGCATCTTGACAGAACTATTCCTTCCCCTACATTAAAGCCATTAGAGCTAAGACAGACTTTAGCAAAGAGAAATGCTTCTCCCGTTGCCACCAATAGACAGGTTAAAGGGCCTGATTTCAGTATTGGTAATGGCCATAGACAGAGTGGCATTAACGAGAGTGGTACTACTACTTTGGAGGCTGCAGATGCAAAGAAGGTATGTCCTGTTTGCTTTTTTTAGCATAATCTACTGCCACTGCTGTTTTCTGTAATGTACATGTTTAGTGTAATGAAATATTTTTAGCCATTTACAGCCAATATCTACTCTGAATCTTATTTAAACAAAGTCAATTGGATGTATACACTACTGAATCACTGAAAATGTGTTCTATGGAATGCTATACTAAACCAATTTTAATTGTGGCAGTGCAATGCAAAATAAAGACTTTCTTTTTTCATTTTGTCCTGATCAATTATCCAAGTTTGTTCTCTGCCGCTATCATACATCAGTTATTCACTTCGGACTGGATTTGTTAAAGCAGATTTCTGGTAGCGTCAAATTAAAGATACTCTCTAATCAGTTATGTTTTACCTTGTGTATGTATGTTCAGATACCTCCAAGCAGCCCCAGTGTGGAAGAGTCGAGTCAAAAAATTCAGAGCAGTGGCGCTAACTCAGAGGTTCCAGAAGCGCGCACTTCTCAGCAACCTTTGAAATCAAACTTGACATCCACCTCAACTGCTGAGGTCTCGGATAAAAGTACTACCAAAGGTTTCACCTTCACATTCCCTGTTCCTAAAGCCCCAAGTTCTCTCTTCGAGCCACCACCTACACCAACCCTGGGTTCACCACCAAGGACCCTGCCAATCACTACTGAAGATATTCCCAAGTTCAGCTTCGGCTCATCCAGTACGACAAACAGGCTCGTTTTCTCCTTCGACTCCACAAGCGGTTCTCTTGGCGCAGATGGATCAGTCCCAACCTTCAAATTTGGGTCCGATAAAAAGCGAGACTATGTTTCGATTTCGACATAGCTGGCAAAGATGCTGTTTGTTTTTGAATTTTGGTAGACGCCAGCATGCCTGTGGATCTGAATTCTATCACGATTTCTATTTTTGGTGTTCTGATGAAAGACAAGTTGGAACACACTGCCATCGAGGTATGCATCGGGACAATAGCTCGTCCGGGACATTCAAACTTCGTTTTTCATATTCATGGTGGCTGTCACCTGACAGGATGTTTCAGCACTCCTGCCCGTGTCATCCTGCACCAGTCTATCCATCCGGTCTACAATCCAGATGCTTTCATATTTGAGTGTGAACGGAAGTCCGTAAAGCCTGATCATCCTTTTTGGCCCTTTTGCTTTTGCCAAGTGTCGCTGCTGATACAATCCGTCGAAAAGACGGTGCTTTCTCCGCCGAAGCCGCGTCTGATCCTGCGCATTTTGACGCACGCCTGACGCCTGCACCAGCCGATTCTCGATGACCATGTCAGGATGGCCTGGCAGGAGTCGAGTCCGAGTCATGAGAGGCTTGAGACTTGAGAGCGGCCGGTTGATGCTGAAGTCGCTGCCTGATTGCCTCGTCGTTGGGCCAGGCCACAGGCTGGAGTCGCCTGGACGGATGTCGCCACTGAACCGAAAGCGTGGCGAAACGCAACCCCAGGAATGGTGCCATACACGTAACCAGGTACTACGTCTTGTGAATCGTGACGCGAAGTGGGCCCCACGCGTCGACCGTTATTTTGGCCTGGCTCTCAAAATTTTCCGTCTCCCATATATTTTACAATTATTAGACAATTGTTTGGTAAACAATTGCTATTTAAAAATATAATTATTAGACAAATGTTTGGTAAACAATTGCTTTTTATGAATATCCTAAAGTAGCAGGTGGTATATGAAGGAGAAGCAGCCGACGAGGAGGGCGAGGCGACGCCGTCGGTTGCGTTGGGGACCTGTAGAACGGGGAAGAATCCCGTCCGTGCATTATTGTTGCCCCGGCACTGCTGGTGTGATCGTCGGCGGAGGGAGGCGTCAAATCACCCGATTAAGAAGTCTCACCGACCTACCAATCAACGGCCACGATCTGGCCTCAAGCTTCTATTGGCTACTGCATGCCAGTAGGAGGAACGAAGAACATGCCCCGGCACTGCTGGTGTAATGATTCCTGCATCTTTCTCATAACCACACCGTCCTGTCAGGGGGGATCCAGCGTCGCTTTCTCCGGCGGGCCCGCCCCCGATCAGCACGGGCACGACGGAACCGGGCGCAACCCATGCCGCAGCTGATCGGAGCGCGCGGGGGCCGACGACTCATCCAGTCGCCGTCGCGGCCGGGCCCTCCGCCGGAGGAAAAGCTTCCGCACGATTCGCCGTCGCGCGCAACCGGCCAATTAGGGTTCCGCAACTGCTGGCCGACCACCCCCCCTCTCCTTCCCGAGACGACGGCGGCGGCGGCGGCGGCGGCGTGACGGCCCGCGAGCCTTTTCCGTTCCAACGCCCAGGCTTACGCCTTTTATTTTATCATCACCTAGTACCAGTACTTTTCAACACGCACCCCTTTAATTTTTCTCCTTTCACAAAATCATCTTTCCAGGGCCTCTTTGCAAAAACGAAACCTTCTGGTCGATCTTCATCTCCAGTCAATGGCGGGGTCTTCGCTCTTCGGACGCGGTTAGCAAAGCAGCATCTCGGAAAAGAGCTTTGTGCTGGTGTAGTGAGTGCCCAGTGACGTCCACTCCCAAAAGCATCGCATCACCGTGGCACGGCGAGCTTTTGGCACCCAGGCCCAGTAAGCATTGCACTGAGAGCATCAGGGCGCTAAGAAAAACGTTTTAGAAAAAAAGGGTGAGGAGGCTTAGGCACAACAGAAATTGGCTTTCTAGTGCCACTAAACACGGTACGGAGGCTCTCGTCAGGTTCAAACGGAGAAAGGCCGGACGCGTGTGTGATGGACTTTTCTTGGTCGAGATGGATGGATGTCGGGACGTGTTCTCTGACGGCATCAGTCTCCTTTCGCTCCACCTGCAAACCACCGGTGCTGGCCGTGGATAGCAACCCGGAATTCGCTTGCTGCGCTGCAAATCTTTTTTTTTTATTTTGGGGGTGGGGGGGGGGGGGGGGGGGTTGGGGGGGGGGGGTATATGTTATATTAGGGCTTCGAACGAGTGGTCAAGTGGTTGTGCGATTATATATACTGATCTGACTCGCGAAGGAGAAGAAAGGTTTGGAGAGGAGGAAAAGAAGTTGCCGTGCAATAATACTTCGTTCAGTACACGACCGACTAGCCTGGAAAGTCATGGGGAGCATGTCTAATTGTCCACTAATGATTCTTTACATTTTTGTTTAACAAACTAACAATTTTCATTCTATTGTTCTAATTAATAAGTTTAAATTCACATAGTTTTCGTGTTCAGCTCAAGCATTTTATGTGGAAATTTTTTTCTTCCAGATAAACATTTAACATCAACGCCTCTACTTGAAAACATGAAATAGCTATATACACTCATATCCCACCTAATATGCACTTATTATAACTAGGAACGATAAAACACAATACAACACGCTTCTGAAGGGGTGGAATGGAAAGCCAATCTGTCTCCACCATTGGGTCATGCCAAGTAGGATCTACAAGTATCCAACGTGACCTCCATATTGAATACAAAGTAGTATTCTTCCTTTTCCCACTCATGAGGTTGTAATAAGTCCAAAGTTGATGAAGTTAGCCGTGTTCTCCTGTCATATTTCCTTACTCTTGAATTATCATGCCCCGATACCTTAACAATGTCACCAATCTACTTATAGCCAACCCAAAATTTTCAGAAATCCTTATACCTAGGAAATGCTTAATCCCGCATCGAAAGTTAGCCAACAAAAACTCTTAGCCTACCAGTACCAACATTATGAATATAATAAATTCACACCGTTATACATCATTAATAAGTCGTTACTCCTTTTAATATGGTGTGAACACATGGCCTCCATTAGAAGGTTCGACTTAGAAAGCATGTATGTAACCGACATACTTTTCGTGCCAACTACTTTGCACATTGCTCCTTAAATTTTGCGGCATTCCGAATCCGATCGATGTTCGTTGTGCTATTAACACGTCACATGTTTAGAGAGGTACACCCCAGGGGCGGAGCCACGTTATAATCTGTGGGTGCAGCCACACCCAGAAAATTTTCATAATCACTAGTCGCTCCTAAATTTTCACCATGTTTCATTCACTATCACAAATATTTTCTGAAGTGTCGCACCCCCTCAATTCTTCTCTAGCTCCGCCCCTGTACACCCCATGCATCTCTTGCTTGGAAACATAGAAAAATAACGCCCATCAATTATGGACAAAAGACAACCACAAAGTAGAATAAAAGAAAGTCCAAGAGCTGTGGTTTCAACAAATAATAAAATACTATAACAGAAAATAAAAATCTAGGGATGGCAACGCGAGACACTTTTGGAATTTTGAGGGGCAATCGGCAAAACGGCCACACGAAAGCCACACCCTCCTCGTCCCCACCACGGCCGGTCCACGACACGCACGCACAGAGCACCACACCACCGCCACACCGCCTCCTGCCTGCCCCTGTACAACTGCGCTGCCTCCGCTGCCCATCCCGGCTGCTTCATCCCCTCTACGTTTTCAAAAATCAAACCGAAACGGCGAAACCCCCATCGTCCATCGGAGAGAGAGAGAGAGAGAGTGGGGTAGCCTGAGCAGCGGTTGCGGTTTCCCTCTCCGTCGCTCTCGCCGCCCGCCGCCGCCGGTGTGTCCGGAGAGGAAGGCACGGGCTGGCGGCGAGCTCCTCTGCTCCGGCCCCCTTCACCCCCAACCGGCGGCCCCCCTTTGTCAGGTCGCCAATCCACTTCGCCCTCCCACCCTTTTGCCCCCCGATCGATCTCCTTTCTCGCTAAGCAAACCCTCTTCTTAACCCCCGCGCCCATCGCCGGAGAAAGCTCCCCGCTTTTCGTCCAGGCATCCTTCCGCCACTTCGCTTTGCTGCTTGTTCCTCCTGCGCTGCTACCCGTACGGCAGGAGTCAAGATTCCTTCTTTGCCCGCCCTCGTTGGTAGTGGCGGCGGCGGCGGCGGCGGCAGTTGGTAATTGCGGCGGCAGTGGAGGCTCGGTGTGTGGGAAGTGAGGGATCCGAGATTCTTCCCCGTGCTTTGTTATTCTCTTTCCCGTGCGACGGCTGAAGCGGAGGTGGCGACGGGGGAGAGCAACCGCCGGCGGCGCCCGGCCTTGGAGCGGCCCCAGTCCGTCTATGGAACTTGCTGCTCTGGCGCCACGCCCCGGCCCAGAACCGAAGTGCGCAGCAAGGCGCTGCTTGCCTGCACCTCTGACGCTGCTGGTTCCTATTGTGGCAGTCTGCTGCTTGGTTCTTGCTCCTCGCTGAGGGATTGCAGGACTGCGATGATGGTGCCGCGGACGTTGCTGCTTCTCTGCTTGTGCCTCCTGGTGTTCCCGTCACCTGGTACTGGCATTTTCTTTTTATGCTACGTATTCAATTCAGTTGTTTACCGTTATCGTGATCAATTAGTGAGCTGCGCTACTTATGCATTCGATTGTGTTAGATGTTACCATGCGACAAAAGAGGCAATTTTGTGGGAAATAACTGAAATTTGATTGGTGTTGTTTGTCGTGACTAGGTCCGCTAGTGGTTGAAGCTTTTGTCGGGGGTTACGGGATAAACTACGGGAGAATAGCAAACAACATCCCTTCCCCGGATAAAGTGGTGGAGCTCCTGAGGAAGTCAAAGATAAGGAATGTCAAGATATATGACTCGGATCACAGCGTTCTCGATGCGTTCAAAGGGTCCGGGCTCAACCTGGTCATTGCAATCCCCAACGAGCTCGTCAAGGATATGGCTGCAAACGAGAGCAGATCAATGGACTGGCTGAATCAGAATGTGAAGCCTTATCTCCCTCAGACGCACATTGTTGGGATCACTGTGGGAAACGAGGTTCTAGGAGGCCAAGATCAGAGCTTGTACCAGCCACTTGTTGATGCTGTGAAGAATGTGTATAATGGACTTAAGAGGCTCCACTTGGAGAAAGAAATTGAGCTTTTCACACCTCACTCAGAAGCTGTTTTTGCTACTTCTTATCCACCCTCTGCATGTGTCTTCAAGGAAGAACTCATGCCATACATGAAACCTCTCCTGGACTTCTTTGCAATGATTCACTCGCCTTTCTATGTCAACGCGTACCCCTTTTTGGCTTACATAAGTGATCCAGAACATATCGATATCAATTATGCTCTCTTTAAACCCAATAATGGAATTGTTGATCCGAATACCAGCCTGCACTATGACAACATGTTTGATGCTCAGATAGATGCAGCTTATGCTGCTCTACATGCCGCAGGCTATGATGACATGGAGGTTCGGGTGGCAGAGACTGGCTGGGCTTCTAGTGGAGATCAAAATGAAGCAGGAGCTTCATCTGAGAATGCAAGGACATATAATTTCAATCTCCGTAAAAGGCTCTTCCTTAGGAAGGGAACTCCTCTGAAGCCAAAAAGACCAGTGAAAGCTTATATATTTGCTTTGTTTAATGAGAATCAGAAGCCTGGACCTGGCTCCGAGAGGCACTATGGGCTGTTCCTTCCAGATGGAAGGATTTCATATGACATCGGTGTCTCGGGTCTATTACCTTCATCTGCATCCTCATCCATGCTGTCCATGAAGGTAAGCAATTGCTTCTTGCCCTTTTAGATTACTCTGCTGATTCTAACATGAAATCTCGGTATCTATTGTTGGTTCTCATTAGATGATTGTTGACTTAAGTGTGGATGAGTCCGCCAATTGTGAGTCGATATTTCAATAGTAGGAATTTGTGATTGTCATATTATAGCTTGTAAGATGGTAGGTAATGAACAACATACAGTTTCTGGTATTTGTGATAATTATTGCAACTTTGGAGGCAACACTTTTCTGCACGCACTAGATGCTGGGTCTGTTATGTTGAAAATATAATGTTGAGGAAATCATGTGCTAGATTTTGGCCCATAAGTTTGGTTTCATATTGTTAGCAAATATGTTTGTTATTAGAATATTAAAAATTTGTATAGGAGAGAATATTTTGGTCGAGATGATGGCCATGGAGCTTGACTGGTATCCATGTTTGAACATTTGTGCGGTTCCTGAAATCGTCAGTCCTTTGTATAATTCAGACATACCCACCCTCATTTCCATTGTTTGGAAAAAAGATGACAAACACTGCTCCTAAATAAAGCACATAATGGTCAGAGTTATCTTGGCTAACTCTTTTCCTATTTGAAAGCAAACAATTTTCATTGCTTTCTAAAACCTCCTCTGCCAAGTTAGCCTGGGCCCATTATTGTCCTTTAACAAATCAATAGCAAAAATTACAAAGGACCTTTCGCTGCTATTTTCCCAAAGATACATTTTTACTTATCACTAAGCAATGCAAAATTGTTAGAGGTTATCCCCCGATTTCATATTCTCAAGTCCCTAGTCTATTCCAGCAAAGCAAACCGCTTGTGTGAAGACACTGTGAATGAAACTTGGTACAAAGAACTATGGGTGTTTTGTACTTATTTATGTCACATGCACTATGTCATGATGTATCAAACAATGCTCTTCATTGAAATCGTACTTCATTTGGCACGTTGTTTGCAATAATGTATTGTCCAAACTCATTTATATTTTCCTAATTTGTGTAATCAGTTTTCTCCCTGAATTCTAGTGCTGTATTTATCATGCCTATATTTTTTATTTCTGATACCGCAGCATACTGAAAGGTAGCCTGACTTGAGCATGTTATTTCTATTTGCAGAAAATTCGAGATGGGGGTTGGATTTTGCACTATTTGGCTACAGTTCTTCTATCTATTTTCATTTTTTGGCCATAGTGAAATTGAGGAAGGCATAGGGGACATCTGTAGTAAAGGTACAATTGAGCAAATTAGAATGTTGGGAATGGGAAGTTCACAATGAAAATTCAAATAATAGTACCATGCACATGAGTTCTTTAACTTGCAATAACTGTTATCCTCATGCTGATCTGCTTTCTTTATGAAAACCATAGTACCATACTCAGTTTATCTAAAAAAATAATATGTTGGAATCCTCACTCAGCTTTCGCTGTACATTTTTTTTAGCAGTTGAAATGCCGTACGAAACTGATAACCCTGTGAAATATAATTCTCTTTCATACCAACTTCTAGCCTCCTAGGGATTTTTTTTTCATTTTTAGCAATCAGGTTATAGCTCGTGCTTGGATACCTTTAGGTGATTTTATTTATATGTGGGATGTACATCAAGCAGGCAGTCTGACAAGATTAACAAATCACTGTTCTTTCTTCCCCTGTAAGCATTGCATCTTGAGTCTTGACATATCTGTTACCATTAGACGCACAAAGCAGATGCTGACCAACCGATCAGCATTCTTTCTTGTGGGTATGATGAAGGATTGCACGTGCACCTATCCTGTGATCTGTTCAAAGAAAGTCTTGAGAAGCAGTACTCCTCGCAGAATATATGTATAGATATCAGATGGTCGAAGGATATGATATGTAATATTGTTGCCTCTTGTTAAGCTTTGCTGAGTGGCTCCATCCATTGACTGAAGCTCTAGCCTACTGTTAAGCTTTGATGAGTGGACCCATCCACTGATGGAAGCCTTACAGAGTGATGCATATCCTTGCTAATAATCACGTATTACTTTGCGTTGCCATCTTTGTAAAGAAAGAAAGGAGCTGGTGGAGAACAAGTATATATGGTCATTGTTTTACTGAATCATTCCCTGTCCTTGTAGCTCCACCAGGTGAGCATCAGTTACTGCTGAAGGCTGAAACAAACATATCTTAGCAATATCCCCCATCAACCTTTTTTTTTAAACAAGGTCTAGTGATGTGGTCACTCCTTTCGTTTCCCCCGTCCTTTTTGCATTCCTCTTTTGATCTTTGCACAAAGAAGAATATAGTATCAAGATAAAAGTAAAGGAAAACTTTTGGCATATCCAATCTTTTCAGCCCCTCCCTTTAGCCTAAATTATTTTTTTCTTCCATGGAATCTTTGATGATCTCTCTTGCTTAGGGTAAGCACTGTGGTACGGTACGTGCTCAATTAGTGAGCAACTGAGCTTTGGATGCCACTGCATTGACGTGCTGTGTACCTAGGGATTGTCTTCTCAGTTTGTACTGGCCATCAACATGCTATCTTGATGAATCGCCAGAAAAGTCTGGTGCAGTGCCACAAGGATATTTAGAAGCTCAGAAATGCAAATAAAAAAGAAAAAGAAAAAGAAAGAGGGGGCAAAGATGTCGGCAAAGGATCCCAAGTACCATCGGTATTTGGTCTCGAATAAACAAGCAGGTGTGGCCGGCCTATTAGTCTGTGATTGAAAACTGCCTGGCCACTGGCGTGGCACCGTCCTTATTGGAATCTGTGGTCCACAGGAAGATGTGTCTTCTTCCTCCATGCCCATGACAGGTGGCACGTCGTTTTTTTTCCTTATTAGGGCCGATGTCATAAAACTACGGCAGTCCCTGAAAATTATCAAAAAAAAAAGTTCGAAACTATTGATTTATTAGGAAGTAGCACAAAAATAAAATATTGTATTACACGACTACTCGTAGAGTCAGGTATTGCTTTTGCTCTAGCTTCAGGCCCATTTGTTTTCACCGAGTTCATGGGCCGACTGTATGGCGGCACGCGTGCAAATAATTGTCCAAGTGGCCCCTCCCTGGTTTAGGCCACGGCCCAGCGGCCCAGGGGCGCTGCTCATTGCCGCTCACAACTGCTCATGTATTATAAGAATATATTTTTTATTTAGCATCAAGTATTAACACCTTTTTTCTATAAACTTGAACAAAGAAGATCCGCCTTAGACAAAATAAAATACACCTCCTTTTATTTTTAGAAAAAAGATGGACAAGTGCAGTTTTCGTCCGTACCAACCGTCACTAATCTTATTCCAGACCAAACTCAGACATGAGCCTAACCTGCCACTCAAAAAAATCAAAACAAATCAAACTAAACTGGCCGACACGAGCGCATGACGGTCTCGCTACCATCTCACTACGCTGATGATTGGCAAAGCCTCACCAGACCTGCATTTTCAGGCCGAGACGCCGCCCTGCATTGATGGCTGCTCCCATAGCATCATCAACCGCTCGAGGTGCAGCTCCGTCCGGTCCGCTAATAAAAACCCTCACCACTAATCCTCACGGCATTAATCTCCCGCCGCGACCGATCGACTCACCGGAGGCCGGCCTCGTGATCTCCGCCCGGCCACCCGCACCCCCCCAAAACTCCTATAAGAAAAAAACTCCTAAAAACCGTCGAAACCCGCGCGCCCCTCGGCACCCCCGCACGCGGCCCGCCGACACGCCAACTTCGCCGACCGGCCCACGTTCCCCCCACAACCGACGCGCCACCCCCCGCCCCGCGCGTACATGCCGCCGCCCAGCCTCACCGCGGCGCGCGACCCGGCCGCCGTGTCCGCCGCCACCGCGCGCCGCCGCAGCAAGGAGGAGGGCGCCGCGGCCAAGGTCCACCCGGCGCCCGCGAACGGCGGCAAGGGCGCGGCGGCTGCCGGGAAGGGGGCGATGGGCGCGGCGGCGTGCGGCGGCGGCGAGGGCACGTGGAGGCGGCCCGAGTGGTGCTCGGCGGCGGGCGCGGCGGGGGTCCTGCGGCGGCACCCGCTCCCGGCGCTCTTCGCGTGCGGCCTCCTGCTCTTCATGGCCGTCGAGTACACCATCCCCATGGTGAGCCCCGCCGCGCCGCCGCTGGACCTGGGCTTCGCCGCCACGCAGGGCATGCACGACGCCGTCGCCGCGCGCCCCTGGCTCAACTCGCTCCTCGCCGCGCTCAACACGGTCAGTGCCCCTGCCTAACCGTCTGATTTTTCTCCGCCGCCGCCTCGCCGGCCGACCTAGGTTCAATGCACCTCTGCTGCGTCCCTGTCCTCCGGGAGCGCCTTCGATCCCCACCTCTTAATTTTAGTACATTTCCGCTGCCCTTTTTGACTGGCAATCGCTCCTACCAGAAAAAAAAAAAACTTTCTTGCTTAATTTCATCGATTCTATTGGGCAGCAGCAAACGTACATTCTAAGCGAAACGCTTGCGTTTGCTGGAACCTTAGGTTTGTGTCATCCAAAACCACCATTAGGAAATTACAAACACATTGTTCAGACCTCTGGTACTGTTACATTAGTATGAGCTGGTTCGGTTTCTACACCTTCTTGTGCTGTTATTCCAAGTACTAGCAATCGGCGTGTAGACAAATTGCATAATTCAGCTTAGTTCTTGTGAACCTTTGGATGGCGGGGAAAGCAAAGCTTGGCGCTATCAATGCACCGGCAATGCCGCTGGTGGCTCGCGCTCCCCCCAGCCAATAACTAACACCGTACACGACGGTACGAGTAGTAGTTTTCAAGCCAGGCCTGAGCCACTCGTACTTCACCCTGACAGATTTGCGTGAACGGCAACTGCAACTTGACATGGGACCTATCAGGCTCTCACTGGTCACGAGCAGAGAGAGAGAGAGAGAGCAACAAACCGGTGGGTCTGCTTCATCCACACCACCAACAAATAGAACCAAAATTTCATTTTTTTTTCTGATAAGAACACGCGATATAGTCGTGGCGTCGCGCGTTCATGCACCGATTTCCCGATAAGATTCTGCATCTCGCCGCCCGCCAGCTCCTCATGGTCCCAGTCGGTAGATCTCCGCCGCGGGAATCCGAGCCGAGCGCGACGGCACTGACACTGACAGAGCCACTGCTCACGTCCGCATGCGTGCGCCGCAGGTGTTCGTCGCGATGCAGGCGGGGTACATCCTGTGGGCCATCCTCGCCGAGCAGCGGCCGCGCGCCGCCGTCGCGGCGCTCATGATGTTCACCTGCCGGGGCGTGCTCGGCTGCGCCACGCAGCTCCCGCTGCCGGAGGAGTTCCTGGGGTCCGGGATGGACTTCCCCGTGGGCAACGTCTCCTTCTTCCTCTTCTTCTCGGGCCACGTCGCGGGCGCCGTCATCGCGGCCGCCGACATGCGCCGCGAGGGCCGGCTCGCGCTCGCGCGGCTCTACGATGCGCTCAACGCGCTCCAGGTGGTCAGGCTGCTCGCGTGCAGGGGGCACTACACCATCGACCTGGCCGTCGGCGTCGGGGCCGGGGTCCTCTTCGACACGATCGCCGGGTGGTACTTCGACGCCAAGAGCGCGCCGGAGAAGCACTGCCGCAGCTGCCAGTGCCACAAGGCTCTCCTCTCGCACTAGCCTGCTGATATGGTTATATTTTGGTAGCTCGCCAAGTGCCAGCCATCAACGGCCAACTGAGGATTAATTCATGTCAATTTTTTTGAGTTTTTCTTTTCTTTTTGGAAGCGTTTTGATGTAATGTAAGAGAACTCAAATGCTACTTACCGATATGTAACTGTACAAATTTTTCACCCATGTGAGCGGTAACTTCTGTAATGCAAGTATCAGAGGTTTCAGGCAGAGGACTAGACTGAATCAGAACAAGAACTGAACTCCCAGCAGATGGCAATGGCGAAACGCATCATTCTTTCTGACTGAACACTGCATCTTTCTTAGACATACTTGATGACATCGTTTAGGACAAGCTAGGATGTCATATATTTAATGAGGTAATATTATTTCTGAAGCTGATCTCAAAGTGCAGGTACTAGGATAGTTTATTGATATCAAGTTCAGAGTACATGTGAGAACACATTGCAGGTTTACAACAGGTGACAGGTGATTATGTCTATCTAGTAGTGCCATACAGTACCAGTCCTGCATCATGGATGGAACAGCCAAAGATTTTGCTATATGTCACCTATATTCACCCCCAGGAAACAGCAAAGGCCAATGGGGGTGGCCAAGAAAAAAATAGGATCAGTTGGATCAGAAACAGCCAGCGATATCTAGGGGAATCAGGCTGTATTATTAGGTGAGTGCTAGTCTTTGTCGACGCCATTGGCGGACTTGTTCTCCACACCGAGCTTGTGGAACTCAGCCTCAATGACCTCCACGATCTTAGCATCCTCAGGATCCTGCTCGGGGATTTTCACGTGCAAGGACCCTTGCTTGATGAGCTCCAGGTTCAGTGCTTGCTCCTGGATGAAGTTGTAGAGCTCTTTGTGGAATGGGTGGTCAAGAGAGAAGCAGTCATTGGGGTCGTTTGATGAATGTTTGGATGCGCCCGAGCCCTCCCGTTGACAGAAATGGGGAAGGGAAGAGTAGTCCATGATCTGCATTGTTCCGGAATCAAAGGTGCTAATGGTATTGTGATGGCAATGTTGAAAATGCTCAACAGTACTCTATTCAAGTTCCATCTTCAATGTTTTGTTTCTTTTGTTTGATTTGTTGGCAAACTATTGGAAAAGAAAATGGTACTAATAGGCGATCTTACCTTTAGAAGCTCGTCTTTCCCACAACCACGCAAAACATGAACCTTCTTTCTTGTTCTCTCTTGCAAAAGAGGTTTCACAACCTAAAATCAAATGAAATGTCAGTGCCTTAACAACAAAAGTAACAGAGTAATGAAATCTCAAACTTCGTACCTTCCAACACGCAGAAAATATATATGGAGCATTTACTATATAATAGGTCTCAGTCTTTTCAGGATAATTCAAATCATCAACGGTAGATATTGCAGTCACAATCTGTAATACATCAATAATTAGTTAGCAGTAGCGTAACAAAATGTTCAGCATTTGCCTTGTGAAGTTTTATACAAAACATTGACTTATTTAAATAGGGTGTTATCCCTGCCCTCAAAACATTAGCATGCAAGCTTATTTATACAGTATATTGAGTTACTTAAATAGGCATATACCCATCGCCGGTCAACCTCTAGACGTTATGAAAAACAATTTACACAATTATAGTTTGGAGAAGGATACAATACAATGCCATTGCAGGATGTACCTTCATTTGGTTTAGTGCTGACAATTTCAGACCAGTCATATCAAGAACCTTTATACAGGTGGTGATAGGCCTCCCATACTTCTTTGTCACCCTAGGCTAGATGAAACAAAAGTGAGCATATACATATGTTAAGAAAGCTCGTAAAGATGATCTAATTGTACATGGACATTAGTTGGACACTCACCAAAATAAAACGATCACGGTACTCATTGATCTGAATATGAGATTGCACATAGTAGTTAACCTGAAAGTGCAATATTTTATGACTTATTGTGCATAAAGCCATAAAGTAAGGCGTAAATTCATGGACTGGACGAGTATTACTTGATCTCAAATACATATGGATGCAATTTGACAAAAGGGACAAAAGCTCTTAAATTCATAAGTAACTCAATTTATATTGCAAGTTAGTAGTGCAAGAGTATCTACTTAAAGTTTGATTGGCATGGATGCATCCTGACAAAAGCTACTAAAACTATTAGGAAGAATCAGAGACAATTACCGAAGCTTTATCATATGTGCTCAGTCCAACACCAACTGCAAATACAGGAATGCCCTGGAATAGGAGAAGGAAAGAGGATGATTAAATAATTTTGCTTATTTATATATAATAACTAGACTGGATATGAAGTATTTTATGGCATAGATACCCTAGAATTCATTGGTTAAGCGCAAAAGGTGAAAGTGCAAATTTCACAAACTTGTTCTGTATCTAACCTACTAGTTAATAACAAGAACAGAACACATCACAGGTGTACAGAAAAGGACCACATTTGTGCACACTAGTAATAAATAATACTACTGCATAGTGTTGGTGTAATCTTTAGTCTGTCACCAGTAGTGTTCGGAGTGTCTGGTCATTGTTGTCCTGGTCTTTAGCAGGTTGGTTGTTTGCTTAGCCGAGTTCTTAGGTGGTTATACAGTTCAGTTAGGCAGATAGAGTCACAGGTGTGTGCCTGAAGTTCAGGGCCACTAGGGCCGTGTCCTCCTGCTGTTAAGGCCGA
The DNA here is from genome assembly GCA_032594955.1 of Panicum miliaceum. Taxonomy (NCBI): domain Eukaryota; kingdom Viridiplantae; phylum Streptophyta; class Magnoliopsida; order Poales; family Poaceae; genus Panicum; species Panicum miliaceum. The sequence continues at coordinate 43,926,559 of CM064062.1, forward strand.
TCTTTGTGTGTAACTTAATTATTAAAAAACAGAGTCAGAAAACGCTGCAAGCAGTCGCACCACAAAATCACTGAGTTCATCTTTGAGTGAGCGGAGAATTGTCTCACACATATTGCATACAACCTTTTCTTCTGAAAATGAATTTAAGAGACACTTTCCCTTCAGCGTACATCATATTATACGTCAGAAGAATGTGTCTATGAATATATACTTCAAGCATATTGTGGTGCCATAAGCCAATAGTAAATAAAATGCAAACAGCGAGCATGCAAGGAAAATTTATATAACATGTTTAAGACAGCTGTACCTCTTTGGAGTATCCTGATAACCCAACAAGCTGTGTATCACGTATTGATCTATACAAATCTACTGGGATAATAGGTTTCTGCAATAGTGAACAAACAGATGAATAAGAAAGTGTAAATAAGTTCAATACACAAGCTTGGTCTAGGAAACTACTTACCTCCAGTATACTATCGATTTCATTTTGTATCCTCCAATTCAAAGAATCTACAAGCTAGCAAAGTAATTTTTCCTCAGGTAAAGAAACATTTACTTATGATTCAGCGATATGAAAATTGAAAAGGAAAATCGCAGCACTAAGAATTACCATCTTTTGAGCCTTATTCACATGCCACTCTCTAGCTTTAAGGAAGCGCACTAGTGTCTCTGTTGGGTAGCCCTGGTGCACATTCTGAAAAAAATAAATGAAAAACATGAGAGCTCAAAAACAAACTCCTTAGGATAATAAGAAAGCTATTTTTTACAACATCTAAGAAAAAACAATATACTTCAAAATTTGAAACAACTGCATATGAACCAAGTAGGAACTCATCGTTCTTTTTCCAAACAGCACCACTGAGACTAACTTCAAAATAGGTTGTTGTATTTAATGATATGTAGTGCAAGAATTCCTTAGCGTCGTGTCCCTCCCCCCCCCCCCCCCCCCCCCCCCCCGAATTGACACAAAACCAGGTGAGCAGGAATAGGAAGGTTTTCATTTGCAAAGATCCTCACCACCAGGATGCTGGCATGGCATTATGGCAAGCATAATAGAAGCAGTTCACAAGTAAGGCCATGCGGGTAGACATGAAGAATCAGATACTAGTACAACCTTACATGAAGTTTTTCAAATATAGCTGACTTTAGTGCTAAGGTGTAAGGCATAAGTTTATCATCTGTTCCACTTCCTCATATTCTTCATCGTAGAATCTCATCCCTTAAAAGTTTACTTTTATTACTAAAGAGGAATCCGTATTCTTTTCATATGGTAGGCATGCAAAAGTATACTGCACATAGTGTGTAAGTACCTCTAGAACCTAGAAATACTCTCAGCGTTCAAAAAGATAAGAGAAACAATTCGCAAACATTTTAAGCACTGAACAATAAGTATGATGGAGTGTCAACTGGCCAGTGAATGCAATGCACCTCAATAAAATAAACCGTTCGATCATATTTTTGGTTCAACAATTGGGATGAATTGGTCTATCACCACCTCATCTCTAATAAGCACAGCCTGGTAGGAAATCATGGATGATCCTGTAACAGATCAATCCACCCTAGGATGATGAGTCCCACAAACCAAGCATCCTACTGAAAACTTATCTACCGTTCCAGTTTTTAAGGAAAAAGTCCTTGCACTAATACTTTCCTTGCCACATGGTATTGAAGCAACAATTCTGTTGCAAGTGGCACTTTCATTTTGATTCTCACTCCACCAGCAAAGCTATTCTGCTGGGAATTACTTGGCATCTCCTATCAGCACACAATGCATGCTTAAAGCCTAACCTTTAGAGAGCATTTCATTGACGAAAATATTCTCCTGCAAATTAAAATTAACTGGTAAAATGGTAGTACCAGGACGTGTCTGCACACTGGGATCACAAGTGTCAAGTGCCATTATATTAACAAAGTAAAGAGGAAAGGTGAAATCATTCTACAATAATTCACAACAACCAAAAGACAATTCCATTGACAAACCAAACACGAGGAAAACCACTAAGGAGTACATTAGTACCAACATATCAGGAGCCTCGAGGGGATCAAATATCTCACCGTCCACTAGTTGACATAGTGGACCTCAGATCAGAATATTCCTCGACACATCCATTGTGGAAAGCATCCTTTCCACCTCTCACTCCCCATCGTCAAACTACTCAAAATTACCCCAGGGATCTCATATGTGTGGCTTAGATCAAAGAACAAAATTATTATTTTTGCATCCAATCAAGAATCTGTCAACTTTCACCACTGTTAATTTATCCTTAGATCCATATCATACTAGTTCAACTGTATTAACCAACTTTAACAGAGAAAAGCTGAGAAATGATCAGCAACGCTCTGATCCAAATTAAGTAATAGTCTAGTACCCAACAATCCAAGAAATATCAAATATCAGCTGGCTCATCTAAATCAAATTGATTCTTCAAACTGCTAGACTGAACTAACTAGGCAAAGGTTCTGTCCAAATGCAGAAACTAAAATAGCACAAATGCCCAAGCTTGACAGAAGAAGCGACATTTCAGATATCAAGAAGAACCAAGGTCGAGATTTTTTTTTAAAAAAAAAGAGCACGCGCATAGATCCATACCTCAAATGTCTTCTTCAGCCGCGCCTCCACTGCAAGAAACCAATCCAAAGAAAGCACATTAGCACCAGACGAGTCCACACAAAACTCACCACCAACAGTTCGAAAGCTAAACCACAAATCCGAGCAGGCCCGCCGCTCCGAAATCATGAAAAGATTCAAACTTTACCGGCGATCCAGCGCGAAACTCTCACCTTGGTCCAGGAGGCCCGCGAGCTGCTCCACGGCGTCGTCGCAGGCGGCGTCTGCCATTGCCGCCGCGAGGGGGATCCGGAGCTTGGCCTGCGAGCGAGGACTGACGAGGCGGGAGCGGCCTGATTGGTTTGACGATTTGGCGCGGATTTAGGAGCGCGGTCAAGAGGGAAAAAGATTCGCGCAGGGGTAGGGACTGGGGCGGGGGAGGAGGACTAGAGGAGCGAGGGAGGAGGGGAGGGGGAGGTCTCCTCCGAGTCGTGTTGGACCTGCTGCCTGTTGGAGCTCGGTCTGATGATCTGGTCGTTTGCCGATTGCTGCTATAGTGCTATGGGCGACCTCAACAGCAGGGGCTACATGCCTACATACTAGTGCTGCAGCGTGGAGTAGGGCTGACTGTTGCTGCTGCCAAAGGAACTGAAATAGACGGGTGCTTTCATGTGCTTCCCGTTTCATGGTTTTCTACTTTTTCGTTCGATACAGATTACATATTTTGAGCATCTTTTTCATTAACTCTTAGTGCAATTTGGTTCTAATATGGGAAGTGTTGAGAGCCCTCTTTATTTTTCTGAAACACAGTACAAACGCAGATGCTCACAACACATACACGCACACTCAACCCTATGAATACACGCACGCAACCCTATTCCCATGAGCACCTTCGAGAGACTGAGCCAGCAAATTCTCGAGATTGACGAAGTCAACACAGGCGCCTCGCTGTTAACGGGAACGTCACCTACCACTGAAAGCGCAACGCCGTTAAATCCTAGTAAATTCGCTCCCACGGGGAGTCGAACCCAGGACCTCAGGTGCTACTGAGGCTTTTATAACCACTAGACCGCTGACCCTTCGCTGAGGGCCTTCTTTCGAATGCAAAAAAGTAATATTTTTAGAAGATATTTAGAAGATACTTTCTCCGTCCCAAATTATTAGTCGTTTTGGCTTTTGTAGATACATAGATTTCGATACACACCTACACATAATATATATCTAGATGGCAAATTATGCATTAAAAAAATAACTAATAATTTATAACGGAGGGAGTAACATGTATCCCGCAAGACAAAAGGAAGTTTGTTCGGACATGAGCAAATGGGTGTAAATATATGATATGTCAAAATTAGTACTGTATAGTCACTGTAAAGGAGACCCTTAATATCCAACCTTCAACGGTGTTGTATCTTTTTTTCTGGTCGAGCTCGAAGCGGCCAAATAGTAAGCTCTTGCCAAAAAAAAGAAGAAAGAAGCACTCTTGGCCAAGAAAAAAAACGAAAAAGAGGAAGAAGCACTCCAATAAGATATATCCCCAAATCCCAAATGTTCATCAGCTTTCTAATGGTCAATTAGTGGAGCTAGCACAGTGTGAAGATCATGGGTTAGGTACAATGTGCCACCTCCCTTCCGAGTTTCGAATTTAAGTAAGACTGCTGGGTTCTAGTCGTGCTGGGCCAAGCCCATGCAAAAAAAGGCCATTTTACTTGACCAAAGTAGGCAAAAAAAAAAGATATATTCCAATCCACTCTCTTTGAACGTTGAGCAAAGATGCTCCATGAAAGAAAATTAAAGATGCCAAGCAGTGACCAAGCACATATGCTAAAAAATGACTTATCTAGCTATTTTCCATGTGCTGCACACTGGTGACTGGTGAGTCCCATGGTCATAGGTCTACGCGCGAGAACACATCTGCTGCACATGCTAGGATCCTCCTCGATTTCGATCCTCCTTTTTAGAATATGAGGTGCAGTAGAGTGCGATCGAGCAACGCGCACCTCATTTTTTTTTTTTTGCTTAAAAGTTCACTCCAACTTTCCTTCCTAAATTTTAAGGCTTGTGTGATCGAGCTTGCAGAGAATTAAACTCCAAGGTTCAGAGTTCAGACTACACCTTAAATCCACAACAGCAGAGCTCTCTTCTTTGGACTTGGAGTATCGGTTTGAGGCGCTGTCTATGTCTAGTGGATGCCTTCCATGATTCTATTTACTTCGTTCCAAATTGTATGTCATCTTAGATTTTCGAGATCCATAATTTTTACTAGACATAGTATATTTAGATGCATAACAAAAGATATGCATCTAGAAAAATCAAAGCGATCTATAATATGGAATGAAGAGAGAAAAATATAGTAAATCCCGTATTCATGGGATTCAGATGAAGGGTCATGTAAGAGGGAAAAAATGCAATCTAAAAAGGGTCATGTAATTGTGGCATGGAAAATGGACTCCGTCCAACATTTTTGTCTGTCTGGTCTCAGCCGGGAGAATATCCCTGCCAAAGAGTTCCAGATCCTAAAAAGGCTGAGCTGTCAGTGAATGACTCAATACTGATGGACTCGCAGTTCAGAAGCAAGAGGACAAGCACGAGCCCAAAAGTTTACAGTACATCGCGTCTTGCTTAACATGACAGCTACGCTTAACAAGCAGACGTGCGCCTGCCGCAGCGTGTCTTCGTCCGCGAGCCAACAACAGCGAGACTCGGCGAGGCATCATCAGGCCAAGAGCGAGACCGCTTTGCAGTGTATTAACCATTATTGCATCCTCTGCCAATCTACCATTGTCTAAAAAAAAATCCTTGTCGGTGAGCAAAGGTCCAAAAAGGCCGTGTTTATTTTTTTCTTTTTGAAAACGGAAAGGCCGTGATTTTTCGTGGCACTTCCGCCAATTGCTAAGAAAGAGGAGGCCCAAGTGATCTTACAGTAGCAACTTGCAGGAGGCCCAAGAGAAGCTCCTCGCCGTATTGAGGCTGGGCCAGCGTAATCCTTTCCAACCCAACTGTAACCAAACGAGCCCAAGGCCCAACAAACTTGTTTAGTTACAGTTGGGCTGGGCTCCGGTTTATGCAAGAACATCTCGGATTCGAAAATCGATAAAAAATCCTATTCGAATTCGAAAATGAAAAGCAATATCACTGGACCAAAAAACCAAACGGCCAAACCCCCTCCCCCTCTGCTCACGGCCCGGCTCCGCCTGCTCCGCGCGACTCGGGTTTCGCCTCCGCTCCTCGGTTCTTCTTGCGAGAGAAGCAAAGCCCCGCGCCGCCGCCGCCGACGAGGGTAGGTCGCCGGAGAGGGTCGGAGGAGGATGGCCGAGGGCGGGGAGGACGCGCGCCGCCGCGCCGCGGTAGCCGAGTACCGCAAGAAGCTCCTCAGCTGCCGGGAGCTCGAGGCGCGGGCCAAAACAGGTAACGCGCCGCCGCCGCCGCCTCCTCTTCCGCCCGTCTACCCGTGCGTGTATGTCCCTGCCGGTATGTAGGGCTGGGTTCCGCTGCTCGCGAGTGGTGATCGCGGTTTAGACCTGCTCAATTTGGGTTCGCGGGGGGGGGGGGGGGGGGGGGGGGGTGTTCCGGCGGTGCAGTGTAGCCTGGTTTAGGGCCTTGCTTTGGGTACGTTGTCGCTTAGGGTTTTTTTTGGAGGCGCGAAATTGCTTGCCAAGAATGTGATGTTCGGCGGGTAGAGTGAGGTTTGGTGGTTAAACAACTACAAGTTGGGGGAATTTGGATGCAAGTAGTTGGTGATTGCCTGGTAGGTTTGCTCTTTTCAGTTAGCAGGTGATGTTACTGCCAATAGCAGTATAGACTGATTTTGCATTTGTGTTGACTGCTATTCCTTGATCTGCTGAAGATATGTCTTTAGTCAATTGGAGGTTAATTTGGAGTGAAATGCTTTGGTAAGTGAGTTTGCATTCTGTAAACAAGAGTTGTTAGTTCCAGCGATTGAGGTTCTAGGTAGTCACTCTCCCTTTCATGCTAGTGTCCTAGCTCTGTGTTGTTTTGTGTCAAGCAGCTCAGATTTGTTATTTGGTTCTACGTGCTTTATCATTTAGTAATCTGAGAGCAGCTCAATTGCACAATTTGGCTACTAAATTAGCTATGGAGGATGTTTGTGACTTCTGGGCCAATGAAGTGTGTTTCAAAATCCTACTATGTTTTACCTTGTGCAAAGGTTCATGCCAGCCTTCTTCTAGTTTATTCTTTTCAACTTGAAGTGGTGCTGTTGAGGTGGTTGACTTGTGCTTGTTTTTTATCTTTTCCTGATCATGTTCCATCAGTGGATGGTGTTTCTTGTCGTTGTACTCTTTACGCTTCTATGTCTTTTATGTGGTATGATAGTTCAATGTGACATGTTTTTGTTATGCTTATAATTGAAAGATGTGAAAGAATACATTTTCTTACCGATAGCATAGACCTCTACTTTAGTCATCTTGACTTTCTTTTGATGAAATTGTGTATTTGGATGCAGCAAGGGAGAACCAAAAAAATGCAAAGAAAAACTTAGAAAAAACTGAAGAGGATCTCAAAGCATTGCAAAGCGTGGGCCAAATAATTGGTGAGGTGCTTCGACCTTTGGACAAGGAACGATGTAAGTGGAAAAATGTTTTTGATGTTCGAGCAGAATATTTTTTTGTAGGAATAATCAAAGAATCTGGATTATATACCTGACCTTCAACTATATTTCATTACATATTCCTTTCTCTACAAGTTCACAACATGAACTTTTTTCACTCATGCTAAAGATTTTTTCTTGCTTATCAACTGATTAATAATGCATTGACTTTTATCAAAGCAACTGAAACATGTCTTTCTTGAAGTTATTGTGAAGGCTAGCAGTGGACCGCGCTATGTTGTTGCCTGCCGAACTAAAGTTGACAAAGAAAAGTTGATTGCTGGTACAAGAGTTGTTCTTGACATGACAACACTTACTATCATGCGCACTTTGCCACGTGAGGTATATGTTTAGGTTATTTGCTTATGTGTTTGTTTGATTACTTAAGGATGGAAGAAGTCATTATTGACAAGATCTAGGAATCTGCCAATGTTGAGGACTATGGGCCACCAATGGCACACAGGACCTCGCAGCGGGGGGCGCAGTAGCAGCCAAAAAAATAAGTGGTGCCCAATGAAAATTAACAATGGAGTGAATAGGTGTCCATGGGCAATCGATTTTGCTAACGCCTGCTAAGTTTGTTGGCTGGCGGTGATGGATTTGTGGAGGGTGGCACTGGATTGATTGGGTGCAGAGAGAAAGTGAGGAGGAATTTGGAAAGTTACACTCTGGCTGTGTGCGTTGTGAGACCAGAGAAAGGGTTAGGCTGGATGGGCCATCATCATAGCAGCCCAAACACGACCCTGTCGACCTGTATTTCTGGTGGTTATGATTTGGGCATTATTAATCCTTGACGCAATATCGTTCTTATTCCTGCTTCTCAGGTTGACCCTGTGGTTTACAACATGCTACATGAAGATCCTGGCAATGTTAGTTACTCAGCTGTAGGTGGCTTGTCGGATCAAATAAGGGAACTCAGAGAATCCATTGAGTTACCGCTTATGAATCCAGAACTGTTTCTCCGTGTAGGGATTAAGCCGCCAAAGGTAAATTCAAGAAAGAAATATGCTTTGAAGTGCAATATCATGCAGTTGGCTCAAATTGATGACAGTGCATTTTCATAATCCTGGGTTGTACTAAATTTTACTTTCCTCATTCAAGGGCGTGCTACTCTATGGTCCACCTGGAACTGGGAAGACACTCCTAGCTAGAGCCATTGCTAGCAACATCGATGCTAACTTTTTGAAGGTCTGGAACTTTATTTTTGCTAGTAAAATATCACATATATAACGCATATGGTTTTTCACTGATGCGCACCTTTTAAACAGATAGTTTCAAGTGCTATCATTGACAAGTATATTGGTGAAAGTGCACGCTTGATTCGTGAAATGTTCAACTATGCACGTGAGCACCAGGTAAGCTTTTGTTTCATTTTGTTTATCTGTATACCTGCCATCCTGATTCTTTCATTTATTTTGGGAAAGATGTCAATAGCATAGCTTTCTGTCCTTTAACTCCTTGAGTATGATTTAACTGTGAACCAGATAGCCTGTTCATTCAAAGGTGGACTTTGAAGAAATAAACTACTGTTTACAAAGCATCTATAGTTCTAGATGTACATTAGCCAAGAATAAACTGAGAAATGGCCTTTTGCATTTTAGTTACTATATGCAAACCTATTTGCTTGGAAAAAAAGAAATATGCACACCTGTGGATGCATTTGTCTATCTTTTTGTTTTAAAAAATCAAGTACATAATCAGTCTAGATACAATTGCCTCTAAAGTGTTTTCTTTGGTTCAATCTTGTACCTAGCCATGCATCATTTTCATGGATGAAATCGATGCCATTGGTGGCCGAAGATTTAGCGAGGGCACAAGTGCTGATCGTGAGATTCAAAGGACATTGATGGAACTTTTAAATCAGCTAGACGGATTCGATGAGCTTGGGAAGGTATTTTTTTTTCTGAAGAAATGATATTTTTTTATGTCAATCGTCTTATTTTTTTATGTGTGCTGAAGTGTTTCATCTCTTAGAACCAGTCCTATGGTGACATGAAATATATTTTTTAGATTCATTTATTGGAGTGCTGTCAGCTGTCTTGTTCCATGTATATAGGAGTTCATACTTAATTCACTTTTTGTGATGTTTTGCAATGAACATAGCTGCGCTGAAATCTTGGTAATTTCGTCTTTGTTGCCTAGATGGTGAGCATATTGGGCAGTTGATAACATATTAAACTCAATTGCAAAGTTATAATTTGGTGCAAGAAACTTTATCACGAATATGATGTAGCTTAGTAGTTCTTCTCGTATTGGCTTTCCTTGTCTACTTTCAGTTCATACTTTTTGTTGAACCCCTTGGCAAGTTTGAGATGATAGTGGCTGTCCCTGATTGTTGGTATTATTATGCTGTCTGTGTGCAATGACATCTTGTTTTGCGTGACAAGACTGCTCTTGCTTAATATAGGTGAAAATGATCATGGCAACGAACAGGCCTGACGTTTTGGATCCTGCGCTCCTTCGGCCTGGGCGGTTGGACAGGAAGATCGAGATCCCGCTCCCGAACGAGCAGGGGAGGATGGAGGTCCTCAAGATTCACGCAGCTGGCATCGCCAAGCATGGCGAAATCGACTATGAAGCTGTTGTGAAACTGGCTGAGGTGAACTAATCTTACTTAAGCCTATCATTCCTAACACCCCAACATGCTTGGCACCATCTCCCGGATCCTAACTCCCGCGGGTCCGTTCCAGGGTTTCAACGGCGCTGATCTGCGCAATGTCTGCACGGAAGCCGGCATGGCTGCCATTCGAGCAGAGCGCGACTATGTTATTCAGGAGGACTTCATGAAGGTGCGCTTCCACCACCTCTCTCTCTCTCACCATAATCGAGCTTGCTTGGTGCTCACCGTGCCTCCCTTTGTAATAACGATTTCAGGCGGTGCGCAAGCTGAACGAGGCCAAGAAGCTCGAGTCCAGCGCGCACTACAGCGCCGACTTCGGCAAGGAGTGAAGGGGGACGACCTGATCCAGAGACCACCTGATTGTAGTGGAAACCCTGTCAGGCCATCTCGGGCGGGAGAGCTCTCATCCTGACGCTATCGGAGCAAATATGTCACTCTTCGTTTACTTATTTATTTATTAATTATTGGTTCCATCAGATAGATTCCAGGATGGATGTAGGGCCATGTGGCTGCAAGCAGGTCGTTGTAGTGTGTAAACGTCGAATTCACTCTGAAACTGATCACGTTGAGGATGAACCCCGACAATAGATCATCTTACATGTGCATTTTGCTTGCTTCTCTCGGTTTCTCCTATGTTTGGTACTGCTCCTTTCCCTGAGATGCCATGGCACGTGGGACCCACTTGCCAGTGGCGTAAGGCGCTTGGTCGGAACCTGGTTCCCCATCCATTCTTCTCCCAGGTCTCGTCTATATTTGGAAAGCTGAACCTGAAGCTGCCCATGCGGCACGGAGCCCAATCCCATCTGCTCCCGCCGATCCGACGGCCAGCGAGCACCCATCCTCGCGCGCACGAATCTTGACGGCGCGGCAACGGCTCAGAACAAAACCGGCGAGCGCTCGGTCGCGGGGAAACTGCCTCCTCTCCCGCTCCCACCACCAATTCCAAACCAGCCAGAAAACCACCGGCCGGAAAAATTCGCGTTCCTTGATCCATTCTGCCCCCCCAAGAAATTTCGTTTTCTTTTCCAACGGATTTCTCGTGGGCTCACATCGACAAGGGTGAGGATTCCGCTTTGATGGTCGTGGTCGCCGCCGCCGCCGGGATCTCCGCATGACGAAGCCGTCGAGGAGCGCGTCGACGCTGTCGGTGGCGGCGGCGGAGAATGCGCGGCGGGTGACGCCGATGAAGCTGCTGGTGCGCGTGGTGGAGGCCCGGGGCCTCCCCGGCGTGCACGTCAACGGCTCCAGCGACCCCTTCGTGAAGCTCAAGCTGGGCAAGCGCCGCGCCAAGACGGCCGTCGTCAAGCGCAGCCTCGCCCCCGCCTGGGACGAGGAGTTCAGCTTCCTCGTCGGCGACGTCGCCGAGGAGCTCGTCGTGTCCGTGCTCAACGAGGACAAGTACTTCAGCAACGACCTGCTGGGCCTCGTCCGGCTGCCGCTCTCGCAGGTCATGGAGACCGACGACCTCTCCCTCGGCACCCAGTGGTACCAGCTCAAGCCCAAGAGCAAGAAGTCCAAGAAGAAATGCCGCGGTATCATCGCAGTTGCGCGGTTTTTCAACCTGCTTCTCTTGCTCTTCCCTTCATTTTTCGCCGCACCCCCGATGCAAATTGATGTTTGTTTCAAAACAACAATGCAAATTGATGTGAATAGTTTTAACAGTGTCATTGAATTTGCTTGCGGAATGATAATTGAGTATATTTGCTTGAACAATCATGAGCAAGATGCATGAAAAAGTTCAGGAATGTAGAGCACAAGAAGCAATTATTGCAATTACTAACTGCTTTTTAACTGTTTTATGTAGAAATGCGTTTACACATTCTGCTAGCCATTGGGTTATGCTTTTTATGGAATTTTTGTTACCCCCTCGATTTAGTATCAGCGGTAATTTCAAGATCATGTTATATTCTGTTTTGTTGCAGGAGAGGTTTGCCTACACATATCACTGTCTACAAGAACCCATGTATCTGACGAATCGCAGAGTGTTCCACATCCTGCTTCAGATGACTTAGCTTCCAGCTCAGACAGTCCCAGTGAGCACAAAGTTGCAACATTATCGGCAACAAGTAGCTACATCGACCTATCAGTTGTTTCCAACATCGACCGAACATCCCATAGCAGCTTTGAACGATTGCCATATAGCATACCGGAGCTACCAGTCCGGAGCACCACGGAACAAGCAGCCCCTGAACCTGGACCAGCTGCAGATAATGATACAATTGCAAACCCATCATCAGTGGTAGAGGTCTTGTCCCGCTATTTCTTCGGGAAACCTGTCGAAGCTCCTGTGCATTCGACCACATCAGAAACTGAGTCCATTGATCAGTCCCAAGAGCCCAAGGTGAACTCATCAGAAGATCGTGAAAATCCTGATAAGGGCACGACATCTGAGTCAAGCCTTGATGAGCTACTGAAGATCATGGAGTCAAAAGATCAAGGCACTGAAATGCCAGGGAACTTGCCTGGTGGTGTACTGGTTGACGAATCTTATGTTGCTGCACCAACCGAGTTGAATTCCCTCTTGTTTTCACTAAATTCAGATTTTTGGCCAGCAGTATCAGAGCTTCAAGGAACAAGTGGGTTTCAGATTGAGCCATGGAAGCTTGATAATAATGATAGTTGTGTGCAAAGAACATTGAGTTACACAAAAGCTGCAAGCAAGTTGGTTAAAGCTTGCAAAGCCACAGAAGAGCAGAAGTACTTGAAAGCATCCGGAAATTCTTTTGCAGTGTTCTCTGTTGTTAGCACTCCTGATGTTCCCTGCGGAAATTGTTTCAAGGTAGAGATACTGTACTGTATTACACCAGGCCCCCAGCTACCGTCTGAAGAACAAACATCACATCTTACTGTAAGCTGGAGGGTGAACTTTGTTCAGAGTACGATGATAAAAGGAATGATTGAGAATGGTGCAAAACAAGGCATGACCGAAGGTTTTGCGCAGTTTTCTGAAGTACTGTCCCAGAAACTTAAAGTAGCTGAGCTTGATGATGCTAATTCAAACAAAGAAAAGATTTTAGCTTCATTACATGCACAAAAGGAAACAGGCTGGAGGTTAATTGTCCGCTTTCTCGGGAACTTTACATTCATATTCTCTGTTGCCATAGCACTATATGTTATAGCTCACCTTCATTTATCCAAGCCCGATGTGATGCATGGGCTTGAGTACTTTGGTCTTGACCTTCCAGATTCAATTGGTGAGGTTGTAGTTTGTGCAGTATTGATTCTTCAGGGACAGAACATTGTCAAAGTAATACGGCGCTTTTTAAGTGCATGGAAGCAAAGAGGTAACTATCTCAATTCAGTATCATTCCCCTACTATGAAATCCTTGTACACAAAAGTATATTTAAGAATAAGTTTATTAGCTATTTGTATTGATGCGGTTCGCTGTCGTGAAAAGAGCAAATGCACTGTTTTGAAAAGGATGTCATGCGTACGCCGTATGGTCCCCACATAGTCGTTTCTGTTCTACATACTTGTTTCGATCTTGTCTTGTAGTTTCACTTGGGTTAAACATTCCGACTCTGTTTCCTGTATTAGGTAGTGATCATGGGGTCAAAGCTCATGGCGATGGCTGGTTGCTGACTGTTGCACTTATCGAAGGCACTGGTATAACAGCTATTGATTCATCTGACCTATTTGATCTCTATGTTATTTTTACATGCAATGCAAAGAGGAAAACAAGCTCAATTAAATTTCAGACATCAGATCCAAAATGGAATGGTTAGTTTCTTTCCTCTTCCCTTGTGTTTCTTTACTATGAATGGTGGATAGCTGAAATTCAAATTTTCTAGAACAACCAGAACTGATATTTTTCTACCATTTATGACTCGTTTGATATTTACCTTTCTAGAGGTATTCGAATTTGATGCTATGGATGATCCTCCATCAAGGATGGATATTGCTATATATGATTCAAGCGGACAGTGTATCATTGGTCACACGGAAGTGAACTTTCTGAAAAACAATTTGTCAGATTTAACTGACATATGGCTTCCTCTCGATGGAAAGTGTGATCAAGCAAGTAACCCTAAATTGCATTTGAGAATATTTTTGAACAACTCAAGGGGGACTGAAGTTGTCATGAATTACCTGGCAAAAATGGGGAAGGAAGTTGGTAAAAAGGTAACTTGAGCGTTTTTTATGTGAGATGATGATCAGTCTATTCAGTTGTTACAGTGATGTAGATCATATTATGCAGATAAATTTGCGGTCAACCCAAACAAATGCAGCATTCCGGAAGCTATTTGCTCTCCCTCCAGAAGAGTTCCTCATCGACGATTTCACCTGCCATCTAAAACGAAAGATGCCACTTCAGGTTGTTATGATTTTCTTCTTGTTACTTGTCTTTTTATTTGAAATGGAATCTCCAAGTGTCCCAACTCTCGAGTGGTTTCTCATGTGTAGAATGTTTTATTGAATCTTGTGATAGACTGTACCATTGCAAATAAGTGCTATAGTTTTGAACTGGTTGATGGTTCATTTGACTTTTGCCATTGTCTATTTCCCATTTCTTGAGGCCAATATTTTTTTAAAAAAATAAAACTGTTATTTTTTACAGGGACGCCTCTTTTTCTCTCCAAGAATAATTGGATTTTATTCAAACATATTCGGACACAAAACCAAGTTTTTCTTTTTGTGGGAAGACGTTGATGACATCCAGGTTATCCCTGCAACACTGTCGATTGGTAGCCCGTCATTGATGATCATCCTCCGAAAGGATAGAGGTTTAGAAGCAAAACATGGTGCCAAGGGAACAGATCATCAAGGAAGACTCAAATTCCATTTCCAATCCTTTGTTTCGTTCAACGATGCTTACAGGTAGCTTCCATTTGTTCTCTTTTTAAATGCTTCTACTGTTGGACGCATTGTGCCTAAAGACATTTAAAATGGCAAGTTGATCTTAATGGACTATTGTTGAATGTTAAAACCTAACTACCTCGTATTCTAAATATTCTTTATACTAATCATAGAACCAGTAGTTAGGCTCTTAGTCTGAATTATTGTTTTCCCAATAGCACCACTTATCAAACTAGTCTGCTACTTCTCTAATGAATAAATCACATCAATAAACCTAAATCTCACAGAATAATCACGGCGATATGGAAAATGCGAGCACTTGGTCCAGAACAGAAGGGGGAGGTGATTGAAAAAGATGAACCAAAAGAACATCAGCCTGAAGAAGGCGGAACCTTGTTCACCCATGCAGATGTCAAAATGTCTGAAATATTGTCGTCAGTTCTTTCTGTTGACGTGAGTGTCACTTTTACCTTCAAAGTGGTGTTGCAAAACACAATCTGGAGCTTCCCTATAAAAATCTGCATTTGCAGGTTGAGTCCTTGATGGAGATGTTTTCAGGATGTTCCCTGGAACACAAAGTGATGCAAAAGGCCGGTTGTATAGACTACTCTGCAACAGAATGGGAACTTGTAGGCTGCAATATACAGCAGCGGCAAACGAGCTACAAATTCGACAAAAGTTTATCTCGCTACGGAGGTGAAGCAACCACGACCCAGCAGAAGTATAGCCTGGTGAACCGAGATGGCTGGGCCGTTGAAGAAGTGATGACCCTCCAAGGTGTACTACTTGGAGACTACTTCAATGTAAGATTCTGATTCTCCATGCATCATATATTATACTTTCTTTAGGAGTTTTTCTTTCTTTCACTTTGTTTTTAGAGTTTCTGACTCTTCGAATTGAAAAAAAAATTAGTTATCATTAATAGTGTGAGCAAGAAAATCAGTATGTGCTATTTTCCTCCCAATGTTTATCCTGAACTTTTATATGAAATCATGGTGACTATGCAGCTCCAGCTGAAGTACCATATGACGAATGTACCGTTGAAAACAAACACCTGCAGTGTGCAGGTTTTGTTGGGGATTGCATGGTTAAAGAGCACCAAGCAACAGAAGAAGGTCACGAAGAACATCATTTCCAATACCTCGAATAGATTGAAGGAACTCTTTGCAGAAGTGGAGAAGGAGCTTACATCAAGAAATGGTAGCCTTCTTAATGTAGCATCTGGTCGCAGTATTGCTTAAATGTTATCAATAATATCATATGAAAATATTTAGAAATTCACATCATAGCAATAATATCATATGAAACTTGTCTGCTACTTAATTATCATGCAGGTAAGAATTGATGTATGGCGCAAAGGTAATCATATAAGTACGTTGCCTTGCAGTCAACTCAGTTAATTATTATAATGATGACTTACCCTATACAAAGAAAATGGAAACGAATCTGGTTTGAATTCTGCACGATGTAGAGAGTGAACCTTATTTTATTGATCTCTGAAACCTTTATTCTTGTGCATGAATGGTATTGATTCTCTTCAAATGAATGATATTGATTTTTTTTCCTTTGGACAACAACTTTCAGGTGGAAGCTAACATCTGTACATGCCAAAAGTAGATTGAACATTCCGTCAACCAAAATTTTTATGACGAACCCAGCAGAGTTCAGGGGTCCTCGTGATCTCTTCCTGTTGACGGCGTCACCTGCTTCAGCCCTCTTGCATTGCCAGTAGATTCTTACAGAGATGGGTGCTAAAAAGTGCTTCGATGTAAATAGATTGTTTCAGGAACGCTTCATAGAAAGTGGTGCAGAGTTGTGTGCCCAGCTGACATATACTACATGCATGGTATAGTTAAAGAATCTATTTCATTCCTGGATGTATCATTTAAAAAAAGGAACAGCAGGAAATATGTAAGATCACATTTGGAGTACACTTTGCCCTTTCTGTGCAATTTCCTGGATTCCTTGCATGAGTTTTGGAGAAAAAATGCATGAGTTTTGAAGGAAAATATTGTAATGGAGTTACACATGACATTTCAGCTCATGTGTGGTTTAAAGGGCTGCCATAGTTTCTTAGAAAAAGAGTTCAGCTAATGTAAGAATGTACCAAAATAAATCCACTTTTGTGACTAATAAGCCATGGCGAATTTGGTTCTTGCTCTTATCTCCGGTAATTAATTGAAAAGCTTCTGCCATATTGTTTTTCAAAAAATGGAGCTGGTATTTAAGTCACGAAACAAAAAAAAGGATATTTCATGGATTTTGAAAATATTTTTCAATCCAAAAGAAATCACTGGAAATTCCCCAATAGAACTCCAACCATGTAAATCTGTCATAAAAACACATTGTTCCAAGGAATTCTTCGAAATAGGATATGTACTCCATGTTGTAAACAGTTGTGGAGTTTATTCATATTACTTGATTCATCGTTTCAATGTAGTTGTCCATAAAAAAATATACTCCCTCTATCCCAAAATATAGCTACGTTTAGGTTTTCTCCCTAATCAAACCTTTTAAACTTTGACTATGAATAACAAAAAGAATTATAAAGATTGACAAGGTAATTAAAAATAATATTACTGATTCATGATGAAACCAACTATCCTAATATGTAACCTTTTCTATTTAAATTAATTATTATTGACAAGATATTATTGGTCAAAGATGAAAATATTTGACTTTGAAAAAATCTAAATGTAGCTATATTTTGGGAGGAAGGGAATAGCTTTTATTGTTTTTCCTATTAGGATACATCTGATCAACATGTACTGTATGCTAGCTGCTAAAGCTGAAAGTAAAGAAGAACTTTATGTGCAGCTCCGGAAAGTCAGGGAAGCATTTGTAGATTATTATTGATCCTAACCAAGAATTCAAGGCATTACCCTTTTTTTTTTGCTATGGTACAACCAAACAACCTTGAAGGCATTATCATTTGTTCCTAATTTCTATGTGTTCCATGACCACTTTTGTTTTCTCATACTATGATTCTCGGTTATTCTTCTCCAAATAGGGCATAGAAGGTCGCGGACTTCAAAATTGGGTTTACGACACCGCACCCTTGCCTTCCCAGCCAAATTATGAATTTAGCAACTTGAAAATAAATCCAAGTCACACATTTTCCACAACACACTAAATTTTCTGCCAAAAACATGTTGGCTTTGCGGAGCCCAAATATAAACTGGCCCCAAAATAGTGGCTCCAGTTCATCTTCAGCAGCTGGCCTGGTCATGCATGATCCACAAGAATTATGCACGATAAAAATAGTCTTTTTAACCTTTATATAGGCTTATTCATCCGCACATCACTCCTTTAATCCCCCTCCATTTCCATTTCGTTACTACTACAACCTCCTATATCCATAGAGATAATTTAGTAGACCTAGTAGGCTAACTCCATACATTGCTTGATTGATTTCGATATATATACAGGTAAATCCTATGTGATGTGCCTCTTCTTGCTTGATTGCTTTATGTAGAGTGTTGGTTGCATTTTAATTTGATATTTTGTCCAAAGGAATCGGTTGATCAAGATCGTCGCCGCTCCGCGTGTTGGGTCGGCCATGGGGGATCATCTGCAGGCGCACAGGCTGGCGTCGATCGAGAAGATCGCGTTGCCGGATAAGAAGAAGGCCCTGTTCCACGCCCGCGCGCCGTCGCCGGGGCACCACCACCACCACCACCACGGCGGCGCCTCCTCCTCGTCGCACGAGGCGCCCGCCGCGAGCATCACCACGCCGCGGACGGCCGCCGCGAAGCAGCTCCACCTGCCGGGGAGCCCCCGCGCGTGCCTCTGCTCGCCGACCGTGCACGCGGGCTCGTTCCGGTGCCGGCTCCACCGCGGCATCGGCGGAAGCGGCGGCGGCGGCGGCGGCTCCGTGGGCTCCGGGCTCCACGAGATGAGCAAGAAGCCCGGCGGCGTATGACGACGATGCGGCGCGGGCGGCGGCGACGACGGGGTCGTGCCCGCAGACGCAGACACGGGCACGAGGCGGGCAAGAAATCAGACCCGTCCTCGTGCATGGGCCAGCTATTTTTTTTAGCTTGCCTTTTTGTCCAGATTTCTTTTTCCCGTTATGTACAGGGGAAATGGCGAGACATTTTTTTCGCTTCTGCGCCTCTTTCCTTCTAACGACTTTGCGCGCGCGCACACATACACACACGTGTTAATATTGTCAGCCTATATACGTGTATATGCTATTCAAAAATTTGAGATACATGTTCTTGGGGATTATATTTCAGATATTTTTTCCCGCTTCTGAGCCTCTTTCCTTGTAACGACTTTGAATGATGGCAGTGTGAAAAAAAAGCAGCATTATGAACTTGGCAAACTTATCGATAGGAAGGGGTCTCTCTGCGTGGGTTTGCACAGTTGATAAAAAACAAGCCTGAATTAACCCCAACTGAAACTGGGAGGAAAATAAAAAAAAGCTTTTGTTGAGAGTGGGATTTGAACCCACGCCCTTTCGGACCAGAACCTTAATCTGGCGCCTTAGACCAACTCGGCCATCTCAACTGTTGAAAGGTGATGCTGGGGTTGTCCTATTAAAATGAATAACATACACAGATCTGCATCATACACAGGTCCGCATCAGTGCAAGCCTGTAACTCCCCACAATGCCGATGCTGGAGTGGTCATATCAAAGTATTAAACATTAGGAACATCCACAGATCTGCAACTCCCCGCAATGCCAATGGCCCTCACATTTTCAACTGGCGACCAGTAATTGGCATTTCCAACTAACCAGAACAGATAGATACGCAAACCACCATTACAAAGGTTATCGACTTCTTAGAGCAGCTTCAAGAAAAAAAAGGCAATACAATTACTTGCGAATTTTTCAACTGGACGACCAGTAATTTGCATTCCAGTTAACCAAACGTAGATACACAAATGACACCATGTTTATAACAAAAGTAGATAGGCTATCGACTCTTTAGTGTGCTGCTTCAATACAATGGCAGTTACAAGGATTTGCAGTAACCAAAACACTTGGTTAAAGATGTCCTTCCACTTGAAGCAACAAAACCACTCAATGTTCTGAAGATTTGTCAAATACTATATTTACAACGCTTGACTCTTGCAGGTACATACAGACTGGCTGATATATGGATCCGAACATCTACCAATGGCTGCACACGTACATACAGAAAACTGATAATGCCTACTGCCTACACATCTGGATAATGTCTACTTTCCTACATGCTGTGCTCCAGTTATCACTCAGACTGGCAACGAATGAATCAGCCGAGATAACATCCGGCACAGCCGTAGTATCACCGTGCGACCAGGTTGCAGGTTCCTTATAGAAGCTATGGCCTCATCTATGCTTGGCTGTGCTAGCGTTGTCTGCATTTCGCAAATCTTGATTGGCAGTTCAGATGGGTCGGAAGGATAGACCGAGCTGTTCCAAATCAAACAAGGTTTAGCAGTAAGTATACAGTATAGCAATGTAGAAACAAGGTTTAGTCATACTAGACAAACCGGTTCAAGTCTGTCATGTCGATGATGAAAGCAAACTTCTTGCTGCTTTTGAAGCTCATGAAGCAGAGGCGGAGGCCAAGTTCACCTAACACATAAAACAGTGCAAACATTAGTAGCTATTTAGTTCCTGGTTAGGATAGATAGTGTACTGCAGCTAGTCAGAACTTGATCTGCAATTGACGCCATATTTATGCTTCTTAGATGCTCCCTCCGTTCCAAATTGGAGGTGGTTTTGGCAATCTAGATACATAGTTTTTGTTATGTATCTAGACATAGCGTGTATCTAGGTGCATAGCAAAAGCTATGCATTTAGAAAAAACAAAACGACCTACAATTTGGAACGGAGAGAGTATTACATTAGAGAATTTAATATAAAGTCAGCTTAAAACATGCTACATATTGCTATAACCTGAAACCATTGTTTCAATCAAATGATGTTTTTCTCTGTTTCTTTCAGATGCACTTTGTTCTATAAAAATATGGAGAAATCTCCATTTCTGCATTGAGACAACAGTTTTACTTGCCAGCTATTGCACATCATCCACCTCCTCTCAATTAACGTAAGAAACAACTGCTTATGCATTGCATCCCATTGTCGCACATATGGATGTGAACTTAACATTCTATGAATGATATACAATGTTTTAGGGGGTGTTACAGCCCCTTTATATCTGTAACATTAGGAGGGTTAAACCCCCCCTTTTTTCTTCTTAATATATTGATGCACAGTTCTCCTGCGCGTTCGAGAGGGAAAAAAGTGATATACAATGTTAAAAAACATTTCAATATCACTGCTTCATGACAAAATCACACCAGTACTTGAAGATAAAAGGTAGATAAGATAGAGAACACACATGTCTGGGACTCCAAGACAAAAGCAGCAGAAGTAAGATTTAGTAACTCCAGTTTAGCTAACTTGATTTCTTCTAAAACATCAACAAGATTACCCAGAAGCAAACTTGTTTCCTGCAAAAAATAAATGATGCATGTTAGTAAACAGGACTCTTCTATATGTCTTTCAACACATGACAGCCATTTCAAAACAATTGGTATAACTATGCTCAAACAAAAGTGGTAACACATGTGATAAAGGGGTGATGTCCACAGATGTTCACTTCATACAAGGAAGGCATAGCTAATGGCATTTAATGAGAATAAGCATCCCTTAAAGTGAACAGCTAGAATTGCGGCACATTGAAAATTCCAAATTCAAATATAAGCTTACCATCGTGGTCTTCTGCAAGGATCGCAAATCACAAACTCTTTGGTTCTCCTCGGCTTTGAAAACAAAATTGAATGCCACAGATGCATCCAAATTTGGGAATGTCTGACCAAGAGCCAAGTGTCATGAAATTGATTGCATACAGAAGAATGAAAATAGTTTGATCATATCACCTGTCCTATTTTGGTTCCATTCAGTGAATTATTCACAAATATGCTAGACTTATCACTGATGTTCAAGATGATCCTGTCAAAGGAATGGTAGGAAACAAAATAAGACACTTCAAATAACAAACCAAAGTGCATTTATTTATAGCCTTGCTACAATGATTTACAGAAGCTAAGACAATTGCAGCATACTTTATCAGCCAGGAACACAGTACCATAGTCTAACTCAGAGTACCATAGTCTGGGCGGATACGAAAGAGACAGGCGAACAGGGACTTATTTGGTTGCTAGAAAGTTTTGGCTCATAACAATTTTTGTTTGCATTATTATTACATAGAATAATCTTTCAAAAACAGTGAACATAAACGGTTGCAACTTGTCAAGTCCAAGCAAGTTCACCAGAATCAAAGGAAATCACCTAGATTTCTGTTGGAAAAGGTCCATTTAACCAAGAAAATCCACTTTGCCCGCTTGACCAGCTAAACACAATTTCAGCACAATCTCCCCCAAACTATTTCAATTGGTACAATCTACCCATAATATTCTCTTTTTTCTTTTCTCCATGTATAAGTTGAATTTATGTAGGACGATAGGACATGATATTTTGTTAGAAAAATATTTCAAGAATTTGTCAGGCAATTTTGTATCTCCAGGGCAATTTAGTACAAAATGCTCCAAACCTATGAATGTAACCATGAAAAATCCTTGATCTATTTATTTTTAACAAAAGGTATGATGTCCCCTATCATTCTACAAAATTTGAACCTAAAACACATCAACAAACACAAAGGACAAATCTCTTTACGGGTATAGATTGGGCCAAGTGAAACATTTTCCTGGAGTAAATTGAGCCGACATTTTGTTCATGGTGTCAGGCAGACAAAATAGATTTTTTGGGATAGTAAATGGACTTCCTTTTCTATTAGAAAGTTGCACCTGAGTCTGAGACAGTTAAAACCAGCAATTTGTTTAACCAAGAACCAATGATGTAGCAATTCCAATTCCAAAGTTTGCAGAATGATTACCTTTGGAACAACAAATTGCGATAGTTGAGGATGAGATCACGCTTGTTGTCTCTTTTAACTATGTCATTCAGCTCGCATAGCTGAATAATCAAAAATAAAATTGTGAGGGGGGGGGGGGGGGGGGGGGGTAGACTGTAGGAGTATACACAGTAGATTTAACACTAAGTCATAAACCAGTGCAGTACCCCTGCTTGCCGGTGGATGAAGTGGCACTGATTTCTCATCTTCAACTGCTCCTCAGCATGCCTCATAACACTATCACAACTAATGTCACCTTCAATATTGCGAAAACATTCAAGGGAACTCCTTAAGTCCTCCACCTTCTGTTGAATATTGTTGAGTTCAAGCCGCTTTTCAGTCAGAATAGCAAGCTCTTCCTGGGTAAGCAGCAGAAGTATAAATGAACAAATAGAACTTTGTATGAAAGTGGACAAGTTTCCGCATAAATTTCACAGCCATGCAGATCTCTACTTTAGTTTACCAAATGCAAGTTTAGGTGACAGTAGAAGCAACAGGGTATTGCCCAAGTTGAAGGATAAAAGAATAATGAAAGCAATGGAAAGGATGATTGTAACAACATAAGTAATAGAAGCTATGGAAGTAGTAACCACAACAAGCATGACTACTCAGTCCAGAATTAATAGATCAACACCATGGCACCCAAGAGGCATTTACATGATTGGGGTGCAGATCAATCTCTTAGTTGTCTGCTCTCTTATAGATGGATATAGATACAGGTTTGCAAGCTGAAACTAACTAGGCAATTTGGATTGTGTTATGCATCGTTATAAAAAAAAGCAGAATGCCTTGCATCAAATCATTACCTGTCTATCACTGGCATTGACGAAAGTTGCTGCAGGAAGACATGCATCCTTCATTTGTTCAGCTCCAGAAATCTTAGATTTCAGAAAGCAGCACTCTTGAATTCTATCTTGATATAGCCGAGCCTTATTCTGTACCATAATGGAAATAAAGGACTAAGATAGCATCTGACTGCAACTTACAGGCCATAAAAGTTTTTAAATAAGATAAAGAAATTCCTACTTGGAGTTTAGCTAGCTTCATATTATTTATTTGCAGCTTTGCCTTCGCATAGAAAAGCTTCTCATGGAGAGATCTTGCCTCCTCTATTCTGAAGACACAAGTAGAGTTACAAATTAGATTTCATCTCAAAGCAACCAGCAACGTATGAAATATATATGCCAATCAATAAGTACCTCTTTTGCTTATCACCACAACAATCTTTGATCCTCTGGATACAAAGAACAAACATGTCACCTAGATAAGTGGAGTCGTTGCCAAAGTTAAAAGATAAAAGATGAGAGCATACCACAGCAGTAGAAAGCCTTTTATATTTTCTAGCCACATGAATCTCATCCAGCTTATCGCTTAGCATATCAAGCTTCATTCAAAAGAAAAACAGAAAATAACATTAAGTACGACATTGAATGTCATAAACATTTTAACAGAACACCTGGAGTGCTAATTAGCTTGTCCTAAATGACATATGTTTAAACGTAGGGAGTATATGTGATATGCTATATGAGAAAATTCATTTAATTTTCTGAATAGAGAAATTCGCCAAACAAGTCTAGAGAACTGAAGATTCTGAATATCAGTGGGAACCTGTATTAATAGTTACTGACAGGCTCAAACCTGACTAGCCCCCACGAGCACAAGTGTGCAAGATTGCCAGTATGTTTAGGGACACAAATATGCAGTTTCTGTATAGTCGTATAGATGTGCTTGGAAATAAATCGAATAATGTTCCAAGGGATAGAATAGTGGCATTAAAGACAAAATCATGAACAACCATTTTAAACCATCATGTATCATTTAAAAGATGATGCCAGAGCATGTATTACACAAATGATTCCCAGACATCAAGTAGATTCACGTCACTTATTATTTACAAGCGTTTTACATCCTCAAGAGACAAGAAAAAAATGAAAATAGACAAGAAAACATTGGTGACATTGACATCATGAATCCTCAAGGACACTAAAAAACAGAACATAGAAATTATTCTTTATGTAGTCTAAATCATCAGGAACTATGTTTTTTGGAGCACATTTCTCAAGCTACGTAACCCTTATTCACGTTATATTTATTGCAAAACCACACTTTTTAAGCTAACACAGTGTTTACACAGCAATTGACATCTTGCTCCTAGACATATGGTGCGATTCGTTTGAGCTAGACCTGTCTTACATGTGGGCCCAGGATGTCAGTTGACATCCAAACTCCAAAGTAATGCTGTTAGTTACAGAGCACAATTCACAGTAATATGGACGCACTTGTGTGGTTTTGGATATGACTTAAGCACAGAACTATTTTTATGATAATTCAGAGCACAGTTGTATTTCACTGAAATTTAATTTTTATTAAGTTCATCTACCAAAGAAAACAGGTATACAATTCAGTCGACATTATAGGATACTAGCTAGAGGCAATACTGTGTATTGCAAAACCTTCAATAATGAAAATAGTCCACTCCATGTAAAAGATTTTTTCCTAACAAAAAACTATATTACTTTACTGCAGTAGCAGGGGGGTATACCTGTTGTAAATTAAGCTTAATTATTGATGCTGACAAAACTTGCTCCGTTGCATTAGAGATGGTACATAGTACCTGTACAAAAGAGAAAAGTCCTGATTTTTAAAAGAAGATAACCACTTCAACAATCAAAGACTTTGTGTAGTACTTAAAGTTTGGATATATGAACTTGTAGTTTTACCTTGTTCCAATCAACATTCACTAACTGTCCATTATCATGAGCACCATTCTGTTTTTCTTCAATCATAAGAGAAGACTGAGATACACAAGAAAGCACTTTTCTTGATTTTCTGGGGCTTCCTGCTGCCTTAGCTATTTCCGCAGGATGCTCTAGCACAGCATGACCATCTTCTGTAGCAGTTCTCTTTCTCCCAACACCATCTAAATCCAGGAAGGGATTGCATTCATGACTATGTTGGCTATCCAAAGTAAGGACATGACATGAAGTATCCTGAACCCTGGTGGCTTCATTTAGCCCCTCTCTTGGAGGAGTGCCAAGGATAAAAGACTCACCGGTTTTCTTCAGTTGATGTCGTGGAACAGGATTAGAAGAAACAGATAAGGTGGAATCACGGCCTTCAGTATTTCTGACCATGTCATTTGCTTGATGACCAAGTTCATTCTTTTTGACCAATGGTAACCGGCAAACTGCAGGCGATTCCTGAAGCTCGGTCTTCAGAGCATTCTTCAGAGCAGATATTCTATTGCCATGTTCAACAAACACGCTACCCAAAGAACAAGCCTCCTCACTTGCCACTTTACTATTGGATAGAGGAGTACCAGTGAAGAGTTTCTGCCTTTTCGAGCGTAGGGAGGATATAGAGCCTTGAAGAACTTGCAACTGCTGACCTACAGTTCTTGGAGTATGTAGAATGGTTTCTGTATCCATCACTTCATTTTGCTGGTGCAGCTGCTCAGCATCCATCGGCAAAATGGCAGGAACAGCATTTGACAGTTGGGAAGCATCTGTAGTGTTATTTGTTCCAGGTGATTGATCCAACAGATGGGGTTCCAAGTCATCAGCAGATCCATTGCCAATGCATAAGTTTTCTTCCCTATTTTCTTCCTCAGATGAAGGCAAGGTTAAAACACAATCGGGAGTTTGCTGACCCCCGTTTAGCTTCTGCATCATACTGTTCAATGTGGGTGATAGCTTACCGTAATTGTAACTTCTGGGGTTACCTGTCAACAAACTCATGTCAGTCTGACCACTACTCAATGTTCTTCCAGGATCAGATACAGCAAGTTCATTCAGGGGTCCCTTAGATTCCATATTAGGTGTCATTAGACTGGCAGCTGAGTTGGCTGTACAGTCATCTGGTGGATCAATATTGCGAAAATGCATAGAGAACATCGTGGAATCCATAGTTATATCATGGTTGTCATCCTCTGACATTCCAGCATCCGATGGTCTTCCTGTTTGAATAAAGCTTGTTGATACAGGTCCAAAGAAGTTATCATCTGTCATAGGAATGGGCATAGTGAGAAGAGAAGATCCTTTTCCACGAAGAATATGACATTATTGTTAGCATATAACTAAAAGAATGGAAGATCCACACTCAAACTAGATTCATGGACACATAAAAGCAAAACACCCCATGTCATATAGTTTTTTTTAAGTTGTAAAACTTCTAAATATAAAAAAAGAGATAGTTAAAGCACTGGCATCTCCAAATCCATTAACAAAGCTTGATTTTAGTGATCTTACTGAGCAAGCACTACAAGAATGTCTGCTGACTTAAACACACTCATCTTTTAGATCCCTATTTGCATCTACACTCGCAATTTAGCACTCAGCGCAGCAAATTTTCCAAATATACCAAACAAATAACAGGGCATGCCACGTCTGACATCGAACGTTTGGATCCAAAACTGAAAAGGTAAGGGACTCCAAGCAGCGAAGCTTAAATAATTGAATTGACGAATGCAACAATTTGAGCATCAGAAGTTTGAACAAAGGACCTAATTCCCCATCAAATATGGAAGCCAACAATGTGGCGAACGTGGTCGTAACAGAATCAAAAGTGCCGGTTAACAGAGCTTCTCGTTGCGAACGAAGGAAGGAGGGTTTCACTTTCACCATCAGCGGAGGCGATGGATCCGGCGGCGCTGCCGGGGGACGACGATGACTCGATGTCCGGCAGGAAGATGACCGGGGGGCGGTGGAACTCCTCGGTGTCGTCCCCATCCTCCCGCCCCGCCGAGGACCTCGCAGGGGACGGGGACGGGGACGCGGAGCTGGGCTCGCGCTCCTCGGGGGGCGTCTCGAAGTCCTCGTCGCGGTCGAACACGTGCACCGCGGTGGTGTCCGCGAAGCTCACGCGGCGGGAGCGCCTCCGCGTGAGCTTGTCGTCCTCCGTCCCCGGCGATGAGATGACGCCGCCGCGGCCACCGCTGCCGCCGAAGTCCATGGAGACGGGCCTTGGGAGTTGGGATTGAGAACGAGAGCTAGGGTTTGGCGTTCGAAATGTTGGGGAAGACGGCGAGCGAGAGCGACGAGCGATGCGGGTTTTTGGAGGGAAATTTTTTTCGGTCTTTTATCGCCTCTGATGATGATGACTCAGATCTCCAGGGACCAGGGACAGGATTACAGGAAGAGTGGCAGTTGGATGACACGGTGGGCCGGTTGCATTAAAGTGGGCTGGAGAAATGGAGGCCCATGCACTAATTTGGATGGGCCGATATTGGAGGACTTTTTTCTTTACCTTCTGGAGTTTGAAGCTCCTCCGAGCTCATATCGTCGAGTCGATGACCTTACATACCGACCATGTACTACGTACCTGGGACGAATATCTTTTCGCAAGGATACATCATACATGATTTGCATACTCGCAGACAGGAAAACAGAGACAAAATATAAAATGATACTTTCAAAACCATACATTTGTATTTTTGTAACGATTTCAAGAAACGGAGCATGAAAAAGACGAGGGATCAAGCCAGTCAAAATCTCACTTAGGCTCTACATGACATCCCCGAAGATATCATTGCCGCTCAGAGTTAAGACAGTAAACAAAAAATCTCTTAACCCTCAATGGGTCGCGCTAGTTCGTTAGATGATGTAGATGCTACAGAAACCGTACATACATGATGGGTCATGGTACCCAATCCTACAATGGTCACTCCCTACATGATATCAAACAACAATCCAGGTGCAACAGACGCAGGCAAATGACAGCATATGGAGGTGCGATTGGAACATCCGAATAGACTGGCGATTCTAGCTTTCCATCTGCAATAAAAATGCCAAGGACTCATTTGCGTCTTCTCAAGTGTGACCATCTTGGATCCAGCTTGGTCAACCAAGCACATCTCATGTCGCTATTGAACTACATTTGAATATGGAGATCAGCAGCCTGTTGAGCCAGCTCGTGCATCATGGCCTCGTCGAAGAATTTACTGATGCTCACATCCTCACTCATGCCCTGAAAATATGATTACATAGTGCATGCAGTTAAGGCCAGGACTAGTAACACTATTGAGGATCTTAATGTATGCTACAAGCTGAGGAATGAGTTGTAAATTTGCTTAAGATCAAGGCAGCTATATCACTTACCTTCCTTCGCCTGGTCTTTACCATGAACTCACGGGCAAGGTGCTGTATTGGCGCTGGTTCCAGAGGGCGAAGGACAATACTCTTGTCTAAAGGATCACCAGGAACAATAGCCCAGTGATCGAATACTGACACACAAAATGCTTGCCCCTGTGTGTGGTATCTGAGATCTGTCTCAAATCCAAAAGACTCTATAACAGGTAAAAATGCCTGTAAAACAAAACAAAGAAACAACACCATCAATAAGAATCACGCAGGTTTTCCAGAAGGTAACTGAAGGCTGAATAGAGATCATTGTGTCCCTTACCTTGACAATGTATATAGGAGTGCCTGGCTTGGGTACATCAGCTGTTACATGACCACGTCGCCGAGATAGCACCGTGTAAATAGCAGAGACACAGTCAATTGGTGTTTGGATCTGCCAAATGCACACATAAGATCATCAGACATGGCAGCAAACTAAAATATGTTTCCAGCAGCAAAAGGGAAACCAAATAGGATCAACATTTGTGCATGAGTACACATGCACGTGTTTACAGATAATCACTGTTACTGACCTCAACATAATACACAGGTTCCATAAGGCGAGGATTAGCCATAAGGAATGCAGAATAGACAACACGGCGTGCTGTGGGAATTATCTGACCACCACCACGGTGCAATGGTTCTGGAGCTATGTTTGCATGCAAGATCTTGAATTTCACATTTCTAATTGGCTCATCACACAAAGGACCTTCTCTAGCACCCCACTGAAACCTATGTATAGGTTGATAAATAAACTGGTTAAAAAAGATAGTGGAAAGAATTCAATTTGGACTTCGAGTTAACAGAAAGGTGCAGAGCCCTACCCCTGAACAATTGAATCTTTGATTGCATTGAGCAAGTTCTTGTCCACTTCAACTGAAAGCGTGTCATCCAGAAGAATGTTAGGACCCTGCATGTCAAGTAAGATGCATTAAGTACATGGAAATGAGCTACTGCAAATATAGTGTTAATCAAACGAAAATGCTGATGATTTGGTGGGTGCTTCATGGAATGGGAAAAAATCAACGTCAATTGCAAAATGAGCAATAAGATTGCTTGTGGATCAGCAGTTCAGCAGGGCGATGGGGTCATGTAACTCCATAAACAGGTAGAAAAGAATCAAGAAACCAAGGTTGCAAGATAACACCAGATCAATCAAGATCTATGGCAACTTACCTGCTTGTCAGGTCCAAAAGCCCATATTGACCTTGCTGCAAGTACATCCCACTGGTAGCGCTGGCGGAAGAAGTCAGTGATTTCTTTCTGTCTTGAATCAAGGTTAACAAGGCCATTCTCAATATCTTCTGCCAAGCCCTTCTCTAGTGGTTCAGCAACCTGCATTTCATGCCACAAAGACAAAAGGTTCAATAACACCCCTTGTGCTTACATTCAATACAAATAAGGATCCGCACAGAATGCATTGAGGAAAAGCTTACCATAGTAATTTTGTTCCTCTTGTTAGGTGTTTCAGCAAAACATTTCATCGAAGAAGTATCAACAACTGTTTCACAAAACGTAACAACAGGATCTGCTACCTGCATGCCAACAAGTCGACAAATCAAATCAATCTGTTCCACCCAAAATAAATAGTTTGGTTCACCCAAGAAAAAAGGAATAGTGTAGTAAAATGCATCATGCATACCTTCACCTCGACCTCCGAATAAAGCTCTCTGAGGTCCTTCATTATAGAATCCAGATATAGCTCACCAGTCCCCAGTATAGTGTGCTCTCCAGACTCTTCTACCTTAGTAATAGCAAGAGGATAGCTCTTGCTGATTTTACGAAGACCTTCCACCATCTTAGGAAGCTCACTTGGGTTAAGAGGCTCAGCTGCTATTTTTACAACAGGCAAGGTGTTGAACCGTAGAGGTCTAAATATGTACACATCTTCATCAATGTTCATAGGACATATCGTGGCAGTTTTCATAATTGATGCATCTACACCTTCAATAAGAACCCAAGAACCAGCAGGTGCTTTACTAATTGCAACACGGTACCGTGCCTGATAAACCCACAATTTGGTCACCTCTTTGACAGTCATATCCTCTTCATCATCTGGAGAATAGCCCTCTCCAAGGACCCTCACAGTCTGTCCTGTCTGTATCGTGCCACTATAAACTCGTCCGAAGGCATCAAAGACACTGCAATCAGACTTAGGATATAATTTTGTTACATTAACCATAAGGGGTCCATTGGGATCACATTTTTTCATAGCATCCACAATAGAGGAATCTTGTGGGCCAGTGTATATGTGATCTATCTTCCTTGCAGCAGCATCCTTCACAGAGGGGATATGCTTCACTAACATATCAGTAAAACCAGTAGCAGTGCCAAAAATTGAGCGGCAAGCTAACCTCAGCAAAGGCCTAACATTCAGCTTATAAGCTGCATTGCTCAGCGTGACACCCAATTCAGCGAGCTTTGATTCAACATTTCCCTTTTGCTCACCGACAACCAGACTATAGATTTTGTACAGAGGCTCAAGGATAAAATCAACGAATGACCTATTAGCTCCTTCCTTTGGCGGCTTCTTTTTGAAGGTTCTCGAATCAGGGTGAAAATACAAGTCTCCCCATAGGCGTGATGCAAATTTCTCATGATCAAATTGAATCCCATGAATCTTTAAATAAAGATGGGCAAAAGATTGTAAGGTAAAAGACCAGCCAGCAGCACCACTTGCAAAACATACATTTCCAGAAGCAGGATCCACCAGCTGAGTGCCACCTACTGTAGTAGAACATGATGAGATAAGATCATTAATTGCCTCCAGGGTATGCCGCAACTTGAAATATGCATCATTTGGAGGCAGCTTTAGCTCTGTTATCAATCGGTCAACCTGTAATAGCGCACAGTAAGCATAAACTTCAGTTCAACTTGCTACTGGAACATAGTAGAAAAACGAGAAACAAAAATGTACCTTGTTAATCACAACAACAATGGGAAGCCTTTCTTGGATTGCATGACGAATTGCCCTCTCAGTATTAACCTAATCACCAATAGGGGTAAATAAATATCATGATATTAATATTTCCACATAAGTAAGAAAGAAAATACTCTAGCATGCCTAAAAATGACAATACAGAAAAATTTACTTTCAATGTTCTTACATCTTTTAAGTTCTAAAACAACCCCTTCTAATCACATCTCATGTTCTCAACATAAACATAAGCAGCACAAGCTACTTACTTTACCAAAGTCGCAAAACTGCATTTTGCTGTACAACAAAATCATTGGTTCGTGTTATCTGGGTACTTCAAATTGAGGGAACAATGATTCACATTTAGCTACTCTATTTCTGCCCGTAATGAATGAAATCCTTTAAAGACTCATTTGCAACAGGTTTAACACAATGCTCCATAGGTTGATCATTACAAATAAGAACATGGCCTTTTAATATGATCCAAGAGACTGACCATGTGATATTCATACATGCTCAGTGCATCAGAATCCTCAGATACACTGACACCCTACACCCAAACTAAACCCAACTCATCATACAAATCCCAATTTCACCACTTCCTTAACTGAGTCCATAGAAGTAGAGTGTGTGTACACCCTTCAGGTGAAGCTGTTTCTGAGACGCATAAAACGTTACTACATTGTTCCCAAGCACACAATATGTGTAGTTAGATAAATCTGGCAAGCAAGGTATTAACATTACCAATCTGATTCAAAACTGTAAACACAGACCCTAAATATTCATACATGCTCAGTGCATCAGAATCCTCAGATGCACTGACAATCTTACACTCAAACTAAACCCAACTTAGCATACAAATCCCAATTTCAACTCTGCCTGAACTGAGTCCATATCAGTAGAGCATGTGTATACCTCACAGGTGAAGCTGTTTGTGAGCCTCAGGAAGCGTTACGACACTGTTCCCAAGCACACAATAGTGTGTACTTAGACAAATCTGGCAAGCAAGGTATTAATATTACCAATGTGACTCAAAACCTACAGACACTAAATTAGTCTATATACCAGCAGCCAAGTCACCTATTTTATCTCATTCGGCATGTTGCTCATTTAGAATGCATGGGTGACACATTTGGAGCAGTTTCTGTGACACTGCACGATACAATTTACTCCCTTCCAATGGAAATGGAGCGTGGAGCACTCTAATTTGGACAGATAAACGGTTGGATGGTGAATTAGGCTGACGAAATTGTAGCCCATATACAGATTAAATGCATCTCCTCATGATCCTAACATTTTCTATAAAATGTGTGATGAATAGCAAGTTAAGCACCATACATTGCGATAGCAAAATCACAGCTGCAAAGCAAAGGATGTGTACATTACCATTACTCCCTCAGCAGCATCAACAACAAGCACAGCCCCATCCGCAAGCCGCAGTGCCGCAGTCATCTCATCAGAGAAGTTGACATGCCCCGGCGTGTCCATGATATTGCACAGGTATGACTTGCCATTTCCCCCCTCAAGCACAAGCGACATTGGCACAGCCTTGATGGAGACCTGCCGCTCCTGCTCGTCCACCCTAGTGTCTGTGAACCTCACGTGGCGCTCCCCCTCGGAGTCGAACGTGTCCACCTCGTGCGTCTGCTCCACGAGCATGTCCATGAACACCGTCTTCCCGTGCTGGAGGTGGCCGACGAGGGCGACGTTGCGCACCAGCGCGGGGTTCCCCGCGAGCCCCAGGAGGAAGTCGGTGGACGCGTAGGTGGACGTGGCCGCGGCGCGGGTCCCGACCTCGAACTTCACGACGCGGGGCGGGGCGACGATGGGCTGCTCCAGCGGCTGCTCGTCCTCGTCCATGACGAGCGCCTCCACGCCCGGCCCGTACACCTCCTCGGCGGTGGGGTAGTACTTCTTGTCCTCGGCGAGCACCACGGCCTGCTGCGACGGGTCGCCGTCCTCGTCGTCGTCGACGTCCATGAGGGCGGCCGGGCGGGAGGGGGATCCCGACGGGGAGCGCGCGGCGGGGGACGGCGAGCGCGACGCCGAGGGGGACGGGGAGGCGCCGCCGGCGTCCGAGTCATCGTCGGCGTCGGAGTCGGCGAGCTCCGGGCCGATATAGTTGCCGAACTCGTCGTAGAGGCTGTCGTCCATCGCGGCGGAGGCGAGGAGCGGCTAGGGTTTTGCTCGGCGGCGGAGCGGGCGCGAGAGGTTTGGGATTTGGGAGGAGGGAAGAGGCGAAGAGCGGAGGCGGCGGCACGGAGAGTGGAGAACGGGCTGTGTAAAAGTGAAATCGCGAGTTATCGCGATATTCCGTGGTACTGTGGAGTTTCGATTCCTTTTTTTTTTTTAACCGTGAGCCCAGCCCATCCTTTGATCTTCTCATCCTTGCTCCTGCCTCTCTCCTATGGGCTCAATGCCTAAGGCCCATCTCTGCCACGGAAAGAAACAGGCGATCGAGTAGTACTAGTATCGACCCATCATTCCATTGGATTTCCCCTCCTCATCCCCAACCGGGGAACGCGATCCGTGGTATTGAATCCGATTGGTATGAAATTAAATTCACAGTACTTTGTCATATTTTAACTTAAAATGAATTTGGATGCTTACAGAGCTCGAATTAAGATTCGAAACATTTACTCGATTTAGAATATAGCATTATCTCCATCCTTAAATGTATGTCACCGTTGATTTTTTTTTATTAAATTTTAACCAATTATAATTAATTAATTAATTAAGAATAAGTACTACTAGACCTATTATCAAATATACTTCATATTTAAATTATAAACTCATCTATTTATATAAATATTTGTAGAAAAGATAAATAATCAAATGAATGAAAAAGTAAATAGTGTTATATATTTAAGAATTGAGGTGATACTATTATCAGTGATTTTAGAATAATAAAATTAATTACAAGTAGATATATAACACATGTAGATGAAGTTGGCTCGTCAAAAATAGCAGTTTTCAATATATATATATTAATAATTAAATATATGAAAATAAGTATTTATCAAGAGATAAATAAAATTGTATAAAAAATAATTCCATCAATAAATAGATAAACTAGAGTATTTAAAACTAAACTTAATCTTACATATCTTTAGTAATACTAGAAGTTAATGCGTCAAGTGCTAAAAAATAGAGATAACTTTTAAATAGTTTCAATAGATCATCGTTAGTAATATTACTGACCATTGGTCACGGGGTAACTTTTAAATAATTCAATAACATCCTAATATTAAAAGTAATACTTTTTGGTACTTATAGATACAATGTTTAGATAGTTTCAAATGATATTTTATTCTTCACGGATATGAATAGTATCGGATATTCTCGCATACGAATGTAAAATCAATAAAAAAATAAAAAACATATATATGAATACGGACATATATCCATATCCATATTTTTTTGGATATATTTTTGAAAATACTTTTTTTGGATATATGAATATCTGATAATTCTTACATCTTTATTTACATTTCCATCCCTCCGATCCCCACTCGTTTGATCCAATGCGCCAAGCCCGTAGCTCTTCAATCATGATCAGACACTCAGGCTCGCCATGAACGGAGGTGGATCCAGGCATGGCTAGGCTTCCTTTCCCGTGCGAGCCGTCGCGGTCTTCCGCCGTTTTCGACCCTGTTTGTTTTCGATTATAATCGGCTTATCAGTAGAAATAAGTGATAATCCCACAAACATTCTGCTTATTTTCGCTTCTGTGGTAATTCGCTTTAGAGATTTGAACTACGAGAAGAAAGAGTGAGAAGCGAGAAAAATTCTTAGCTTAGCTTAGCTTATAATCTAAGCGCGGCCGCAACGAGTCCACATCCCCAAGATCAAGATGGGACTCATGCAGTCATGCTCGTTCGGCGAGCATGCTTGCACTTGCACCCGCCGAGCTCCTTCGCGTTCCCGGACAGCGCGCGTGGCCGCGAGCCCGTGTGCCACTGAAAGTGGGCCCATATGTGCGCGGGTCCCGGTGTGGGCCTGGACGGTTTTTTTTTACGTGTTCCAGTCCTTGCTGGCTTCCATCGCGGCGTCCAGCGCCAACGGCCAACGGGGTTGTTGCTTGCGTACGCCGACGGCTCGCTGCACTATCAGCAGTATCAGCGAAAGAGCATTTTTTTATACTTATGAACTTTATTGAATTATCAAATACAAGATACAGATATGAGGCGGTAGTTGCCCCAATGTATGTTTTGTAGAGCTAAATGGACATCACAAGTTGTCAAGTGATTAGCATTATTACAAGCAAAAAAGGCAAGCTGGAAGGTCAGCTTGTGATCTAGCCTGAGCTGCTAGAGTGTGTGCAGTTGAGTTCTTTTGTCTTGGAATCTTGATGACAGGGAAGTTTGCTTGTTCAGAATTGCAGAGAAAATCTCCAGTCAGCGGCTTGAGTGACAGGGTCTTGTTTTTGAAGATTTATTGCAAGTAGCTTAGAATCTGTCAAGTATTGGACTTGATTAATCTCTAAAGTCTTGATGATTGCTGAAGCCAGCGTTAGGGCATGTGTCTGAGCTTGTAGTGGATTCAGCGCTGAGTCAGTAACTGCCTGAATGAACATTCTTGAGCGCAGATTGTTGTGCTCCTTGGATTAAAATTCCAAGGCCAGCTTGTCTTAGGTTAGACCTCTGTGCGTCTGGCGTGATTGCTGCATCCACATAGCATCTTGTTCCTGCAAAAGGTGCAAGCGTGCTGTTGTGTGGTGGTGTTGTATTTTGTGGGTGGGTGGGTGCCGATGGTTGATTTTGCAGCTCCTGTGTGATAGTGTGTGTGATGTGGATGTCTGCCTTAACAGCATGAAGGACATTTGAGACTTTCCACTCTTTTTTTGTTGAACTAGGTTCATGCCCGTGCGTTGCCACGGGAGGTAAAATATTTTCAACATAATTAAAATATGAATGCAAAAAAAAAATATGAACCAGGTATATGTTGACTCCAAGCACAATGTTGATCAACTTTTTCAAAAACTATAAGGAAAACTCCAGATATTTCTTATACCTCAACATTAGAATTTAACCAGGTATATGTTGACTCCAAGCACAATGTTGATCAACTTTTTCAAAAACTATAAGGAAAACTCCAGATATTTCTTATACCTCAACATTAGAATTTAACTTGGATGGCTGTATAGTACCCTTAAAAAGCAATCATATTGCCCAAACCATCTAAGTTGTGTGAATCAATACATATATACCAAATTGCAAAAGGGGCACATTGGTACAACTGTCAAGTGTCTAGAACAAAAATATGCTAAATGCTTCAAGCTTGAAATTACCGAGAACTCTTCATACAGTCCTCACGAGCACATATGCTTCTTCCCCATTTGGATATGATGCTTGGATGCACAGTTGAGGGGATCAGACAGATAACACAGTCCTTCGTATGCATGAATTGAAAGGATTCAAATCAAGTTGGAGTTGTCAAATTGCGCTCTGTTCCTGGAAAAATATTGAACGTATACCCATGCTTTGTCCATTCATTACATTATGGAATAGAATTCCTATAACTTACAGAATAGTTATATTACCTTGAAAACTATTAATCACTCTAGGCTTTCTTTATTCCATCGAGGACACTGTTCTAAAGAAACAGAGAAAACATAGTAAACAATTCAGATAATTATTTCAGAGATATTCATCTACAAAGCATACTGACATGCAATCAGCTTTAGAACCATAAGTGGAGAGCACATGTTTTGGTGCTACTTTTCTGCACCTTCTGTATTTTGAATGGAAACTGCAGGGATATCCTATACATAGGAGATTGCTAAGCAGACTTTGAAGCTATACATGCAGTGGTTATTGGTAAAAATAGCAGCCATTAGCCTTCCTAATGTGCTAAGCTTGGATTTCATCTAACAGCAGCATGGAGCTTACTACTCTGAATATATAGGTAACAGCGGTGGAAGGCCCATAAGCATTCTCCAACATATACGAGCATAAGCATTTCGAAGTACTAATTCAAAGAATTCTAGTTAAAGAAATTCAATGGCACGATGAACTGAAATTTATCGCTGGTGTGGCTGCTGTACCTCTGGTATCAGTGGTGTAGGGCCCTTGCGCGAGTGGATCACACAGCCTCCATGAAGAAGCTCCAATTTTGCTAAAGATCTCAGGAGAAGTTTCGAAGAGCAAAGCCGGTCTCAAAAGCCAAGTCAACACTGCACAATCAAATAATACTGTACCAAATCCACCTTCATTCAAGCATTGAATACTCCTTGAAAGAACCACATGAAACAGTATGAGGATTTACAATTAAAACAATTTGAATTTCCCCTTGCCATAACATGAATTTGCCATGACTTGAGTGTAACATCTGGAACCTTGTAGTATGGACTGCTTATAATTTCACTAAACCACTCACCTGCATACATAGGCCAATAGAACTCATGAACAACTAACTCAGGTTTTATGTAAAGATATGCAGATCCAAGAATCTGCAACAATGAAGTTAGCTATATTTAG
This sequence comes from Panicum miliaceum, assembly GCA_032594955.1. Taxonomy (NCBI): domain Eukaryota; kingdom Viridiplantae; phylum Streptophyta; class Magnoliopsida; order Poales; family Poaceae; genus Panicum; species Panicum miliaceum. The sequence goes on from CM064062.1 coordinate 43,964,559, forward strand.
GTAGGAAATGAAACACTTTACAACAGGGAATTACATCAGTTGTTGCTCAACAGTTGTCAACAAAACATACCAGCCCTAGAAAAATAGACAATCCAAAATGAATTGCTTTTAGAGGGGAACTCTCTCCTTATTGTTTGCATAGTGGTAGTTATTTGCTTTAAGGTCCCAGTGCATGACGCCTGTGGCACATCTTCACACTAAAAACAACAAACAACAAGGATTCACATGTCGTGGGACAATGGAATAATGCAAGAAATCAAAGAAGAATAAAAATGATCCAGCATTGCCTGTGTCAGCCTAGATCCATCATGATTATTACAGTTAGGTACTCCCTTCATCCACTTTTATAAGGTATAGTATAACATGGCACGGTCTTCTAAATAACACTTTGACCATTCATTTATCATATATTGTATCATTTATGGTTATAAATTTATAATCATGATAAACTATATTTGATTACGAATCCAATGATATAAAGTTTATATTGTAAAAATAAAAAATTAATAGTTAAATTATTGGTCAAAGATTGCAAAGTTTGAATCTTGATATGCGTGTGCGCCTTATAAAAGTAGATGGAGGGAGTATTATTATAATATTTGCAACGAAATGCATTTGACTAATATAGCTCCTCAAAGCCATTTTATTGCATTATGATTAACGATTTATTACCAACAAAACAAGAATAATATATAGGTTTAACAACCATTGGATTTTGTCCTAACCTGAGTCAAATTCTAACATGCTTCATGTTCCTCAAATTGGCCAATCATACCGGCAAAGTTCAGAGAATTGTAATCAAGAAGCTCAAATAAAATTTAGAAGAATAGTAGTACTTCCTGGTACCCAACAAAAGAAGAATCAACCCTTTTCTTCTGAAATATGGTGGTAGTCGTTTTAGTATCTCAATTTTTCTCAGTGTAACAAACTAAAATTAAAGAGAAAGAAATGGCATTTCTGATCTTTAGAAAACTGAAATCAAACCTTATGTGGTCTTCCATGGTGCTTTTTCTCGTTGACAATCTGTCGGACTCCATCATGTATCCTCTCTCTCCTTCCTAAAGCTTTCCAAATTATAAACTGACCTAAACACTCCCAAAAGAAAACCAATCATTTGGGCTTCTAATTCTCAAAAGAATTGCTAGCTCTAGCAGCTTTAAATGAAAGGCCAAAAGAAAGCTATCTCTTGGATGCTATGGCTACTGTATCACAAAATTGCAATTAAAGAAAAGAGCACAATATGTCACCGGGCATATGACCAAGTTTCTGGTATTGTCTTATTGCATGAAATCTTCAGAATCTAGCCAAACAAAATAGTATTGAAAACAAAAAATATATCAAGAGTCTTTCTAAATAGGCTACTAAAAGAATCTTGTACACCAGAAATTCCAATAGTCCAAGCCTCAAGTAAATGGATTGGGCAACTCACAACCTCTTCAGTCTCCTTGAAACTCCATTTCAATAAAAAGTACTAAACAGTGCTTATTTTATTTGACCTTAGAGGCAACAAAACTTAAGCTGGTCAAATTTACGGATTGGCTTGGTAATGTCCATTAGACATAATGGTCCTATAATCTGGGTAGGTCCAATACACTACACCATTTTTTAATCCCTCCATCACTTTATCAACAATATATAGAAAACACATCATTTAGCACCGAAGAGCGATACAGAGAATAGAAATATGAAGCCTCCATATATCACAGCTTTCATGACAGAACAGTTCACTTAACTCATCTGTGCCAAACAAAATTCTACTTACTGGAAATAACACTAATCATCATTCCTACAGAGATAATATCCCCAATATTGAAAAAAGGTGTGGAGAATTAAAAAGCATGATAGAATTCTAATAAACAATATACAATACGGAGAAGTAAAAAAGCATGATAGAATTCATCAGAGTCTGCAGTCTGGAAGGCTCAAACCATGTGAAATCCAACTTGTCATGGAAGTTAACCTCGATGAGCTTCTTAATCACAAGGAACACATTATGCTAAGCGCTCATCTTGCCTGTTTATAATCGATGCGGCTCACCAGAAGATGCGGCTCCTTGGCCCTAATGTGCCTGCAAGAACCAACAAATTAAGAGGATCAATAATTAATATTCAGTCGTGAATCAATAGCAAGCAAGAACAGAAACACACAATCGATAATCCCAAACCAAGAACTCAGCAAAATCACAAATCAAAATGTTACTAATTCACCTGCCAATTCTAGTGAACAGTAGGAAAAATGAATTCGATCAAACGCCGGGATAAGCTCATGGAAACAAAAAATGACAGAAGCAAAAATTCACCTGGTGTGGAGGATCTAATATAATCGTCGGATGGTATTGACCCTTTGCCAAGAACGGATCGATGACATCAAATGAGGGCACCAATTCCGTGTTTCGCAGTGCAGGGGTAAGCATATTTGTATCACTGGTGGCTTCCCTACCTGAGGTCGCGTGCGACGGCGAGGCGGTGCAGGCGCGCGGCGTCGATGTCGGCGCGGGCGGCGAAGGCCTGGGAGGCGACGTCGGCGGCGCGACGCTCGAGATGGCCACGACATCGCTCGAGCCGGCGCGCGGCGGCGAGCTTGGCGGCGAGGATGCGGGTCTTGGCGGCCTGGATCTCCTTCTCGGCCTGCGTCAACAAGGTAGGAAACAGGAGGAATGAGGCATCGCCGGTGAGGCCAGGGAGTTAGGGATTGGAGGGGCGGATGAGGAGGGGAGGGGCGGAAGAGACGTGGAGGAGGGTGAAGCGGTGGTTGCGCGCGTCCTACATCTGCCACACGCGCTCCTCGAAGGCGGCCGAGAGCTCCATCGTGGCAGCGACGCCGGGGGGCTGGGCTGTGGTGGATGCAGGGGCCATGTGTCGCACCTTCTGATGCACATGCGGAATTGAATTGGATCGCAAACCTGCGAGGGGAGGCGCTGCTAGGATTGGAATCAGAGTTTCGACGGCGACCCAAGCACGTTGGTGGATAAGGTCAGGGTGCAGGCGAAGATGAGCGGGGCCGCGGGACGCGGTGAGCGGCTAGGGCCGAGCCCCGCGATTGACTCGGAAGGGGTTGCGTGGGGAGCCCAGGAGCCCGGCGTGGAGGAGTGCTTAGCAGAGGCAAAGCCGGCCGCCCTAGACCAGCATGGGGCCCTCAAGAAACGACACCACGATGGAGGCCGCAGCGGCGGCGACAGGGGAGAAGGGGGACACGGCGGCGCACCTCGTCGAGGCCGGGCGCGGGAGGGGAGAAACGGGGTCCTCATCAACGGGGGCGAGCGTAGGGTGAAGACGCTGGGTGCCGCTGCGGTGGCGGCGGCTGGGGCATGAAGGACCTGTTTGGGAAGGGGGTGTTAAAGTTTAACAGGGTGAGGTGTTAAATTTTAACAATAAAATTTAACATTTTAGCTGAAAAATGACTGCATTACCCCTCAATAAATGGATAGGGAAGAGAGAAGAGGAGAGAGAGGGGGGCAACCAGGGAAAAGAGAGAGAGGGGATTACTTTTAACACCTTTGCCACATTTTAACACCCCCTCCATGTGTTTATAAAAAGAGAGGTGTTAAATTTTAACACTTCATCTTTAACACTTGTGTTTGGCAGTCAAAGTGTTAAAAATGTGTTAAAACGGGGGTGTTAAACTTTAACACCCCTTCCCAAACAGGCCCGAAGACGGGGAGGGTGGAGCGACGGGGAAGGCGGCGCACTGTAGCGAGGGAGAGGGCGTGCGGGGTAGGAAGCGGGTCGGGGAGGGTCTGGGAGGGCTCAGATCGCGCGGGCGGGCGGGACAGAACGACGGACGGACGATACATTTGCACGACGAAACGAAAGACGAAAAAAGGTCTTACTTAGCGGCTTTTTAGTTGCAGAGAAGAGATAGAGATCTAAGATCATTCCGGGCCTTCCAGAGGAACCACATAGTGGTGATCAGCCTCTGAATTTCCTGCATAGAGGTAGTAGGGGTGATGAGAGAGGTTGTACTCCTTGTGGTCCTTGAGGTCGGAGGTCTGTTCTGATGGAAGACGTTCATGCAAACCATACAGCTCTAGCAAAATTACAGGAAAAAAAAAGATGATTATCAGTTTCCAAGTTTCCAAAACGTGTGCATTTTTCATCAATATGCTGGGAAAAGCGTCCAGCTCTTTGCCCTGTCGCCAACGCTTGCCTGAGAAGTCTCCGAGTAAAAGTCTTCAGTCTTGGCTGCAATAAGTTGTTTCTCCAAATAGTGTTCAGAATATGCAAGATAGATTGTGGAAGAGCACAGCTGCCTTGAGTGTTAATAGGAGCCTGGTTTTGATTTACTAACATTAGGTATGCTTCTTTAGCAGTGCAGGTACCTGAGATGGGAGTGTCCCAACGAAGGTAATCATCATGTTGGTGATTAATAATCTGGATTTTTTAAACTCTTGAACACTTTGTGGTCCAAAGAAGAGCTCTATTTTTTGTGCGTCCCATTGTTTTGTGTGTTGTATCCAAAGGTCCGAAACTATGTTGGGGATAGAGGTGCGAGGTGCATTATCTCGTAGTCTGTCATGCATATCGTTCCAGGAGGGTACCCAAGGTTGAGACCAAATGTTTGTGTTGCCATTGGCTATTTGGTAGAAGCTGTGCTCATGTAAATCATTTTTTATTTTCAAGATAGAAGCCCAGAAAATGGATCTAGGAGTGTGCAAGGGCGCTGTCCAAAAAGAGTTGCTAGGATAGTACTTAGCTTTGAGAATAGCAGAGAGGTATGGGTCCTGTTGAGAAGCTATGCTCCAGGCCATTTTGAGCAAGAGACTTTTATTTACCAGGTCAATTCTTTTGATGCCAAGGCCTCCCTCTGCTTTGTCCATGCAAATGTCTTCCCAGGCTCTTAGATGCAAAGGTTGTGAAGCATCCTCTTCCTGTACTCCTGCCCACCAGAATTTCCTAATAATGGCAGTAATTTTTGCAAGAAGTTTCTTTTTTTAGCAATACATGAGCCATGTAATAGATAGGGATTGATGCAAAAACAGATTGAATGTAAGTCAATCTACCAGCATGGTTAAGTTTGTTTGCCTTTAAAGTTGTTAACTTATTTTTGAATTTATGGTAGATGAAGTCATAAGCATGTATCCTATCAGCTTGGTTAATGATCAAAGGGTGTCCTAGATGTATAGTATTTGGTTCAAGATCAAGAACAGGGAAAAAAGTTTTGAGCTGTACCTTGAGAGAGTTACTTACTGTTTTGCTGAAAAGTATGGAGGATTTGTTCCAATTTGGTGTCTGACCTGAAACTCGGCAGAAATTTTCTAGAATCTGTTTTATGGTTGCAACTTCAGCAAGGTCAGCTTTGCAACAAATAATTAAATCGTCAGCGAACATCAAAGAATGAATAGCGGGACCATTGGGACCTAACCGAATACCCGACACAGATTCATTATCCATCGCTTCCTGAAGGCAAATGGACAGTTCGTTGATAGCGGTGACAAAAAGGTACGGGTATAAAGGGCAACCTCGTCGTATACCTCTTTGAGCATTAAAAGCTCCAAAAGGCTGACCATTGGCAAGAACTGAGAAGGACGTAGAGGTCATGCAAGTGCGGACAAGATCCATGAAATGACCATGAAACCCCTGACGTCGAAGAGCCTGAGCAACAAAGGACCATTCTAGGCGATCAAAGGCTTTAGCTAGGTCTAATTTTAACATGAATCCCGGGAATTTCCAAGATCTTAGCTGAAATGAATGAGCAATTTCCTGTGCTAAATGATATTTGTTGTAATGTTCCTTCCTTTGACAAAAGCATGCTGAGAAGGATGAATGAGGTGTGGCAAATGGTTTTTTATTCTTTCAGCTAAAGACTTTGCTATGATCTTATAAAACACATTGCACAAACTGATAGGTCTAAAATCTTGAGGCATCAAACAATGTGTTTTCTTAGGAATAAGCACAATGTAGGTGTTATTTGCATTTTCTAGAAGTGTACCTGTGTTGTAGAAATTTTTCACTAAAGTAGTGATGGCTTCAGCTATCCAGGGCCAGGCAGCCCTATAAAAGGCGACATTTAGGCCATCTGGTCCAGGCGATGCATCTCTCTTCATTTGTTGAAGTATGGTTCTGATTTCCTGTTTATCTGCTATGGACAGAGTGAACTCGTCATTAATTGTTACCTGAGGTGGCTGCTGGTGAAGGGTTGGTTGCTGGGCTGGATCGTCAGTCGGCTGTGTACTAAACAGGTTAGTGAAGTAGTCGATGAATACTGTTCCAATTTCTTGCGCATTTGCAGTTTGATTTCCTTGGCTGTCCAGGACGAAAGAGCATTGGGTTTCTGTTCCATGACACGTACTACTATGCACGGTTAGTTTGCGCGGCGCCAGCCTGAAGAAATTAAAGTGCAAAACGCTGAAGAGTGAGCTTCGTTCTGCGTTCTTTTTCTGCCCGGTATCCAGATTGTTTTCGCGGCTTCATTTTTGCACATCATCGGTACTTGCATGGGGTTTTAATGGGTTCCTTTGTTTTGATCAAAGGGTTTTTTAATGGTTGTTGAACCAAGAAATTTATCTTCTACGTGTTCTTCGTGAAAACTATAAACCTACCATCTCAAACATGCCCTAAATATATGACTACTGACATATTTTGAAATTAGTGAAGTTACCATGGATCAATGACTTACTATGACGGACACATCGCTTTCCCAGTTACAAGATGAAAAGGCGAGCACTTGACCGTGACAAAAACTTTAATCTAAATGAACAAGTTCTATCAAAGTACTAGTCAAATGCTCCTTTTGAGAATTCTAATAGTATGATCATTCGCCCGGCTGTGGGGCAGGGGCGACCGCCTAGGGCCCAGGACTGGAGGGGGCCCAACACTTTTGATGATGTACATATGTTAAAAATCAGCAAATGGCAATGAAGCTCGTAAGCAACTTGACAGAAGATTTGATGTTAGTGATCGGGGATCCATTGCTTAGCATGTCAGAGCTCTTATTTTTCACATTATAACTCATCACATTATTAATCAAGAATTATGAAAAAGTTGCAAGCTTATTTTTTTTCTTAAAAAATTCACAAGTTAAATATAACTACCTCCGGTCCTCCATCTTAGAATAACATTTAACTTTTTAGATAAATCAAATAAATTGATAAAAAGTATAATGTACCCCTTATTTAACATATTCATGCATGCACATATGATCTGTGTATAACAGTTATGTATGCATGTCTTTACACAGCTCCACGCAAAATCTAAGTAATTACGCATGCTGCTATTTATTAACCACAAGAGCCATGAGACAATTAATTCTCTTAAAGAGTAATTTTCGTCCATTCACCCATTCAAATAGGCTTGACAACTCAAACATGCCTATATTTTAGTACAAGTTTTAAATGCTAAACGTAGTTATATTGTAGTTATATTTTAGAACAGAGAGAGTACTATTGTTTATTTTTATTATGAGTACTACTAGTTGCTTTGGTCATATTATATTTAACATTAAGGGCCCACAATACCAATTTTTCCCAAGGGCCCTCAAAAGTATAGAGCCGTCATTCACATTGCCCCCCTCCCCAAAAGAAATGAACCGAGCTTAATCGAAGGGTCACATTAAACTAATCACAGATACATGAAGTCATGGTAAACAAAGAGAATATGTGCAGGTGGATCGTCTTGAAATGGCTAAACTACTATAATAAAATGGACTATGGATGTTCCTTATTACACCATAAATTAAAGAATAACCATATCCACGGACGCCTCTGCTGCTACAATATAAGGGCGTGTTTGGTGGCTAAGTACCGGTTCCGACTTGTCATTGTAGCTAGGGTATGTGGGCCGGAGCTGGTGAAGCCTAAAATTATATCTTCACCATCTTAACCCTTACCACAGCTCATTATTTCCCCGTTCTACGCAACAATGTCCGAACAGTGGGCTATATTATTTTTGCAAGAAAGCCGGCCTCAACGTTATAGGAAACCCTCCATGCCCGCGCTCCGGCACCTGCGTGATCACCGCGCTCGGCCTTTTGCCGGCCAAGTGTCCTGTGTACGCTGACGCCAGCGCCCGTTTGTCGCGTCTACAGATATCCCGCACTAGTTTCAACCGGCCACTCCACACCAACGCCAAGCAGAAAGTCGACATGCATGGTTCGGTGCCGCGTGGCGCGCACAAGGGTTCTCGCCAGCATGGCGGGCTCACGTGCACGCCCGGTTCTTCAAGCACGTATGAAGCGTGCCTGCGCCTGTGCCTGTACCACACAAATCGGAGATGCAGTGCAATGTGCTCGCTCTGGACCCGGCCTGCCTCGATGGGTGCAAATAATCTCACGGATTTTTTTGTATCCTTTTTTTATTTTCCGCTTAGATCCAGGTGGCGATCCAGAAATTTCGGTGCGTGTGTTAGGTTTTTCCAATTTTGCCCACTGGTCAGCCAAACGTGTGCGGCGGCGGGCTGCGTGCGCATAAAAGGCGAGGGACTAGGCCAGGGACTCTGCCCGTCATAGCCTAGCTAGGCTACGATCGATCATGCCGACGCTACCGGCTTATCCTCGGCCATGTTGTACTCCACAACACGGGAAGGTCTCGATCACCTCTCTTTGCTGTAAGTCATCATCTCCCATCCGCACTCACCATCGCCGCTGATGGAGATGGTCGGCCCCGTTCGGACTCTGATCGATGATCTGCGTCTATTTTCAATATGAATACGTGATATCCCCGGATCATTCGTACACATCTAATATTAATCTCTGATCCTATTCTTGTCAAAAATGGTGATATGCTTTGCATAGATCGTTGGTGTCATAGTAACCACTAATATTTCGGTGCTTTTTAGGCCATACACGCGCATTCACATCGAGATGATTCATGAGTTAATTAGGGTTTGCATCTAGAACCCTAGTTGCATATATAGCTTTACTTCATCATATATCACTCCATGAGGAAAATATTATAGTTGCTGGCCTCAGCAGTACGTTGCATTATCTTTCGGTTCCAATAAGCATGGTTTGATTCATCGGAGTCTTAACATGCCTTCTGATCTTCTATCACCCTCTTTATCTTAATTTGACCATGAACCATTAAATCCGATGTATGTGAGATGATGCGTTCCAAATTCAATTTCAGGATCTTTTTCAGCCAGTCTACACAATGTATGCTTTCTCCACAACCCAGTTTGGCCAGTCGGATGGTGCATCGTCAACTTGTTTGGTGTCTCGTATAATGCCAATCCAATGGTATTATGGGTTGGTGCTGGTATACAATGTACTTTAATTACCTTCTGTTGATCATAATGGAATCACTAATGACTAGCTTCTAAAGTTGCTATGGCAGGATATCATGTCGGAGAATAATGGCGCGTGAATGATCTACATTGTAATAAAAGAATTTCTGTTGTTGTATACATAGCCAAATTTTCCCGTTATAAATTGACATTGCTTATATTTATTTTTCCACTTCCTGAAATTGATCTAAACAATCAAGAAATTGATTGTGCATTGTTCTATTTGCATGTTGTTAAGATATGCCTTGCATCCATTAATTATGATAGATCAATATTGCAATTTGGTCATGCCGTTTTATATCATGTTAAAAGAAATGCAAGGAACCTTCTATAGTATATTTTTCATGGAGCACTCTAGAATTGATAATAAATAAAATTAGAAAATATTAGAATATTTAGCAATTTTCTAGAAGGGACACTTGCCATAATATCATGGTTCCCCTTGGTCTATAAATAGAGACCCCATCCCTTGCCATGGTATTTATCTATGAGCATGGTAGATGAGAGGTGGTAGTGCTAGGTAGGAAAGAGTAAGAGAGAAGGGTGAGTGCTAGGGTAGCCCTAAAGAAGAGAGTGTCGTATACTCTTGTCTAGTATTATTTTGTGGTAGTAAAGTTTTTTTTGTAAGTGTTAGTCTCCCGGTTAAGGCTAAGTATTTAGTGTATAAGTTGTGATCCATCAAAGGTTAGCTCTGTCACCCAGGATCGTAGGTTGGCTCTGTCACTGGAAGCCAGCTTCATATGTTGATAGGCTCTGCCATCCGGAAGTGAAAAGACGGTCTTGCCATAAAAAAGACCCAATACACTAGGTAACTAGAAATAAAAGAGGTTAGCTGACTCTAGAGTGAGTTGGTGTGTCATAGTTGTAGATCCTCAGCTTAGTGGGTATTAGGGCCACCCTAATTTCCAGCATATTATATCTTGTTCAATGAAGATTATCAAAGCTTTGACCCTAAAGACTGAGGATCTGACTCAGCAAGTGTCAGTGTTTTACCGTCAAACCCACCGAGGGATACCCCCGAGGTGGTAAGATGTAGGTAGGGTGTCGTCGAGATCAGGAACTCGAAGGTGCAAGGAACACAAAGTTTAGACAGGTTCGGGCCGCCGAGAGCATAATACCCTACGTCCTGTGTGGTTTGTATTGCCTTAGAAGTTATGAGATTGTTGGTTATGTTTTGGAGGGGTCCCTGCCCGCCCTTATATAGTCTGGGGAGACAGGGTTACATGAAAATCCTAGTCGGGACGGCCGAGGAGTCCTACCCGAGTACGGCTCGGGTAGTTTCCTTACGTCCGACTAGTCCTAGTGCTACACGACTAGTTACAATGAGGATAAGGTATGACCCATGTGCCATCCCATACTACATGTATATGTACGCCAAGTGAGCAGTCCCGCTGCCCCGGGTCTGACAAGCCCCCGAGCTCTTCGCAGCCGAGTACTGTAGGCTTCCGAGTACTTCTGGAAGGTGTCTTCAGGTCCCTGCTGAGTCCCCTTGAGAAGGTGTCTTCCGAGTAGTTCCTTGGCTGCATCGAGGCTGTGAGGTGCTCAAGCCCCGAGTAGTCTTCAAGTCTTCTTTTATATGAGGTGCGATGAACTCGCACTCCATATGGAGTAGCCCCCGAGCCTTAGGTTGAATCGAAGAATCAGGGTGAGGATCAAATTAATCTTGAATCTTTGGTCTGTATCTTCCAAGAATTTTTGAAAAATAAGCCATTGACGACACGTACCCCGCAGCCCCCGAGCCTTTATTCCAAATTCCCTAGTTTTGGAAAAAAGGATCTAAAGAGTTGTGGCATGGGTTGTGTTTTTTAGAATCAATTTGATGGTTTTTTCAGGGTAATTAGTTTTGGAATTCGAATAGCCCCTCTTTTCGGAAGCCTGTCCCTGTAAAGATGGCTAATTCAAATAACTTCCTCAAAAAACCCTTGAATACCGCTCAAATCAAATCATGTTCCAGAAAATCTCTTCACGCGCCTAGCCCCCAAGCATGGGGAGCAAAACGAGCTGCCGAAGTCGCGGCGAGTATCCTGCAGCCCAACCCCCAAGCGAGGGAGCCAAACGAGCTGTCGAAAGCACGGTAAGTGACCTGTCACGCCCAGCCCCCGAGCGAGGGAGCCAGACGAGTAGTCGAAGTCAAGGCGAGTGCCCTGTCGCGCCCAGTCCCCGAGAGAGGGAGCCGGACAAGCCGTCGAAAACACGGCGTGCCCTGTCGCGCCCAGCCCCTGAGCGAGGGAGCCAGACGAGTAGTCAAAGTCAAGGCGAGTGCCCTGTCACGCCCAGCCCCCGAGCGAGGGAGCCGGACGAGCCGTCAAAAGCACGGGGATTGCCCTGTCGTGCCCCTTGATTCGCGGATGATTGCCGATGAAGCTGCAACGCTCGTCGATGAAGGCGCGACGATTGTTGATGAAGCCCGACTAGTTGGAGTCGATTCCGACTAGTTGCTGACGGTGCGAGACCCGCTCCCGACTAGTTTTCTAGTCGAGGCGAGAAGGCGAAGTAGTCGTCGATGGGTCGTTGAGCGTCCTCGCAAAGTCAAAGTAGTCGTCCGCGGGTCATCGAACATCCTCACGAAGCCAAAGTAGTCGTCGGTAGGTCGCCGAGCACCCACATGAATTCGGAGTAGTTGGCGAAGCCAAGTCATCGTGGTCGAGTGAGCGGCTGACTGAGTAGTCGGCGGCGTGTCGTCATTGCGGCGGGAGCTGAAGTTGTGCCGCGTCGTCGAGGTCGGCAGAGACCGCGAGCTAAAATCCGCGTTGTGCTGATGTTGCAACACAAGCCGAGGTCGAGCCAGGTGGTCGAGGTTGGCGAATCCACGAGTTGGGATGATGGCAGCTGCATCTCCCAGGTGTAGGCCGTTGGAGCCCTGATTGACGGCACGGGCGATGCTTGGTGAGAGGGCAGTCCTCGCGTGCATACTTCTGCGGCGTCTTGGATGTCAACTCGCTTATGGCAATGAAGCTTGCTTGCATCGCAGCCGTCTCGCATGCACAGTTAGAAAATAGATCTATTAGGATAGTTCTTGGCAAGAATAAAATAATCCATAAATCAGATTGGATCTGTTATATAGAAGATAAACAAAGGAACAAATCTTCCCTGCATGCTTTGCGCATCTTGCTGGATCCACGCGTGAAGGGAAATTGAATTTTCCACCACACAAGGACCTGCAGCCGCACATAGGAGTCATTGGACCCGTTGAGGTAGATCGGCGGCAGGCCCTGTGCCTCCATCACGTGCATGCACAGTAGCATCAGTGCGTCGTGGTGGCCATGCTCCGTGCGACTGGGAAGGCCGCCGCCGCCGCCCTAATCATCCGTGGCCTGACACGTCGACGAACTGAGCAGTTAAAAGTTGTTGATGCGAGCTGAGTCGACGCGATTACGAGTGGAAGCCGAGTTGGATCGCCTTCATGGTTTCCGATTAGATCAGAAAATTGAATTTCGCCGAGATCGTCGATGTCGCGGCTTGATGCTGGAGCAAATACCTCCGGCTCCCTGGTGTTGGCGAGGTGGATGTTGAAGCGATCACGGCCATTGGCGATGCTGATCCAGGAGCCGAAGGTGAACGTCATGCCCTCGTCGAGCACAACGCTGGTGAAGTTGAATTATGCCATCAAGTTCTCCGGTGGATGCTCGATAAACACCCCTACCTGGCGCGCCAGCTGTCGGAGTTTTACCATCAAGCCCACCGAGGGCTACCCCCGAGGTGGTAAGTTGTAGGTAGGGTGTCGTCGAGATCAGGAACTCGAAGGTGCAAGGAACACAAAGTTTAGACAGGTTCGGGCCGCCGAGAGCGTAATACCCTACGTCCTGTGTGGTTTGTATTGCCTTAGAAGTTATGAGATTGTTGGTTATGTTTTGGAGGGGTCCCTGCCCGCCCTTATATAGTCTGGGGAGACAGGGTTACATGGAAGTCCTAGTCGCGACGGCCTGAGGAGTCCTACCCGAGTACGGCTCGGGTAGTTTTCTTACGTCCGACTAGTCCTAGTGTTGCACGACTAGTTACAATGAGGATAAGGTATGGCCCATGTGTCATCCCATACTACATGTATATGTATGCCAAGTGAGCAGTCCCGCTGCCCCAAGTCTGACAGCAAGTTGCTCTCATTCTTCGCCGCGAGTGCATCCAGAACATCATTGATGACATGCCATATGAAGCCTCCGCTCCAGTTCGGACTCTTGTGCCAGTACAGAGCTTTGAGTTAGTGTTTCGTATTCTTGTTGGCATCCGATTCTTAGCTTGCTGAATGCAAAACTTGTATCTCATTGAGACATAACCTCTATATGTGGAGAGACCTTGATCTAGACTACTCCTGACGTTTTCTACCGGCAACATCTGAGGTCGTAATTTGGACTAGTCCCGGTGTTTTCTAGAGGCTACATCTTCACCGCTTTGATGTTTCTCGGGTCTTCATCTCCTTGTGTTTTTGATACAATGCTTGCTCTAAAATTGTAATGTGGATGCAATGCATCTGGTGGAATTTTGTCTAACTGGTGGAACTACACGTCAGAAACTGATGCTATCTGCGCATTAGATATATGTGGTGGAACATGTTCACACCGTTTTTTGACATGTGTTAACGTGTTAGGCAAAAGGCCGATTGAAGATGGGCCGACGCTGGATCAAGAGATAAGAGTGGAGCATATTCGGCTTTTTGGGCCAGAAGGAGCGTTGCACCCGATGGGACTGTGGAAAGAGGTGACAGAGCTACGTCAGAAAGTTATCTCTTAAATTTTATTTAGGAAAGTTTTTTTTCTTTATTGTCAAGAAAGTTGTACGTCGGAATCGACTAGGGTTTGTAGCTTAGGCTATAAATAGCTGCCCTCGGGCATGTATCAAGTCATCCAATGATCAATACACAAACCTTTTTTTCTTTTTTTTCTCTTTTCGGCGGCTTCGCCTTAGTTGTAGTAGATTTTTCTTTTACAAATTCTTTCCTGCACGTGGGGCTGCATCGACTTCGATCTCCGACTTGCAGGTAAGTTCCGCGTCGAACGAGGTAGATAGGCTAGGTTGACGGCGCATCGCTTCTTCCTCTATCCTGTATTAATTCAAATTATCGAACAGATTGGATCTAGGTCTGGTCTATTCACCAAGTTATCGATATCAGCTTGTTTTTGTTAGATTAATCTGCTTAGTCTAGCTTGTTCCTTGCTGTTATCACAAGTTATCAATATTTGCTAGATTTGACAGGATTATATTCGTTTGATCTTGTTTTTTATTTAGTTCTTACCATAATTTATCCAGCTTAGATCTAAATACCATCGGCCGACACGCAGTTCTCCTGTCGCTCATCGCCAGGCCGATCGGGTTCGGATCTAGGTGTTATCTACCGAGGCTTCGCTAACCCGTTTAGCGCTGCCTTACCTACACAATCGACCGGAGCTTTAGCCGATTGATCTATTACTGCATCGGACGACTGGCCAGCCGATACGTTCCGGTAATTTAATATTTTACCTGTCCCTTGTCAATTGTAGGTCAAATTGACTGGCACGCCCTGCACCACCATGCAGCTGATTTGGATCCCGTGCAGGAGCGAAGCAAGAGGCTCCCGGGTCCTCGCGTGTGCCGACGCTGAAGGCCGACCTACGGTTTTTTACATCAACACGCTTTTGGCACGCCCGGTGGGACACGACAACGACACCACGATGACCAATAACAACGGGATGGACAGTAACAAAATCTTGTTGCCTACCATGGTTGATCTTAATGAAGATCAGAAGCGGCTAGTCGAAGAAGCCATGAAGCAGTCTCAAGACGCCTGCCTCAGGTCGTTTATTCTGACCAAGGAAGGGCAGGTGATATAGAAGCAGCCGCTACCAGGGCCGTGGGGCATCTCCATCACCCAAGACTCGGCCAAATTCAAGGAGATATTCGATCAGTCCATAAGCCACACACTGATTAATCAGTTAGGGTTCTAATCGAGACCATCAAGGATGCTATCAAGAACGTCCTAGCAGAGAGAACTCAAGGGTGTAACACAGGACCATCATACTCCAACTAGGGATTATCGGCCGCAGCTGGTGTCACAATATTAGCAACGATGGCCGATGGTGCTCTGCCCAGTACAACAAGTGTGCCGATGGCCCGCGCTAGGACGAGCTCATCGCGTTACGTGTTGAGGCGCCCAGGACCTTCGGCAGCACACGCTTCATCGCCACCGACGACAACATTCATCGCCAATCCTACGATGAACACATCAACACCAAACAAAGGCATGCTCAACACTCCAACTGGATTTGTACCTTCTACGTTGGGCATGCCAATGGAATTCTGGCCGTACATCTATCCATAGATGTTCGAACAAAGTGGCAACACGGTGAACTTCCCTACTACTACATTGCCGCCGGTACCGTCTGCTCTGATAATTCAGCATCCACCGCAGACTCCGCCGGCACCAACTCAGACTGGGGGGCATCGCGCAGATGTATCGGCTTTCTGGCCAATGGATGATACTGTGGGACAGCCGACGAGTCCCCAAATTCAGAGGGCCCTTCAGGACGCAAGCTTTCAGATGCCGAGCCTCACAGTACAGCAGCCTAAAGTTGATTGGACTAGCAAGATAGCCGATGTGATGAAGAATCAGTTCTGCTTGAAGCCAAAGGAGCCAGCATTCATGTACAGGAAGCCTTACCTAGAAGCCTACGATCAGATTCCACTGCCTCATCAGTACAAATTTCCAGACTTCACCAAATTCTCTGGACAGGGCGACATGTCGACCGTTGAGCATGTCAGCAGGTTCCTGGTACAATACGGGGAAGCTACAGCGACAGATACCTTGAAGATCCGCCTGTTCCCGCTATCTCTCTCTGGATCGGTCTTTGCCTGGTTTGCATCACTGCCAGCCAATTCCATAATCACTTGGGCCAATCTTGAAAAGCAGTTCCACAAGTACTTCTTCACAGGGGTACAAGAAATGAAGATCACCGACTTAACTGTGGTGCGACATAAGAATGACGAGCCTATCCCGGACTACATTCATAGATTCAGGGACGTCAGAAGTCATTTTTTCAACCTGTCTCTCAACTACGGCCAGTTAGTTGAATTGGCCTTTCAGGGACTCCTGATACACATCAGGGAGAAGTTTTTATCCTAGGAGTTCAAGAGCCTGAGCCATCTAGCATCCAGGCTTGCTAATGGTGATGTTCGAGCCCACGACGCCAGGAAAAACATGTTCCAGAAGAAGACCAACTATGTTGGGGATTCTTCTGAATCAGAAAGCAAGGCTGAAATAGGCGTTGCTGAATGGGTCAAGTCCAAGAAACCGATCTCATGACCGTTCGCCAAAAAGGAAGCTAAAAGCTACGGGTTCGACATCACAAAGGCCGATAGGATCTTTGATTTGCTACCGCAAGAGGGAAAGCTCAAATTGCCCTCCAACCATGTGATCCCATCGGCCAACGAAATAAAAGGACGCAGGTATTTTAAGTGGCATCACTCCATCACTCATAATACTAACGACTACAAGACATTCAGGAAGGAGATCCAGACGGCCATCGAGCAAGGAAGAATCAAGTTCGACGCCGATGAATATCAACGAGCATCCCTTCCCAGCCAGTACGGTTGATGTGGGAGCCCAGGAAGTCAACGGAAATGCAAAGGTACCACCTTCTGATCATCCTGATCGTGTTACTGAAAATCCGAAGACTCGTGTATCGGCCAACGGCAGGGGGAACCAAGGCCAATATGAACAAAGTGGGAGTTTCAGAAGGCCACGCAGAATTGTTATGTCTCAGATGCTCCTGAATAAATATCAGCGCCAGCAAGAGATGGAGAAACACCGTCAAGAAGAAAAAGATAGGCGTGATAAAGAGCACTGGCGGTGCCCGTTCTTTGCATTCTGCTGGAACGAGGGTTTGCGCTTGCCATCGCCCGATGATTGTCCCGAATGCAATGGAGCACGGGAAGGCCGATATGATTCCAAGAGGCAGCATCATGAAGACAATCATTAGCAGTCGATTGTCAGAGGCAAGCACGGTCGCGTCTCTGTCCATGATCGGCTGGGTCCACGTGTCCCTGAGCAAGCAACGATTGAAGAACAAGTTGCAGCCCATGTACCTGATGAAGCACCTCTGGATCGGTCGCTCGAGCGTCATGACAGTTACAAGTATGATCCAGAGGAGTACCCAGATTGGTGCATTCAGGGGTTGACCCATTCTCAGAAGAGGAGGGTTCAGAGGCTCCAACACCGAGAACAAGAAGAAGTACGTGCCCACGTGAAGAAAATAGTCAAATCACAAGTGTGGCGCGTGAAGACTGATGAAACTACCCCGTCAGCATCGGTCAATATGGTTTGTGTGCAACCCGTGGAATGCAAAATGTCAGTACACAATGATGATGAAGCAGCAGTGGAACTTGTGCTGAATCCAGCCCAGGCCTTATTCAAGAAGCCAGATGAAGAGGAGCAAAAACATCTGAGGCCTCTATATGTGAAAGGCCGTGTTGACGGGAAACCGATGACTGAAATGATGGTCGATGGAGGAGCTGCTGTTAATGTTATGCCTTATATTATTCTCCAACGACTTGATTATGACGAAGGAGACATGATGGGGACTGATATGATGCTTAAAAGCTATGAAGGGAAGATTTCGCCTGCTCTTGGGGCAATTTCTGTCGATTTGACGATTGGAAGCAAAACCCTACCTACTGTTTTCTTTGTCATGGATGGCAAGGGTTCATATAATATACTCTTGGGCCGAGATTGGATCCACGCTAATTGTTGCATCCCGTCCACGTTACATCAATGCCTTATTCAATTGATAGAACATGGTTCAGTTGAAGTAGTGCCTGCAGATTCACCTCTCAGTGTTGCCTGGGTTGTTCCTCCGATCTGGGGATATGATGGTGTAGAATGCATGTCAGGGGAGGTTTGGAAAGAAGACTTCTTGAAGATGGAAGACTTTGGCCTTGATCCAGTTCAGGAGGATGACCTGGAAGTATCTACTCCGTGAAAGAATCTGAGCAAACATTCCATCGGCCGAGGAAAAGCAACACAGAGAGTTCCTGGCCGATGAGCTAATTTTGTAAAAGCCGATCATGTTGATCAAGCTCTAATGGCCGATACAGTATGTATCGCCCTTAGTGCAAAAAATACCCATAACAAATCAGGGTGCTTTATTTAAAATCATTTGTTAGATAATCGGCTAAAGAATTATATCTGAAAGAGATGGAGTTGTCCTTGGGTTATATGCTGCTTACACAGCCGTTACAGCCAATTGATATTGGTGTGCCTTGCCTTTTCTTAGAGACATTGCAAAATAAGGAGTTAGTTGCCGAATCTGGATTCGCATCACGGTTTTGGAATCGAGAATTCGAGAATGCAGGTCTGTTGGCAGATAGTGCACACATAGAAATTATGCAAGGAAAGCAAAACAAAGGAAGTTCGTGAGGATGATGCATTATTACACACGATGATTTAATCATCATAGAAGACCGAGTTAATTACAGAGTCTACACTGACAATTTCGCTAACAGCGACGGCTGTGTTCGAGATCATCCCTGAGGTCCCAGAATTCGAGAAGAGCTTCTCCTTCAGCATGGACCGGATCTAAATCCTGGACGTCATGGCCCAGCTGAATCTGCACTTTGGCTAGAGCGGTGGCTGGCCCAACATGTACACCGTTGCTGGCGATCTCCCGGATGCGAACGGGGACATCTTGCAAGTGGTCAACAAGCAGAACACCTCGAGCATTGACGAAGTCAGCAACTTGGTTCGCCGATAGCTGAAGATCTTGAAGTTGGGCCTCAAGAGTTGAAGAAGTTTGAAAATCAGAAGAGCCAATCTGAATTGGAGATAAGGAGAAAAGTCAAAAGAATGTGCTGCAAAGGTAGACCTGCTACTCTTGAATCAGATGTCTCCAGCATGGCTCGGGTTGTGGTAAGCCTTGATTCTACGGTTGCTAAGGCAGCTATGGAGGTGCGCAGGGAGGACTCCAATTCAATCACCCGAGGGTTCGAAGACTTGTCGGAATCAGAGGTGGAAGAACCCGCAACGGGAATGTTCGGCGTGGGCCGTGATGATGTGCCGGCTTGATACACGCCGTCAGCCATCGACATGGCCCTGCAGTAATAGAAGAAGGAGAAGATGTAGATCAAAAACCGGAAGAGGAGTCGTGAAACCAAAGAATCCTTACCCCTGTCGGCGCAAGGTTGGTCGCAGGAGCTGAGTTGGTCTAGGAGAGTCATCGGCGGGGCGCCTGTTGTCCGTCATGAGTGGCTAGGAGATGTTGAAACAAAGAGCAGATTGGGTTGAAAGCTGAGGAAGACGAAGCGCAGGATTGGGGTTTTCTCTTGCGCTCCGCCTTATTTCTTGATTTATGGTGATGATCAGAAGAGTCCAGAGGCTGAATGGATGCAGTTGAAAGGGAAGTGGAAGAGTCAGAAACGTGTTCCAGTTACCATCCCGATAATCGAGGTGTAGTGGAGGTACTTGACAAGATGGGGTGGTTGATGGATGGCCGATCGTACTTTTCCCACATAGGAGTAACGATGAGGGTAGCTGAGAAGTCAAAGGTTAAACAATATCGGCTGTTTGTTCTCGCGCCCATGAGATGCAAGGAATTGAAGTGCTGCACAGGATCAAAGTGCTGCAGTAAGTCAAGGAGGTGCAGAGAGAGGACTTTGACCGGAATTTCGGAACAAAGTATTTTTATTCCAAAATTGGGGGCATGTGTTGACACCATTTTTTGACACATGTTAATTTGTTGGGCGAAAGGCCGATTGAAGATGGGCCGACGCTGGATCAGGAGCAAAGAGTGGGGCATATTGGGCTTTTTGGACCAGAAGGAGCGTCGCGGCCGATGGGACTGTGGAAAGAGCTTACAGAGCTAGGTCAGCAAGTTATCTCTTAAATTTTGTTTAGGAAAGTTTATTTTCTTTATTGTCAAGAAAGTTGTACATCGTAATCGACTAGGATTTGTAGCTTAGGCTATAAATAGCTACCCTCGGGCATGTATCAAACCATCCAATGATCAATACACAAACTCTTTTTTCCTTTTTTCTCTTTTCGGCGGCTTCGCCTTAGTTGCAGTAGATTTTTCTTTTGTAGCTGTAATTTTTTTTTTGCCAAAGGAAGGATGGTATTAAAAAAGAAGCACAATACATCCCCAAATTACAAAGAAGACCCCCAGAAAAAAAAATTACATTGAAGTCCATCGTCTTCCTTGTCTTCGTCTTCGGAACACCGACGACCGCCGGCTCCGACGAAGCTGGAGAAGTTTGTCTCCCCGCCGAGGAGCTCCAAAGCTTGGTTACGCTGCAAGAGCCAACACCACGAAGCACCATCCGTGACGCATCTACTTCCATTGTGGCACATCAGCAGCTCCCTCACCGGAGAAGACGAAGCAACGCCTGAAACCCCACCTTCCTCTGATCTCTTCGCCCGCCACCACAGATCCAGCGCCACCGACGAAGATGGACAGGAAATAAAATCCCATGGGGACATCCAGATCATCCCCCCTTTCGCAAAAGAGAAGGAGACAACTAACCTCATGACGCAGCCGGAGACGACTGCCGAACCACATCGGAGGAGCATCAGCCGCAGAAAGTCCAGCGCCGGCGCCACCTTCCAAGACCGGTCGACAGCGCCATCACCAACCTCCCGGCACACCGAAGAAGTACCTCTTATTCGCTGGAGAGAGGGCACCGACGCATGCCCCCCACCCGGACGCAACAGCTCCGCCGCCAAACCCGACGGCGAGCAAAACCTAAGCCTAGATCTAAGCAAATCTAGCCTATACACTCTCACCGACAGATCCACAAAAGGAACCGTCAGGAGCAAAAGAAGCCACCATGGAGACAAGCTCGCCGCCGTAGCCGCCGTCCAAAGGCGACCAGAGACGCCGACGACCCACTCCACCAGCAAACCGTAGCAATCTAGCACAAACCTAACCTATACTAGTAGCTACAACTACGCCGGACGTCGATCCAGCCGATTCCCCTCCCCCTCCGCCGCCGGAGGCGAGGAATCGGCCAGATCGACGCCGGAAAGCGGCGTTGCCCCTGTTTCGCTCCTAGAGTACTTCTTTCTTTCCTTCTCAGGAGTTACGAATGTTTTGTAGCTGTAATGTTTTTGCATATTTTAACATAAATAGGTAAACTAAAATTATGCTTATCAGCGCATGAAAAATGTACAACTAGATTCATATTTCAAATAGTTTACATGCCATATTGATCTTGTTAATGTTTTGCAAGAAAACAATGCGACCAAAATCTATTTTCAATGAGTGAAAAAATATGCAAATCAAGCTTTTGAAGTCTGAACTGAACTATACAATGATGACGATATGTGAAGGTAATGGATCGGAGATCATCTTGTTTGTTGTGAACCTGTGATACCGAATCTCAGCTCGAGGCATTTTCTCTTGTGATCCCTTCTACCAGTCTTTGGAGCTCATTTTATTGACTCGGCCTAATGTGGTCCAGTCCTTCGATAGTCAGAAGCCTACTGGGAGTAGGCCCTACTTTCGAGCCCATTTTACTTAACTCGGCTCAATGTGGTCCGGCCCTTTCGATAGCCACAAGCCCGGACGGCCCACCCCACTGTGCCACGCGCACAACACCCTTCCTGAGTCCTTGACGGCCTGTTCTCCGGCCGGTAAGCAACAACTCCGCGTCCCGCTACCCTTTTCCCCGCACCGCACGGCGGAGACCACGATCCCCGCCGGCCGACGAAGTAGGGATCGCGAGTTGCGACGAGGAAGGACTGGGGAGAGGAGGATCCTCGATCCCGCTGCAGGTATCCGCCTGCTCGATCGCCCGATAAATATCCAACCCTGTAGCTGTTTCTTTGGCTGGCCCTAACCCCTTGTATTTGGGTCTTCGCAGATTCGTTTCGATCGGGGGTCGCGGTGATTTGGTTGGAGCCTAGGCGAGCAGCGGCGATGTCGGGCGTGTTCGGCAGGGTGTTCGGGAAGTCCAAGCAGCAGAGCCAGGCCACCGCGCTGGCCTCTCTGGACAAGCTCAACGAGGTGAATGAATCGATCGGCTGATATCCTTGCCTGTGTTAGATTAGGTTTCTCCGGGGCGGGGGGGGGGCGGAATTTATGTACTATTGCTTGATGTTGAGATTAAGCTTATATAGAGGTTGATTGGTAGAATTCTATGCATGTGGATATGTATCGGATTTGTTGTAGTTTTCTGTAGTTGGAACCTGAATGAGTCTTTAGGCAATCTAAACCTGGCTGTGAGGATTAATCCCGCTATCAATTTCTTACTCTGTTCTAAGCAGTGACTGAAGGCTATGTGTTGGGGAAGCTAAAATCTTTTGTGATTGCAAGGGTTGCCGCTAGTTTTATTTTTGGAAAGGGAATATTGCTGCTGATTCAGGGTTAGGCAGACCCAATATCTGAATCATTCAATGCATGGGAGTATTAATTGCAAACACTAGATGACTTTGCAAGCCCAATTCAATGTTGTACTCAAGACTGAATGTCTTAACTATTTTGTGTTCCTCATAGATGATTTCTAGGTTTTAGAGAAAGCTTCCTCTGTATCAGAATAAAGAGTTTCTTTCGGTAAAGTGTGTAGCTATTTAAGACTTAAGACCGGGGACGGGGCTAGAAATGAATCAAAGAGGGGGCCAGTCAAGGGCATCCTTGCAACAAAAGAGGGCAAAACCTAACATCCAACAAATTTACCTTGTACATATATGTGTATGTAATAGTGTAGATAAGCCATTAGGGGGGCCATAGCTCCCCCTGGTCCCCCTATCGGTTAGTCCCTGCTTAAGACTGTTGTTGTAGTTGGTATCTGTAAAACTAACTTTCTTAATATGCTTCAGACACTTGAAATGTTGGAAAAGAAGGAAAATTTGCTTGTGAAAAAGGCGAATCTTGAAGTCGAGAAGGCCAAGAATTTCACCAAAGCCAAGAATAAGAGAGGTACAGTATAACAATTCCAAGAATCTGGAGTTCTGGAGTTTTTGTTTTTCCAAATTACCATCCCGTTCATATCTTTTGCTATTGCAAAGGTGTTGATTTTAATTTTCCTCCATTCCTACTCATTCATGAATTTTCAGTTGCTCACATTCCTAGTTTGACACTGCTAGTGGTAAGATTAATAGTGAGCTGCCGGACCAGGTTTCATACTTGATGACATCATGTCATTCCACCATTGGATTAATAGTTTACCATATGATGTTCATCAAATCTTATAATAGGCTAGCTAGAACTGACAAGTTTCCTCGTAAGTCGTTGAGGTGCAGATTTTATACTCATCGGAAATGACAAGTTTTCTTTCTTCTGTACCAAAATGAGTTTCAGTGAGAAGAATGACTTAGTTGTTAGCTTTGAACTTTGAATTGTAGCCGCAATACAGTGCCTGAAGAGGAAGAGGTTATATGAGCAACAAATTGAGCAGCTTGGAAATTTCCAGCTAAGGATACATGATCAGGTGAAGAAACAAATAATCATTTAGTTTGTTTTCCATCTAGGTCTTATGTTGATTATTAAGGCTTATTGTGTTACTTGTCTTACCTTTTCTTTCTATAGATGATTATGCTAGAAGCCGCAAAAGCTACAACAGAGACTGTGGATGCATTGAGAACTGGAGCATCAGCAATGAAAGCTATGCACAAATCAACGTATGTACCATCACATGATACTATTTCGTCTTTTAGAATCAATTATCATGCTTTTAAGTATTTCATGGATTTCTAAAATTTGTTTAAACTGATTTAAGCCTTTAAAATCCATTGTCAATGTATCTTCTCAGAATCTTAGCCACCACTCTCTATTAACTTGGACCAAGATCATCTTATTTTGTAACTATTTCAGCGAGCTATCACACTGACTCTTAAACTGAAATGATGCAACAAAGCATGTCTACTTAACTTACAGATTAAAATAGAAGCATGTGTACAGCGGAAGTCTTAGAAAGAGTTCATGTAGTAGAAATGAGAGTTTATGCGCCTAAACCTTCACGGTTTTGTTGATTTTTAGGTTGCATATCTGCAAATGTCATACAATATGGACATGTTTTACTGTTCCTATGGTTATGTGTTGGTAACAAACTTCAGTATAGATCAATAAGTGTCTATGCTTGTGTATTTTGATTTGTAGTATTTTAGTGCACACTTATCGCGGTGATCTAATAGATATCAGAAGCTATCACTTTTGCTGCTTCTTGGGTTTGTGGAAATGCTGTATTTTTCCTCTTCATTAAAAAACCGTGTTGCTTTTACAGAAATATTGATGATGTTGACAAAACCATGGATGAAATCAATGACAATATGGAGAACATGAGACAAATTCAGGATCTACTGTCAGCACCTATGGGCGCAGCGGCTGATTTTGATGAGGTATCTCTCTCGTGCACACGGTCACACTCATGGGCACACATGCATGTTTGTGCTTTTGTGCATGCAAAAAGATGGAAAAAGAATCCTAACCTGCTCTTGTTCTGTTTTGAATAGGATGAACTGGAAGCTGAACTTGCGGATCTGGAGGGGGAGGAGTTGGAGGCAGAGCTGCTTGCACCTACCACGACCGCTCCTACCACCGCTCCAGTGCGTGTGCCTACTGCACAGCAGTCCTCTCGGCCATCGGCCCAGAGTAGTAAAGCCGAAGATGATGAACTGGCAGCTCTACAAGCAGAAATGGCTATGTAATTAGGTACTTCTCCATCTTTTGTTCCGAGTTAGGTCCATGGTGTTGTTTCACACTTTAAAAATTAATAGTCACAAATGAAACAACTCACAATTAGCATGATGCATCAAATCCCCAACGTGACAGAAATTTAGTATTTTACAGATTACTAAATTTACAATAGGTTAGTTTTTTTCATGGCTATAGACTGCACCCCTCAGATCTGTTATTAATTAAAAGACTTCTATGTTGCAGTTTACAGTCATTGACATGGTCATGTTGGAGTCCAGATACTGGGAATATCTTGGAACTCTTGTATACTCATGAAGATCTTCCTAGGAAGATGTCAGAACTACACAGAGAGAGAAGCCGCATGCCAACCTGACAGCTTATGTATGATATCATGCTATGCTATTGTTTTGTAATCAAACACCTCAGATGAGCTAATAAACATATTATTCTGCTAATAAATTTGGGGTATTTTAGTAATGTATATTTCAATTTCTGCGATATCTTTCTAGTGCCAATTCTGATTTGATGAAACTGTTCTTTATTGCCTATTTGTTCTTCATGGTGGAGTTGCTGCAGCGTCTGGATCTTTGAGCTCATATTTGGTCCAAACACGCCCCTTTCAGTACAGGGACCTGCAATTCAGTTGTCTATTCTGTGTACGTGAAGCAGGATTTTGTCTCATTGTGCAAGTTTGGTGCAACACCTTTGCGTTTGTTTATGTGACCAAGAGCGGATCATTAAGGGATTCACATTTTTTTCTCAAAAAATCTATGAATGCTACAATAATTGTGTTGTTGCGATTGTTGTTCTACATTTTTCAGACTGTTGCAGAAGATACTGTTGCTGTTCCACCAGCACAGTACTGAGAAATTTTGGGTACAGTTGCCAGAGAAGCTACATGATGTAAAATGTTATTAACTGGAGGCTACAATGATACGCTTCTATCTTCTATTTACCAGGCTCTATTATCATAATCGATCGCGTCTGTGGTGGATCATCTACTCTTGAGTCAGCAGCAGAGATTCTTTTTTGTCAGTGCTTGCCTAGCTAACACCTTGGGCCTGGGGTAAACAGCTACTCCCTTCGGTCATGATTCAAGAAATGAGAAAGAATATTTTTTTTTGTATCAGCACACTTAACAATACATACATTGATTGTCTATCACGAAAATGTATGTAAACTATAGATTTTTTTAAAAAAATTCTGAAACCAACTATGCCATTGCAGAAATTCAACAAAAAAAATGATGTCCATTGTCAACTTACATACCTTTGACTGCAGAAAACCAAAGGCAAACTTTTTTCAGTTCTTACAAGGATAGATTCGTATAGAGGAGTACTAAGAAACAACCAAGAACTTCTTGGGGAATCAAGCTGCAGCCTCGCTCGCTGGTTTTGCAACCTTCTTTGGAAAGGCTTTACTACAGTCTACAGCCCGCATCTCCTTTCTCCCGTGCACTTCTTCTCTCCCTCCCTCCCTCGTCCTCTCTGGCGTCGTGGGCCCGAGATGCAGTGGTTCTCCTCCGGCTCCGGGCCCCCCTCCTCGGCGGCGGCGTCCTCTTCCCAGCCGTCGCTGCTCGCGGAGTGGAACTCCTACGCCGCCACCCGCTCCGCCGAAGACGCGGGCGATGGCTTCGGGATCGACATCGAGGCCGCCGTCCGCTCCGCCAACGACCGCGTCGCCGGCACCTTCGGCGTGTACGTAAACGGAAACCCCTACGCCCTTCACCCCTCCTCTTTGTTCTTGCTGCTAGGGCAGCGCTCAGTATCCTCCTACTATTTGCGCAATAGGATCGTACCTAGCTTAGTCCTGGTTGCAATTATACTGCACAATCGAAGGAATCGCAGTCGTAGGCAGTTCCCAGATCGTCTCTGCGCGGAGTGTGATGGCGTTTCAGTTAGTGAGTCCATTAGGTTAAGCTTGAAGAGAACAGGAATAGTTTTCCTCTCCAGGGCTCCGGCTGTAGCACTGACCGAGGACACGAGGTGCTTCACGAATTACTGCAGCGCTCAGTTTCTTCCCAGGGGCTTCCAATTTTACTACTTATGCGAATTGTGAAATGACTGTAGGGAGTTCCCACATCGTATCTGACCGTAATGTAATGGATGGGGTTTCAGTTCGTGAGGCCATTAGGTTAAGCGTGAGGAGAGCAGGAACAATTTGCCGCTCCAGAGCTGGAGCCCAATCATACACGAGGTTCTTGACGAATTCCTCTTGGGCTTTGAAGCAATTTTAGCCAACAACTGTTCTGTCTTCCTATAGTGGTCTTCAATAGCAAGTGGGGTTCTTAACTAGGGAGAACAAATTTATTTCAGGCAGTGAGTCCATTAGGTTGAGCTTAAACTATCTCCAATAGCTGAAACGCAAACAAGAGACCCATATATCATCATTTGGGTCACGCAACACAAATGAGTCACGGACCCAAACCCTCCCGTCTCCAACAGCCACAACGCAAAAGAAGAGGGCCCCACATCGACGCGTTGCTTCCAGGTGCGGACGCGACCTCCCACTGCACCAGTGATTTGCGTCGTGCAGAGCAGGGGACGCTAATTTGTGTTCCGGCCGGCCGCGTACCCAAAATAGGCACTGTGTTTGCGTCTTCCGTTGGAGAGTGTTTTGGGTACGCAAAAACACTGTGAACGACCCATTTTGGGTATGGGTCACGCTTTGCGTGTTCTGTTGGAGACAGTCTTAAGGAGAACAGGAACAATTTGCCGCTCGAGGGCTCCAGCCATAGCATAGACGAGGTGTTTGACCAATTCCTGCTGGGCTCTGAAGCAATTTGTTTTCCCATGGTGATCTCCAATGCAAGTGGGGTTCTTGAACTAGGAGGGGAAAAAATGTCAATTTAGGAACTTGTATTTTGGAAAATATTTCATGAAAATTCATGTTGAGCTGTTTAAATGTTGAGTTTGTCTAAACTTAGTGTTTAGTTCTAATGATGCTTGGAAATGGGAGAAGGATCAAACATGCCGGTGAAAGAAAGGACAACACATCTGATGGCCTTGGGCTAGCCTCTTGCAAGCCTTCTCCTTGTCTTCATAAGGAGATTTGCTTTGAACTTTGATGTTTCTTTTAATTATTGGTGTTCTGCTATTCTTATCTGTCCAGGGTCTCGAAAGGTGTTAAAGGGTTGCCTGGCAGCTTTAAGTCCACAACAAGCAGTGTTACATCTGGTGGATCTCTCATGTATTTCGGTCTGTTTCTTGCTAGTGGCATATTCCTAGTTTTCATTGCATTCACGATATTCCTGCCAGTCATGGTGATAATGCCTCAAAAGTTTGCAATCTGTTTCACGGTGGGATGTGCCTTCATAATCGGATCATTCTTTGCGCTGAAAGGGCCTAAGAATCAGCTCTATCATATGATTTCTAAAGAGGTATTGCACCTTTTGTCATACAAATTTTTTCGTCTCGTAAGCTTTGTTGTCTTCTTGCTATGAATTCGATGAAGTGCTGTGTGACTTTGCCTGTACTGTTTGTAACTTTTATTCCCAGTGAAGTGGGCGTAAATTTATTCTTGTCATTCATTGATCTCATAATGAAGAAGAGCTAATTTCTTATATGCCACTGAATTTTCTTGTAAAAGTACAATGCTAACTCAACAAGTTTGTATCATATCATAATCTTGAGGTACTGATAATTTGATAAACTATCAATTGTGTGTCCAATTGTGAAACTGTTATGGTTGTGAATGGAAACACCAGTAACAGCCTGTTTGTAGACTCACCGATCTTCTTGCTACCAATTATGTGAAGTTCTGTCACACTTTTGTCTTGTAAAAAAATTATTTCACAAATGAAATGGACACATTATTATTCTTTTCACACATGCACAATGATCTCGTAATGAAGAAAAAGGGCAATACCTTGTATACCACTTAAATTTCTTGTAAAAGTATTGAGCTACCTTCCCACAGATCATTATATCATAAATGGAAATCGCACGACCAAATTTGTTTGGTATCAAAGCATATCATATCATTGAGGTATTGGTAATCTGATAAGCTATCAAGTGTTTGTCAAATTATGAAGCTACAATAGCTGTTGATGGAAACACCAACCCTAACCTGCGGGTAGCTTACCAACCTTAACAGAAAACCAGCCTTGTAGATGCATTGGCATGATTGCTGCGCCATACTTAATTCGGCGGAGACATTTCTGTACACGACTGAATGTAGTTTATTTTTTTAGGTTAAGAGATATTAACATGCATGGTACTAAATTTCTAATTATATTAACATGCGACCATAGTGATTGTATTATTTGTAACCTTGATGTGGTTTTGCATGATAACATGCATTTATTGGCTGTAGCTTATAACTTGGTTCCAACCAGGGGCAGATCTAGGGGGTGGCCCCCCTAAGATTCAGCCCAAAGAACTTCACCCCCTGATTTTCTCATATTTGATCTTATTTATCACTAGCAGAAAAAAATAGCTACTAACTATTTTCTTGTATACAACAATTGATAATTGAATTGAGAAGGTGAAAAGTGAGGAATTACATCTTTATAGTAAAGATTAGATTGACTTATTCACAAAAATATTTTAAAAAATTGTTCTATTGGACCACCCTAACTTGAAATCCTAGATTCGTCACTGGTTCCAACAATCTACGAAATCACTTGCTGAGTCTTGGTGTCCCGTGTTTTCTAGATTCATTGTTAGTTGTGGCATATATCATGAGTTCATATGCTGAAATTTAAATCTTATCTCGAGAACTTTGCATTTGTGCTACAGTTTCCTGAAATTGATTTCCTTATGTCACAGAGATTACCTTTCACTGTGGGATTTGTCGGCAGCATGGTTGCCACCATTTATGTGTCAATGGTGCTTCATAGCTACATACTTTCTGTTTTCTTCTCCGTGCTTCAGGTGATAAGCTCTTCTTTGCACTATGTTATTAGACTTTCATATACGATAGGCACCTTCACTCGTTTCAACATAAATAGGACCATCCTCCGTTTTTCCTGCTGTCTGCTAGGGACAACTCTGAAGAGAAACCTCAATCTAGAAATAGGCCATGTAACTCTCACACTGCAGTCTGGGGCTTTGTTAGTTTCTGGTGCCTATCTGTGATAATTTATAGGGCTTTGAGCTAACAAACTTTTCTCTTGTATTTACCAGGTCCTTGCTCTAGCATATTATGCCATATCATACTTCCCTGGTGGATCTGCTGGAATGAAGTTTCTATCATCCGCTCTTGTGTCCTCGGTGCTGAGATGCTTTGGGCGATGAGTTTTCACCTGTTAGTTGCTATCGCCCATCTATTCCAGCCTGTTACAGTTTTGTTCTCACTGCTACCTAGCTAGCTCCCTGTTGGCTTAGATGTGCATATCAAAATGACCGTACCCGGCGTCGTCAGAGATATTTGCAACTTCCCAACCATATTACTTTCTATGAAATGGTCCTCCGAGATCAAAACCTTTGTTGCTTGGATAAACTTGAGCAGCAGTGAAGTGAAAATTAATATGAAGTTTGATTTTTTTTCTCTGTGAAAAGAGCACAATGCTCAAACACAATAAGTTGTGATCTAGGCCATCTGGCAGCTCTAGGCAGGATTATTTTTGTTTGCGTGGCTAATCCTGACAGTGATATATGATAAGTCATAAGTCTAATCGATCTATATTTTCCTTTCCTATTCTGATGCCGTTTGTATAAAATCCTCATTTACCTAAATGTCATCTTCTTGCTTCTGCAGGACTGCTTCCCAGTGCTGATTGAAGAACTGATATGGAACGATCTAGTGCTCCGTGTATTATCTTTGTCATTATGGACAGCCTCATTACTCCCAGAAGTTTGATGCTACATTGAAGCACTGAACCCTGTTATACAGTAACCTGATTTTGAGGAATGATGTTGGCCCAACGCATGTAAGGTAGAAAAAATGTAGAACTCAGGTTGCATGCATAGAGTTTGGTCGCATCAATTTAGACTAAGATTTTTCGAAATAGAACGCATTTAGACTAAGATTGCATTGTACAAAGTATCTCAAAACTGGGCCACAATTTGTGTTCATGGCAGAGAAAGCGAATACATGTATGCTTCATGTTCTCATACCTTCCTTTCAGCTCACAGACTATCAACTGATCCCATCCCTACGTTCACCCTGCAGGGATGAAGTCCACATCGCCACCACTTGTTTAGTTCTCTCTCTCTCTTGTTTCTTTCATCGTTTTTGTTGTAAAAAGGGAATTGTGAGTGTTGCTTGTATTTTTTTTAGTGGAAACTATATTCTGGTTTGGCCGTCAGAAATTTGGGTGGCGCAGTGTGGCTCTCCTATCCGGAAACGGGTGATGGGGTGTCCAAGCCTCCAAGGGCCCATGCGGCCATGAATCACTGAATCGCAGTGGGTGTTTGGTATATCCTCTCCCTGTGGATGGTTTATAAAGGGCAGCCACTGAACGCCCAGCTCGCGTTTGGATTTTGCTCCTGCTCCTTTGATCCTCCTCACACAAAGCCTCTTCTAACTGTACCTGACAGGGCCACCATGTCTGCTTTTGTGGGGAAATACTCAGGTTCTTGATGCTCTATATCTGAGTCTACTTTTTCATGCCTTTGCAAAGCTGCAAGTTGTTGATGTACATCTACCTCACAGTACACTTTTCAGTATTTATTCTTTTTTAAAATATTTTTTGTGTGCAGTTCTAGCTAGTAGTGCAGTTGCAAAGTAATTTCAAATTTGCTAAGCAGTATGTACCATGCAGTGCAGTGGGCGCTACACTTGGGTTTTTTCACAAAATTGAGCTGTTTCTGTCTTTCTGAGAAAATTTACCAAAATTCATGCTGAATCCTTGTGTTGTTAAACAAATTTTTAAGTTGAAAAAAGTTCCATTTCCATCTTTGACATAGCTGGTTTATAGTCAAATAAACATTGATTTTCAAAAAGAAACTCTAATAGACAAGCGAGTAATGGAGGAAATGATAGTTTTGTACTAGCAGCTAATTAGTGGTATGCATAATACACACCGTTCTTGTGCTTACGCCACGCGTCTGCAGATGAGCTGATCAAGACCGCCAAAATCCTCGCGACGCCGGGCAAGGGCATCCTGGCCTCCGACGAGTCGACGGGCACCATCGGCAAGCGTCTCTCCAGCATCAACCTCGAGAACGTGGAGTCCAACCGGCAGGCGCTCCGCGAGCTGCTCTTCACGGCGCCCGGCGTGTTCGAGTACCTCTCCGGGGTCATCCTCTTCGAGGAGACCCTGTACCAGAAGACCTCCGACGGCAAGCCGTTCGTAGACCTGCTCATCGCCGGCGGCGTGGTCCCGGGGATCAAGGTGGACAAGGGCACCGTCGAGATCGCGGGCACCAACGGCGAGACCACCACCCAGGGGCACGACTCCCTGGGCGCGCGCTGTGCCAAGTACTCCGAGGCCGGCGCGCGCTTCGCCAAGTGGCGCGCCGTGCTCAAGATCGGCGCCGCCGGGGAGCCGTCCGAGCTCGCCGTCAAGCAGAACGCCGAGGGGCTCGCGCGGTACGCGCTGATCTGCCAGGAGAACGGGCTCGTCCCCATCGTCGAGCCCGAGATCCTCACCGACGGCGGGCACGACATCAAGGCCTGCGCCGCCGCCACCGAGCGCGTCCTCGCCGCCGTCTACAAGTCACTCAACGACCACAAGGTGCTCCTCGAGGGCACGCTCCTCAAGACCAACATGATCACCCCTGGCTCCGACAGCCCCAAGGCACGTGTCATCTTGCTCCGATCCTTCTTGCAATCTTTTTTTTCCACCATGCACCAATCCATACACCGTGCAAGATTTCTCATGGGTGCCACTTGCAATCTGTGCACAGGTCGGCGCGGAGGTGATCGCGGAGTACACGGTGGCGGCGCTGCGGCGCACGGTGCCGCCGGCGGTGCCCGGGGTGGTGTTCCTGTCGGGCGGGCAGAGCGAGGAGGAGGCGACGCAGAACCTGAACGCCATGAACAAGCTGGAGGTGCTCAAGCCCTGGACGCTTTCCTTCTCCTTCGGCCGCGCGCTGCAGCAGAGCACCCTCAAGAAGTGGCTCGGCAAGAAGGAGAACGTCGCCGCCGCGCAGGCAGCCTTCGTCGTCCGGTGCAAGGCCAACTCCGAGGCCGCGCTCGGCAAGTACGCCGGCTCCGGCGCCGGGGACGCCGCCGCCTCCGAGAGCTTGTACGTCAAGGGGTACAAGTACTAAGCCGCTGCCACGCCGGTGGCCTCGGCCTGGGACCCAATCGTTGTGGTCCACGTGGCAGCGTTCGGACCATGTCAAGATTCGTGCGATATATGTGCTTCACTTGTGTAGTTGTGTTGTGTACTAAATTCTCTTTCCTCCGGCACCTATTTAACCAAAAAACCGTCTCAAAATGTTGATTTGTTTGCAGTTTGCAATGTACACTGATACTAGTATTACTGAAGATATAATTGTAATACATGGATGTTACTGAAGCTTTGATTCATGGGGTCTTTGCATACAACATATTTCAGAGCTCAGAGATGACAATATATTTGCTTCACAACATTCATATCTAATCCAGAAATTTTCAGGTGTTCCAACCTATTTACTAAGAGATGTGAAGGGAAAGAAAGGGTGGAAAACATGTACATTATTTGGTGGTGCGATCTTTTCTACAGTAAACACTGTAGCTAAACTACATATTGTGCACAACTGGGACAGTGACATCACCACTATCTACATTAAGTCTTCTTATTATGCAGCAAGACTAGCACACAAATTACAATCTGATGAAGCGCTAGCATTAAAGCTGGTTCTGAACAATTTGCGCAGGAGTCTCTTCCAACATGTGCCATTCCATAGGCTTCAGATCAGTATAGCCTGATCCTTGTGGTTATGTTCTGCTGGCATAGAGGGCAGCGCTCCAAACTTTTCCCGCATTCATAGCAAGTCTGCAAACACATGTATGTTAGCAGCCTAGAATGCAAAACAGGAATTGTGTAGCGAAATCATTAAGTACAGTCAGCTAAAAGTTTCCCGCACCTGATGTCCACAACCAAATGCGAGGTCCTTCGATTTATACATGCAAATGGGGCACAGCTGCAGGTAATAAGTGTCAAGCTCTTAGTTTGTAGGGCAGAGAGAATAGAGGTTTTAACACATATTTGGTCAGCAGATAGAAACCCAAACATGGAATACCCTTTGCTCCAGGATTTGGAAGTCATCAGTATGACCACAAGATGCAAATATATGTGTCCAAGTACAACAGCAAGCTTGACTACTGTGGTTTCCAGATCAAATGGAACATAAGAAGGTACAAGTGAAACTGAGAAATAGTCAAATCAGACTAGGTCTACAAGGGAAGTTAAAGAAACAAAATGCAAGGGTTGAATATCAATAAGCCTAATAACATGTGAATGCACTGGTAAAATCTTCCAGTGATTCATTTTAACTTTGGATTTGGGCATGAAATGATCGGGGATGGTGAAAATAAGAAAGACATACGTACCAATCTGTCCTCTAAAGCACTTTCTGCTGCATAAGTGTCAGGTCTCCTTGTGGTGGCAGGCTGCTGCTGTTTGGAGCTCTCGGAACGTTGCTTAAAGCCACTTGTTTGTTGGTCACAGCTACTAGATCGTGAATAAACACCAGATTGCTGACTAAAGCTAGTTGACCGTGAATAAGCATTCCTTGTTGGTGGTGGCAGAGCAACTCTTGGAGTTATTCTGTGTCGGCGTCTGAAATAGTAGAAAAAATTAAGAAAGTGGTCAATTGGCACATCATTTCTCAAAGCTCAAGTTGTAATTCTAATTGACCCAGTATAGCATTAGAAATCATAGTAGATACCCTAAGAGTTGAAGATCAAGTGTTGCTTTGTACTGTTCAGGAATTTCCATCAGTGCTGACAATGCAAATTCTGCCTCCTTTCTATCAGCAGCTATGCTCTTTGACATAATCTCCGTGAAATTCACAAACTGCATAAAATGAATAATTCTTCCATACCCATGTTATTGCAAACCAGATTATTCAGTTGAATACTAGACATAATCTGTAGGACAAGCACCTGGAAATTGTCAAATGAGCGAGCAGGTATATTGTCATCAAACTGGTGCATCATGTCCCATGGTCCATCACCAACCCCGACAAGAACAATTGACAGAGGGAACTGGCTGGAATATTTTTTTGAAGGAGAGATATTATTCTGAGTTTACTTTGTTGAAACATTAGATTCAGCAGAACATGAAGGTATTACTTATTTACTTCCGAAACCTCTGTCAGATAGAGT
This sequence comes from Panicum miliaceum, assembly GCA_032594955.1. NCBI lineage: Eukaryota > Viridiplantae > Streptophyta > Magnoliopsida > Poales > Poaceae > Panicum > Panicum miliaceum. Next base: position 43,999,570 of record CM064062.1, read on the forward strand.
ACCTTGCTTTTACTATTGCGTCAATTGTATCTCGCTCCTGCGGACTTAATTGCCCATATTGTGTATCAACACTTCGGGTTACCTATAACCAGAAGTTTTATCCATGTGAAAAAAGGGTACACAAACAAAAGCTCTACTAGAGAAAAGCTTTGCTGACAAACATTTAATGGTCAGAAAGACCAGGTGACTTAAACAAAGGAAAAAAATTGATAATATGTTCGCCAACCTGTCCATCAGCAATTATCAGAAGAACATGGTATTGACCACCAGTGCTGTCAACAATTCCAACTGCTGTCTCAATTATCGGAGCGAAAGATGTGGGCCCTGTTAGAAAATAACCATGAATATTTTAGTATGCACTTCTTTTCCTGATAAACTATTTTAGTATGCACTTCTTTCCCTGATAAATTACTAAAATTTTAATTGCCATGCTTTAGTACCATTAAAAAAAAGTTAGATCAACCTAGGAGGAAATAGGTGGCTTTGTATTAAGAAGAACTAACCAAATAGTCACCCAAATTTTCCTTGACAAGGACTAAATTTGGGTGGTCTGGGCATACATCCACACTCTCATCCAAATGATCTAGGCTCAGTTCCTATTTAAGTGCTCCCTCCGTTCCAAATTATAGGTTGTTTTGGCTTTTCTAGAGACACAATTTTTACTATGCATCTAGACATAGCATATATCTAGATCCATAGCAAAATCTACATATCTAGACAAGCCAAAATGACCTATAATTTGGGATGGATGGAGTACCATTTAATAAATAGCTTGTTATGACAAGCTGTAAAATAGCAAATTCTACTTATTTTCTCTCCTTTATGAAAGAAAGAACTACTTTCTTCAGAACAAAAGAAAGAAAGAAAATGTCTACATTAAATCTTTACTGAACGAACCAGCCAATCGAAGAGTTGGAACAATTTCTCTGTATCTTTCTAGCGCCTCTTCAAAACCATTGCATGGACGGTTCTCTGGGTAAAAGCTGAATACCTCCTGATCATGAGTTGATGCTGCTCATCAGAGAACAGAAGCTCTAGATTAACACTGTGTTTTAGACATGTAATTGAAAATCATCAAGTGATCAACAGAAAAAAGGAGCTAAATAATTACCATCACCAAATCCAAAGCAGGGAATCAAATTATCTTCATCAAAAGCTGAAAGTGTCCTTCCAATAATAGATATGGCTTGTTCATATGGGTTTGGAGTGCTTCCAATATCATGCAGGCAGCGGCGATTGAAGGACATTTTACCTAACACAAAAAACTTCTCCTAAAACCAGGGAATCAAGAAATAGTCTGGTAGCTCTTGTTTCAAAAGAGAAATAGTCTGGTAGCTTAGTGTGTAACGAGCACCAGTACAGCACAGAACAAATGTAAATAAGCACAAGTATGCATCCAAAGTCAAAAGGGGGAAGATCATCTATTGACCTGTCCATTCATTGCTCTTTGTAAAATCAATGCCTACAATAAGATTTGAAGATTCAAGGCCTGCTTGTGCCAAAGCTTCAGTCACCTGTACAAGTAACAGAACCATAACTGAAAGACGAATATTGTGCAAGACTCTAGTACATGCACAATGTGACCATGGCACTTTAGGAACTGAAGCAAGATATGAATTTGATACTGTGAGAACTGATTTCATGAGAAGATACTAGTGAAGAGAATGCAAAAATACAGCTCCTGTTGGAATCCTTTTGAGAAAGCAATCCTATTGAAATAGTTTCTTCCAAAGTTCACCAAGGATGATTGAACCAAAAGAAAAATAACACCATTTTATGCAGCTAGTGGAAACCACAAATAACAAACAGCAATGCGGGACATGCCATGACGACACACCTGACTCAAAGAGCGGTAGTCATCACCAATCCTGGAATACTTCCTCTGCAACCTGGCGTGTGTTTCTGGCTGCACATTGTTCTCCGAAGAAGGGGCGTATCTCGCGCTATAACTGGATGATGGATTTCCAGCATACCTGGATGTATACCCCGACGAAGTATTGCCGTGATCATAAGAGTAGCTATAGGAAGGCTTGGAGTCCTTTTGCCCCATTGTTCAGCCTGCACCTCTGGATGACCCCAACACCCAGATGAGCTTCCTGGTATATGGAAGAAAAACATCACTACACTCACACACTAATAAGTACTAACTAACTGGAATAAAGCATAGCCTTTTATGACATGTCTCAAGAATTTATAGTGGAACTTGACCCAATCAATTTACATGGAAACCTTTTGAAGGATGCCTAATTCATGGTTGGGATTCCCCACTGCCTATAATAGGCATATTTCCTAATCCCTACAACCCTACAACATCCACAACACCGTTCCCCCATCTCCTTTCCGTGGCCAATATTTTTCTTTCTCGAATTTTCCCTGACAAAAATCGACCAAACATGCGCCAGGTCCACTACAAGCAGCATATCGAAGGCCGCTAACGAAACTAGAATTCGGCATAGCACAAACCTCAGATACTTAGGGACGAACACTGGACATTCACCTGACTCGATTTGATCCAGACACCTCCTAAGAGGCTAAGCCAACCGAATTCGACGTCCTCACCAAGAGGAGAAAGAACGGGATAGGAGAAGTGAGGGAGGGGGAACTGGGCAGATGAGACGGCCTTGCCGGTGCGAGAAATCGAGACCGGGCCAAGACAACCAGAGCAGATACACCACCGCACGGAATCCGACCACCGAATCAGCGACCCACGTGGGGCTCGGCTCACTCACCTCCGCCCGTGTCCCGTGGCGTCCAAGAACGCGCGCCTCCGCTCCGCGACGAGGGCGAGGAGGAAGACGACGACGGGAGTGAGGCGGGCCGCCCACCGGATGAAGCGAAGCGCACTCGGTTACAATAATAACCGGAGGGGAAACCCCGCTGGGGGGAAGTCCGGAAGTGCAGTGGGGAGGGAAGTCAAGTCAATTGCTTATTGCTCCACCCGGCGGCAATGCAGCGGCAGCGGAGGCGGGGAGGGAGGTTTCTTGTCCGCCGGGGTCTCTGACCCCCGCGCCGCGCGCCCTAGCGCGGCCCGGCCTCGCCCGTCGGGGAAAACGACGGAGGAAGCTTCGGAGCGGGAGAGGGGGCGACGATGATTGTTGGGACTGGTAAAAGAAGGCTACTTGTCGCGGTCATCGGCGCCCAGAGGGGAAGGCGTTTGCTGGTGAGGACTGAGCGCTCTGTATGATTATCCACTCGAGAGAAAAAAGTCAGTAGCCAGCGTAGAGTATCAAAGTTACGTGCACGCACGTACGGCTACACGGGACGCCTGGTTCCATTTTATTCTTGACGGCTTTCTTTACCAAAAAAAGTTCTCGATCGTTACAAGTGCTTTACAACGCTCGATTAAAAAAAAGAGTGCTTTACAACGCTAAATAAATCTCTGAAACTAGGGAGGGGCTTCGTTTAAGGTTATGTTTAGATCGTCTGGGGTAAAGTTTAGTCTAATTATACCGATAAGTTTTAGAACAGATATGTTTGGATCCATGACTAAAATTTAGCTAGATGAGTGAGAAATATTTATCTGGCTTGGAAGAGATGGTGAAAGAGATGAAGTTGAGGGTATTTTGATCTTTTCCTAAGTCATTGGTTCCTATTAGCATCCATTAGTTCCTTTCTCGTGGCTAAAAAGTTTAGATATCTTTTAGATCTTGGCTAAGGTTAATCCATCCATTAGACCTCCTGTTTGAATATACTAGTGCTAAAGTTTATCAATAAATTTTTTTGAAACAAATATCAGTAGATTTTTGGCTTCAAACATATGGTTAATGAACACCTAATTTAGAATTGCCAATATTTTTAGCAATCATTTTTCTTCTATGGCAAATTTTCGTAGTTGGCTAAAAGTTAGTGAACCAAATGTCTGAGGTTCCGAATAGAGCACAAGCTTGGTACATTGCTTATGTCACAAGCTAACGTGTACGTACGATGTCAAGCCATGGGTGATCATTTGCCTTTGCGCGATATGTGATGAGGTGGCTACGAAACAAGGTTTGGGTGGTTGAGAGTTTGCTTCTCTCTTTCTCCCTCCCTTTTTTGACAAATATATAGCGTACGATTGTTTCAAAGTTTGTTTAAGCTGACCTGTTATGATCAGGTCTTGTCTTCACTGCGCCACCTGTTGCCACTTGAAAGTCCACATGGCGTGTTAAGTGGAGGGTGACACATTGCCACTGCCACTGCCACCCACTACAGCACGAGGGCACGAACCAACGCGACAAGTGTAGGGTGGTGTATCTTTTTATTATTGCTGTTTCCGGATTGTATCCCTTTCTCGTTTTCCCTACTGAAAATTTTGTAATGTTTTGGCCTGCTCAAGGCCCTTCAATGAAATTCAGGTAGGGATCCCCCAATACACACAGGTGTTGACCCTTAAGTTTTTTTTTTGCAATCTCAGAATTTACTCTTGGAGAAGAAAATTTCCCTTTTTTTTTAAAAAAAGAAGGGAAATCTGTCATTTTTGAAAAAAAGGAAAATTGCGTGTAACTAATTTATTCGCTTTATAGATTAAATTATTCCGTGTCGTTAACTTATTTGTTCGCGATATTTATTTTTTATTATTTATCCTATACAATCAAATGTTCACGATGTGTAATGTTCATCGTATATTATTATTTGTTCGTTATATTTAATTTTTTATTTGCAAAAAATAATCATTTATTCATTTTGTTAAAATATTGTTCCCAGTATTCGAAATTCCTTATTGAGTATTAAAAATATTTTTAAAAAATATCATGATAATATAAATAAATGTGGTTTTGTTTTCAAGATCTTATCATAAGAAAGAAAATGGCGCAATCCAAATTTAATCTGAATGCTCAGTTTAATAGTTATATTTTTTTTTTATTTCGGATTTGCATGCATGTGGGGTGATTTCAACATTATTATCTACTTCTGCATGCATGCAGATTCTCTCTATTATTTAGCTGGCAACATGTATATTGATGAGTTTAATGTACGGCCCAAATAACATCCGCATTATAAGTAAAATTAAATTATAACCCCTTCAGGTGATGGATCATGCAACCATCGCCTCAAGCGATCCCTAATCGCGCCCCAAAATGGGATTTCGGCCCAGTTACAAGGCTGCGCGCCCTGGGCCCGGCTATTTGTGTCCATCAAGCAAGTCATGTGGAGGAGTTCTCACGGAGTCACGGTGGCAAACTCGCAAGTCGAGGCAACTCGTGGGCGGTGATCCGCGCGTTGTCGCCCCGCCGTCCCGCCGCGGCCTCCCTCTGGGTGGCCAACCCTTCCCCACCCTGTGACGTCTGCCGTGTCCTCCTGCGCCGCGGGGCACACCCACGCCGTCCGGTGGCCAGACCAGCACTTAGACTAGCTGCATGATCAATGGCATCATGCACTGACCGGCCGTGTCATCCTCGCGCTAATAGGCGGCGAGTCCGGGCCGGATCGGAGTCCGTGGAGATCGTGTTACGCCGTACTCGTGTCGGACTCGATGTCGACGGCTGGCCGGCCGGCTGCGTACCTTTGATCGATCCAGTCCATAATAAATAGGAGGCCTGCAGGAGGGAGCTGCATCCAGATCAGATTTGCCGATCAAGATCCCCGATCAGATTGCAGCCATGGCCAGCCACCTTGCAGCTCCCGTGGCTGCACCTGCACCTGCACCTGATGCTGCGGCGGGCGCGCCCAAGCTTGGCAACAAGCGGAAGGAGCCGGAGCCGGAGCCAGACCGCCAAGACGAAGAAGCGATGCAGGACTACCTGCTGGCGGAGAGCCTGTCGTCCGCCGCCGCCGCCGCCAACCAGCTGCAGAGCATCCCGCCGGTGGTGACGGACGTGGACGACGACGACGAGGACAGGGAGCTTGCGGAGTTGATAGCCGCCATCGCTGACGAGCACTGGGCGCTGATCCATGAGTGGACCACCTGGAGCCCTACGACCTTGATCCGGAACGGTTCGATTACTTGGACTCTTCCGTGCTCCGGCCGGAAGGTTGCAAGGAAAAGGAAGGCAAGCGGCGCCTCGGAAGGGATGGACTTGTCCGCTACTTGGACTAGCTGCATGTTCCTCTGCACCCACTAATTGAAGCTGCCGCTGCGAGCTGTGGTTCTAGCATCTGTAATAGGTTGTTCTAGCATTCAGAGAAGAAGGAACCATGCCAAGAGCTTCAGAGAAAGCAACACTAGTCTGAACTCAGAAGTGACATAATACTAAATATCAGAGGTGAGAGCAGAAAAAAGTTAACACAGAAACAGATACCACCAAAGTATTAGTAGCTTCATGTCAATTTTGATTCCTGCTCCTGAACGACCAATGCATAGTGTTTATTAGTAGTGATTTCTTGCTCCTGAACGGATCCAAGCTGCAGCATGTACACGTGAACAGATCCTTCAACAGTACATGTTTGACTGTCTACGAGTTACTGAACCATCTGCCGTGCTTGTTCTGAATGCTTTGCTTCCACATGGATATCTGGTTCATCCATCTCCACCTTGCTGGGAGAGATGTTTTTGGTTTTTCTATATTTCAGGCAGATGGCTCTACCGCAGTTAGTGGCCAATCTCTGATTAGGCAGGCTAGGAGGCTGTTCTGCACACTCAGCTATTGCACTAGGCAGAAGGAAGGTGGTGCTTAGTGCCTAAGTGTATTGGTTATTGATTTTTGAAACAGAGGCATTACATAGTATTTTTTACTCTATTACAAGATCAGACTGTATTCATGTCACTGGTTTGAAAATGAGTTATGTTGTCAGGCAGGGGATAGGATGTTATTTTCTGATAATAAGTCTCACTTCAATATATAATTGTTGCTCCTGCCTAGCTTAGTCAGGCAACACAACTGTCACACCCGGTTTTAAAATAAAACCAAATGCTACCTATATGTATGTCCAGGATCAAGTTTCATACATATAGTAACATCATCAGTGAATAACAGCAACAATATCACGTAAAGAAATATAAAAACTTACAAGCCTATAAGAGATATACGCTTAATCCTGGAAACGGAGGCTCCAAACTTCATAGGCAAACGATTGGAAGCTGCGTACGCCTAAAACTCAACATCATCTTTAGTACACTTCACACCTTCTTCTTCTGAGCAGCGGTTAGCAAATGTGAGTATACTTATGGTTTGGTACTCAGCAATGCCACAAGAAATAACCAGAATATGATTTAGGTCCATCTTCAAGTTAAATTAATCATGTGAGGGTCCAAGCCGCTCGTAACAGTGAGCATGGCTGATATATTAGTTTTTACTCTGCAGAGGTTGTACACTTTCACCATAATTCGTGCCTCCCGATTTGCCCAAGGTAGCTAGCCTCTTAAACACTTCCGAGGTGAGTGGCAAGGGATTCACTGCAAAGCCTTTACAAAGACATGCAGAAAACTAATAGCCCGCTAGAGTTTCAGTAACGACGTGGTCCATAGCCCTCCCTAATGGTTAGTATCTTAGCAAAGGCTACTACCCCAAGAGGACCGGGCTATACCCTCATCACCAACCTCCTCCTTGCCCTTTCGGTAAGGCCATCAGTTAACTACATATCTAATTAATCAGCTAGGGTCAGAGCCATGTAACATTATGGTTGTACTGTTTTTCTCCATGTTCCAATTAAATATAGTATTCTTATAATAAAGCATGTAGAAGGATGGATAGAAATACTTGTCTTTCTCCAACGAAAAGCTACTCTTAATGCTCTCTTAGTGCTCTTCAGCTCTTGCTCACTTGAAATTCTTTATCTTCAAGTTTTGAACAACGATCCTTCTACTCGAAGCAATCATCGAGTATAACCAAACAAAACAAACAACAATCACAGCTAAGGTGGCGCTGCGCACCAGGGAACGCACGCAGGGGGCAAAGGCACGGCTGCAGGGGGGCGACAGGCAGCAGGGGAGGCTTGGGCGCTGCTCTAGCAGCAGCGCTGCGCCTGTGCGCTTGGTTCCGGCGGCGGCTCGGCTCCTGGGTGACGACGCTGTGTAGGAAAACGAGGGGTGGCGGCAGGGGATGATACGGGGGCCTCGGACGGTTTTATAGCCATTGATGGCATATCAAAACGGCGGGACTTGATGGGGGGAAGGAAACAGAAGGGAGGAGGCGAGGGGGTTGTGGCGTACTGAGCATTGAAGAAGACAGCGCAGAGGGGGAGGAAAGCGAGCGGGCGTGAGGAGTAACTGCCGGCAGAGCGTGCGGCGTGGGGAGGTGGACGACCAGAGGTAGGAGGAGAAGCTGACGGGCGGGCCCGGGGTGCCAGCGAGAGAGAGAGGGAGAGAGAGATATAGTGCAAGTTGCAGGTGCATGCAGCTCGGGTGGGGATAGCGAAACATGTTCGTTCGTGGACCGGAATAGATTTCAGGTGGGGTGCTGGTGGAACGCGAATGGGCTATTCAAGAACACGAAACAGAAAAGAGAGGGGATCATGCTGGTCAAGAAAACAGGTTGAATCCATCCCGAGAAAGAAAAAAAATAAAGAAAAAGGATTTCATTTGTCCAGTAAATATATTTTTAGGTTTAAAATAAATCTAGAAAAGTCTTGATAAATCTTTTAAACTGTGAAAATTTTATCCTGAAAAATTATGAAAATCCCAAGAAAAATCATGAAGATGATTTGAGAAACATCGAGTTCAAATAAAATACTTAGAACTCATGATAAAGATTTAAGAGCCTTCCAATAAATAAATTTAGCTCTAGTGAAAAAATGAGAATGAATTCTAGAAAAAAGCTGTAAAATTCTCAGAAGAACTTAGTCAACGTCTAAGCGCATTTTTAAAACTTTTGCAACCAAGAAACACCAGGATGCCACAGCAGGAATGCAACCCACACATAAGAACCTTACTTAATTTAGAAAAAAACCAATTATTTTCCTATACTAAATTTCCTATAAAAAACAAATGTTGGAAATTTTTTAAAATTATGAGAAAATTATTGATTTATTTTTCTTTCTAATCACATTCTAAAATCCAACAATTTTAGGGTGTGACAACAACCAAACTTAGACTCATTGCATTGTCTAACCCTGGCTTGGGCTAGCCAGGCTTAGCCCATCAACCAAACACATCCTAAGTTCTGTATGCATATCTATCATCTAAGGATCCTGTTTGTACCCATAAAAAATTCGTGTGTACATCTTGTAGGGGTTTGCCTCTCTTGTATATTTTGGAGATCTGTTTATTGCCCATGTATGCATCTAAACTACTTATTATACCCTTTTTTACATAATAATATACCTCTATTCCAAATTATAATTTACTTTACTTTTATCCTAAATCAAACTTATCTAATTTGTAGAAAAATATAATAACACTATAATACCATATAAGTTCACTGCATCCTAGCTTTAATGGAACAAATTTGATGTTATGGATAGATGTTGATGTTTTTCTATAAACTTGATCAAGGTTGATTAAATTTGACTTAGAACAATACTAAAGCATACTATAATTTATAGCAGAGAAGAACATTACTACAGTATACTATAATTCAAAAAGTACAATTGTTTGTTCAACTGCAAACCCCCTGATTCTCAGGATGGTTAATCTAGGCATCTGATGTGCAGAGTACTGATTGTTCTATAAGTCATCTAACAATTTTTTTTATTATTCATAAAATGTGTTCACAATAACACTTGTGGTTTTCGAGCATGATACTAATCCTTCATAGCTTTACAACAAGATTTACAACAATTAAATTCAGAAGATGACATAGGAACAAACCGATTTATTTATGTGTGCAAAAATAGACAAGCCAATTTAAGAAGAAGGCAAACACATGGACAATCTACATTGAAATCAAATATCGTGTAAACTATATTGTGAACATCGCCTTCGAGCCCCGCTATTTTTGGCCTTCATTTCGAAAACAAATAAGCGCTGGACGAACTCTGGTCCGGAGAAGATCCCTTCCCCAAACCAGGTTATCAACAGGCACAGAATCAGAGAGTTTTCAAGTTTCATCATAATTTAGGAGGTGTTTGGATCCAAGTGCTAATGCCAAAAGTGTTAAAGTTTAGCATTAAATTATCCAAATAGGAGTGCTACTGGGGTGGGCTAAACTTTAGCAAAGACTAAAAAAACTTTAGCAAGGGCATGAGTGCTAAAGGTGCTTGAAGTTTAACACTCAACTTTAGCCTATCCAAACAAGCCCTCAACCTTTCAAGGGGGTAATAATTTTGAACTGAGTAATAATCTTTGAAAATTTGAATTCTAAAAGGATACCATAAAATCGTCCCCATGTTACCTTTCTGTACTGGTGATTCTGCTCAATACTAGCACGGAAATACTCCCTCTGTTCTATATAATATACTCCCTCCGTCCCACAAAGAGTAGAGTTTTAGCATTCAAATTTTATCCCACAAAGAGTATTGTTTTAGCTTGTAATGAGATCCATCTAATTAAAACAATACCAAGTACCAAGAAAATATTGTATAGGAAAATGGATACAACCAATAAAAATACATGTGTATACATGCAGAAAAGCAAAACAATGACATCACCTACATGCAAACAAGTTTGAAACGAAAAAATACATAAATCCCAGAAGAAATATCCAAATTAAATTTTGATTGCACCATTATATTTCTTGCATCAAGATCTTCGAAATAAGACCACACTCGACTATATTTGGAGAATTTTATTTTTCAAATATTTTTTCGGATAAAGCTTGAACGTATGGACTACTACGAACAAATGCATATCTATTTGCAAACAAAATATTAAACCCGATGAACAAATAATAGTACACTGTTGAACATCACGAACAAAAGTTTGGCGCATGCTTATTATCAACTAAATAGGAGAGAGGTTCTGCGCATGCATATGAAAGAAGACAAAGAAGATGACATCATTTATATGCATGCAAATTCAAAACTAAAAAAGTTATAACTACTAAACCACCATTATATTACTTATATAAATTTGGATTGCACCATAATCTTTCTATGATAAGATCTTCAGAATTAAATAATTAATTTTGGATCCTGGAAAAATTATTATTTTTACAAATAAAATATTAAGTATAATAAATACGTAATAATGTGCAATGAACAAAATATTACACTTCGCGAACATTTAATTGTATAGGATAGATAATAAAAAATAAATACCACGAGCAAATGAGCCAACATCACGAAATAATTTAATCTACAAAACGAACAAACAATTTGGCATTGAGAATAAATTAGTTATCCATAGATAAATAATTTTACTTGATGATAAATGTATCTATATCGTAAAAAAATACTTTATAACCATATATACACATTCTAAAAATTAGCATATAAAAAATATGTCATTTCACACACCAATTTATAAATCTACAATACAAATAAATTAATATACATTGAGTATGACTCACCGTTAAATGTGAACAAAAGAATATGCAGTATTATTTATACATTGAAATAAATTACTATATGCAGGTTTAGAATAAAAATAGAAAAAAGTATAAGAAAAGAATGAAGGAAAGAAATAAAAAGAATGAAGGAAAATGAAAAGAACATAGAACAAAATAGGAAATAAAAAATAAAGGCAAAGAAAGAAAAAAATAATAAGATGGGCAAGCTATTACCTGGCGTAGCATGCAACAACTAATCATCAAGGGGGGACCGAAGAAGTCAGCTTTAACGATTAAAAAACGCATCACATCACAAGAGAGATAGCAGCAACACAGTACATCATGTGTCTGAACCCGATTACTCAAATCGATGCACGCCAGTTCAATGAAAAGAAAAGTTGATGCGTGCCACTTAAAATAAAGTTGATATGATTTTACCATGCATATTCTCATAAAAGATATATAGCTGTTCATATATGCACAAAGGACATTCGGGGTATGATGCACATATTTTTGCACATGTACACTTCAATTTAAAGCTGATGCACATATATTTTTATTTGTAAGCACTCTCAAAGTTAGTTAATGCAAAAATTCAAATTTAAAGTGGTGAATAGAATATCCAAATAATAAAGTCTAAGATGTTCATATTCTTTTGAATGTATTGTTTATGGTGATGCATTTTTTTTGCATGCATTTTCTAATACGCAAAAGATAAAACGCTTGAGGGAGATTTTCTTGCACTATATAGGTTGTAGATGTGACAGCTAGCCTGTACTTGTTGATATAAAAAAAGAGATACAAGACTGTTGCAGTGCATTGGGAGCTTCCAACCAAAATAAGATACACTAATAAAATCTACACGTATATTGTATGCATGAGGAGTATTTATATATAGAAAAATATGAAATCAAAATACATGCACATTCAAATTTTGTATGCATATGCATCTAGTGGCATTAAACTCAAGAGAGAGAGGGGGCAGGACGCAGGAGGTCTGTTCAAGCTGTCTGGCACAACCAACGACGCAAGAGAGATTTTCTACTCACCATGCGCAGCTACGAATAAGAAATAATGGAAGAAAATAGAAAATGAAATGAAAAAAATAAATTATATTATATACCGAGAAGAAATATCAATCAGCTCTTTTGCATTGGAAACAAAAAGTAAAGAGAGAATAGGAAGAAAGAAATACAAAATAAAAATAAATAAAGAATGCAGTATGTGCCCAGTCAAATGGCGTTGTATGCGGCCATGTGCTGGCGCAGCCTGCTAGGCCCTTAATATCCTGCTAGCCCCCCACCACCTCTAACATATGGCAATGGACAATACCGGGCCTATTAATTAAACACAGATTGGTCCAAATACAGTAGAAACAGTCCAACAATGGAGGCATGCTTCTTCAGGTGATGGATGTGATATTCGTAGCATAAGTGATGTATAACCTTTCGAGAGCAAAGATGAAAAAACAAACAGGCGTTAAACTCCAGTGCCAAATCTTTACTATATTTTCTTTTAACTTGCGGGCATCAAAGAAAAGAATGAATATCAATCACGCCAAATCGCTCTTTTAAAATACAGTTGAGGTTTGGGATCCTTTTGCATTTCAAAAAAGACTAGAAACCAACGCGTTGTCGCGCTATCACTACTGAGAGCTTTAGGTATAGAGAACCAGTTGTGATTTTTTCTTTTTATGTTTTGACTCTTGTATGTAATATATGTAACTAATATACAAGGTAATCTAGGATGTCCTTTTTTTTTGCAAGGCCAACATTTGAGCTTCTGGAGCTGTTGCTATTGGGGGTCGATATACTAAATAGAGTAAAATTTTAGTTAGAATTACATGGTTCAATAATATTGGTACACCGCGGAGCAATCAAGAATCACAAATATTAAACAGTAGAGAACATGTAGGAACGTAAATCTCAAATTTGTCCAGCAAATTGACCATCATATATTGAGACCTGATATTTATAATAGTTATAAATGCTTGGGAGTAAGTTTTGCACTCCAAGTTTTGCAGTCTGACATTGCAATAACAGTCAAGTGCAAAGAAGCAGACAAACTACAACTGAATTGCTTTATCTAGAGAAGTCAGCCATGCAGAATTTTGTATTGATTGTGATGACTTGTTGAGATGAGAGCTGCATCCATCCCTGGTCGACTTGCAAGATCAGTTTCAGATATGTCAGCATTAGTAAGATTAAGATTTAGAGATAAACTAAATACAACAATAAAATGTATATAAGCAAGTGCATGGTCCATATTAATTTATTTGGTTAGTTCCTAATTATTTATCTATGATTACGTTTGTCTGTAACTCTTCTAAGATTTACAAATAATTACAGCAAATGCTTATATGTTGTTTGACATAAGTTCTATTACCTGACTAACCTTGTGGTCAATCAACGCAGAAGGTAAACCTTCTAGGGAGCCCTAGCCACACGCGCGAGCTGGTCCAACTCCTCAACCAGCACTCCAACCGGTCCATGTCAGTCCCATTGGGCTCAGCCCAGAGCCAGACGTATATAACTGCACCCACCCATCCCCAAACCCTAATATCCCCCCCTCACCCCTCTCCCCACCCCTGCCTCCAGCCCCGGCGGTGGCTTGCGTCGGTGGGCGTCGTGATGGAGGAGCCGCGTCGTCGGGCGCTCGGCCGACGGAGGCGCGGATCCGGCTGCAGCTGGGCGCGCGGCCCCGGCAGGGCGGCGGGGGACGGCGCGGCGCGCGGCGTGGGGACCGAGCAGCGCAGCGGAGGGAACGGGTGGCGCGCGCGGCCACGCTGGGAGCGGCGGCGGCGCGGCCGAGCGGGGTGCAGAGGGGGCTTCGGGAGCGGCGGCGCGGCCTCCTCCCCCCGCGCCATAAAATAGATCACGAGCTCGAGCCGCGAGCGCGCGTAGCGCAGCGAGCGGCAAGCACGAGCAGGAACGCCGGAGCGAAGGGCGGTGCGCGGAGCAGACTCGGCGGATCGGCTGCGCGCGGAGCAGACTCGGCGGATCGGCTGCGCGCGGATCCAGCAGGGGCGCCGGCGAGCGGGTCTAGCAGGGACGCCGGCGAGCGCAGACCAGCGAGCTACTGCGACGTGGGCGAGGCAGCAGTTGCGGCAGCAGCGGCGCGAGGGGCATCCTGGAGAGGAGCGCCCGCGGTGGCAGCAGCGCGTTCTGCGAACCTGGTAGGCGGAAGCTCGGAAGAGCAGCGGCGGCGCGTGCTCCCGCGGCTGAAGGCGGGCGCGTGCGGGCTGCATCGTGGCGAGCAGAAGAGTGGGGCTACTCGGGTGCGTGCCGGCGCTGCGGGCGCTCGACCCGGCGGGCACGTGCGTCGACGGCCTGAACCAGCTCGCCGCCGGATTCAACGGCGCGCTCCGGTCGCTGCTCGCCGGCCTCGCCCTCCAGCTGCCGGGCCTCGTCTACTCCCTCGCTGACTCCTTCGGGCTCACGCAGGGCACCTCCGCTCGACGACTCCTCCGCTCGCCGGGGAACGCATACTCCCTATGTCATTGTCCAGTTTCTGCTGATGTGTTTATATGCCATTGTTGGGTCTCTATGCTAATGTTCATGTGATTCTATGCTATTGTCTCGAAGCATGTCTCTGTGCATAGATATATGTGGTTACAATCATAAATACATGTGTGTTTGAGCATAGATGGTGGTAAGCTGGCTCTTATGCAGATTTGGTGCCTTTTTCTTGCTACTTGTGCATAGCCAGAGCTCATGCTAGATTTCTATGCTTGTTTGCAAGATGATTTGAACATATTGGTACTAATCACTTTCTGGCATGTTAGTTGCATCAATCATATATGCATATTGGTCTACCATAAATACTTTTCTATGCTTTCGTTCTGCTGTTTCAGTGAGTAATCATATATGGCATGTTAGTTGCATCAATTGTTACTTTTGGTCAATGATTAATTATTTCATCTGCTATTTTGGTTGAATTAGCACTGTAATTCTGCAACTAGCTCGTGTTTTATACTACAATTATTTGGAATCATATATATGTTTGTGTTTGAGCATAGATGCTACTAGTTGATTGTGTACCCATCATGCTTGTGCCTGCTCATAGTTAATATTTGTTTATTGCTAGTGTCTCCTACGCATAGATCATATACATGCTACCCATGTTTCTATGATCACTCTCACTGGTTTTTATGCCTTTTTTTCAAGGTGGGTTGTCGAGGAGGACCTGATGGACGACGGCTCCTAGGGGTGCATATAATTTGTTCAAATGACACTAGGTTCTTCTATGTTTCTATGTATTTTCCATGCACCTTTGAGCACCCCTTCTGATGATGGGATGTTGTTTCTATGATTTTGTTCCATTGTTTTTATGCACCTTTGAAATGAGGATGTGCTGCTCGTCGTTGCCCATGGGTTGTCACACCCCAAAATTTCACTTTTGGGTTGTGAATATATTTTTGAATAAATTTATCCATTTTCTTGAATTTCTGAGAATTTTCCAAATTTGTTGGGTTTTATTCTCAATTTTCTAGAGCAAATACATTTTTTTACGTAAGTAAGCTTCTAGATTCTTTCCTCTTGTATTTTTTTTTCATTTCTCTTGTTCTCTTCGCTGGCCCTTTTGCCTCTCTTTCTCTCATTCCTCTATTCCAAATTTCATGTTGTATTCAGCAACGATCCAGGCTGATCCCTCTCTCTTTTCTGTCACGTGCTCTCGAATGGCCCGTTCGTGTTCAATCAGCACCATCAGCTCGTTTTCATATTCGGTCCTGACCCGAACCTGCTTCGGCCCATGAACGAATCCATTTTAGCCCAGCCCATCCCAACCTGCACTCAAGGCTGAGTCCCAGGCTTTCAGCCCAGTGCGCTGCCGTTCTGGGCGTGCCCAGCACGCCAGGACGAGATCCCGAGCCATGTTAATGGCGAGGCCAGGCCTCTCCTCGCCCCTGCTGCAATCGCGCCCACAATAGCTCGCGAAACCCTATGGGTGCCTTTGGTTGGGCTTTTGGCTGTGGCTTTTGCCTCCAAAAGCCAAAAGCTCAACCAAAGGGTCTAAAAGCCACAACTGCTTTTCCTCAAAGCCAGCTTTTGCCTAGTACAAATCTGAAAGCACCTCCCACCCCTGCTTTTGCTGGCTTTTGGGTACAGAAATTACCCACCTGCCACTGGTTATGAACGTACCCCTTCGTTTTCTTTGTTTCCCCTACTGATCCCCTTCCTCTCTACCGTGATCCCAAGCTCCGCCGTGACCCTGAGCCGCCATGATCCTGAGCTCCGCACCGCCCTAGGGGCGAGCTCCGCCGTGGGGGGCTTGCTCCACTGGGCGCCCTGAGGGCGAGCTCCGCCGCGTGTCGAGCCTCGGCGGCGCAGCCAGCCCTGGAGGCGAGGTGCGGGGGGTGCGGCTTGCCCCTGCCAGGCGGCGCGGCCAGCCCCGGCGGTGAGGCGTGGGGGGCGTGGCATGTCCCTGCCAGGCTCGGCGGCCTGCCCCTACCCAGCGGCGCGGCCAGCCTCGGCGAGCGTGGCTAGCCACGGCGGCCTGCTCCTGCCAGCGTCGGCGAGGGAGAGAGGAAGAAGATTGAAGAGAGAGGAAGAAGAAGATGAGAAGTAACTTGTTTCTATGACATGTGGGGTCTGTTCATAAGTGAAAGAAGGTTTGCCTAAAGTCACAGCTGCTCAACCAAACGGACTTTTTGAAAAGTCACAGCCCACAGCCCACAATAACTTTTTCAAAAGTCACAGTGCACAGCAGCTTTTCTAAAAGCCGCAGCCCAACCAAACGCACCCTAAGCCTAGCGTGCCCTTCCCTGCAGCCGTGCCGCCCTTTCTGCTCGCCTTGTTGCGCAGCACCGCCGCCGCCGGCCCTGCCCATCTCGACCCACGCCTCCTTCTGCTCGCAGGCAGCAGAAACGCCACCGCTCACCCCTGCGTCGCCCCCTCCTGAGCGCCGCGCAGCACACCGCCGTAGCTAGGAGCATGCCGAGCGGAGGTCCTCATCGCCCCCTTCTTCCTGCAGTTCTTGGGATCCCGTCTGCTCGTGCTCCCGCATCACCTCCACACCACGCGACACTACCACCATGAACGCAGGGACTCGTGTGTTTCCACGTACAGCCCCCCCTCTTCCGGATTCGATTCCCGCCGTCTCGATGCATCCCCACCGCAAGTAAGAGGTAAAACAGAATTCCCTCATCGTCCTCTTTCTCCCCCCCCCCCCCCCCCCCAGTGCCCGCAGGTCTCCAGAAGCTGTTCTCGAGTCTTTGCAATCCAGTCCCTGAAAACTTTGTTTTATCGCAAATAGGTCCCTGCAGCCTCGTTTATTTCATAGTTTTCACGTTTTAACTCCGTTTTAGTTCGTTCTTGTTGCGTTAGCTTTGTTTTAGCATGAGCTGTAGTTTCGTAGTGTCGTTGTTCTATAGTTCCTGTTTTAAATAAATTTAGAATTAATTTGATTAATGTATATTTCAACTAGCTTTTCTAATTAAAAGCATATTAG
Organism: Panicum miliaceum; assembly: GCA_032594955.1. Lineage (NCBI taxonomy): Eukaryota > Viridiplantae > Streptophyta > Magnoliopsida > Poales > Poaceae > Panicum > Panicum miliaceum. The sequence goes on from CM064062.1 coordinate 44,017,302, forward strand.
AGTTCTACACCAGTTTTCATAATTAATGTTACATTGCTTAATACCAATATAAATGTGTCTTTTAATATAACTTGTTTAGTTCAAACACAAATCATAAATTTTCACGCTAGTTATGCTCACTTGTCTTTTATTTGCTAGATAAATAATTAATTGGTTTAATTTGTGCGTAAACTTGTTAAATAAAACTTGACTAAGGTTACATCGTCTTTATAAATATATATTAAATTGAGTTAATTCTAATATATTCTTTACATGTGTTTTGATAATTATAATTAATTCAGGTTATAACTTTGTTTTCTGTTATAATATAAATCTTCCGATGGTTGTAACTTTTCAATCGTAGCTCCGTTTTCCGCGTTTCTTGCGCTCTCGCGATCGTAGCTTCGAGCCTTGTCCTTCAGTGTGCTCTTTCAATACTTTTCTTCCATTTGGTGTTGTGTTCTTAATTGTGCTTGTATGTTTGTTGTATGTTTGTGCCGATGCTTGTTGCGAGTAGAAGGAACGCAATACAAGAGCTATGAAGTCTAAGAGAAGAACAAGTTTTGAAGACTCTGAGCAGCATTTTTTGGAATAAGGGCAAGTATATTCCTTGATCATATTGCTGTCCTAATAATCTTTAATATTTATACGCTTGAATGCATTAGCTTGATGGGGTCCTATTATCCTATTTGATTATTCTTGTTCTTGCAAAGCCGAGTTTTTATTAAATGTTTTGGGATAGAATTGCTTAGTTGCTTAACAATGGCTTGGGTGGTTTGTAAAGAGAACACTTGAAACTTGGTTTATAAAGTTTTTGGAACTATCGAGATGGTTTATGAAAATTGTTTAACTTAAAACATGGAGCGACCACCCGGGAAACAGTGCAACCACAAGAACTACATGTCTCTGATCTTGGCTAATTAATTAGATGTCTCTAGCTTGTTGATAGCTTACCATAAGGCGCATGGGGGGGGCCTGTGATGGAGGGTTTGCTGCTTGCCAAGGGTGTACGCATGGCTGTGGTCACGCGTTGGGGGAGGTTCTCTTACGCAGCTGCTGAAACCTTAGAGGGCTATCACAGGTTAGGGAGTCTTTGTAAAGGCCTTGTAGTAGATCCCTGCCACTCATCTTGGAAGTGTTTAAGAGGCTAGCTACCTCGGGCATCAAGGGAGATACGACTTGTGGGTAAAGTGTGCAACCTCTGCAGAGTGTAAAACTGATATATCAGCCGTGCTCACGGTCAAGAGTGGCTTAGACCCTCACATGAACTCTTTTAACTTGAACTTGTGTTTTATTTCAGTTATTTACTATTTTCAAGCTTATTTATTACTCAGTTACTCTTGTTTTCATAAATGTGGGCAATATTCACTCATGGCTTAGTAAATAGGTTGTTTAATGTTCAACTGCTATTTAAAATGCTTACCGCTTTATTTAGCCAGCCTTTATCCTTGATTAAGCCTTGCATGTTATTTATTTCTCAATATACTTGCTGAGTACCAACCATAAGTGTACTCACACTTGCTAAAATTGCTGCTCAGAGGAGAAATCTGTTGTGGAGTTGTTCTGAAGATGTTGCTGAGTTCTAGGCGTACGCAACCTCCGGTCGATTGCCTGTGAAGTTGGAGCCGTCGTTTCCAGGATAAGCTGTGTATCTCTGATAGTGTGTTAGCCTTTGTAAGTCTCTTTTTTCATGACATTGTTGCTCATTATTCCATTATGACGTCGCTATTTGTATGAAACTTGATCCTGGCATACATATAGTTATGCATTCGGTTTTGTTTTAAAACCGGGTGTGACATGGGTGCTGACCTTCGCACCGAGTTTTTGTTGCAGGTGTTGCTGCTGTCGTTTCTATAATTGACTTGGCTAGTTTTTATACCGTTTGTTGCCTTATATAGTTGCATGGTCATATATAAATGCTGGTCTATTGTAGATACTTTTCTATGATATCGTCTTGTTGTGATACATGTAGCGGCGTAGATATATGTGTCTGGAATCATATATTTGTTTAGATGATTTCCTGCCCTATGTTTCTATGATTGTACCTTTGGTTGCCCTTTATAGTTGCATAGATATGTCTTTTGTGTCTTTCATGTTTCTATGATTACCCTCTCCGATTTTTATGCTTTCTGTTGTGAGGTGGGTGTGCCGAGGAGGAAATGATGGGCGACACCAACCTTGGATCATGTGAAGGCATCCTTAAATTATGAATATCTTTGTGCTTTTTCTCCTATGGTCATGTATCAATTCGTAAATGCTTGTAAGATCCTGTATAAGACCCATGTTCTATGCTCATGTTCATGCATTGCTATACTCGCGTTCGTATGTTTCTATGCTAAAATCTCACGGATCTTGTGAGGGAAACCGTTAGTAAGTTGGATAGGACTACCATCAATGATCTTCTATGACCTGTATCGTTGTCTTCTATGACCTGTATGGCTGCCTCCTATGACTTTATATGACTCTATATAGCTTCAACGTATATGTTTCTGTGCAGTCTGGTTCAGATTTGAACGTATAAAATCCTTAAAAGCTATTGGATGTAAAGTCTATGACATGCTACTGGGATTTCTATGTTTGCCTTCTATGACCTGTATGATAGTGTGATTTATATGGGTCAAGCGAATTTCAAAAATGCAGAGGGAATTTTGTGCCTCTGCACATATATTTCTATGATTGTACGTATATGATTCTATATCATGCTCCAGGACAGATGCATCTATGACTCTATATAGCTTCAACGTATATGTTTCTGTGCCAGTCTGATTCAAATTCGAACGTATAAGATCCTTAAAAGCAATTGGATGTAAAGTCTATGACATGCTACTAGGATTTCTATATCCGCCTTCTTTGACCTGTATGATAGTGTGATTTATATGGGTCAAGAAGATTCGAAGTTCAAAAATACAGATGAAATTTTGTACCTCTGCGCATATATTTCTATGACTACACGCATATGATTCTATGCCATGCTCCAGGATAGATGCATCTATGACTATAACTATGTGTATCAATGATGCCTAGATTTAAATTTCAATTTTTTTCAAAAAAAATCAAAATGAATCTCATATGATGCAAAAAATGCCATCAATCTAGTGGTGAAAACCGTTTGTGAACTAGACATCTGAGTGAAAAGTTATGGTGAAAAAAAGAGGCTAAATGTATTTTGCATGCACCTGACAGGGCTCTTTTTTCTCTCTCCTGATGGGTCACCAGTGCATGCATCCTTTTTTCTCTCTCCTGATGGGTCACCAGCGCATGCATTCGGGAGACCTGGTGCGGTCGCACGCGCTAACGCATAGGCGGGTGTGCTCGGGCTCCTAGGGAAGCCCAGGGCTCCCTTTAGCGTGGGGTTATATATATAGCACCTACGAAACCAGAATTTTTGTATGTAGATGAGAAATGTATGTAATATTACCTTGCTAGCTGTTCTTTTACTGCAATTGTTGCTTTTTTGACCTTGGATACATTGGACCATCGCTTGTATTGTCTTTTTCGAGTTGCTGTTGTACATATGGAAATATTAATTTTTTAGTGTGGTTAGATCATGACCAGGATATCTTGAAAATAATATATGCAGCAAAGCACTAGTAGAAGTTTCGTGTCCATTGGTGTACTATAATTTTTATTCAAGTTAAGGTTTTTAGAATTCATTCAACAAGAATTGATTTTCAAATTCTTACATCTAAAAATGTTTGTACCTGTTTGCTGCTGCCGATTTCCTCATCAAGGTCCATGTTTTCTGTTTCTCTAATGGGTTGCAAAACCTGAATTGATAACAAAAAATGAAGTATACATTAGTTTGGGTTAGCTAGTAAGAAACTCTCAGCAATTATATGAATGTTTTAGATTTGTACCTGATGTTCACTGTTTTTAGATCCTATAGGAACAAGTGGTGGTAAATTTTCGTGCATTGCCCATGTGCTTGAGGTGGATCCAATTGATAACACTTGATATAGTTGGGACTTAGGAACGATTGGCTCCTTTCCAAATTTTTCTTTGATGACAACAACTTCAAATGAAGGTTCAGGTGCATCTATGCTTTTGTATAAGACCTTGACTATGAAAGTGAATTTATGTCCTATATATGCAAGCACTTCAGGAGGAGTTTGCATGAAGTTATACTGCTTTCGGAGAATCTCTGCATTTTTTTCAAGGAGTTCTGTTCCTCGTTTGTCACAAACCATGAATTCAAGAGTGTGTGTTCCATCAGTCGCTATGAATGGTATCCTGTACCTGAAAGATATTATATTTAGTGTCATATACTATTGCTTATATAAAGAAGTTTTGCTAATGTGTTAAGTGGGAAAATCTGGTTACTTACTTCCAATCAAATTTGCTATTTGTGCAGCCTTGTTTGGTGCATGTAAATGTATTATCTTGAAGCTTGACATTATGATTATCGATTGCGCAAGCCCTATAGCACCACAACTTGTTTTCTCTCACTCAAGTAATTGTAACAGTGCAATCATACTTGTTATCCTGAAAATTTCATAATTTAAAAAAATAGAATTAATTTGATATAAGTTTATCAATACGAGTCAAATATATGTACCTAGAAGTACCTAATCAATTTACCTTTTCAGTGAAAGGATCTATGTCTTTCAGTTGTAGCAGCGTCTTCTGTTCAAAATTTTGATGAGTTTCATCCTCATTTTGTAAGAGCAACTTCTGAATTGGCTGAGCTATAGGTGGTGGGCTGCATTCCGGAAGTCAAGAAAAGATATTTAGATTAGAGATATTTTATATGTATGACATAGTTAGAATATGTATATAAATTGTACTGCTAAATGTGTACCTTTTTTGGAAAGCTTTGATTTCAGAAATATCATTTTTATTGATATACCAACGACAAGCTTATGTGCCACTTAAGAACTGTTGATCTTTGTTGTATCCTTTCATTAAAGTGCCAACAAATATTGATATGATATGATTTTGTTGTCCAACTCGTAGTACTTCATCTCCGTCAAATTCTAAAGCTCTTTTAGCACCAAGTGATAGTTTGAGAACATTTACACTGTAGTAAAAGAATAGTCTATACTAGTAGGTTGCAAAGAATTTTTGTACTAGTATTAGAACTCAAACTATATTATGCTGCATTGCTGGCACAAAGCTCTGTCTTCCTAGTAGTAGTACTTAATTGAATGGAAGCATCAAGATAGAGTCAATAGTTTGAGAATAAACTTCCCTCTTTAACCATTTATATTTCTGGAAGATATACTATTTTGCCTGATTCTTATTGAATATAAAACCACAATCAAGTATGACAAGTATAGGTACAACAATTAGTTTAGAAAGAAGAAAAACATTATTTTTATTCTATAGTGTGCAGTAATAGTCTAATATCTAAAGAAAATTTGACCTTGAAGAGCCGTACATTGCTAAAAAAGGGTATGTGATTGATGAAATACTATATGCCATGGAGCCTTACTATTGCAGCATTGCAAGAGGTGAGGCTCAGATCTTTAACAGTACATATATACAGATGGATAGAACAACAACTTTAGTTCAAAGGTTGTGGAGAGCTGATATATTGGCTCCTAGTGTTGCTGCCCCTTTCTAATAAAGCTGAGCTTAATAGGAAGAATAGGTTGAAGAATAGTTTCACTGAAGTATATTTCTAGTAGGTAGTACTACATACTAGTTGAAATTCTCGTAAAAAAAGAGACCCATTATTTTTGTTATACCAAAGTAATCAGTACCTGAGGTCTTGAAGCTTTATTACTCTTCTTGTTATTAAATCTCCAGAGGAAGAATAAGCATTTGCTGCATTTGAAACAACAACAATCCTTCCAATAACATCTATAAGATAGAATTAAATTAGATATCTAGATATTTAGAATAAGAATGGTGTAAAATAATTAGTTTTCTTTGTTAGAAAAGTATAGTACCAAGAAATTTTTCTTTGCTGCGTAAGTATTGAGTCAGATTACTGAATGGAATCAGCGAAAATGTATATCTTGGAAAGTTCTCTGGATAAATATTTGCCTTCATGATGACCGTAAACTTGTTCAATCTGATCATGTAAGGATGTTCAACAACTTTAAAGTACTGCTTGGCTCTCTCCACTGTTATTTTTCCCATGTATATTATCTTGCCTTCTTGAAGATGAGGTTTGCAAGTGGAAATAGCATTTGGTGGAATTTCAGCATAAATTGAGGTACCCTTTTGCAACAAGAAGAAAAAAGATTAGTATTTTAAAGATATTTTTGTTGTAGTAGTTGCAAGTCTCAAATATGAATACCTTCTCATCAATCAGAACAAGGTCAAGATGCTTGATATCATTTTTTTCATTGGTACCAGTGTGCTCCCACATTCTTGATATGCGCACATGTATCACATAGTTCAAACCCTTTGGTTGCAGCTCCGAAAGTACAATAAGGTTTCCTTGCATCTGCATTGGAAAAAAATTATGAAATCAAATCATCTGAACTATTTCTTTATATACAATATTCGTAGTGGTAGTTACACATGTGCCATCTTGATTTTCAATTAATATTTTAAGGCCATTTCTATTTGTAACTCTTGAAACTGCAATATAGAGTTGGCCATGTGTAAAAACTAGTTTTTTTAAGTATATCCCTACTCTTGATAAAGTCTGGCCTTGTCTTTTGTTTATAGTCATACAGTAACAAACTTTAATAGGAAATTATCTTCGGCATAAAGGAAATGGCCAACGATTTTCACGTGTTGTTAAATTTATTCTAGGTATATATGCTGTTTCTCCTATATGTGCACCAGTTAATATGACAGCTTCAATAATATTATGTGCTAAATTGGTGATTATCAACCTTGTACCCTTACAGAGTCCTAAGCTTTGATTCAAATTTCTTAGTAACATTACTGGTGCGCCAACCTTGAGTTTTAATTTATGAGAGGAAAATTTATTTGCATTCAATGTATTTAAATATTCAACAAGATATAATTGTTGGGGACGCCACCTTCGGGATCGTTGCCGAAGGCCTCCGAAGGTTTCGAGGCACGAGCAGAGGGCGGAGCGCCAGGAGCATTTCCCGAAGGGTCTCCACCCAGAAGCCCCGAAGGTAAAAGTCAACCTGAAGCTACGAAGGATTTCGCATGAGGAGTGAAGCCGCTCTGCCCGCGACTTCGCGCAGGGCGTCGGGACTCATCGACACTCACGGGAGTGGAATCGGTGGGGCCTAGTGAGCCAGTCCGGGCGCGAGCCTTGGTTGTAAGGCATAGGCAAGGAAAATTCCCATTTAGCCCTGGAATATTCTCGAAATATAGTTGTTGGGCGATAAAAAAGTATAATAATGCTGTTGACACCATTTTTTGACACATGTTTCAGCAAACGCGATGCAAAGAGATAGCAAAGAAGAATCAGCCGATAGAGTATCAGAAGCCGATGGAGCTGAATGGTGCTGGCAGATGACGTTAGCAAGTTATCTTAGAGATAGGAGTCTTTGTTATTTAGGAAAGTTTTAGTTTCTTTGTTGACAAGTAATGTAAGTTGTGATCGACCTAGGGTTTGTAGCTCAGGCTATAAATAGCTGCCCTTGGGCATGTACCAGACCATCCAATGATCAATACACAAACTCTTTTTTTCTTTTTTCCTTTTCGGCAGCTTCGCCTTAGTTGCACTAGATTTTTCTTTTATGAGTTCTTTCCTGCAAGGCCGGCTGCATCGACTTCGACCACTGGCGTGCTGACCCCAGCACGTGAGGCTGCATCGACTTCGACCACAGTTTTGCTGGTAAGTTCCGAGTCGAACGAGGCAGATAGGCTCAAGGTTGACGGTGCATCGCTTCTTCCTCTATCCTGTATTAGTTCAAGTTATCGAGCAGATTGGATCTAGGTCTGGTCTGTTCACCAATTTATCGATATCAGCTTGTTCTTGTTAGGTTAGCTCGTTTAATCTAGCTTGTTCTTGCTGTTATCACAAGTTATCGGTATTTACTAGATTTAGTAGGACTAGATTCGTTTGATCTTATTTTTATTTAGTTTTTTCATAATTTATCCAGCCTATATCTAAATACCATCGGCTGACGCGTAGCTTACCTGTAGCTTCTGGTTTGGCCGATCGAGTTCGGATCTAGGTGTTGTTTATCGAGGCTTCGCTAACTTGTTTACGCTGCTTCACCCGCACAATCGTCCGAAGCTGTGGCCGATTGATCTATTAGCGCATCGGACATTTGGCCGACGCGCGCGACGGAACGATTCGGACAACAGCCGATACGTTCCGATAATTTAACCGTTTCACCTGTACCTTGTCAATTGTAGGTCACATTGACTGGTATGCCCTGCACCACCACGCAGCTAGTTTTGGACGCCGCGCAGGAGCGAAGCAAGAGGCTCCCGGGTCCTCGCGTGTGCCGGCGCTGAAGGCCGACCCATGGCTTTTTGCGTCAACACGCTTTTGGCACGCCCAGTGGGACACGACAACAACCATACGATGAACAACGAGATTGACGGCAATAAGTTCCTGGTGCCTACAATGGATGATCTTGATGAAGAGCAAAGGTGACAAGTCAAAGAGATCAGAAAGCAAACCCAAGAGATCTGCCTCAAGTCTTTCATCATCACCAAAGAAGGAAAAGTTGAACAGAGTTCGCCGGTTCCAATGCCAAGAAATATCACTATCGCTGAAGATTCATTGGAAGTTCAAGGAATGTTTAATCAATCTATGAGTCAAGCGATAGCCAATCAATCCAGAGTACTGTTGAACTATATGCAAAATGCCATCTGGAAGATTCTAGCTGACGTTATGGCGCCACGGGACATCGGCAATTATTCGCCACCCATGGTGCAGCGAACAACTATACAACCGATAAAAAGTGTGTCGCCATCGGTTGCAATATTTACACCCGCTACTATAGTCAGTACTTCATCCTCAGATGGAAGGGAACGTTGCCAAATTGCAGGAGTTATCCCTAAAAAGTCAGAAGTACCCAAGGAGTTCCTACCGTACCTCAGTCCGAAGATGATCATTCAATACCAAGAATCCAAGACCTCCACGGTAATGATTCCACCAGTCTCATCGGTGCAACAGAGGGAAAGGCCGATGGATCGACCGAGGTATACAAACTCCCAGACTATTGGAATGACTCAGCCACATCAGAAGTCATATCCAGAGTCGTATGATCAGATTCCAACTGCCGCATCAATTCAAATTGTCGAATTTTGTCAAATTTTCTGGGCAAAAAGATCTGTCAACCACGGAACACATTAATCAGTTTCTGATTCAGTGCGGCGAGGTAGTAGTCAATGATGCATTGAAAATCCATCTATTCCCATTATCACTGACAGGATCGGCCTTAGCTTGGTTCTATTCATTACCAGCTAATTCCATCTTAACATGGGCCGATCTTGGGGAGCAGTTCTGCAAGTATTTCTATGCCATAAGACGGAAGAATGAAGAAACACCTTCCATTTCTGGGGAAAAGAGCCAGGCTGCCGATTCCTTCCCTGTTAATGCTCTTGACGTCCATCATGAAGATAAGGAGGAGGGAGTATCAATGAACGGCTCCCCTGAAAAGGATAAGCTTGACCGGGAATTGGCTTGGACTAATGATGTTGAAGAATTAAAAGATGATTGCTTGCTTGGAAGTGAGGGAAAGCTCGGGCAAGGATTCACATCAGCTGATGAATTAGAAAAGGTCAATATAGGAGATGGTGACAAACCAAGGCCAACATTCATCAGTGCCAAACTTCATCCTGGGGACAAGCAACAGTTAGTAGATCTGCTCAAAGAATTCAAAGATTGCTTTGCTTGGGAATACTACGAAATGCCAGGATTAGACCGATCCATTATTGAACATCAGTTGCCTATCAAGCTAGGATATTGGCCATATCAACAAGGTGCCAGAAGATGCAAGCTTGAGATTCTGCCCGACGTAAAGGCAGAGATTACTAAATTGATTGAGGCCAAGTTTATTCGACAATGCTGATATGCTGAGTGGATATCCAATGTGGTTCCTGTGTACAAGAAGAATGGCAAGTTGAGGGTCTGCATCGACTTCAGAAATTTGAACAGAGCTACGCTAATGGATGGGTATCCCATGCCAGTGGCAGATGTGCTGGTAGATGCTGCCGCTGGACACAAGGTGATCAGTTTCATGGATGGAAATGCGGGGTACAATCAGATATTCATGGCAGAAGAGGATATCCCTAAGACAACATTCAGATGCCTAGGGCATGTTGGACTATATGAATGGGTAGTCGTGACTTTTGGTTTGAAGAATGCCGGTGCTACGTATCAGAGGGCTATGAACTACATATTTCATGATCTTATCGGCAAGATTGTGGAAATTTACATTGATGATGTTGTGGTAAAATCCAAGGAGTTTCAAGAGCATCTGGCAGATTTGCGCAAGACCCTTGAGTGTACCAGAAGACACGGTTTGAAGATGAATCCACTCAAATGTGCGTTTGGAGTATCAGCTGGACAGCTTTTGGGATTTATGGTTCATGAACGAGGGATCGAGATTGGCCAGAAATCAATTAGTGCAATCAACAAGGTGGTAGCTCCGGAAAATAAGCAACATCTTCAGTCGTTGATCGGCAAGATTAATTTCATCAGACGGTTCATAGTCAATCTGTCTGGAAAAATATAGCCGTTCAGTCCATTGTTGAAGTTGAAGGCCGATTAGAAGTTTATCTGGGGGGATGAGCAGCAAAAGGCTCTTGATGAAATCAAACAGTACCTGGTGAACCCACCAGTATTAATTCCACCCCAGAAAGATAGACTGTTTAAATTATATTTATCGGCTGACAAATATGCCATCGGATCGGCCCTTATACAAGAATTTGAAGGAAACGAACGAGTAATCTATTATGTCAGCAGAAGGCTATTAGATGCAGAAACCAGATATTCTCCAGTAGAAAGGTTGTGCCCGTGCTTATGCTTTTCGTGTACCAAGCTCAGGCATTACTTATTATCGGCTGAGTGCATCGTCGTCTGCAAGGAAGACGTGGTCAAGTGCATGCTATCTATGCCGATTCTGAAAGGAAGGATTGGAAAATGGATCTTGGCTTATCAGAATTCGATCTGCGATATCAATCGGCCAAAGCAGTTAAAGGACAAGTAATGGCCGATTTTGTCACTCATCATTTTGGAGCAGAAGTGAAGATGGTAGAACCCGTCCCGTGGACTATGTTCTTCAATGGGTCTGTTTGTGGTAAGGGATGTGGTATCGGCATTATTATCATATCGCCTGGGGCAAGATTTGAGTTCTCCTTGCCGATCTCGGTCACATCGACCAATAATCAAGCCGAATATGAAGCAGTACGTGAAGGGATCAGGATGCTAAGAGAAGTTAAAGCTGAAGCTGTGGAGATATTCGGAGATTCTATGCTTGTTGTCAATCAGTTGAAAGGGACAAACAGTTGCAACAATGAAGTCTTGAGAGATTACCTAGAAGAATGCCTTGATCTCCTGAAGGAGTTCAAAGGAGCATCTGTGGAACATATTCCTAGGGAACACAATAAAGAAGCTAATAAGCTTACACAGAAGGCTTCTGGTTATCAATTGTCCTGTGATATTGCAGAAGTGGAACCGTCGGCCGATGATTGGAGGGATGAAATTATTCGGTATTTGGAGGATCCATCACAAAAAGTTTCCAAGCAGTTACAGTTTAAAGCCATTAAGTTTGTTCTTCTAGAAGGGAATCTTTATTATAGGACTATTGATGGCGTGTTAGCTCAAATGTATTAATACCGAAGAAGCCAAGATCCTAATGGGGGAAATACATGAAGGTGTATGTGTTGCACATCAATCGGCTTACAAAATGAAGTGGATGATTTGAAGAAATGGGTATTTTTGGCCGACTATCTTAGAAGACTGTTTCAGGTACTATAAAGGATGCCAGGATTGTCAGAAGTTCGGCACCATACAGAGAGCGCCGGCATCGGCTATGAATCATATAGTAAAGCCGTGGCCATTCAGGGGATGGGGGATAGATATCATCGGACAAATTTATCCATCGTCAAGAAAGGGCCCTCCCCTATGCGTTTGTCATCGGCCATAGATCCGATCTGGAGGGAGTTGAAAGGAGAAAGAAGATACCGTTGTCTCAGAGGATTGATGAAGAAGACTCTAGTTACCTGGCGTCCCATTTATGGGGGTAGTTGGGAGGGCAGAGTTACTGTGCCTAAAATGAAGCGGCAGTCGGATGAAGAAGGGAAAGTGCAGAGGTAAAGTTGGCAATGTGGTGATTCCGTTGATCAAGAAAGGAGCAAAAGACGGGGTTGCATTAATTAAATTTTGGAACAAGACTCTCTTATTCCAAAATTGGGGGGCATGTGTTGACACCATTTTTTGACACATGTTTCGGCAAACGCGATGCAAAGAGATAGCAAAGAAGGATCGGCCGATAGAGTATCAGAAGCCGATGGAGCTGAATGGCGCTGGCAGATGACGTCAACAAGTTATCTTAGAGATAGGAGTCTTTGTTATTTTGGAAAGTTTTAGTTTCTTTGTTGACAAGTAATGTAAATTGTGATCGACCTAGGGTTTGTAGCTCAGGCTATAAATAGCTGCCCTTGGGCATGTACCAGACCATCCAATGATCAATACACAAACCCTTTTTTCCTTTTTTCCCTTTTCGGCGGCTTCGCCTTAGTTGCAGTAGATTTTTCTTTTACGAGTTCTTTCCTGCAAGGCTGGCTGCATCGACTTCGACCACTGGCGTGCTGATCCCAGCACGTGAGGCTGCATCGACTTCGACCACAGTTTTGCTGGTAAGTTCCAAGTCAAACGAGGCAGATAGGCTCAAGGTTGACGGCGCATCGCTTCTTTCTCTATCCTGTATTAGTTCAAGTTATCGAGCAGATTGGATCTAGGTCTGGGCTGTTCACCAATTTATCGATATCAGCTTGTTCTTGTTAGGTTAGCTCGTTTAATCTAGCTTGTTCTTTGCTGTTATCACAAGTTATCGGTATTTACTAGATTTGGCAGGATTAGATTCGTTTGATCTTGTTTTTATTTAGTTTTACCACAACTTATCCAGCCTAGATCTAAATACCATCGGCCGACGCGTAGCTTACCTGTAGCTTCTGGTTTGGCTGATCGGGTTCGGATCTAGGTGTTGTTTATCGAGGCTTCGCTAACCTGTTTACGCTGCTTCACCCGCACAATCGGCCGAAGCTGTGGCCGATTGATCTATCAGCGCATCGGACGTTTGGCCGACGCGCGCGATGGAACGATTCGGACAACAGCTGATACATTCCGGTAATTTAACCATTTCACCTGTCCCTTGTCAATTGTCGGTCAATTTGACTGGCACGCCCTGCACCACCACGCAGCTAGTTTTGGACACCGCGCGGGAGCGAAACAAGAGGCTCCTGGGTCCTCGCATGTGCCGGCGCTGAAGGCCGACCCACGGCTTTTTGCGTCAACAAATGCAAGGGAGCAGGTGTAACCGCCCCTATAAGTACCCATGTAACTTTAATTGGTGGGACGATTTTTGGAGAAAAAGAGAATATTATCTCACTACTACAAAGGTGTTTTGTTGGTGGCAATCTTGTCTAATCTTGATCCGCGAGCTGTTGTGGTGCTTCTTTACTTTGAAGGGTACCCTCCACCAATAGTTTTGGCGCCCACCGTGGGGCCTACTAACACTCCGCATGGCGAACAAGAAGAAGGCGTCTGGGCTTCGGCTCGGCGCGAGGAGGACGTCTGGGCCATCATTCCCATGCAGCCTTCGGATCAAACCAGCGGCGAAGGGGTCGAAGTCGAACAAGTCGCCAATGGTCAGTTCGAGGTCAACCTCGAGGCACTGGGAATCGCCTCGGAGGACATTGCAGCATAACGAAGGATTGAAGCAACGCTTGAAGAAGCAACTGCGCGGGTTTGGGAAGCAGCCCGGGCAGCCCAACCGACAACAAGCCAGCCGAACACAAGAGCGAAGGGGAAGGAGACTGCACCGACCGAAGCCATGATCAGGAAACTGCAGAAATAAGAATTGCGATGCCACCTGACACACCAACAGCTGCGCGAGAAGCGAAGATTGCTAGAGAGAATGACCATGCCAGAGTAGGAAGACCATAAAGACTTGGAGAGCCCACCATGAAGGCATCCTCGGGAACGCATCAGGTCCGAGGTGATGAGATCGAGTGAAAGAGAGAGGCGACATTACTCCAAGGAGGAGGAGTCAGAGGATGAGTACAGGAGCAGAAGGGGCCGTCGAACTCCACAGTTTGATGGCGAGTCCGACCCGGAGGAGTTCCTCTTAAAATACGAAGCAACGGTGGAGTCCAACGGAGGGGGCTCAGAAGTGAAAGCAAAGGCCTTGGTCATTGCGATGAAGGGAGCAACTCAGCACTGGTACTCAAACCTCCCGAGGGGGCGAATTAATTCTTGGAGCCAGCTCCGTGCGATGCTCCTGATAAACTTCCGAAGGTTAAAGCCGGAGGAGTTAACTTCCTGTGATTTCCACGCTTGCAAACAAGGGGAGAAAGAAACACTACAAGAATATTTGCACCGCTTCATCAAGCTGCGCGCCAATGCTTCGCATGTCCCGGATGTAACGGTCATTGATGCAGCAATAGCGGGGCTTCAAATGGGTCCCTGTGGAGAGTACTTGGATAGGTGCAAACCTTGGACTGTGGAGTAACTGTTTGATGTCATGCAAGAATACTCCAAGTCAGATCGGGGTAGAACGTGGAGAATCGAAGCTCGCAACCAAGAAAAGAAAAATAGATCGAACCAGTGGTCACAATCGAAGCCATGGCATGCAGAGCCGAAGCAGCAGAATCATAAGCCTGTCAACACAGTCACAGGGGGTCAACAGAACCAAGAGCCCCAAGGATCGCACCACGGCAGAGGTCGAGGTGGCTGAGGAGGTCGAGGAGGCAGAGGACCTTCAGGTCAAAAGGTCCCATACTACTATTTTCACAACAGGGACAAGGGGCATTGGACAAACGAATGCCACTTTGCAAAAGAGAAGAAAGAGTTGTTTTACAAGAAACCTTCAGAACCGCTGAAGTCAGTAAACCACACCTCTAGAGGCGACAGAGCGGGACCAGTAGCTTCGACACCTCAGTGGCCAGCTCACCATCCAAATTTCAACTACAACTCAATGCGGTATGTGCCACAGTATCTGCCAGCAACTGTACCACCGCCAATGCATCACTCTTAGCCCCCTTCGACATGCATCCAAGGGTGGGCCCGAAGTTCAGCCACTCAAGGCTATGATCCAGTAAACTACCACCTACCACCTCCATCGAAGCTGGAACCAGGGCAAATACCGGAGACAGTCGGAGGGTCCCCGAGGGTCAACAATTTCGGAGGCCCGATGGTGAACGTGATAAATGCCATCTCAGAAGGATCCAATGAACCAGTTCATGAGTCAAAGATGCAGAGGAAAGATTAGCTTCGAGCTGTCAATCATGTATGCGAAGGCAAAAACTTCAGGACCCCGTGGTCTCACATCCCAATAACTTTTACCCAAGCTGACCTCAAGCTCTAGAACTACCCTCACAATGACCCCCTCATCATCAGAGCAAACATAGGCAAAAATTTAGTGCACTTCTTCAGTAATGATGTGGGAAGAATTCTTGTTGACAACGACAGTTCAGCAGATGTCATCCTATGGCGGTGCTTCGTCCAGATGGGATTTACGGAGAAGGACTTGTGGAAGTCCGCATACCCTCTAATTGGTTTTGGGGGAAAGAGAATTGAAGTTGTCGGCAAGGCCGACATAAATGTAACCTTTGGAGAAGGACCTATATTTGAGAACAGGGATCATAACATTCGATATTGTTGATATCCAATACCCGTACAACGTCATCTTCGACAGAAACACAATCATCAAGTTCGTCGCTGTTATTTATCAACCATACCTGTGCATGAAGATCCCCACAGCCGTAGGTGTCATAACGATATATGGCGACCAAGAAGAAGCTCGGAGATGTGAAGACAATACTTCACATACATCAAAAAATGTGCAAGCGATTGAAGATCAATAACAAACTGAAGGGGAGCACAACCAACAAGAACCCGAAGCCCAAGAGGCCACCGAGGGGTTAAAGCCAGCTGAGCATACCAAGAGGGTGCTTGTGTGTGAAGACGTACCAGATCGCATGGTAGTTATTGGAAAAGGTCTTGAACAAGGCGAAGAGGAACGGTTGATACAATTCCTCCGGAACAACCGAGATGTTTTTGCTTGGTCCTCGGCAGATATGAAGGGTGTCAACAGAGATATCATGGAGCATGTGCTCAATGTGGACCCAAAGGCAAAGCTAGTTCGACAAAAGCTTTGCACAATGTCCAAAGAGAGGAAGAAGGCAGCTCAGGCCAAAGTCCAGAAGTTGCTAGATGCAGGGTTGATACGCGAGGTACAGTTCTCAGACTGGCTTGCGAATGTGGTGATGGTACCAAAAAAGAATGGCAAGTGGTGCATGTGCATAGATTTCACAAACCTCAAGGCATGTTCGAAGGATGACTATCCGCTGCCGCGAATCGACACTCTGGTAGATGTAGCTGCCGGGTTCGAAATGATGAGTATGCTGGATTGCTTCTCGGGATACCACCAGATCTGGATGAGGAATGCTGGCGAAGACAAAACAAGTTTCACTACCCCCCTTCGGCACATATTGCTATGTGAGAATGCCCCAAGGCCTCAGAAATGCCGGGTGCACTTTCAATAGAATGGTGTGGGCAGTCTTGGGCTCACAGCTGGATAGAAACGTCTCAACCTATGTGGATGATGTGGTCGTCCAAAGCCAAAAACGAAGTGATCACATTCAAGACCTTTGGGAAACTTTTGCAAACCTGCGGCAGCACGAAATGAAATTAAACCTGGAGAAATGTGTCTTCGGGGTTAGGAAAGGAAAGTTGTTGGGTTGTATGATATCAGAAAGGGGCATTGAAGCAAATTTGGAGAAGATCGAAGCCATTAGAAGAATGAAAGCCCCTCGCACTCAGAGAGAGGCACAGAAACTTGCTGGAAGGCTGGCAGCTTTGAACAGGTTTGTTTCAAAGTCGGCAGAATGAAGCCTCCCTTTCTTCAAGGCTTTGAAGGGCACCGGAACTTTTCAGTGGGGACGAACAGCAACGGGCCTTCGATGATCGGAAGGCATACATTGAGAACTTGGCCATTCTGAGCAGCCCAACACCGGGGGCAGAACTTTTGTTGTACATCGCTTCGGCAGGGTCTGGAGTCAGTGCAGCATTGGTGGAAGAGCGCAGAATTGACGACGAACTTCGGCAGGTCCCAATCTATTTCGTATCCGAAGCTCTCAACGGGTCCAAGCTGTTGTACTCAGAAATGGAGAAAATGGCATACGCGGTGGTCATGGCTACCAGGAAGCTTTGGTATTATTTCCAGAGAAACCAGATCGCAATCCCAACATCATACCCCCTTCAGGACATGTTCGAGAATAGGGAGGGCAGAATTGGCAAGTGGGCAGCTCAGCTAGCCAAACACACCATCTGTTGATGCCACATTTTGACACGTGTTGAATCGGCGTCAGGAGAAGAAGATTGGCCGATACGGCAGATGTGAAGGCTACATTAAGGAATCGGCCGATTGACGTAACAGTTGGAAATCGGCCGATTGGTGATACAGCTTGCGCCAACAGGTTGGGGCTACTTCCGAGGGTCCCGGTGAAAAGTTGGTCAGCGGAGCGACGCTAAGTCGGTCAAGAAGCAATTGGAAAAGTCCTGATTGGATTAGGAGACGGCGGCGGAAGATTCTGCGGGAGTCCGTTTCCTTTTTAAAGATATTACAGATATAGTAGTTTTTCTGTTTTAAATAAGGTTGTAACAAGTCGTAATCGACCAGGAGTCCTAGTTTTAGGGTATAAATAGAAGTCGCTAGGGCTTTGCGAAAAAGGAAGAAAACACATCAATCAACAACTTTTTCCAGCAATTTACTTTCAAGTCGGCGACTTTGCCAATACTTTTTCTTCTTTCACGAGTTCGTACGGATTGGCAGGGCTGCATCAACTTGATCTCCGGCCAATTGGTAGGTCCCGCTTATCGAGTAATATCCGAGCTTTAACTACGGGCGCATCGCTATGGTTTCGTTTGGATTTATTCACTAGTTATCGATATTTACTGGAATTATAGGTTTTACCTGTTGTTCTAGTATTATCACCAGTTATCCAGCTTGAGATCACAGTAATCGGCTTTATCATTGCTTTTCTTCGATTTATTGTTATATAGCCGATTAGATCTATTTCAAGTGTTGCATTTGTAATAATTGTTCAGATCGCTCCAGCAGTTTTCTTTGCAATTATTACGCGATTATCGGCTGATCCATAGCCGATCATCTTCACGGCAAGTCGGCCGATTCGCTGACGCGCTTTTCAGGACAGATCGGAACTCCAGCCGATCGGAGCGCCTGGAATTTAATACTTTTATTTCCTTGTCAATCAACAGGTCAGATTGACTGGCACGCCGCGTGAACCGCACCAGGGCAATAACCCGAACAGGAGCTAAGCAGATTCTCCCGGGTCGTGTGTCCGACGCTGAAAACCATCGGCTGATTCCTGTTTGGCCGATTTTAGCGCCAACACCATCAATTTCACATCACGCAGCGCAATCAAATCACAGGTGCTGGCAGATTTTGTGGCAGATTGGACACCTCCGTTCCCAGGGCAAGAACGCCCAACAACCGAAGTCATATGGCACATGGCATGTGACGGAGTTTATTGTGAGAAAGGGGCTGGAGCTTCGGCTGTATTAGTGGCACCTTCAGGCATCAGGTTGAAATACGCAGCAAGGTTGGATTTTGATGGATGCACAAACAATATCGCAGAATACGAAGGTCTCCTTCTAGGCCTTCGGAAAGCAAGGGTGTTGGGAGTCTGTAGGTTAATCGTCAAAACGGACTCGGAACTGGTCACAGGGCACATCGACAAATCATACAAGGCACAAAACCCTGAGCTTGTGAAATACCTAGCAGCAGTGTGAAGCATGGAGAAACATTTTTTGGGTTTCGGAGTCAAGAGTTTCCCGAGAGATCTCAAGAAAGAAGCAGATGAGTTAGCCAAGGCAGCTGCTTAGCAGAATCCGCAACCTCCGAAAGTTTTCTTCGAAACATTGAAACAAGCATCGATCCACAACGGCGAAGCACCTGTAAAATTCGCCAATGCAATAACCAGCGAAGATTGGAGGCCTACTATAATGGCCTACCTTCGAGGGCATTTCATCCCAGAAGATGAACAAGCTAAAAAAAGAATGGCTCTTCGGGCTAGAAACTACTTCATCATAAGCTAGGATTTGTACAGAAAATGGGTTTGCGCAGCTCTCTTGAAATGTGTGTCCCGGGAAATGGTAGACAGCTCATGGAAGAAATTCATGCGGGCATGTGCTCATCGCACATCGGCATCAGAGCTCTTGTTGGCAAAGCATTCAGGCAAGGTTTTTACTGGCCTTCGGCGGTAGCAGAAGCACATGAAATAGTCAGAGTGTGCCCGAACTGTCAAAAACATGTACACTACAGCAAATTCCCGCCCGAAGAGGTGCATCTCATACCCCTGATATGGCCGCTTTCCAGGTGGGGCATCGATATTGTGGGGCCTCTGCCAACGGATCCGGCCAATTACAAGTATGCAGCAGTAGCAGTGGAATACTTCACCAAGTGGATCGAAGCCAAACCCCTTCAGGACATTTCTGCCGGGGCCCTTCAGAAGTTTTTCTGGCAAAACATCATATGCCGATTCGGAGTCCCTAGGGAAGTCACAGTAGACAATGACAAGCAGTTCGATTGCACCACTTTTAGAGCATTTTGCGAGCAATTGGGGACGAAGTTGTGCTTCGCCTCAGTGTACTACCCTCAATCCAACAGAGCGGTAGAAAGAGCCAACGACATTATATTCACAGGCATCAAGAAAAACATCACAGAACAACCGAAGGGCAAATGGATCGAAAAAATGCCAAGAGTAATCTGGTCACACAACACAAATGAGTCTAGGACCACCAAGTTCTCTCCATTTAAACTTCTGTACGGCGAAGAGTGCATGACATCGGAGGAACTCAAATCGGGTTCGTGGCAAACAGAGAATGTCACTCACGAAGACATGGCAGCAACTATCAATGTCATTGAAATAGCAAGGCTACAAGCGGCATCAAATCTGAGCAAATACCAAGATGAAACCCGAAGGTGGAAGAACAAGAAAGTGAACCCAAGAGAGATTAAAGAGGGAGACCTCATTTTGCGACGCATCCCGAAGGGAAGAATGAAAGGCAAGCTACATAGTAAATGGGAGGGACCATTTCTGGTAACTGAGATGGCGAGACCTAAGGCCTGCAGGCTTTGGACCCTCAAAGGGGTCGATGACCCATACTCATGGAACAAGGACATGTTGCAAAAGTACTACATGTAGGATAAAATGTAAGGGTCCCACGGAGAACTATAACCGAAGGGGACTCATAGATCATTCAAACTTTTTATTTTTTGTTTCTTCTTCTTTTTCCATCTTTTGCTCTGTAACAGAGATGTACCCAAGGACCCGTACTCTTTTCCTCACAGGGGAAGCCTTCGTGGTGGCCACCATGGTCACCAAAGTAACCCCTTGTGTAATATAAACAAGGATCCCCAAAATGAGCAAAGAGTACCCAAAGGGGGGAGAGGGTGCCGAAGCAACTACCTCCTTCGGTCGAAGAAGGGTTGTCATTGGCACACAGTACCAAGGGATGCTGAGAAATAAGTGAGCACGGATTGCACAAGATAGATAGGCTCGGTCACCCCTTAGCTTCACTTCAAGATAATGAAAGTCGAGGCCCTCTCGAGCGCAAAGCCGAAGGCATTCGCGATAAAAAAAGTCGAAGCCCTCTCGAGCGCAAAGCCGAAGGCAATCACGACAATGAAAGTCGAGGCCCTCTCGAGCGCAAAGCCGAAGGCATTCGCGATAAAAAAGGTCGAAGCCCTCTCGAGCGCAGAGCCGAAGGCAATCGCGACAGTGAAACTCGAAGCCCTCTCGAGCGCAAAGCCTAAGGTAGTCACAATAACAAAATTTGAAACCTTCAGAAGCAATTACGACAACAACAATGAAGCCCTCTCAAACACTTTGTCACTCGATGCCGTAACAAAAAAAATGGGGGATGGCGCTTCGCAAATCACAAACGTTTGATCACGCCATCGCTTCATAAAGTACAAAAACACAACAAAATTTTCGGCGCCTCACCTAAGCAAAAAGGGGGTGGCGCTTCGCAACTTTTTATTTTGCTCAGGTCGAGCCCCCAAAATTATTACAAGCAAAACGAGTACTTCGCATCAAATATAGTACATCGCCTCAAGAATATACATCACTCATAATTGTGAATACACTGTTCACATTAGAAACAAGACATTGGAACACAACTAAAAATACAAACATATTTGCGGAAGCACGGAGTTCACGGATCTTCGTTGAAAATCTTCGACACCTCCTGAAGCATAGATTCAAAAGCCTCAGAGTCGGGAGTGTCACCTGCTTCAACGATCGGGCAGGCCGAAGGCAGGTCCCCGAGACTGCTCACCACGAGAGGATGAGTTCCGGTCTCGATGTCCAAGGGAACCTTGTGATAAAACCAAAACGAGATCCAATCTTCCCATTTGTTCTGATACGCTATCACTGGTCCAAAAACAGTCCCTTGGTACACGAAGTTGTAACAGCCGTATTGTGCTTCGTATACTATTTCAGGACCACCTTTGGCTGACACCGCTTTTGGTTGAAAGTGAATTTTGTGAGTTGCAGCGAAGCCGGAGGCCGAAGGCTCGAAACCGCAGGTCTTTGTCAACCAGAAGTACAGGTTCAATCGCACGAAGGCATTGGGGGTCAATTGATGAGTGTAAATCTTGAACAAACGCAGAATCTCCATGAAAATGGGGTCCACAGGAAAGCGAAGGCCGGCAGCGAAGAAGTCGCGGAAAACGACAACCTCGTGAGGGTGAGGATGGGCCGAAGTCTCCCCGGCGGGGGGGTGGGGGGGCGCTTGGGCGTGCCTGGTGCGAAGACATCCGTGCTTCACCATGCTTTCGATCAAGTCATCAGTGACACGACTAACTCCAAGCTTGGTGGTCGGCAGAAGCTTCGGAGCCATCTGCATCAGTGTCTCGTCTCTTCGGGGGCGAGGAAGCGAAGCACGCAAGAGCGTCGAGTGGGAGCGAGAGCTACGAAGGCCAATTGAACGTGAAAAGTGAGAGCTACGAAGGCAAATGGAGCGCAGAGGGCATGTCGAAAACAAGCTCCAAGGGGGCTTATATACGGCCCAAGGGCAGAACCTCAACAAAAGACAATTTTACCCTTAATCGCTTACCTCTCACAGAACATGCAACGGTCAATCAAGGGGGCAATATAGTAATCTCACCAGTCTTATCGAAGTTTGTAAATTAAAAATCAATTATCGACTGCTAATAAAATCCATGTCACCGCGGGATGTCACCTGTCTTTTCTCACAGCGAAGGTCGAACAAGGATCGTCTAGCCGCAGCCTCCGCCTGCCTTCGGATAGATCCCTGGGGTGGCGCTTCAGGTCTGCGCAGGGCGCATCCAAGGTCGAGGAATTGAGCCAACCTCGAAGACTAGAAGAGGAAGGCCCATCGTTTTCGAGGGGCTGCTGTTGGGGACGCCACCTTCGGGGTCGTTGCCGAAGGCCTCCGAAGGCTTCGAGGCACGAGCAGATGGCGGAGTGCCAGGAGCATTTCCCGAGGGGCTCCCGAAGGGTCTCCACCCAGAAGCCCCAAAGGTAAAAGTCAACCCGAAGCTGCGAAGGACGTCGCATGGGGAGCGAAGCTGCTCTGCCCGCGGCTTCGCACTGGGTGTCGGGACTCATCGAAACTCACGGGAGTGGAATCAGTAGGGCCCAGTGAGCCAGTCCGGGCGCGGGCCCTGGTTGTAAGGCATAGGCAAGGGAAATTCCCATTTAGCCCTGAAATATTCCCGGAATATAGTTGTTGGGGGATAAAAAGGTGTAATAATGCAAAGGAGTAGGTGTAACCGCCCCTGTAAATACACATGTAAATGTAATTGATGGAATGATTTTAGGAAAAAAAGAGAATATTTTCTTGCTACTACGAAGGTGTTTTGTTCGTGGGAGTCTTATCTAATCTTGATCCGCGGGCTGTTGTGGTGCTTCTTAACTCCGAAGGGTACCCACCACCAACAATAATATATCTGCATCATTACAAGTATCTATACAATTTGAACTGAGTCATCACTCAAATATTCTTTCTCTATATTTGGTACCAAGGTTAGTTGTAATCATTTATTTGGTCAAGTATATCATTTGTAGTTGATAGAATAGCTCTTTCTTTGAGGTAGTCCTGATTGTTATATTTCTTTTTAAACTCTGGAAATACAAAATTAACTAAATTTTCTATTTTATTTTTCATGGTGTATAGCAACAAATCTCTTGGTATCTCAACTATAGAACTATCTTCGTCTTTATCTTCATTGTTTGCATCATTATTTGCAGTTCGGTCATATCCAATATCTAGAATCCAATTGCTAAATCTATTTAACGCTTCATATTCAGGGCTGTTACGTTCCACACTTTGTAAACGCATGTTCTTATGCAGCTTTAATATCTTTACATCATCCCAAAGTTATGACTTAAATATTGAAGCATTTATAATTTGTGTTTTTGATGCATTTTCAATAACTGGAAGAATTTGCTTGGGATCTCCGCCTAAGACAACAACTTTTCCTCCAAATGGCATATTAGATGCTTTAGTGTATGTCTCAAAAATTATATCTTTTAGTGATCTATCCGGTGCTTCAAAGCATTGCCTATTTGTCATTATGGCTTCATCCCATATAATTAAATTAGTTTGTATAAGTAGTTCAGCCAACTTGTTTCCTCTTTTTATATCACATAGAGATAATTCATCGATTTCTAGTGGAATCCTAAATCTTGAATGTGTTGTTCTTTCATTTGGAAGTATGATATGATAGTATTCCACAAAAATATTTTCCCGGTTCCTCCATGACTAGATAAAAATAAAAAAGTTGATTTGTTATTTAGTACACTATTTATTATCTCGTGGAAAGCATGTTTTTGGTCCTCAATTAATTGAAAATACATTTTATTAGCTTGCTCTTCTAGATAATCTGTATCATAGGTTAGTTCCTCTTCTATGAAATCGTTACTTTTTGCCATAGAGCATTGGATAGTTCATTGAGGTAAGTTATAATTATTTATACTTATTCCATTTTTACTCAATATTTTATCAAGTTCCATAAGTAATAAATCTTGTAATTCTGTTTCAGTAGGATAATATTTTATTGGGTGATGTTTGATAGCTAATGCATTTTCTATATCGTCAACCATTTTTCTCCAATTTCTATTATAGAACTTTCTTTCATCCTTCAAATTGCAAAATAGAAGCATTGATACAAATAGATATCTTAGTTGTGATGTTGTTGCCCAGTTGGTAGCTTCGTTAAAGGCGTTATACCATTCGTTGTCATCAGTAAGAAGACCTCGTGTTGTACAAGCTTCTTTAAAAGTTTCGTATATAGTACCATTGTATGTTCTGATATTCTCATAACTTGTTGCTCCTTTAAATATCATGAATAGCATACAAAGGTAGAATCTTTCGTCTTCTGTTGGGTTTACATAATATAAACGTCAAATCTTAAAACCATGCTTTCTTTTGACCCATTTTTTATTTTTTGTATCCCATTTCCATTTTAATTGAAAGTCACAGTATGTTAGATCTCTAGCTTCTTTGTTATTTTTGTTGGCTTCAAACCATTCTGTAAGCATTATTTTTTGATTTTTAGGTTCAGCAAGAATAGCCTTTAGCTTATCATTTCTTTGTAGTTTTACTATATTCATAAAAGGTAGATGAACAGGAAGACTTTCTACTGGTGGCCAATGATAGTGTATATCAAATCCAAGTAACCTCCAAATTGCATCTTGTTCGCAAATATATGTGCAATCTAGATACTCTTTTATTTCATCTATATCTTTTGTTTTGTCATTTGTTGGTGGATCTTCATTTTTCTTCAAACATTCAAATATTGATTTTGCTCAATCTTGTCCTTTGTTTACGTATTTGCAAAGGTATTTCAACGGCTTGATTTTGTTTACAAACTCAACATTTGTATGAGCTTGATATTTTTTTAGAAGCTGCAAGTTATGAGGTACGACCCATCTATTATCTAGGTTACTATTATCTCTACGTATATAAATATTAGTATCTCTTCGTCGATATTGTGTGAAACCATTATCTGTAAAATTTGTTTCATTCTGGAATTCTTTTGGATAGAACTTTGAGTATCTTCCTTTTTTCATACACGGACAATTTTCATTTAGCATTCCACAAGGACCATGCATCATATGTTCTGATATAAGAATATAACCTAAAGGATCTTCAGATGGATGTGGTATCTCACTATCATTTCAGGTGTAATTTCGTTTCCGTTTTTATCTATCCAGACTAAAATATGTACATGTGGCAATCCTCTTTTTTGGAACTCTATGGAGTATAGAAGAGCTAATGTTGGACTAAAAAATTTTACATAAGCAGATATCTTGAAGTAATTGTTCTAATTTGATATGAAAGACACGTGCTATAATATCAGGTCTATCATTTGCCTGTTCACCAGGTAGGATAGCTGAAACTATCTCAGGCCATTTTGGATTACAAGTAAATGTTATGAATAGATCAGGTGGTCCATAAACACGACATATAGCAATACCATCATGGTAATTTTGTACTATATAACGCCTTGAACCAACATGACTTGATGATAATAATACTGTTTTTCCAATTTGGTTTCCTTCACTTAATCCTTTTTCTACAGCATCAAATACACCTTGAAGATAGTCCTCTCTTAGTTTATCTTGATTTCTATCAATATATCCGAGTTTATCTTTATCTTCCATTGCACGAGCATCTACGATAGCTTGTTTTGATAATCTACCATAACATAAGTATGGATTTGGTTGGTTAGGTCGGAAATGCATATGGTATTTATAAAACTCATGTATTGTTACTATATTCCTTTTATCATCTTTCTCTATTTTATCTGTATGGTATGGTATCCCTAGTGGGAATCCTCTCTCACCATATGGAAACAATAATGGATATTGTAGACGCATATAAGCTGGATGGAATACTGATATACGTTGCAATGCTTTTTGTTTAGTGCTAACTATGATATCTCTTTTATATTGTTCAAGACTTACATAACCGACTATAAGCATCGCTAGTTCTTCGCATGTGGCATCTCATATTGTATTTTATCTCCTTTGTTTGCTCCTATAATCTTAATACTAATATCAACACCATTATGCTTCTCAAGAAGGTCTCGAGCTTGGCGAAATATTATAACTAACGGATTGTTGTTGTCTAGCATTTCCTTCAATTTACTAATTATTTCTACATTTAAGTCACTTTCTTCAGGTTCTTCTTTTTGTAGTGCTCGTATTCTATTTTGAATTTCATTTTTTGTATCAAAATATATAATTCAGAAAATTTTGAAATTTTGTTTGGTGAGGGCAGTAGAGAGCATTTCCTTAAGACCTCTTGAGAGCATGTGTTCTGTCCTACGGGACTGACTGGGAGAAGAGGTTGCCTTACGCTAAGTTCACATACAACAACAGCCACCAAGCTAGCATCCAGATGTTGCCATTTGAAGCTTTGTATGGCAGGAAGTGCAGAACGCCATTGATGTGGTCAGAAACCGGAGAACGGCCATTCTTCGGCCCTGATACGATTGACGAAGCCGAAGAGAATGTAACCAAGATCAGAGAGAGCTTGAAGACATCCCAGAGCAGGAAGAAGAGCTATCCAGACAAGAGAAGAAGAGAGCTAACTTTTGAAGTAGGTGATTATGTATACCTGAAGGTATCACCACTTCATGGTACTAAGAGGTTCAACATCAAAGGGAAGCTTGCCCCCAGATATATTGGACCCTATCAGATCATTCAGAGGATCGGAAAGCTAGCATACAAGCCGCAGCTACTAGAAGAACTCACCGGGTACATCCAGTATTCCATGTATCCCAGCTACGCAAGTGCTTGCGAGTGCCAGAAGCAGAAGAGATACCACCCGAGGCAGTTGACCTACAAGAAACCATGGAATACGTAGAATACCCAGTTCAGATACTAGCCAGAGCTGAGAAACAAACAAGGAGAACCACCATTCCCTATTGCAAGGTGCTGTGGAGCAACCACACTGAGCGAGAAGCCACATGGGAGAGAGAATCAGACCTAAGGAAGCTATACCCACACCTCTTCGAGGACCAGGTAGACCTTTAATCTCGAGGACGAGATTCTTGTGAGGGGGGGGAGTCTGTAACATCCCAGCTTTTTCTAGAATGTTATATAATGCAAAAGTGTGAAAATTTTAAAACTTTTTGTGTGCATGTGAAAGTAGGCTAGCAAACCCTAAGAAGGTCTCTCCTATCTCTCTTTATTCCTAGAAAATAAAAGAAATGAAACATAAGGATGACTTATGTTAGTGTGAGTCCATTTGGATTTTATTTGAACTTATTGAATCTCCTTGTTTATTTTTGCTGGATTTTATTTTGGCTTTTTTCTTGCTTGAGTTGTGTGGAATTCAAACCAAAAGACACCATTTGATTTGAATTCAAAAGCTGACTTAATGTTTAAACTAACCTACCCTATCTTGGGTCTAGAGCCCACTAACTACCTAACCCAACCCACCTAACAATCTAACCCAACCTAGCCAACCGACCAGACCCGGCTCGCCTAACCTACCCCGCCGGCCCGCTAACCCTAAGCACCCGCGAGGCCTGCCAAGCGGCCCAACCCGCACCCCCGCGCCCGCGCCGCGCCCAAAACCCTAGCCTACGGCCGCTAGATTGATGCCACGTGCCCCGCGCCTTGGACCCGAGCGCCTCCGCTGTCCCTCGGCGTCCGGGCCTTCCGCAAGCCCTAGACGCCTATATAAAGGACCCCAGCCGCATCAATTGAACCCAAGAACCCCGGCTAGGGTTTCCCCTTCGCCCGCCGCTGCTCGGATTTGGGAGGAGAGCCAAGAAGAGGAGAAGAGGAGGAGGACTCGAGCACGCCGGAGCCGCCGCACTCAGGCACATCCTACGGAGTACTTGTGGAGGGTACAAGTCCTTCGGGGCGTTGGGTCCTTCTAGATGTTGGGTCCTTTGGGACGTTTGTAGGAGTTGGAGGGCTATACCTGTGATGGGTGCCAACGACAGACCTTTGCGGCGGAGACATCAAATGTGGAAGATACTCGCCTTAGAGATTAAGGCCCGAGTTGGTGGACCTGGAGATGGAACTATGTCAAACGTGCACACCACTTCTCTGTTATGAGGGCAGATCCAATCCGAGCTAGTGACGTGCGGCACTATGCCTGTAGGAGGATAGGGTATCAGTGTAAGGGGAGGAGGTGCTGACCTCACGTCCCCCAAATTGCAGGGTCTTGCGGGACCCGATGTAGAAGGCATCACAGTCCTGGGGCAACCTCTTGCGGGAGGGAGCATCCCAAACCCGGGAAGGCAGGATGGGGGCCGTTGCAGCTAGTTCCGTTGCCCGGTGTCTCGGAGTCAGATGGCTTGCTCCCGGTTGGCCCCGAGTCCAGTGGGTACAGGTGTACAACCCCTGCAGGGTGAAAACTATACGTATAGCCGCGTACTCGGTCATGTACAACTCTTGATCCGGCTTCGCCTTCATAGTTAGTGTTACTTGACTTCCACCTCCCTCTAGACTTGTTTATCCTGCCTGGGGTAGTTAAGGTGCGAGGAGTGGGAGTTCTCGCACCAACTTGGTGGGTTTTGGAGGAGTGAGTGACTCGGGACCTGGAGTGCCAGGATGGCCCGTGTCGAGGAGAATGGATGACTTATTAATATTGCATTGCATAGGAAACCCTTGCCTTTCCCTGAACTGCTTTGTAATACCTCTAGAATAGTCCACTTAAAGCTGCATACGGATGGTGACGTGGACCTATCCCACTCCTTGGGGATAGACTGGTATGATGCGGGGATGGACCCGGAGTACGACCCCACCGACGACGGATGGTATGACAACTAGAGTCGGTGCTACGCTCAAGGATGCCTACGGATGAAGCTGGTCTGAGAAGAAGGGTGGCCTGAAGCCTAGCTATCGTTTTCCGCTTTCTGTTTGCTCGATTTAGCCCCGGTGGATTGTAAGGGACCCGTACTACGAATCCTATGGATTTATGTAATAATTAAACTCTTTAATGTTGTTCAATCGAAGTATGACTATGTTTACTGCCTGAAATAAGTTCTGTATGTGATAGTTACTGATCCAGAGACTATCACGATGATACAGGGAGTCGGGTTTTCATTTCAAAAACTCGGTTCGTTTCACCTCCTATTGGAGTTATATTGACCGTCGTGCTTTGAGCGGCGTGAGGTTCAAAGCGACGCGAGGTTCTCGATGCCTCCATGTACATTCGACAATCTGTGATAGTTAATGGAGCAAAACTGGTGTGATCTGAGCTGTTCAAAACGAGATCAAACGGTTGTGAATATACAGGCGACGTGGCCCAACGAATGTTGAGAGCTTGGCTCAGATTCCGTTATGAAGAAATAGGATACGCTCGCCGCCATCATAAAAGTCAGTAGTATGCTATGAAATTATTAAGGCTGAGAAGCTAAGTGAATTTATGGTTTTCCGGAGCTTTCCTACTTCCTTAGATGGATTTTCTAGATAATGTTAATATTTAATTTAATATTGCCAATTTGTTACTTATAATATTGAATAATCATTAAATGTATTTCATACATGAGTACATGAGACTAAGTTTTTACTTCTATGAATTTTTTTACATGTTGCAACGCACGGGCATATATGCCAGTTAGCATATAAAAAATATATTTTATAATAATATAGTACGTGTCGGTTGAGAACTCCGGTCTTTTCTATTTTATTCGCCAACTAATTCTAAAACGTTTCGAACTCTTAACTCAATATACGGTCACCTGGATCCGATTAGGACTCCGATTGACAGACCAAGTAATCATTGCTTACTTTAGTAATAGTAGACATGGAGATTTTAGTACTAATTTCATATTTTATGATTTAAAATGAATTGGTTTTATTTTTTTAATCTAATTAGAATTTTTTTATTTTTAAAAAAAAATACAAAACAACCTTTGAAACCACTCAAAGGGCTAAATTTATTTGGTTTTGATAGTTCGACGTAGATGCTCAGAAACACGCACACATACTTACCCCTATGAATACACGCATGCAATCATATCCTTATGAGCACCTCCGAGAGATTAAACCGACAGATCCTCGAGATTGACGAAGTCATCACAAACACCTCGTTATCGACGGGTATTCGCCTACCACTGAAAGAATAGTGTCGGTTAAATTCTGAAATAAATCTAGAAAAGTGAAAGCGCTCGTGCCAAGTTGGATACCCGGATGGACAGGTTCGCAAAGCCGCAACGTAGTTCAGAGCTCACCTAAGGCTCGGTTTGGCATAACTTCAGCTTCTCCTAGAACGGTTTTTGAAGCAGCTTCCTCGGTGAAGCAGCTTCTCTGACAAAGTTGAAACTGTTTTCAAAATCGTTTGGTGAAATGTAGCCTGAGAGAGAGGCTAGGTAAAGTTACGATTTCCAGTTTCTCCTCCCTAGTGTAAGCTGGAAACAGTTTCACCAGAGACTTCGTGCATTAAGCTGTTGCAAAAATAGTTGTATGGTATAGTTTTACTTGAAGTTCTTTCTGAAGCTATTTATGAAGCTATGCCAAAGAGAGATTTCTATACTACGGTTACGTGTTCCGGCCGTCTTACTTATGTGGCAGCCGCCGCCAACGTGTCACCTTTGTACTTGTCTATCATCTAATGATCCCGTTTGTACTCATAAAAAAATCGTGTGTACATCTCGTAGGGGTTGCCTCTCTCCTATATTTTGGAGATCTGTTTATTGCCCATACGTGCATCTAAAGTACTTATTGATACGATTTCTTTCTTGACAATATTTCCAAATTATAATTTACTTTACTTTAATCCTAAGCCAAATTTATCTAATTTTTATTAAATTTATAGAAAAGTATAATAATACTATAATACCATATAAGTTCACTATAAAGATACATTACATCCTAGCTTTAATGGAACAAATTTATACTGTTATAAATGCTGATATTTTTTCTATAAATTTGGTCAAAATTGATTAAATTTGATCTAGAAGAATAGTAAAGTATATTATAATTTATTATAGAGAAAGTACAATATTATTTGTTCAACTACAAATCCCATGATTTTCAGGATGGTCAACATAGATAGCTGGTGTGCAAAGTACTGATTGTTCTATAAGTCATCTAACAAACAGTTTATTATTCACAACACTTGTGGTTTTCGAGCATGGTGCTAAACCTTTATAGCTTTTTGTAACACCCAAAAATATAGGAATCAAAATTCTAAAAGTATTTTTATAAAAGTCTCAAGATAAAATTGTGCATGCATCTTTATTTCTTTTCTTATCTTATTCTTTCTTTCAGCCCAGCCCATTCTTTCTTTTCTCTTTCTTTTCTTTTTTCCGCGGTCCAACTCAGTAGCTAATCTGCTCACCCGACCCTTTCTTTCACTGACGGCTGGGACCCATCTGTCGGTGTCTTCTTTCTTCTTTCATTTCTTCTTCCTCAGCTCCGCATCGCTCCCGCTCCTCTGTTTCCTTTCTCCGCCACGACAGCAGGCGCGCCGCGCCATCGTCCGTCCTTTTCCTCTTCCTTCTTCCTTCCTTACCCAAGACCGGATCGACTCCGCGCCGTCACCCGCATCTCTCTTTCCTTCTCCGCGACATAGACATGCCTTGCCTTACTAGCCGCAGTTCCGCCCTTTCCTTCACAAGAGCCGCCACCTTCCTTATTCCCGGCCACTCCGCCCCTATAAAATCCCGCTGGAGCCCCGCTTTGCAACCAGAGCCATCCTCAAATCTTTCCTCTACTAAACACCGACGCACGCCGCTGGAAGTCGCACACAGGAGGATCGCCGCCGCCCCGTGTCGCCGCCTCTCCGTCGACTCGCCGTTCCGCAGCTTCTCCGCCGTCTTCAACTCTCGCCAGAGCTCCGCGAGTTGGTGAGCATCAAGCCGCACCAGATTCCTCTCTCTCTCTTGCTCCGCCGCAAACCCAATTTCTCGCCGGACCCCTGTTTCCGCCCGCCGCCGTGGCCGCCAGTTTACAGCCGCCGCACAGCCATTCTGTGACTACCCTCACCTTCGTCGTGCCGCCCACGCCCTTCCCAGCATAAATCCAGCTTGAATCAAGCCCCGGGACACCGGATTCGGTGAAGTTCCGGCCGTCCGCCGCCGCACTCGCTCGCCGCCGACGCCCAGTAAAACTCCGATTCGCCCGACCCTTACTCCGCTGATTCGCCCAACCCGCCGCACGATTCTGATCCAACGGACCAGATTCACCCGACCCTAGCCGTACCCGAAACTCTTGCAGAAAGATCCCTAGGTTTCCCAGAAATCAATCCGCGGTCCAGAACAGTAGAAAAATAATTAGAGCTGAGCCCTTTCTTTTTCTGTCCCGACCCTTGACTTTTCTAGAATTAGTACCCACCGTCCAGAACCTATAGTTTTGCACCCCGACCCACTGTATAAGGTTTAATTATATTTTAGCCCCTAATTCCATCAGATTTAGCCCCTGGAAGTTCAAAACTCTCGCAGTTAGGCCCCTAGACCACTGTTTTAGCCATATCTTCATCGTTTCAACTCCAATCTCAGCGATTCTTGCGCTCACGCGATCCTTGCATCATGAACTACAACTTTAGTATCTTTTTACTTTCTATTTGTATTGTTTGTTTTATTGTTTCTTATTTGTTTGTGTGATCGCGTAGACAACGTGACGTTCGAGCCAAATCAAGAGCAAGCTTACGAGGAAGAGAACCAGCAGCTGTTTGAAGAAGGCAAGTGGATTTCCTCCCCTGCATATTCTATTTTTTCCCAACAACAGCATGAAAATTCACTTTACTTCAATGTTGCTTGCATAAACTTGATGGGTTACCTATGGTAAGGACATACCTAGTCTTTTACCCCAAACCTTGAAACACCTGGGTTTACTATTCATGTTGGGTAGTCATGCTTAGTTGCAAACTTTGGGATTGGTATTGAATTACTCTTATGGCAACGTTGATCACATTTCATATTGTGGTTTTATCGCGTAATTTCAAGATCAACTTTGTTTAATGGGAACATGGAGAACCACCCAAGAAAACAGTGCAACCACAAAGTCATATGGCTCTGACCTTAGCCAATTAATTAGATGTGTAGTTTGCTGGTGGCTTTACCGAAAGGGCAAGGAGGGGGTCGGTGATAGAGGTCATAACCCGGTCCTTTTGGGGTAGCTGCCTTTGCTAAGGAGCTGACCATTAGGGAGGTTTATGGACCACACTGCTACTAAAACTCTAGTGGGCTGCCTAGCTCTCGACATGTCTTTGTAAAGGCTTCGTAGTGTACCCTCACCACTCACCTCGGAAGTGTTTAAGGGCCTTGCAAACCCGGGCGACTCAGGGAAACACGATTTGTGGGTAAAGTGTACAATCTCTGCAGAGTGTAAAACTGTTATAACAGTCGTGCTCACGGTTATGAGTGGCTTGGACCCTCACATGATAATGAAACTTGAAGATCAATTAAATTATGGTTCGTGGTTAATACTTATGTGGATGGTATCTTTGTGTTTCTACTAAAGTGGGTTGGTATAAACCTAAACCTAGTAATAGATACTTGTTAACAAATATTTGACCAACTAAAAGCAACCGCTGCTGCAAACCTTAGCCTATCCTTGATGGCCTTGCATATTCACCCCACTTGCAGAGTACCAACCATAAGAGTACTCACCCTTGCCCCCTGCTGTTCAGAAGAGAACTTTGAAGAGGAGATCTTCGACGACTTCGAGGAGTTCTAGGTCCTGCGTTCACCAGTCATCGCCTGTGGAAGACGGAGTTTTTGGAGACTTCGTATAGGGTATAACGGTTTATCGTTTAAAGACATTTGTGTCCCTTTTATACGGAGTGTAATATTGTTAAATACTTTATTTAGTTACTTTTGAGCATTGTCTTTGATATATTACACTTTTCGTCTACCATATGTGTGTGAACATGATCCTGGCGCACATATGAGATGCATCTGGTTCTTTCTGGAACCGGGTGTGACAGAAGTGGTATCAGAGCTATGTTGACTGTAGGACGCTAGCCTAGTTAGAAATTATCGAAATTAAGGGTTTATCTTCTAGCAAGCCATATCAGCATCAAAAATTTCTGTTTACTTTATATTTCTGCATAAAAACCTATGTTTACATAAACCTTCTATCATTTTTTTAAAGAAAAATATCCTGAATTTTACTCCCGCTCTGCCAGATGGCCAGGACTTACCAGATTGCTCGCAAGCGCAACGGAGGTCGCCAAGTTCGCATTGCCCCAGCTGAGCCAGCTTCTCCCACCCCAGTTCCAGCCCCTGTTGGAGAGGAGGAAGCTATGGAAGAAGAACCCGAGGAAGTCTACTATTTCGTGGATGGTGAAGATGGCCGCATCATGGCAATGGATGAAGAAGGAAATTAGTTCACACCGCCTGCATCACCAGTTGTTGAGGCATCGCCACCACCCCCAGTTGTCCCTGCTCCAGCTCCCTCCCCAGCACCGGTCGTCGCTGAAGGAAGCCCGAGTAACTTCGAAGATATTAGAAGAGACGATGACGAGGACAACAACAATGATGAAGACAACGACAATCAGAGTGATGAAACTCCAGGGATGAGGCAACTCTGCTGTGTTCGCACTTCGGACAGAGAACCCGGCCACTTGTCTCTGGTGCTACAAAGTGTTCTTCAAGAGTTGGGCAACCGCGTGAGACCTCACTACCACACACACCACTACATCGACCCTGCGCTCGATGACTACTACCTCTCTCGCGTCCACATCAGGATGGAAAGTGCCAGAGGCCTGAGGACTCTCACGGCACACGACTCCGCCACACCCCACGCTACTTACGACGCCGCCGTCAGCAGTGCCGCCAGGAGAGCTCTGTGGTCCATCTGCCACACCTACCGCCAGGAGCTTCAGAACACGGAGTACCGCCACCTTCCTCGCCGCCTCAGTGGAACTGAAGAGACTGTGATTACTCTGGGTGAAGATGACGAAGACCGCCTCAACACTCTTGCTCGAGTCACCGCCGCTCTCAACACTGAGCTGGAAAGCGTCATCACTGAGTTGGACGATACTCAGGACAAGCTACTGGAGGCCTATGAAAAGGTCCGCATAGTGGAAGCTCGACTTGAGGGAAGAGCGCCGCCATCCCCACAGATGGATGAACCCCTCTTCCCCGCATTGTCACCACCCCGCAAGAAACTTCGTCGCAGCGAACCCAGCTCCATAACTCGCCCCGAGGAATAGGCATCTAGGCTCTTAGGCTAGTATCTCCTAAAGTTCTCTCCTTAGAACCTTTTCGCTTGAGAGGACGACGATGTAATAATGATTGCTTGAGAACAAATGTTTGCTTTGATTGCAATAAGAATTGCTTGATATAATCCATACATTAATATCAGTTGGAGTCTTATAAATCCATATTTTGTTAAGATATTATCTTCTGTCTACCTATATCTAGTACACATGTCTTATCCTGGGTTTATTCCCTAACGGTCAGATGGTGAACACCAGGACAGGTGGAGGACAAAATATCCCTATCTCTAGGCGTGCTAGCACAGTTAACCGACAGAGTCAGTTGCCACCACCGCCCAATCCAACAATGGAGCAATTCTTGGCAGCACAGATGCAGGTGCTGCAGAACCTCACTTCCACCATCCAGAACATACAAGCTCAGCAGAATCAGCAAGCACCGCAGCAAAACCCGCCACCAAGAGACAAACACAGAGAATTCATGAGCCACCACCCTCCTACCTTTTCTCACTCTGTGGACCCTTTGGACGCTGATGATTGGTTGAAGGTCATCACTAAGAAGCTGGACATCATGCAATGCAGTGACCGTAAAAGGGTCCTGTATGCCGCAGGACGTCTGGAAGGTGCAGCCGCTGATTGGTGGGATGCTTTCACTGCTGCCCACGCCAACGCCAACACTATCACCTAGGAGGAGTTTAGAACCAACTTCCGCAGCCACCATATCCCAGCAGGACTAATGAAGCTCAAGCAGAAGGAGTTCTTGAACCTGAAGCAAGGCAGCATGACTGTCAGCGAATACCGGGATAAATTCACTCAGTTGTCCCGTTACGCGCCCCATGAGGTGGATAGTGACGCAAAGAGGCAGGAGCGCTTCTTGGAAGGTCTAATAGGGCCGCTCAACTATCAGCTGCACAGTCACACTTTCCCAAACTTCCAGACTCTGCTAGACAAAGCCATTGGTCTGGAGAGCAAGCGCAAGGAGCTTCGGGAACACAAGCGAAAACTTCAGTCCTAGGGACAATCCAGCAGCAACGCCCGACCCCGCTACAACACACCCTAGGGATTTCAGTCGCGCTTTGGAGGACAAGGTGGAGGATATCCGCAGAACCAACAGAATCAACGAACTCCACAGCAGCCTCAACGCTATAACCAACAGAATCAGCGCAACACCAACCCGCAACCGTACTGTCCAGGCTATGCCACAGGTGCACCAGTGCGGACCAACAATCCAGTCACCCCGGTACAACCCAACGGCTGTTTCAAATGTGGAGAACTGGGTCATTACGCTAACAACTGCCCGAAGCGTAACGCGCAAACTCCTCAGAATCAGAGGAACAGTGGACAAAGACAGACTCCTCAGCAGCAGCAGCCGCGCAACAGCAACCAGACACCACTGGGAAACAAAGGACAACAGAACTGCGAGCGCGGAAAGGTGAATCATGTTGCTACAGAAACAGCTGAAGAGGCTCCCGATGTTGTGCTCGGTACGTTTCTTGTTAATTCTGAACCTGCATCAGTTTTATTTGATTCCGCTGCTAATGTGGCTACTAAGCTATTTCTTTGGAAAGCTCCTACTAAGATTAGAAATTCCCCGATAAAGCTGCAAAATATAATTTACCAACGAGTCCTATGAAACAAATATTACTAGTAAGCTCCCCGGGCAAAGAAATAAAAGCCGGCCACTTATGCCCAAGGGTCAGCATGAATATTATGGGGGTAGAATTCCTAGCCAATCTAATAGTCCTAAAGACTAACGGCATCGATGTGATCCTCGGAATGGATTGGTTATCAGGATGTGATGGTGTCATTAAGTGTCGTAAGAGGTCAGTGCTCTTAACCAGCCCTCAAGGAGATAAAATAGAGTTTGTGGCATCAGCTTCACCCAGTGCAGTTGGGACAGTGAACCAAATGAAGGGAATGCCTCTGGAAGATATCAGAGTTATCAGTGAGTACCCCGACGTCTTCCTGGAAGATTTACCAGGTATGCCACCTGTTCGTGACATTGAGTTCAGTATTGATCTTTTACCTGGTACTGCACCTATCTCTAAAAGACCCTATAGAATGGATGTTAAGGATCTAAGCGAACTAAAGAAACAAATAGAAGAAATGTTAGCTAAGGGATTTATCCGTCCTAGCTCATCCCCGTGGGGAGCACCCGTGATCTTCGTCGATAAGAAAGATGGCAGCAGAAGGATGTGTGTAGACTACAGGTCACTGAACGAAGTGACAATCAAGAATAAGTATCCACTGCCCAGGATTGAAGATTTGTTTGATCAGATGAGAGGTGCCAAGGTTTTCTCCAAGATTGATCTGAGATCAGGATATCATCAGCTAAGGATCCGACCAGAGGATATACCCAAGACAGCCTTCACTACCAGATATGGTCTGTACGAGTTCACTGTGATGTCGTTTGGATTGACCAACGCTCCAGCATACTTCATGTACCTGATGAACAAGGTTTTCATGGAATATCTTGACAGGTTTGTGGTTGTGTTCATTGATGACATCTTGGTGTATTCGCAGAACGAGGAAGAACATGAAGAGCACTTGAGGATAGTGTTACAGAAACTCCGAGAGAATCAGTTATATGCCAAGCTGAGTAAATGTGATTTTTGGTTGAGATAAGTTTCTTTCCTTGGACATGTTATCACAGATGAGGAATTGCAGTAGACCTGAGTAAAGTTCAGGATGTTCTGAATTGGAATCCACCGAAGTCTGTGCCTGAAATCAGAAGTTTCCTCGGACTTGCAGGTTATTACCGCAGATTTATTGAGGGATTCTCAAGGATTGTGAAACCCATGACTTCCTTGTTGGAAAAAGGGAAAGAATTTAAGTGGGATGCTATATGCCAGAAGTGTTTTGAAGAGCTGAAAACAAGATTAACCACTGCTCCTGTGCTGATAATGCCGGATATCCACAAAGGGTTTGATGTGTATTGCGACGCTTCACGAATGGGACTCGGATGTGTGTTAATGCAAGAAGGCAAAGTTGTGGCTTATGCTTCAAGACAGTTGAGAAAGCATGAGCAGAACTATCCTACCCATGATTTGGAATTGGCTGCCGTCGTGCACGCATTGAAGATTTGGAGGCACTACATGATTGGAAACAAGTGTCAGATCTTCACGGACCATAAGAGTCTAAAGTACATCTTCACGCAACAGGATCTTAACCTAAGATAGCGCAGATGGCTAGAATTAATCAAAGACTATGATTTGGATATTCAGTATCATCCTGGCAAGGCTAATGTTGTGGCAGACACCCTAAGCCGGAAAGGACAAGCTAATATGATGATTGCTCGATTGATGCCTCAGGAATTATGTTGGGAGATGGCACGTTTGAACTTGGGAATTGTCACACAAGCGGAAGCCATAACCATGGAGATGGAACCTACATTAGAACAGGAGATCAGAAAAGGACAGTTGACAGATGCGAAGATTAAAGAGATCAAGATCCAAATTGGTTTAGGCAAGACTAAGGACTTCACCGAAGATGAACAAGGAACTGTTTGGTTCGGAAAAAGGATATGTGTACCTGAAATTGATCACATTCGTGAACTCATTTTGAAGGAACCAAATGATTCCGCTTACTCCATTCATCCTGGAAGCACCAAAATGTATCAAGACTTGAAAGAAAGGTACTGGTGGTATGGATTGAAAAGAGACGTGGCAACTCACGTAGCTTTGTGTGATGTGTGCCAGAGAGTGAAGGCAGAACACCAGAGACCAGCAGGTTTACTCCAGCCATTGAAAGTACCCGAATGGAAATGGGAAGAGGTTGGTATGGATTTCATTGTAGGGTTACCCCGTACTCGTGATGGTTACGACTCGATATGGGTTATTGTGGATAGATTGACAAAGGTCGCACATTTCATCCCAGTCAAAACAACTTACACTGGAGCCAAGTTAGCAGAACTATACATGTCACGAATTGTGTGTCTGCATGGTGTTCCAAAGAAAATAGTGTCTGATTGAGGTACTCAGTTCACGTCGCGTTTCTGGCAGAAATTACATGAATCCATGGATACAAAGCTCAATTTCAGCTCTGCATATCATCCACAAACAAACGGTCAGACTGAGCGAACAAATCAAGTATTAGAGGATATGTTGAGAGCATGTGCCCTCAAGCATGGAGGTAGTTGGGATAAAAGTTTGCCATACGCAGAATTCTCCTACAATAACAGCTACCAAGCAAGTCTCAAGATGGCCCCATTTGAAGCATTATATGGGAGAAAATGCAGGACACCCTTATATTGGAATCAGACAGGAGAAAGTCAGGTTTTTGGACTAGAGATTCTTCAAGAAGCGGATAGACAAGTCCAGATAATTCGGGATAATCTCAAGACTGCCCAGTCACGACAGAAAAGTTATGCTGATATACGAAGAAGGGAATTGACGTTTGAAGTCGGAGATTTTGTGTATTTGAACGTATCACCCATCAGAGGTTTACGTAGATTCAAAGTGAAAGGAAAGTTGTCACCACGTTATATTGGTCCTTATCAGATTCTGGAAAGGAAAGGTGAAGTGGCATATCAATTGGAGTTACCGGCACGATTTTCAGATGTCCATGATGTGTTTCACGTATCACAGTTAAAGAAATGTTTGAGAATGCCTGAGGAGCAGTTACCGTTGGAGGAACTTGATGTACAAGAAGATTTGACTTATGCAGAACATCCAGTTAAAATCTTGGAAACATCTCAGAGGGTTACCCGGAACAAGGTGATCAAAATGTGCAAAGTACAGTGGAGTCACCACTCAGAGGATGAGGCTACTTGGGAAAGAGAAGATGAACTGATTGCAGAATTCCCTCAGCTGTTCCCTAGTCCTTCCAAATCTCGAGGACGAGATTCTTTTTAAGGGGGGTAGGTTTTGTAACACCCAAAAATATAGGAATCAAAATTCTAAAAGTATTTTTATAAAAGTCTCAAGATAAAATTGTGCATGCATCTTTATTTCTTTTCTTCTCCTATTCTTTCTTTCAGCCCAGCCCATTCTTCCTTTTCTCTTTCTTTTCTTTTTTCCGCGGTCCAACTCAGTAGCTAATCCGCTCACCCGACCCTTTCTTTCACTGACGGCTGGAACCCATCTGTCGGTGTCTTCTTTCTTCTTTCCTTTCTTCTTCCTCAGCTCCGCATCGCTCCCGCTCCTCTGTTTCCTTTCTCCGCCGCGACAGCAGGCGCGCCGCGCCATCGTCCGTCCTTTTCCTCTTCCTTCTTCCTTCCTTACCCGAGACCGGATCGACTCCGCGCCGTCACCCGCATCTCTCTTTCCTTCTCCGCGACATAGACATGCCTTGCCTTACTAGCCGCAGTTCCGCCCTTTCCTTCACAAGAGCCGTCGCCTTCCATATTCCCGGCCACTCCGCCCCTATAAAATCCCGCTGGAGCCCCGCTTTGCAACCACAGCCATCCTCAAATCTTTCCTCTACTCAACACCGACGCACGCCGCTGGAAGTCGCACACAGGAGGATCGCCGCCGCCCCGTGTTGCCGCCTCTCCGTCGACTCGCCGTTCCTCAGCTTCTCCGCCGTCTTCAACTCTCACCAGAGCTCCGCGAGTTGGTGAGCATCAGGCCGCACCAGATTCCTCTCTCTCTCTTGCTCCGCCGCAAACCCAATTTCTCGCCGGACCCCTATTTCCGCCCGCCGCCGTGGCCGCCAGTTTACAGCCGTCGCACAGCCATTCCGTGACTACCCTCACCTTCGCCGTGCCACCCACGCCCTTCCCAGCATAAATCCAGCTTGAATCAAGCCCCGGGACACCGGATTCGGTGAAGTTCCGGCCGTCCGCCGCCGCACTCGCTCGCCGCCAACGCCCAGTAAAACTCTGATTCGCCCGACCCTTACTCCGCCGATTCGCCCAACCTGCCGCACGATTCTGATCCAACGGACCAGATTCACCCGACCCTAGCCGTACCCGAAACTCTTGCAGAAAGATCCCTAGGTTTCCCAGAAATCAATCCGCGGTCCAGAACAGTAGAAAAATAATTAGAGCTGAGCCCTTTCTTTTTCTGTCCCGACCCTTGACTTTTCTAGAATTAGTACCCGCCGTCCAGAACGGGTACAAGGTTTAATTATATTTTAGCCCCTAATTCCATCAGATTTAGTCCCTGGAAGTTCAAAACGCTCGCAGTTAGGCCCCTAGACCACTGTTTTAGCCATATCTTCATCGTTTCAACTCCGATCTCAGCGATTCTTGCGCTCACGCGATCCTTGCATCATGAACTACAACTTTAGTATCTTTTTACTTTCTATTTGTATTGTTTGTTGTATTGTTTCTTATTTGTTTGTGTGATCGCGTAGACAACGTGACGTTCGAGCCAAATCAAGAGCAAGCTTACGAGGAAGAGAACCAGCAGCTGTTTGAAGAAGGCAAGTGGATTTCCTCCCCTGCATATTCTATTTGATCCCAACAACAGCATGAAAATTCACTTTACTTCAATGTTGCTTGCATAAACTTGATGGGTTACCTATGCTAAGGACATACCTCGTCTTTTACCCCAAACCTTGAAACACCTGGGTTTACTATTCATGTTGGGTAGTCATGTTTAGTTGCAAACTTTGGGATTGGTATTGAATTACTCTTATGGCAACGTTGATCACGTTTCATATTGTGGTTTTATCGCGTAATTTCAAGATCAACTTTGTTTAATGGGAACATGGAGAACCACCCAAGAAAACAGTGCAACCACAAAGTCATATGGCTCTGACCTTAGCCAATTAATTAGATGTGTAGTTTGCTGGTGGCCTTACCGAAAGGGCAAGGAGGGGGTCGGTGATAGGGGTCATAACCCGGTCCTCTTGGGGTAGCTGCCTTTGCTAAGGATCTGACCATTAGGGAGATTTATGGACCACACTGCTACTGAAACTCTAGTGGGCTGCCTAGCTCTCGACATGTCTTTGTAAAGGCTTCGTAGTGTACCCTCACCACTCACCTCGGAAGTGTTTAAGGGCCTTGCAAACCCAGGCGACTCAGGGAAACACGATTTGTGGGTAAAGTGTACAACCTCTGCAGAGTGTAAAACTGTTATAACAGCCGTGCTCACGGTTATGAGTGGCTTGGACCCTCACATGATAATGAAACTTGAAGATCAATTAAATTGTGGTTCGTGGTTAATACTTATGTGGATGGTATCTTTGTGTTTCTACTAAAGTGGGTTGGTATAAACTTAAACCTAGTAATAGATGCTTGTTAACAAATATTTGACCAACTAAAAGCAACCGCTGCTGCAAACCTTAGCCTATCCTTGATGGCCTTGCATATTCACCCCACTTGCAGAGTACCAACCATAAGAGTACTCACCCTTGCTCCCTGCTGTTCAGAAGAGAACTTTGAAGAGGAGATCTTCGACGACTTCGAGGAGTTCTAGGTCCTGCGTTCACCAGTCATCGCCTGTGGAAGACGGAGTTTTTGGAGACTTCGTATAGGGTATAACGGTTTATCGTTTAAACACATTTGTGTCCCTTTTATACAGAGTGTAATATTGTTAAATACTTTATTTAGTTACTTTTGAGCATTGTCTTTGATATATTACACTTTCCGTCTACCATATGTGTGTGAACATGATCCTGGCGCACATATGAGATGCATCTGGTTCTTTCTGGAACCGGGTGTGACACTTTTGCAATGAGATTTACAAACAAATCAATTTATATATGCAAAAATAGACAAGTCGATTTAAATCTTTGTTTGGATTCTCTAGCTAATTTCAGCTAATGTATTGGCTAATAATATTTCAGCTAATTGAAATAGTATTATTTCATTAGCTGGTTGAACCCAGCTAAAAACGTCAAAAAATCATATTACCCCCAATATTCTGTTAAAATTTCCAACATAGAGGTAACATGGTCTATTAATGTTAATAATTAGTAATTAGTTGGTGGATCCAAATACATCTAGCTAAATAGCTAGTTAGCTAATCTTTAGCTAGCTAAAGATATTGCCTTTCGAGGAATCGAGGACTAATAATCTTTCAAACTTCAAAAATAAAGATACCATAAAATCGTCACCTTGTTACCTTTTCGTTCGGTGATTATGCTCAATACTACTACTTTGATCCTAAAAGGTAAAATAGGCGTTTCCAAGTATCAAGTTCATCCCTCAACTTTTAAATTGACCAATATAGTCCTTCAGCTTTTATTTTTGGGTCCAACTCATCGTTATATTGATATTATACTCTATAATAACATGAGATTTAAGTATTTTTCCCTTGTCTCCTTTCCCTTCTAAATTTATTTAGGAGCTGAACATCAAAAGCATACAATTTTATTTACCTGTGCATCATATTGTATTGTGGACGTATGGAAAGTAAAACTAAAATTACTTATTGCATAACTACGTACCACCATATAAAATGTTACAAAAAATTAGGCGAACATGAAAAAGTGGAAATGGTGGATGGGAAAAAGAAACCAAGGGTAAAAAGAACTTTTTGCATTTATCCTATGTTATTATAGAGTATAATTTCAGTTCAAGGATGAGTTTGATCTTAAAACAAAAGTTGAGGGACTATATTGCCCAATTTAAAAGTTGGGGGACGCACTTGACCCTTGGGACAAAGTTGAGAGATCAAAATATCTATTTTGCCATCCTAAAAAGAATGCATCTCTAAGTTTCAACCGAGTCAAACTTTTTTAGCTTGACTAAATTTATAGAAAATATTATTAGCTTTTATAACTCTTAATAGATATATTATAAAATATATTTTAATATAAATTTAATTATAATTATTTGGTACCATAAATAATACTATTATTTTTATAATCAGTCAAAGTTGATTTGTAGTGCACTCTTCTGGGACGGAGAGTGTAAGTATATCTTTACCACTCGTTCATTACCATTACTGTACTTCGCTAGGCATTTCACCTTTGTGAGGACGAGACTGGCTACTTAGTGTTGGGGTTGCACCTCAAACCGATGAGAGATGAGATAGAGTGAGAGAGAGTAAACTAAGTGAGCAAGTAAATAAATAGGCAAAAATCCTTCGGCGTTATGCAAATACATTCACTCCTTTCATATGCATCAAAACATTCATCAAAAATTATCTCACCGCATGAACGCATCATCTTCATGTATGGAAAAGAAAAGAATAGCTTCGATGAGCTAAGAGGCTTATGACCT
The DNA here is from genome assembly GCA_032594955.1 of Panicum miliaceum. Lineage (NCBI taxonomy): Eukaryota > Viridiplantae > Streptophyta > Magnoliopsida > Poales > Poaceae > Panicum > Panicum miliaceum. The sequence continues at coordinate 44,061,644 of CM064062.1, forward strand.
CAATAATGAAGTCGAGTATTGCTTCCTGCACGTAAGGACGAATACCTCGCAAAGAAAGCTAAGGGGTTATCGATCCTAAGGGATACGAAGCCAAAACACCTTTGGCAAAGAAAAAGAAAAGTGCAATAAGCACTAAAAGGCTAAAGGGCTCTCGATCCTGAGGGATATGAAGCCATTCGACAAAAAAAAAGAAAAAAAAAAGAAAAGAAAAAAGCAACAAGCACTTATGTTTATGGATAACTTGGTGAAATGGTCGTCGCACCATTTTATACTTGCTGCAAGCACATCACCTTTTTCATGAACAAACCGTCGAATCAACTTCATTTAAGTTGAAGATTCGACAAAGCTTGGCGCTCAAAGCTTCGCCGTCATCTTCGGATTCGCCCTCGCCATCACGTTCGGCTCGAGAGGCTCGCCGACACCTTCAGCCTCGCCATGACTTCGGCTCGAGGGGCTCGCCGACACCTTCAGCCTCGCCATGACTTCAGCTCGAGGGGCTCGCCGGGACCTTCGGCTTCGCCTCGACTTCGCCTCCGCCGCTACTTCGGCTCGAGGGGCTCGCCAGGACCGTCGGCTTCGCCCTCGACTTCACCTCTGCCGCTACTTCGGCTCGAGAGACTCGCCGATACCTTCGGCCTCGCCATGACTTCGGCTTGAGGGGATCGCCGGGAACTTTCTGCTTCGCCCTCGACTTCACTTCCACCGCTACTTCGGCTCGAGGGGCTCGTCGACACCTTCGGCCTCGCCACGACTCCTGCTCAAGGGGCTTGCCGGGACCTCCGACTTCGCCTCCGACTTCGCCTCCATTATCACCTTCGGCTAGAGTGGCTCGCTGACACCTTCAGCCTCTACTTCAACCTCTACGTCATCTACGTCTACATGCGAAGCTTATCTCACGAGCACCAGCCAAGAGGGGCTGGGGGTGCACTGGAGGACTAGTTTATCTTGGACGATGGAGTCAAGTTCGGCGCTCGTGAGAGAAGACTTCAAGATTAAAGCATGTGCGTACTCTTTTCTCCATACCTTTTTTTCCACTGGGTTTTGGGATGGAGTTTTTAGTGAAGCGCACGTATGCGGGTTGTAAAGGACTCTTCTTGCAACCGAAGTTTGGATTGAGGTTATGCCTCTTTTAACATGGTCAGCTACTCGGTCTCGTTGTGTCAGCCAAGACCAAGTAGCTGAGGGACTACTGTTGGAGGTGCGCCTTAGGCCACCACCTAAGGTAGGGACCCCCTTTGTGTAAAAGAGGCTAAGTTAGGCGGAGCTTGTTTATGAGGTCTAGAGACTTAGTTGGCAGTTGCAGCATCCAGGAACTTGTTTGTAAGTTCCAGGAACTTATTTGTAATAATCAACTCCACCAATGAAATAAATGTAAACAGCCGCCTCCTCCTCGTTGTAAACCCCCTCCCTATAAATAGAGCCTTAGAGGCTGGAGGAGAGAACTTTTACCACTTGCTCACTTGGCTTGTTCTCTCTCACTCTATCTCATCTCTCGTTCTGTTTGGGGTGCAACCCCAACACTTAGCCAGGTCCAGATGGAATCCTGGATCTCTTTACTTCACTAGTTTCGTCTACGGGGACGGGGGTGTCAGCGGTTCCACAGGAAATGCTTCCAGGGCGAGGCTGCGCAGGAAACGCCAGCTGCTGCAGCGCATGCATGCCCATGCAAAAACCAACTTAAATCAGTAACTGAAGTGCATGTACAAAATGTTTGTACCCTTGAAACTTTTACAAGCCTATACAATATGACTGATAGATATATTTTAAGAATGTGTGTTCCAGGAATAATCATCATCATCAATTTACACATTGAACACACTACAATGATGTGTGTCAGATTGCATTTGCACCAGCGCACAAAAAAGGTAGGCTTGGTGACAAATCTTCACAAGGGTTCAATCCGAACTCGGATCACCTATCTAAATTCCTCTGGTCAGTCTTCTCTTGACCGGAAATTTTCGGCCTTTGAGCCATCTTATCCTTTGGTGATGAAGCAGCCTCTACGGTGTCCGACTCAGTCTCAGTGTGTGATGGATAAGGGTTTCCTTCTTCAATAGGCAGCGTCCTCTTGGAGCCCTCAAGAGCAACGCCCAGAACAATGTTGTCTTCGAAAGCTGGACTAGATTCTTTCTTCCGATTAGGCACCGACACGGAACCATCTCCTTGACGTTCAGTGGCCTCAGGTTCCTGTGCCTTCCCTTTACCAGTCTTAGAAGTTGACGTAACAGCATCTGAAGACGGTTTTACTGGTGTCACGTTATCACTCTTGCTGTTCTTCATCCTAGCATCTTCAGTTACCAATTTTTTCTGTTCCTGCTTTTCAGAGTTGCTTACATTACCATTGTCAGGTGAAGTGGATTTGATCTGTACCGAACCATTTGTCTTCCCTTTCTGCTCCTCACGTGATGATACCTGTCGAGGTTTGGCCTTGTCATCACTGATCCTTGCAGATGTATCGATCAGAAGTGGACGGCCACGGGTGCGACTATACATGTCCTCTCCAAAAGGAATGTTATCAAAGTCCGCATTGCAATATGATTTCTGAACCGTTCGAATTTGGGTAGCAAGCCTTGCTTTGTGATGACCAACTATTCTAAGAAGATCCAACATAACAGCTTCCTGTGTTATTCAGAACATAGGAAAATTGTATTAATTATGCTTTAGTATGCCGTGATACCTAGTTATACTAAATGCAACCTAAATCCAGATGATAATTGATTAAAATGTGTGGCATGCTGAAATGGCATCCTAAGCTTCTCCAATGAAATTTTGTCAAGATAGAAAAAGGGCCGAACTCTTGAATAGCTTTATCATGTAAGAAAGTATCAAATATATTGAAGCACAACGCATACAATTCCAAAGCAAACAAAACAGTTCAGAAACCCTGTGAAGTTACATCAATAGGAGAATTCAAGCAAAAACCAAAAACATTGGGCTCAAAGATTCAAACATTAGGACATGCTAATGTAGCCATACAGTTCTATGCATTTATAATTTTCTTTTGGGTGCAAGGATTATGCAGTTTTAAATGGTTATATTTATTTGCTTTTTTATGCCATCTTGGCAACTGCTCAGAACAGTGACACCATATTGGAAGGGAACTGGAAACTCCAAACTGAAATACTTCACTCTGAAAGATCCCACATGCTAGAAATTATGTGCTTAGTTCTGACACCCAATGAGTGAAACCATGAGAGTGACCTACTCCATAAAGGTTCTGCAGACCTGATTAATTATTTGAAGAAAACATGCTAGATAATAATAATCTGACAGAGCATATTTGTTCAGCAGACACCATAAGCCTATGCCCATAGAACATATAACTAGTTCTTGAACGACGAATATGTAGAAATGGATAGACATAATACCTGGACATTGAGATACTCCTCGACATGTGATGTCTTCACAAAACAGGATATGTAAATCTACAAGAAACACATCATAAATAAAATGAGTTGGTGGCCAATAATAAAATCAAAGCAATAGAATGGAGAAAAGTGTAGTATTCTAAGAATGTATACAAATAGATAAATGTGCATTAAACTAGAATATTGACACCAGTTGCATGCAAACAAGTGACCTTTTTATGGGAAATAGAAGGAAAGAAAAAAAAACTACGGGTTCGTGATTTTAGTGCCAGCATTCCATAAAGCAGGCCAACTTAAACATCAGAACAGACTGGACTTCATGCTTAGATTTTGGCAATGAAAATATTCTCTGGAAAAGGTAGGGACCTATTTGGCCTAGGAAGATATCATAAAGCAGGCCAACTTAAACATTAGAACGTAAGGATTTCATGGTGCAATTTTGGCAATGCAAAATGTTTTCTAAAAAAGCTAAGGACCTATTTGGACGGCGGGGGGGGGGGGGGCGCGCCAAATCCTTGGAATTCAGTTTCAACATGCACTAGAAATCACCCACATCTAAACCCCGAAGAAAATAAGACCAGCACATCATCATGTATTAATATGGTTATGTGTTAACCCAGTAGGTAGCTGCCCGAAAGTTAGCACTGCTATCAACTCAAAACCAGAAACATGTACACTGTTCTAGAAACTAGCATCCTGTCCACGACAATTTCCGAAAGGACAAACACAATGAGATGGCCACGCAGAATTAGGTATTTTGCACCGCAAAGGTAAGTTTATTAGGTAACATAAACAGTAAAAAGGCCAAATTTACATCAAAAACAATAAAAAGCCCAAAGATAACAATATAGGGGAGGGAGGTCTTTGGCAGACAGCTCAATAAGGCGACGCCTAAAAAAGATGTACCAGTCCTGATCACAGTTTTTACTGAGGACTGATTGCGCAATGGTATTTTAACAAAAAGATAGAATTATTCAATGTCTAATTACCATAAGTGCTTGATTTTTCGGATCAATTTTCTCAAAAAATACTCTCCTGTGCAGCTTCTGTTGTTCTATGTGCGGATGTTTTGCCAACACTTTCCTCATGTCTGCAACAATAATCTGCCAAAGAAAAATGAAGCATGGATAAGGTTAAACAGACAAGAGATTTGGGTTATGTTACATACTTCATAGTGGTGCTTACCCCAATTTTTCCAGCATCCATGTGGCTTATAGCAAGATAGGTCTTAATACGCCAATGGGTTCTCTGGGTGTTATTCCTTACTATAGAAACTGTAAACTTATGGTTAGGAATGTATATCGCTTCTCGATCATCACCTCTAATAATTGTTGGTGACCACCAACCAACATGCTGAAAATCAAATCACTTTAAGTTAGTGAAACGATTAAATGAAGCATTAACCAGATCTTTTATGGGGATCCAACTGATATTATAGTACATATAAATAAAGCCTTAAGTAATGCTACAAATATTATCATAACCAGATGGTGAAGTTTTCGACCATAAATGCAAGAAACAGAACCAAAGATAGTTGAAACCTAAAATAAGGCACAATAATCCTGACCTCAACAATGCCAGAGATTTCAACACCATCTATCTTTGCATTGATCCATTCATTGACTACAAATGGTCGTGTGGCATTGATCATGACACTCGAGAGGAAGTTAGTGAAAATCTGCAATGAATTATGATAGCTATTAGCACAATAGCAGAAAATAATCTGATCCTATGAGCAGCATGTTTTGTGGTACCTCACGACCAGCAAGTGTAAGCAATACTGTCCCAAAACCTCCAGCAGTTATCCACTTCTGGGTATTGAAACCCAACAATTCCATAAAGAGAGAAACAGCAGCAATCCAAATACCAGTATAAAGAGCTTTCGTGATAAAATCAAATCCCATCTGCTGCAAACAAACTTGCATAAGTGATACGGCAAAATGAAAAAAAATGATAAAAATGTATTATGCGGTAAGGATATTAAAATTTAGAAGAATATCTTGACTTTATTACTTATTTGTAGATTTGGTAAGATTAAATATCATATACTCATATCAGACACTCAGAAGTCGAGCAAATAGTGAGTGTGGGCTGCTAGCGAGTAAATGTTGGCATCAAATTTTGTGATTCAAATACACAAGTGAGTGTGGGCCCTAGTGAATAAAGAGAAGTAAATTGCTAACGAAGAAAAGGTATGGTTCAAAGAACTATGGTAGATACCAAAATTTACTTATTATAATACAAGGATCTTACATTTCTTGTATCATTGGGATTACGCATGTCCACGAGAAACTTCTGTACCTGCTGAATCACACTAAAAGAAGGAAAATTATATCAGTTTAAAAAATAAAAAAACTGAACAGAAAGAAACCAACTCAATCATACAAGGCAAGAGAATATAAAACATAATGGCACCTTTAAGATAATGCAAATCATGGTAGCAATCACTAATGTTGATCTCCAGATCTTTCTATTGCAACACATGAAAGACCATTGTAACTAATTCCTCGGTTCATTGCTAAACAATGTTGAAATTACTCCCTCAAATCACAAATATAAGTAGTTTTAGATTTGTCCAAGTCAAACTATTTTGTAGCTTTGACCATTAATAGCTAAAAATACAAATAGGTTTGGAACATAAGGTTGACGCTACTAGATTCATCATGATCTAAATTGTAGTCTCCAGCATGTGCTTTTGCAATTGACACAGCTAACTTGACTCCTGAGTACTTGACCATAAACTATCGAGATATGCTGTTATCGGCTTGAAGGCTTTGCCACTAGTTTGAAGTAGCTTACATGAGCGTGATTTAATCGATAAAGTTGCAACTTACAAACAACACCTGAAGTTTTTCATAGAATGTAGTATCTGCACCTTGTCAGAATATAAGCAACAGCCAGGACAGTTGATAATGATCTCACAAAAGTTATCAGGCGCGTTTTCACAGCTTGGCTTGCTGCTGAAGGCAACACAACTGGATCCAAACCCCTGTAAGACGTTGCATTGACAAAGAAAGATAAATAACAGAAAACAAAAACTAAGCAAAAGTATTAAATCCCATTTGGACCACATTAATTTGGCAGGAATTGTAGGTAGTGCAATTCCTATAGGAAACAGGAAGAATCCAACATTACAAAGAGTCCAAAGCATTAAAACAATGAAATATCAAGCAGATAGGGTTACCACTGCAGAAAGCAACTATTATAATATGGTGGAGCTATACCTGCAGATTAGTGTTGCTCCTGTCCAGAGAAGTAGAGGTTGAAGGTATGACGAAGAAACTAAATAAGTACGGCTCTTCTTCCAGTTGCCTCCATGCTGCAAGGTCCATTATGTGTTGCCATATATTTAGCTAGCCCAGTATATAATCATATAAATATGGTTGCATGTAATAGAAGCATACATCAAAACGGTTTCTAATATCCCGCATTAGAGGCAGAAAACCCCATAGAGCAAATACAATAATTCCAACCGCAGGGAACACAAGCGAAGTAGCAGGATTTGCAAGTAAAGTATCACATGACCTGTCAAGGGGGAAAAAAGTAATTACTAAAAAGATATGAACTGCAAACTCGATATAGCAATGAACAGTTTTCAAGTAAATAAAATGCTTCACATCTCTGAAACTTTCAGATTTTTTTTATAATGGACAACACGCTTCTACAGAAATGGGTACAATGGTACCACCGTATCATTGCCATGGACATATTTGCATTTTCACTAAAATTAAAGGAGACAATTTCAAGCGTTAACCTAATGGATTTGCATACAGTGTCATAGTAATAATCTCAAGAAAGAATAAGCCAGAAACAAATAGTCAATTTAAACTGCCTAAGGAATGTAGCCAGTGTAAGAGCATGATCAGGTTTAAAACTGTAGTTCTATTAAATTAGCTACCAACTATATAATCTAACAAATGCGTAGAGTTATTGAGTAATCCATAACTTACTTTAGAAATGAAAAATTAAAAAGATACCCCAATACCATGACATATATGCGCCACATATGCCAAAACATCAAATTTTGTACCATTGCTGTTTTATTATCTAACTTGAACAGGTAATCACCCTACTGAATGCAAATTTTCCTATGCTCCCCTTACCAACATAATGTAAAAATACTAAGTTACCAACGCATGGTACTACATACATTAGATAGTTGTTCTTCTCCAATGTCTAGTCACTTGCTGACACAAGAAAATGGTAGGATCCAAATTACCATCTTTGGATGCCAAGAACTATCTAAGCATTCAGAAACTTCATATGTAAAGAATGGTACAAGGAGAACTACCTAGCCAGTGCTAATGATGCGCTCTTGATAAGAGGATTTTCCTGCAAAGGAACTGGCAAGGCAAAAGACCTAAAGCCCAAAGATCTATATCTATTAGGAACATAAGGCATGAGCCTGTAGTTACTCTCCAACACATTATGACCCCAATAGTCTTGTCGCTGCAAAGACAGAAACAAATAAAATAACAACATGAGTTACTATGTAAGATCTGCAACAGTGGGGCATAATCAGTGTACTTTTTAATCGGTATAACTTGACACCATGATTCTAAAAAAGATTTGTCCAGCTGGACACCCACACCAGTGTTGAATTCCAACCCCTTTGCTGAGTCAGACACCCACACCCGAATCAGACTCTGACACCCACAGCCATGTCCAAGCAACAATAATATCATGGAATAAATCTTGGAACCAATGGCAACACTCAAGTTAGGATGGAAGTAAGAGAAGGCTGTGGATTACACATTATATTATGAGGGATAAAGTATGTCAAAAGTTTTGGTTCTACAGTCTTTGATACCTAATTCTAAGTTTTATGGTTTCAGTCTCCAAGGCGCACATCTGAAAATAATGCTGTTGATAAAACTGTAAAATACAATGTTGTAAAGTAGTTTTAGCAATGAAAGTGCAAATGTCGTTTTCATAAGGCCAACAAATTTTTACTCCACACTTTCCCCAAGTTATGTATGGAGAGACATAGTGGAGTATGATTTTATAAACAGCATTGTTGCTTAATGAAGCATGTGTGATGGACTGATGGATGGCAGCACAGATAAATACACAACAATTATCAACATCAGTTTTCTCATTTCTTAACCTATCAACAAATATGATGAAGTATATTTTATGTAACCGATTGATCAAAAGGCACGCAGATAAGCATTTAGTTCAAAGAAAAACATTTACATCCAAAAGCAGCAACATATTGCTCAACTTTATTTCCTAGTGAGTATGCCTAATGCCTTTTGATATTCTGAGTGGCTGTGTGCTCTATACAACTCAAACCAAATATACTCAAATGCCTCATTCTGTAGGAAGGATAGATTGTGTATAATCGTGGGTTGTATTGCATTGAGCCTTGAGGGCGAATATATAGGGGGGGGGGGGGGGGGGGGGGGGGGTGGAGATGGCTCCCGAGATATTTCCTATACAACCAAATATACTCAACACATTCTTTTGGAATTTGGAATAGATTTAAAATTGATCAGCAAATATTTCAAAATAAAAGTAGTTTTGAAAAATAATATCATGATATACGCGGAGTTATCTGTTACAAATACATGAAAGAAAAAGAGGTAATGGTTAATTCCTTAATTCTTCTGTCAAAACATACACACACTTGGAAGAACCATTTGCTACAGCTAAACTGACTGTACTTCAAATTTTGAAAACAAAAGAAAGGTGACAAAAAAGGGTAAATGAACAGTTACATGTCTTATGACAGAGCATGAAGAAGCATCCCTAGTCACTAACCCCTTCCAAAATTGGTCTTAGATTTCAAAAAAAAAAATGGTTTTAGAATGAATGAACTGTGCTGTTAGCTTAACTGTTGAAAAGAAAGAAAGCATACATCAGCAATTGAAGGAAACGAAGTGGATGACAAGGGAAGAGAACTCCTCATCTGATGGCTCTGAGCAAAACAAAAGTGAGAGAGCTCATGAAACAATAACAAAAAAGACTGAGCAGCAAGAAAATCAGCAAGCAATATGTACCCTAAATTTGTTCCTTTGGAAAAATATGTGAGAAGCAGGCAGCCTTAGGAACAGCTGGGATGTCAATCCAACCGCCATCTCAAGGAAAACTCAAATCGAATGAAATTCACAATTCACATCCGGTGGACACAGTCTTCTATCTGTCACTGATGTGTCACATGTGCTAGCTTCCCCTGAAATGTAAAAACCAATTAGAACAGGTGAGTTTCTGAACTGGTACCTTATGTGTATATCACAACTTCATTTGTTACTTATATGATCTTAGTTCAGAGTATAAAGTATTTGGTTCCGCTTGCAGAGATGTAGCATGAGCTGACACAATGGCCATGGCGGGGCAGAGACTAGGTACTTATCAAAACTATTAAGGGACTCAGAAATTCACTATATGCAACCACTGAACAAAGATAAAAGCTGAAACTTCAATACCACTTATTTTGGTGGAAATAGGTAATCTTGGCCATTTGATAATTACACCCTCAGGTCCTCAGGTAGGATAATCCCACAAAATCACCGTTAATACAATGGCATTGTGGGGACAAAAAGACAAAGAAGTAATGTGTGTATGTCTGCTTTTGTCAAATTCGTTTATCCGTAATACTTAAAACAATGGAGTTGGTGGTCATGGTGTGCCTGCCATCACCAGTTCACCACCACTCTGCCCCTGTACTTTGTCTTTTTTACCCACCCTTGCACCTAAGTGTGATCATTGGGAATTTATTTGTTGTCTTATTTCATTTGCATACAACAGGAACTATCTATGTGTTCTCATTTGGCCCATGCGTTGCAATGGCACAACAAATCCAAAAATTTCATGTAGATAGTTAAGGCCATGTGCAACTGAATCTAGACATTGTTTTTTAATATCAGCTATTGACAAAGATGCATGCTCAAATTAGCTTACAACCTACATTATTCTACTTAGTGTTATAACGATCGTCCAATCGAACCTACTCGACATGGCACCGATAAGGTCCTGATCGGGCGATTAGTCGCGATTAATCGGGCGATAAGTCCGACTAATCGGGGTTCTACCTAGTCGCCTCAGTACCGACTAGGACGACTAATCGTGATTAATCGCGATTAGTCGGACGACTGAATAACGTACTACTACCTGACTCAGGGCCAGCACCAGCAGAAATCATTTGAATGAACTCTAATTCAGAAATGGCACACGATAAGCATGATGTCTCCCTCCCTCTCTCCCTCTCCCTCTCCCTCCCTCTACAGTCTACACAGAAACACGGTATCCCTCTCTACACAGGAAAACCTCTATCTATCTCTACACTGCAAACCTTATATTATAGAAGGCAAATTTAACAAGCATGATTATTTTGGTTTTGACACCTGTAGTGCTTTAACTACACCACCTTGCTTGATGTAGAAAGACACCATACAACAATAACAGCAGGTTAGTTTTGCTAACTTTTAAGAAATGAGATTCCAGACTTAAGAGTCACAGAACTGGTTCCGATCAGGATTGGCTAAAATTATTCCGAGCATGCAGTAAGCCAGCAACTAGAAGCTAGGCTGCTAATGTACGAAACTGAGATGCAAAATTTGGCTAGATTTTGTGGCTCCCTGTATTTGTAAACAACATGCTCATTTCCTGACACCACATGAGCTAAGCACCACTAAGCCAGTTGACTTCTATTTGTGCAGGAGAACATGGTCAACTTAACATCAGCAGAGGAACTAATGTGATGACTCTTATGAGGTCGCCTAATCTAGAAAGCCACCAAGGATGCCGCTTCACGGCCTGAGTAAATTATCCAGAAGGAGGCTGTGTTGCTACAATTGGCAGCTGAACTCTCCTCCCTCCAGTGTCAACATCACTTCCTACCAACTAGTTGTGCATGCAATTCTTGTAACAAATCACTTCCTAACAACTCAAATAGAAGTATAGAATACAAATTAACTCGCATTGACAACAGAAATGCACGCCAAAATCTGTTATCGTCAGTTCATAAGTTTTTCAAAATTGCCACAAGCACATTGATTTAGGGAATCGAGGGCGGCCTCACCTCGCCTCGCGGACAGAGGAATTTGCTGTAGGGGTAGGGAGATGGGAAGCCTTCGGCCCCTTGCTCCTTGCGGCTGGGACGGACGGTGAAGATGGGGGTTTCGCTCGGGGAGAGAGCCAGCGACGGGGGAGCGGAGATCGCCGGCCTGAGGACGTGCAGAGCGGAGGAATGCCAAGGACACCGACGTCTCGTCCGGACCCGGTCGGAGGTGGGGGATGCAGGCGGCGCTAGGAAACACAAACCGCCACGGTGTCGCGGGAGAGGAGGCGCGGTCGGGGTTGGCGGCGACGGCGAGTCGGGGTTGGAGGGGACCGGAGATGGGGAGGCTATGGGGAATTTTTCTGTTTCTCGGGGGCTATTTTTACGTAGCGACCGCGGACTTTTGGGCAAGCTTGGCAGAATGGCAGAAGCTTCTCCGCCGTGTTTTGCACGTGGATAACTTAAAAAAAAAAACTTGTAATTCTGCTTCCGATTGCATCACAGTTTTTCTTGCCACGACAACATCTTTTTTCAGAATAAGATCACTTAGCAAGACTAGATGATACTAGTATTTTATGAAAGATTTCTAATTGTACCATGATATCTTCCATCATGATGTCCAGTCCTTGATCTTTCTTTTTTTCTTTTGAAAGGACCAGCCCTTGGTCTTGATTCCTGATGCTGTCTCCTGGCTTTGTTGTTTGTCAAACTGCCATGGATCATGGATGTGCATGGCAAAGATTGTAGTCATTCGAATTCGAGTGCTAATTAAGTGACGCCTTTTGTTAGCCAAAAGCTAAACGAAGAGGAGAGACTCTCCTTCGAGAGTATCTCGAAAGCCTTTTGTACACAAGAAAATAATTGTACTGTATGAAAAGGGCAACTATTTTTTTTTTATTTTTTAACTTACAATAGAAAATAATTGTACTGTATAAAAAGGTAACATAATTATTTTTATTATTTTTTTAATCTACAGTAGAAAATAATTGTTCCGCGAGAAAAGGTAATAAATTGTACTGCGAGAAAAATAACATAACCATTTGTTACTTTTTTAAACCTAAAGGAGGAAATAATTGTACAGCGAGAAAAAGTAATATATTCATTTTGTTACTTTATTAAATCTACGAAATTTTTAACTTAAAGGGGGAAATAATTGTACAACGAGAAAAAATAATATATTTATTTGATTACTTTCTTAGATCTACAGAAGAAAGAAGAAAGTAACTGCACTACGAGAAAAAATAACACAACATACTCCACTTAGTTGTGTCCTTTTGTTAGATGTGTTTCATTGGAAGAGGTAACAAGGAAATGCCAATGATCCTTCCATTCTAAAACATCTCATGTGCTCCCTAGGGATGAAAGCGGTCGGGAACGGTCGGGAAAAAGGTCCAATCACTTTTGGTTTCATATTTTTATACGGGATCGGAAACGAAATCGGAAAAGCTCGGTCGGAAATACGAAATCGGATATACGGAATATCGGAAACGAAGCAATTCGGTCGGAAGCATGTCGGTAACGGTCGGGAATCGATAATTAAAAGCGGGAACGACAAACTAGGTACAACTCAAACAACAAGGACAACTAACTATGATACTAAAAACTACCAAGTGCATAGTATTAGTAGATATCACATAGCAAATATGTGTACATTTTAACAAGTTATTTGAACAATACTTTGTTTTTAATAAATCATAAGAAATGTATGTATTTTAGAAATCAATAAATAATTTTGAGAAAGAAATAAAAGAACTAGAAAGCAAAAGAAAAAAGAAACACTTGCTGAAATTTCTCTTACCTTGAATCTCCCACACCCAATCACTGTCTCCCTTCTTAGTTGCATTAGGCCTGCCGAAATGGCCCAAGCAGAAGTGCAGTGGTGCAGCAGAAGCAAAGCACCGCAGGCCCGCATGCGTTGGTGTTTAGTCCCATATCGGCACGGGAGGCACGCATTGAGAGGCAAGGCAGCTCTATATAACATGGCTCCACTGCGCTGTGCTGGATTCACAGTCTAGAGAAAAAAATGGGAATTTCCCGAGAAATTAAACGGGAATATCCTGAGTAAAAACAGGATCCGCAAATCTGGTCGGGAAAAGGCTCAAACCGTTTCCGTTCCTGATTTCGCTGTGTTTTCCCGTTTTTCTTCCCAATTTCGGATTTTCCTGCGAATACGGTATTCGATCGGTAAATGCAGCGTTTTTCTTCCCGATTTCGGATTTTCCTGCGAATACGGTATTCGATCGGTAAATGCAGTATACGGTGTTGGTTGGTATGGGATTTTTCCATTCCTACTTTCATCTCTAGAGATTTTCCCGTTCCTACTTTCATCCCTGGTGCTCCCACCTCCTCCCATGCTCTCTGCTCCCATTTTCAAAAGGCACATGAAAATGTGCATGAAATAATTATCCAAAAATATAGGTGGGTAGACGATGCAAAGGTGCATGTTCAAGCATAATTTGAGAACAAACGAAAATATGTGTCAGGAGAAAAAAAAAAGCGAAAATCAGCATGTTTATTGGATCGGGTATACTATTCATGTAAATCCACAACCCACAACTATTGATAGGCTGATTTGTCTTTTTTGCTTCTTCTTGCACAGAACTCTTTTCATCCCTATTTTTTTGGATGAGCATGCACATTTTTATCATCTACCCATTTATATTTTTTGGATGATTTTTTCATGCATTTTTTTTTTGCGAACGGAGATGGGATTATATTGCACAGTAAAGCACAGTACAAGCCCATTTTACAAAGAAACCCCTGGACTTAAGATGAATTACAAAGCACGCACACAGGAGCCCTTTCTTCCTCAGCTCCGGCGACCACCGCTTCCCGTCGCACCTCCCGTAGAGGACGCCCAGAAGAGAAGCAGAAGGACCGGTGCAAGAACCACAAGAGCAAGATTCACAAGTCTTCACCAGAACACAGCTCCAAGCATTGGAAAGTGCCGCAAGAGCAGACGCCGCCGAACCACCTCGACGACGAGTTAAGAGCGCTGAACGACCATCGGCGCTGTCGTCCCGGTGATGACAAGGGAAGAGGGCCCCCAGATCCGCCATCATCGAGCTCGATGCAAGCAAATCAAATACCCAAGCCGCAGGCATCTCCACCACGGAAGATAACCCGGCAGAAAAGAAATCCCATCCGAACGCACATCGAAGGGAAACAAACAACTTCACAGCCCAAGCGACGAGGCCACCCTCACCGGAATTGGAGCGGAGGAGCAAAAGCTTCGCCGCCGTGTCGTCATCCCTCCAGAGAATTCCGACGCCGACGAAGAGAGAGGAGTCCCCGGGCGGCGACACCACCATGGGACAACTTATTCTAACCCTAGACTAGAGGCTAACCTAGACCTAGAAACTGTACAGGTACCCGGTCGATTCGGCTTCCCCTCCCTCTCCGGCGCCGACGAGGTCGCCGGAGAGGAGGGGGAAGCGGGCGAATCAAGCCGGAACCACGAAGTCGCCTTCCACCGCCGCTCCTTACTGTAGCAAAGGGGAAAAAAGGAAGGGTCGAGACTCTCTACCTCACATTTGATTTTTTTCATGCATATTATCATGTACATTTTGGAAATAGGAGCAGAGTATGGGAGGAGGTGGGAGCACAGCAGACGTTCTCGTTCCGTTCTAGTTTCTTTGTCACGACGTTAGATGATGCATATACTGAAAATAAGGAATTAACATGCAGAAACCGGTGGAACAAATTTTATTCATTTGTTAGAGGGCAGCTGTCAAAATGTGAAACAATCTGAACAGGATACATTGAAACTTCCATAATTCCTCAAAATTTAGATCTGATAACTACACCCAACCATGCTTCTTCTACTTACCAAACCCGTTATCCCCTGTCACACATTAGCAAGAAGCATGCCCCTTTGTTAACAACATTTCTCTTCTTACCTGACCAAAGGAAAGAAACAATGCAACAAGCAAATACGAACCGAAGAACAAACTCTTCAATCGAACACAATTTTAATAAATCCAATTCGAAACTTTAAGATCCAAATTGTATTTCCAAATTTTGGATCCTACATACCTGACTCAACCAAAACAAAAAAAAATGGACAAATCACTCAATCATGGTGTCAGACACTCATCAGCTTGGCCCTCTACACCGACGGATCGGCCGGCGGACTCGAAGCCTGAGCTATCAGAGCGAGAGAGTCCACGAGTCCATCTGCTACACGTCGATCGTGCACGAACACGAGGGCTCGAGTCGAGTCGTCACTACACGCGCGACACGTGTCCAGCCAAACGCGTCCTCCGTGCGCACGGGGCGGCGGCGCTCGCTCCTCCCGACCGATCCTCGCGGCCACGACCGGGCCGCCGTAGCCGATGGCCGCCAGATCTGGTGAAACCGCCGTCGCGGATGGCTCGCTCGCCGCCTCCCCCGATCCCCACTCGCCCCACCTCCTCCTTTATAAGCACGAGCCCGGGAGCCTGGACTGACGCGCACTGCTCCTTGGACTCGGCCGCGCCCGCCCGCATCGGCCCGTGATCTCTCTCCCTCGGGCAGCCCCTGCCTGCCGTGCGGTGCGGGCAATGGAAGCCAGCGGATCCACGCGCCCCCGCGCCGCCCTCCTCGTCTTGCTGTGCTCGCTGCTGCTGACCCCGGCGGCGGCCGTCGGAAAGGCGGCGCCGTATGTCGTGTACCTCGGCGAACACCCGCGCCGCGACGGCGTGTTGTCGCCGGAGGAGGCGTCCCGGAGGGCCGCCGACGCGCACCGCGACCTCCTCGCCGCCGTCCTGGGGGAGTAAGTGCGCCGTCCACGCTTCCATTACTGCTCCATACATTTCTTGAGGTCGGGAAGAGCTGGAACTCTCTGACCAACCTTGTCGATGCAATGCAGCAGGGAGAAGGCGCGCGAGGCCATCTTCTACTCGTACACCAAGCACATCAACGGCTTCGCCGCCACCCTCGAGCCCGGCGACGCCGCCGAGATCGCGAGTGAGTGCCTGAGTGCGCCGCCCACTGGCCACCCATGATCACCACCTCCCTCTCAACTCTCAAATGTCTGGTCGTTCTTGCATTCCAGATTACCCCGGCGTGGTGTCGGTGTTCCCGAACAGGGGCCGCAAGCTGCAGACGACGAGGTCGTGGCAGTTCATGAGGCTCGAGAGGGACGGCGCCGTCCCGCCGTGGTCCGCCTGGGAGACGGCCAGGTACGGCGAGGACACCATCATCGGGAACCTCGACTCAGGTAAGTTCGTCGTCAGAAACAATTTGTGTTCTCTTTAATTTACTCACACATCGCGAGTTGCATCTCATCATTTCATCTTGTTTTGTCCCCTCTGTGATGTGATGAAGGCGTGTGGCCGGAGTCCAAGAGCTTCGGCGAGGGCGAAATGGGCCCCATCCCGGACGACTGGAAGGGCATCTGCCAGAACGAGCACGACGCCACCTTTCATTGCAACAGGTCGGTCGGTTCAGCTCACAGATTTAGATTTTCGCAGCCAGATCAACGTGCAGCGCAGCGCAGGCATGGTGATCCAACTCTACGTATCGTTGTTCACCAGCAAGCTCATCGGCGCGCGCTACTTCAACAAGGGCTACGAGGCGGCCGCCGGGAAGCCCGTCGACGACGCGCTCAAGACGCCGCGCGACGAGAATGGGCACGGCACGCACACGCTGTCCACGGCGGGGGGCGCGGCGGTGCGCGGCGCGTCCGCGTTCGGGTACGGCGGCGGCACGGCGCGCGGGGGCGCCCCGCGCGCGCGCGTCGCGGCCTACCGCGTCTGCTTCCGCCCCATCAACGGCAGCGAGTGCTTCGACGCCGACGTCCTCGCGGGCTTCGAGGCCGCCATCGCCGACGGCGTGCACGTCATCTCGGCCTCCGTCGGCGGCAACGCCACCGATTACCTCGACGACGACGTCGTCGCCATCGGGTCGCTCCACGCCGTCAAGGCCGGCGTCACCGTCGTCTGCTCCGCCAGCAACTCCGGCCCGGACCCCGGCACCGTCACCAACGTCGCGCCGTGGATCCTCACCGTCGCCGCGAGCTCCACCGACAGGGAGTTCCCGGCCTTCGCCGTCTTCAACCGCACGCGGATCCAGGTGCGCCGTGCGCGCACGCGCTTTCAACCATGCGCACCTGAGGCAACTTCGAGTTCTTGATTTCTTCCATGGATCTCCTGTTCCAGGGCCGGAGCCTCTCGGAGAGGTGGCTCCACGGGAGAGGCTTCTACATCATCATCAACGGCGCAGAGGCCACAGCTCCTGGCAGCACGCAGAAAGACGCGTAAGAACAAATCTTGCTGCATGCTCTCTGGAACCAGGCGTGCCTGCTGGGGTCGCTGGACCCGGAGAAGGCGAGGGGGAAGATCGTGGTGTGCGTGCGAGGGGCCATCACGAGGGTGGAGAAGGGCGAGGCCGTGCGCCGCGCCGGCGGCGCCGCCATGATCCTCGTCAACGACGAGGTCTCCGGAAACGACCTCCACGCCGACCCGCACGTGCTCCCGGCAGTGCACATCTCGTACGACGACGGGCTCATTCTCTCGGACTACATCAACAACAGCAAGTAAGCCACTAGCTCGTTAGTCGCGGAAAACTTGATTGATTTTTTCTTTGTTGTCTGCAAAAGAAATGTTCAGTACTCCTAAAGAGCGCCATTGCTTTGCCGAAACTGCTGTTGATCTGAGCCGGGTGTGTTCGTGCAAGGGTGTAAGCAGCGAACGATCAGAGATAACCCGGAGCCTCGATCGGAATCAAGACGTGAGAAATCAGGATCGAATTTGGGTCGGAACGAGGACAGCTTCCTGTTCCACTTTACTTCTTAATTTTTGTTCATGTCTCTCACGAGTTCAGCTGCCCGCTTATAGCTGGGCGATCAGTTGGCCTCGGGCCCACATTACAGACACGCGATACAAAACGTGAATAGAAAAGTAAACGACGTCGATGGCGTAAACTTCCTTGCCGTCTCCTTCAGGCTGATGTTGTGGACGTCTGGGCCATGACAGGCGCCCCCCCTTGAGAATCGGCTTGACCCCAAGCCAGCGCATCCGGAAATGTCTTCTTGAGTACATAGTAATCTTCCCATGTAGCAGAAGTCGCTGGAAGTCTGGACCATTTGATCCGCACCTGTGGAACAGCTGTGTTACCTTTCTTAACCAAGCGCCGTTCCAGAATCGCCTCCGGTTCAGTAGGATAAGATGTCAGATTAGGCAGCTTCATGATATCTGAATACACCGGGGTATGATCAGGAGTAAACTGCTTCAATTGTGAAACGTGGAACACATTGTGGATCTTGCTCTCAGATGGTAGGTTCAGTTGGTAAGCAGCAGCACCCACCTTGTCCAGAATTTCAAAAGGGCCAAAGTATTTGTAAGAGAGTTTGGGATATGGACGATTCACAACTGAATTCTGGGCATAAGGCTGAAGTTTCGGTAACACTTTGTCACCCACCAAGAAGTTCCTGTCCACTCTGTGCTTATCAGTTTGCAGTTTCATACGGTTCTGAGCAATAGTCAGTTGTTGTTTGAGCAATTCAGTGTGAGCCTCACGGTCCTGAAGGATATCACTGACAGTGGCTTCTAAAGATGTCGAATCACCACTGACTGAGATGATGCCCAAGTTGGGTTCATAGCCATATAGAGCCTTAAAAGGAGAGCACCCTAGGGTAGAATGAAAAGAGGAATTATACCACAATTCGGCTAAGGGTAGCCAAGCTTTCCACTGTAAGGGAGATTGTTGCACAGAACATCTCAAGTACATTTCCAAACACTGATTGACTCGCTCAGTTTGGCCGTCTGTTTGAGGATGGTTAAATAATCCTTGTCACACAATGCTCAAAAAGACCCTATCCCTATCAGAGACCATAGTCTTAGGGACCCCATGTAGTTTCACCACTGAATCCAACAATAATTTAGCCACTTGGGAAGCTGTAAAGGGATGTTTCAAGGCCAAAAAATGTGCATACTTAGTGAATCGATCCACCACCACCAGAATCACATTGCTGCAAGCAGAAGTTGGTAATCCTTCAATGAAATCAAGTGAAATATCTTGCCAAGCCCCTTCAGGAATTGGAAGTCGTTGAAGAAGGCCTGCAGGGTGAGTGAGCTCTGCTTGGCCTGTTGCCAGATAACACACTGCTTAATAAAATCCTCAACATCTTGCTTTAATCCCTTCCACTGAAATAGATTTTTGACTTTGTAGTATGTGGACTGAATCCCAGAATGGCCTCCTATTGGACTGGCATGCAGAGCAGCAATCACCTTAGTCCTCAGAGCTGATTTGTTGGCAATCCAGATATGCTTCATGTGTTTGATGATGCCATTCTCCAAAGAATATGTCAAGGGCGTCGTTCCCTAGGGTAGCTGGCCCTCGACTACGGAGTTCGTAGCCTCGGTCCGTCGTCTTCTCCAGCGAGGTTTCCCTGGCCGCAGGCTTAGTTGAGATGTAGGTGGGAGATTAGATTGATAATTCTTTCTTACCTCCTCCACGTACTGTTACATGAATATATATATGGCCTGAGGCCTTCCAATCCTTTCTAACTTAGGAAACTAATAAAATAGGAAAACCTAACTTTACTAAACTTAGGATACTAAAAATAGGAAACTAATCTCTAGCCACCCGTGGTAGTTTCCTTCTGCTTGACGACCTGTGCGCCTGCTGCGCATGCAGCAGCGCCCTCCGCCGCGCGGCGCACATCACGATCCCGCCGGCGCCTGACATACGTCCGCCCGACCATGACATCTCTCCCCCTGTCGAGGAGCAGCTTGTCCCCGAGCTGGAAATCCGGATACTTGGCGCGGAACGGCTCGACGTCTTCCTAGGTTGCTGATCCTACTGACTCGCCCTTCCACTGGACAACAACTTGCTGCACTCCTCGCGCCACACGGAAGCGCACAGCGCTCTCCGGCACTGGGGCAATGGCGCCATGATGCAGGGTTGGCAAAGGCGGAGGGGCGTCCGGCGTCGGCCCATGAAACTTCTTGAGCAGCCCCACATGGAACACGTCGTGGATGCGAGCGCCAGGCGGTAAGGCGAGGCGGACAGCGACATCGTTGATCAGCTCGAAGACGCGATACGGTCTAAAGAACCGTGGCTTGAGCTTGCCGGACACAGCCTGTGGCAGCGATGATGCTGCCCGGTGCCGGAGGCGGAGAAGCGCCCAATCTCCGACTTGGTACTCGACGTGGCGGTGCACCTTGTCATAGTGCAGCTTTTGCGTTGCCTGAGCTTGCTCCAGCCGGTGGCGAACGTCAGATAGGAACTCTTCACGCTCCTCCATGCTCTTGGCGACAGCAGCCACCCTCGTCTCCCCCGGCTCATACGACCGGATAGAAGGCGGATCGCGGCCGTACACGACGCGAAAAGGCGTGCTCCGCAGTGAAGTCTGATAGGCTGTGTTGAAGATGAATTCCGCCCATGGGAGCCAGCGGAGCCACTGGCGCGGCCTGTCCCCCGTAATGCACCTCAAGTACATGATGATGACGCGGTTGGCAGCCTCTGATTGCCCATCGGACTGTGGGTGGAACGCCGTTGTCATGTGCAACTTTGTGCCCATGAGACGCATCAGCTCCTGCCAGAACTTCGATGTGAAGACCGGGTCCCTGTCCGACACCATGGACTGGGGCACACCGTGTAGTCGTACAATGTCGGTAAAGAAGGCCTGCGCGACGGACTCGGCGGAGTACGGGTGTGCCAGGGGGATGAAGTGGCAGTACTTGCTGAACCTGTCCACCACGGTTAGTATAACAGATTTTCCGTGGACCTTGGGCAGCGCTTCCACAAAGTCGAGGGCGATGTCGGTCCAAACGCCCTGAGGGACGGGCAGGGGTAGCAGGAGGCCAGCCGAGTGCAAGTGCTCGGACTTGTACCGCTGACAAACGACGCACGAGCGCACCAAGTCTTGTACGAGTTGTTTCATTTTAGGAAAATGGAAGTCCCGCTGCAGGCGGTGCAGCGTGCGCTGAACCCCTTCATGGCCCTCCTCGTGGACTGCTGACATGATTTCCTGGAGCAAGGGAGAGGCTGGCGGGATGTAGAGCTGCCCAGCAAACTGGATGAGGCCATCGGTCACCGACCAGGGAGCCCCGCGGGTGCCGCTGCTGATGTCATCCTGGAGGGCAACAAGGGCTGGGTCGGTGTGTTGTGCTTGCCGAAGACGATCGATGAGGTCG
This sequence comes from Panicum miliaceum, assembly GCA_032594955.1. Taxonomy (NCBI): domain Eukaryota; kingdom Viridiplantae; phylum Streptophyta; class Magnoliopsida; order Poales; family Poaceae; genus Panicum; species Panicum miliaceum. The sequence continues at coordinate 44,083,135 of CM064062.1, forward strand.
AAGCGCGGGGAGGAGATCGCCAGAAACGCCCCCTCCTCTGTGTCACACCTGGACAGCGCGTCGGCCACAACGTTCGTGGCGCCCGACTTGTATTCCACGGTGAAGTCGAAGCCCAGCAGCTTGCCCACCCAATGGTGTTGCGGGATGGTGGCCAAGCGCTGGTCCAGCAGGTACTTCAAGCTGTAGTGGTCCGTCCTGATGAGGAAGCGACGGCCCCAGAGATATGGTCTCCAGTGGCGGACGGCATGGACCAGGCCGATGAGCTCCCGCTCGTAGGCGGCAAGGGCGCGGTGACGGGGCGCGATGGCCCTGCTGAAAAAAGCGATCGGGTGTCCCTCCTAGACGAGGACTGCCCCAAAACCATGGGACGAGGCGTCGCACTCAACGACGAAGATCTTGGAGAAGTCCAGCATGGCCAATATGGGTGTCGTGGTGACCGCAGCTTTGAGCGCGCCAAAGGCCGCCGCAGCCTCCGCGCCCCAAGAGAAGCCGTCCTTCTTGAGGAGGGCGGTCAGTGGCGCTGCGACGGAGCTGTAGTTGTGGACGAATTTGCGGTAGTAGCCCGCCAAGCCGAGGAAGCCGCGCACCGCGCGCGCCGAGCGAGGAACCGGCCAGTCGTGAATGGTCTGGACCTTGGCTGGATCCATGGCGACGCCAGCCTCCGATATGATGTGGCCGAGGTAGGAGATGGAGGTGACGCCGAACGCGCATTTGGAGCGCTTGACGAAGAGGTGTTGGCGGCGTAGCTCGGCGAGGACGACGCGCAGATGACGAAGGTGATCCGCCCAAGACTTACTGTAGATCAAAATGTCGTCAAAGAAAACAAGAACAAATCGACGGAGGAACGGCCTCAGTACATCATTCATGAGTGCCTGGAATGTTGCCGGAGCGTTGCACAACCCGAACGGCATGACCAAGAACTTGTAGAGGCCGTCGTGGGTGCGGAACGCCGTCTTGTGGATGTCCTCCGGACGCATGCGCACCTGATGGTACCCGGAACGCAAGTCCAGCTTGGAGAAGAACCGTGCCCCGTGGAGCTCGTCGAGCAGCTCGTCGAGGACCGGTATCGGGAACATGTCCTTCACCGTGAGCGCGTTCAATGCGCGGTAGTCGACGCAGAACCTCCACGACCCGTCCGGTTTCTTGACGAGGAGGACTGGGGAGGAGAACGCCGAGTCGCTGCGGCGAACGATGCCCTGTTCGATCATCGTAGCGCACTGCCGCTCGAGTTCATCTTTATGGGCCGCCGGGTACCTGTACGAGCGCACCGCCACCGGCGCGACGTCGGGCTTGAGGACGATATGGTGATCCCGAGCGCGCGCTGGCGGCAAGCCCTGCGGCTCAGCGAAGACATCATCGAAGGAGCCCAGCAGCCCGTCGAGGAGCGAGTCGTCGACCTTGGCGGTATGGAGGTGTGGCGCGGACGGTGGTGCGACGCCGCGCCAGCAGACCGTGTGCCCCTCCCTCTGGAACGTCATGGTCTGGGCCGCGAGGTCCCAAACAATGAGTCCCAACGTGGCCATCCAGTGGGTGCCTAGGACCACGTCGTACCCAGCCAAGGGCATCACGAAGAGGTCGACGCAAAACTCCATGCCGTCTATGAGGATCGGGCCCTGGCGGATCACGCCGGTACAGGGAACGCGCTCCCCGTTCGCCACTGTCGCCGTAAGCCGTGGGCGTGGTTCGATGGGCAGCCCTGTGCGCCGCGTAGCCGCCTCCCCGATGAAGCTGTGGGTGGAGCCGGAGTCGATGAGGGCGACGAAGGAGGCGGAGGCCAGAAGCACCTTAAGCTGAATGGTGGAGCCAACGGACACCCCTGCGATGGCGTGCAAGGAGAAAACCGGGGCTTCCGTGTCCGGCGCGTCCTCGACCGCGGCTGCATCGGCGTTGGCGATGTCGACGCCATGGATGAAGAAGATCCGCTTGCAGACACGGTTGTGGCCGCGTGTGTACCGCTCGTTGCAGTTGAAGCAAAGGCCTAGGCGACGACGCTCTTCCTGCTCTGACAGGGACAAGCGCTTGACCCCCGGGCGGTCGGCGATCGCAGCCCCGGGTGCGTCCGTCTTGGTAATCGGCGGTGCAGGGAGCGCCAGACGCTGTTGCGGCGCCGGTAGGAGCCCGCGTCCTGGGGCCATGGCCGGTGCGACCGTGTACTGCTCCCAGAGTTCCAGCTGGCGCGCCAGGCTCATGGCCGCCTCGAGGGACTGCGGGTTGTGGACCTGGACGTCGAGGCTAAGCGGAGGAAGAAGGCCGCCCGTGAACAACTGGACCCTCTGTGCTTCCTCCAGGTGACCAACGCGGGGGAGAAGCGCCTGGAAGCGTGCCTGGTACTCCGCAACGGTACCGGTATGGCGGCAGTCGGCGAACTCGAAAAGCGGAGCAGAGCGGAGGGGCGGCCCAAACCGCAGATTGAGGAGTTCGGTGAAACGACGCCATGATGGTGTTCCCGCATCCGTCTGCACCTGCATATACCAAAGCTACGCCTCATCGTCGAGGTTGTAGGATGCCATCCAGACCTTCTCTTCCTCCATGATCCGCTGCTGGTGAAAATACGACTCGCAACGGTTGATGAAGATGAGGGGATCCTTGGTGCTGTCGTATTTCGGGAAATCCAGCTTCTGGAACCTCGGAGGCAGATCACTATGGTGCTCACCGGAGCCCGGCTTGGTGCCGGAGGACGACGTGCGGTCCGCAGCGAGGGAGGCGATGGCCTTGGCACTGACCTCGACCGTGGCCTGCAGCGACTTGAGGGCCTCGGTGAGGGACTTGATGTCGGCGTCAGCCATGGATGCGGCTGGAGGTGGGGAGCCCGGGGCGAGGGGTGATGGCGCTGCGGCTGTAGGTGGTGGTGGGGCGGTGGCGGCTGGTGGTACGGTGGACCGTGAAGGCGAGGATCGTCTGGAACGTGATACCAGGTTGTCAAGGGCGTCGTTCCCTAGGGTAGCTGGCCCTCGACTACGGAGTTCGTAGCTTCGGTCCGTCGTCTTCTCCAGCAAGGTTTCCCTGGCCGCAGGCTTAGTTGAGATGTAGGTGGGAGATTAGATTGATAATTCTTTCTTACCTCCTCCACGTACTGTTACATGAATATATATATGGCCTGAGGCCTTCCAATCCTTTCTAACTTAGGAAACTAATAAAATAGGAAAACCTAACTTTACTAAACTTAGGATACTAAAAATAGGAAACTAATCTCTAGCACCCGTGGTAGTTTCCTTCTGCTTGACGACCTGTGCGCCTGCTGCGCATGCAGCAGCGCCCTCCGCCGCGCGGCGCACATCACGATCCCGCCGGCGCCTGACATACGTCCGCCCGACCATGACAGAATAACCATTGTCATCAGGGGACTTCACTGCTAGGGACTGCAGAAGTTTTTGAGCAAACTCATCAGTATTGTAAGAATTGAGGACTTCCTGTGCCCAAGTTGGTTGAGCTACAGAAACCGACTGAATTGCCATTAGATGCCCAACTCTGGAAAGGGCATCAGCTGCCACATTCTCTTTGCCCTTCCTGTAGACCACTTTAAATTGTAATCCCATAAGTCTGGTCATAGCTTTTCGTTGCAAATCAGATTGTAGGTTCTGCTCAGACAGGTAGGAGAGACTTTTGTGATCTGTTCTAATGACAAATTCTTGACATTGTAAATATGGTCGCCATTTTTCAATGGCCATAATCAAGGCGAGGAACTCCTTCTCATAGATAGATAGGTGTTGATGAGTTGGGCCTAAAGCTTTGCTAAGAAATGCTATGGGTTTATCTTGCTGCATCAGTACATCCCCAACTCCAGTAGAGCAAGCATCAGTCTCCACTATAAAAGGAATGTCAAAATTGGGTAAGGCTAACACAGGTGTTTGTGTCATTGCTGTTTTCAGATTCAGAAATGTTGTCTCAGCTGCAGAATCCCACTGAAACATTTTCTTCTTGAGTAAATTGGTCAAAGGTCGAGCCAAAATGCCATAATGCTTCACAAATCTCCTGTAATATCCAGTCAGGCCCAAAAACCCTCGTAGTTCAGTCACATTGGTAGGTGTGGGCCAGCTGAGCATGGCATTTGTTTTAGATGGGTCTGTGGCCACGCCTTCTTGGGAAATAATGTGACCCAAGCAATCAATGTGGGTCTGAGCAAAAGAACATTTGCTGGTTTTCAAGAAAAACTGATGTTTTCTTAACTGTGACAACACTTCTCTCAAATGATGTAAGTGGGTTTCCCAAGAAGGACTATAGATCAAAATGTCATCTAAGAATACCAATACTGATTTTCTGAGAAAAGGCTGTAAAATCTCATTCAAGATACATTGGAACGTGGCTGGGGCATTGGTGAGCCCAAAGGGCATGACTCTGAATTGAAAGTGGCCATGATGAGTTTTGAAAGCAGTCTTGTACTCACCTTGTTCAACCATTCGAATTTGGTGATAACCAGCAGTCATATCCAACTTTGTGAAGTACTTGGCTCCATGAAGCTCATCCAGAATTTCTTCAATAATGGGAAGAGGAAATCTATTTTTGACTGTGAGATCATTGAGTTTTCTTAGTCAACACAAAATCTCCAACTTCCATCTTTCTTCTGTACTAACAGCACTGGAGAAGCAAAAGGACTAGTGCTATGTGTTATGAGACCAGCAGAAAGTAATTCCTTAACTTGCCTCTCAATCTCATCCTTGTGCATAGGAGAGTATCTGTATGGCCTTGAGTTGACAGGGACAGTATTAGGCAGCAATGGAATAGTGTGATCATAAACTCTCTGAGGAGGTAATGCAGCTGGTTTAGTGAACACATCTGCAAATTCATGTACTAAGGACTGTATCTCTGATGCAGAGGAAGAGGGAGTGGGATGCACAAAGTCAATCATAGCCAATGCCCACACATCATTACCCTGGTGCCACTTAACAAAACTTTCAGCTGTGACTGCAGATAGGGACAGAGTCTTTGGGGGTACTCCCTGCAACTTGATTAGTTTGCCCTTCTCCATGAATTCCACTGTGTGATTGTCCCAGTGACAAGTCATAGGACTGTGCATTTTCAGCTAATCATACCCCAAAATTGCATCATAAGTACCCTCCAGGACCTGCATACCAGTGTACAAGGTATGTCCCTGACACCACCATTCCATTTGTGGTACTAGCTGATCAGTCACCAAAATCTGGCCATTGGCCACCTTGACTTTCTTAGGAGTGGAAGGAACAGATGAAATCCCCACTGTGGTCAGAAAGGAAGAATTTATGAAGTTGTGACTACTACCACTGTCCAACAAGATCAGCATCACCTTGTTCTGTACTTGAGCTCTGATTTTCAGCACTTCACCTTCAGCAGTGCCAGCCAGGGCATTAAGAGAGAGCTGTTCAAATTCCTCATGCAGAGCATCTTCCACCTCCAGTTGAGTAAGGACTTCGTCAGATAGTGATTGATCCAGATCATTGATGACCAAGGCATTGACCTGAGCTTGAGGTCGTTTACTACAAGTAGTAGCATGTACCTTGTCAAATTTGTCCCCACAATACATACACAGGCCATTTGCTTTTCTGAAATCTCGAAGTTGTCTTTCTTTCCAAAGTGAACAAGTGGAGGAGGAGGGTCTAGAATCAGACTTGGACACAGCCATACTGGACTTGTACAGAGTAGGGGATCGGGACTTTGCAAACTTCTTGCTATCAAGCAGTTGCTGCTGCACCTTTGCCAGCATCACAGCCTTTTTAACTGTGTCAGGTACTTGAGATTGCACACCGGCTCTCAGCTCAAATTTCAAACCTCTCATAAACTGAGTGACAAAGAATATCTCATCTAGCCCTGTGTTGTGCATAGAAACCTGGTACTGCAAATTAGTGAATGTGGAAATGTAATCCTCTAGGGAACCATCTTGCTCTAAGGCCACCAACTCACTAATAGCATCACGATAGTCATATGACCCAAATTGATCTTCAACTGCTGAGATAAACTCTGACCAAGTCCCTAGTCCATGTTTCAGCTTATGCACTTGCAACAACTTGGAGGCATTTTCATCCATATTCAGAGAAGCAGAGCTAGCCCACAGACTTTCAGGAATGTTAAAGATTTTAAAGTAATCTAAGCATTTGTCTTTCCAGATTTTGGGGTTATCACCATTAAACTTCGGAAGGACATTTTAGGCAAGGAATTGCGATGAAAACCCATGTGTTCAGCCCCATCACGATGAGAACCAGAAGGCTGGTGAGGAGAGTGTACCTCAGAAAAATCAGCAGGACCCGATGAATTCGGTGGAGGACGCCGTGATGGACCAGATTCAGTATTGGGAAACTTCAGAGAGAGTTGGGTGAGTGCATGTCCGTTTGCTTCGATCTGTTCGGCCAGCATGGTCTGGTTTCGCAACATCTGAGTCATAACCTGGGAACTGAGATCGATCTGTGCAGACATCTGATGCTGAGTACGATCGATGTCCGCGACCTTGGCGAACAGTAGGTCGATGCTCTCTGTCATACGATCCCAACGTGCGTCCTCTTTCTGGGAAGAAGACTCCATCGCTTCCAGTATAAACTGGGTCTGAACGGAAGGTTTCGGAGGCGCCGTGGTGAATCTGCCGCAAATCGAACTAGCGTGAAGGGGATTTACCAGGTACGATCCCCGCAGCGATGTGCCGCAAGGTCGATTCAACAGTACCCGCTTCGTTTACCAGTGTCAGATCGACGGAACAGGGGACTCACCAAGTGTCGAGTCGATCAATCTTCAAATCTACCGCCGCCAAATCGCCACCAGAAAACCGAAGAACTCCACAACCAACGCCGCTAGAAGAAATCCGAAGAAGAACAGCGGTCCCCCAACTACCAACCTAGGCGGCGCGAGTAGACACTACGTGGGCGTCGGCGCCGGAGCGGCTAACTGACGAGTTGCGGTGGCCGCCGCCGACTGGGAGTCGGTGGGCGGGGTGTGGACGCCGCAATCGCGAGGATTAGCGGCGGAGCAGGTCGAGATCGCCGTGGCGGCGGATCCGACCAGGGGACTGCTTGCTGACGAGAAATCCGGCGGAAACGCACCGAGAATCGATGAATCTGATACCACTGTAAGCAGCGAACAATCAGAGATAACCCGTAGCCTCGATCGGAACCAAGACGTGAGAAATCGAGATCGAATTTGGGTCGGAACGAGGACAGCTTCCTCTTCCACTTTACTTATTAATTTTTTGTTCATGTCTCTCACGAGTTCACCTGCCCGCTTATAGCTGGGCGATCAGTTGGCCTCACGCCCACATTACAAACACGCGATACAAAATGTGAATAGAAAAGTAAACGACGTCGATGGCGTAAACTTCCTTGCCGTCTCCTTCAGGCTGATGTTGTGGACGTCTGGACCATGACAAAGGGTCCCGTCCGGCTTCGTCATCAAGGGGAAGACGATCATCGGCATCAGGCCGGCGCCGGTCATGGCGGATTTCTCGTCCCAGGGGCCGAACACGGTGAACCCCGAGATCCTGAAGGTGATTTTTTTTTGGGAGGGGGGGGGGGGGGGGGGGGATGCCGCGAGCTCTTGTCTTGTTCATGCATGAATTACCTTGAGCTTGATGCCACTCTCTTGATCGACTCGCGTTTGCAGCCGGACATCACGCCGCCGGGGATGAGCGTGATCGCCGCATGGACTGGCGCGGCGGCGCCTATAGATGGCCATCTGGGCCGCCCGGCTCGGTCCAGGCACGATATGGCCCGGCCCTATACGGCATGATAAGTTAGTCGGGCGGTGCCGGGCTGTTCGACGTGCCAAATCAACGGTCCAGGCACAACCCTAAGTCCTATTAGGCGGGCCGGGGCGGGCCGCTCAGCACGCCGGGCCCTACGTGCCTGTACCAGCCCAGACACGATGCCATAAACTCACGGGCTCACAGCGGAGCACCATGGAGGCCGCCGAGTCGACAAGAGGACGAGGGAGCTCCAAATCTAGAGTACGAGCGGTGCAAAGGAGAGGCCGGTGGCCGCCGCAGGCCGCCGGAGTGATGGAAGACGAGTGGCTAGGGTTTCGGGAGCAGAGATACGAGAGAGCGAGGCGAGGAGCTGGGGGAGGCGGTGGAGGCAAGGAGTCGGGCTAGGGTTTTGGGGGGCTGTGGGGGCCGGCTGGCGGGGTATATATACGCCCCCCCAACGGCTAGTTGGGCTGAGCCAGGCTGCCAGGCCAACGGCTACCGGGCCGCATCGAGCCGGGGGGTTAGTCGGGCCGTGCACAGGCCGGCACTACGGGTCGGGGTGGCGGTCCAGGCACGGCCTACTATATCGTGTTGGGCTGACCCAGGCACTATTCCCATCGTGCCGGGCCGGTTTCGGGTTGGACCTTTTCAGGTCGGATTTCGGGCCGCCCGTTTAACCCGGTCCCAGATGGCCAACTATGGCGGCGCCCACGGACCGGCCGTACGACCTGCGCCGCGTGGCGTTCAACGTCCTGTCCGGCACGTCCATGTCGTGCCCGCACGTGTCCGGCATCGCCGGCCCGATCAAGACCCTGCACCGGGACTGGAGCCCCGCCGCCATCAAGTCGGCGATCATGACGAGCGATAATATTAATACGCAAGCTCACGGCGAACACCCCAGCGTCGCTGCCGCCAATCCTCCAGCTAACGAGTCGAGCTGTTTGTGTTCTCGCCGCAGCCTCGGACCTGGACGCCGAGCGGAATCCGATCAAGAACTCATCCCACGCGGCGGCGACGCCGTTCAGCTACGGCGCCGGGCACGTCTTCCCGAACCGGGCGCTGGACCCGGGGCTCGTCTACGACATGTCCATCGTCGACTACCTCGACTTCCTCTGCGCGCTCAGGTACAACGCGATGGCCAGGAGGACCTTCAACAGGGGGTCGTTCGTGTGCCCCGCCGCCGCCATGAGGCTCCAGGACCACAACTACCCGTCCATCACCGCGCACGGCCTCCACGCCGGCACCACCGCGATGGTGCGGCGCAGGGTCAGGAACGTCGGCATGCCGGGGACGTACACGGCCACCGTCGTCAAGGAGCCGGAAGGCGTGCACGTGGCGGTGTCGCCGGCGATGCTGGTGTTCAGGGAAGCCGGCGAGGAGAAGGAGTTCGACGTGAGCTTCACGGTCAGCAACCCTGCCCCGGTCACGGGCTACACGTTTGGCGCCATGGTATGGTCTGATGGGAGCCATCAGGTGAGAAGTCCACTGGTTGTCAAGATCATGGGGAACGAATGACCTGGACATTTTGTCACTTGATAGATTGAACTAGGAATCTAGCTAGTGGAGAGGAAGCGGAAGGTAGGTAGTGGCTTTGATCATTAGGAGAGGATAAATGTGGCATGGATTTGAACTTAACCGCTGGTTAAATAACACAGCAAAAGAATTGAATTGATCCAGTGTGTTTTAGATCCAACTTATGTCAGTGGTTCAGAATTCAGATTCTTGGAATTTGTTTCATGAGTTTTTCTCCTTGAACGGGATATGGACTATGGTAGGCGCTAAGTCAACCTGAACATCCAAGCTCTGCGAACTAGGAGAAAGGGGAGGGAAGAAAAGGAGTTACAATGTTTCAAAAAAGAGAGTGTCAATCTAGGAGTAGATTCCTCACAAAAAAAAAATCTAGGGGTAGAGAGCTTCATGTCATTTGTTTTTTGAATTTATGTAGCACTCCCTTTGGTTATAAATACTTGGTGTTTATGATTATGTCCGGTCAAACTTTTGAAACTTTGACTATAAAAACTTATGAGATAATTGGTTTGAAAATATAAATACAGGTAGTGGCTTTAATCATTAGGATATGAACAATGTGGTATGGTTTTTATTAACCATCAGTTAAATATCTCAAAAAAACTATTTGAATTGAGACAGAGTGTTTTTATTTGTATCCATCTTGTATCAGCAGTTAAGAATTCAGATTCTTGGAATTTGTCCTGTGAGTTTTTTCTCCTCGAACGGGCTATGGTAAGTGCTAGGTCAACCTAAGCTTCCATTGAAGGTGAGGGTGATGTGTTTACATCCAAGCTCTTCAAATTAGGAGAGAAGGGGAGGGAAGAAAAAAGAGTTAAAATATTTTTTTTCCTATGAGAGTAAGCTTCTTCACATTTTCTCGAATTCACGTAGCACCCAGCCCTTTGGTTGTAAATACTTGAAGTTTTTTCTTTTTTTGTCAAAGTTTTAAAATTTTGATTCTCAATAACTTCTGAAATATTTGGTTTGGAAAGATGAAAAGCATACTACCTTTGTCTTGAAGTACAGTCATATTATTATAAATTTATTGGATTTAGAAATATGATATACTAATAGAAATAATAGTGTCCCAAGTCAAACATTAATGGTTGTGCAAAGACAAAAAATATCAGGTGATGGCAAAGTACTGTGGCATAATTCTCTTCAATATAATGTTCGCGTTCTGATAAGATGAAGCTTGTAGGGTGGAGTAGTTTTTTCCCCTCATAACTATGTTTAGCAGTAGCTAGGTTCTCTCTTTCTCTCCCTTCTCAAGTCAGCTACGCTGGCTTCTTGTAAAAACTCTGTAATCCATGTAAAGTGTGTTATCTTTTGCAATAAAGTTCAGGCATCCTAAGGGGTGCCGTAGTTTTCTTAAAAATAATATAATGTTCGCGTACGATTGTTAAAATGTGCGCTGGTGTTTGCAAGTCTTAAACAAAATACAGAGTAGAGACATCCTTCAAAGTAAATTCATGCTGATAAGCTCTTTCATCCAACTCTAACCCACAGTGACACAGATCACTCGCACCATTGATGCCCCATCCAATGACCAGAGCAATAAGATTCTCCATCGTTTCATAAAAAAAAAATGCTCCATCTCGTCGGTGTTTCAGTGCCTCCCCACACGAATAACAGAGCCCAGCTCTCGATAATAGACGGCGAGGATAATTTTTCTGCTTTTGTAATTTGAATTTCAACTTGCACTCGGAAATTCATTAACCCAAAAAAAAATCGACGTCAACATAAATCCATTCCCGTGTCCGCAGCTCATTCATACCGGTTTCTCTGGTCCACGTATTGTCTATGGCTAACCTCCAAAGTCCGAAGCATAAATTCCGAAGGCTGGTAGGCGACCAACAGAGGCCCCCGTGCCGTGCTCTGCTCTGCTCATGGCAGACCATCGCCTGGGAAGACGCGGCGGGGGAGAAATTCCGGAGATCTAAATCCCGGCACGCAGCCAGGGGAACCGGGAGCTTCAGGTCGCCATCAAATCCAGTTCTTGCCGCTTCAGGAATTGGGGGATTCTTCGTTCAGTCGCATCTTGATTTCTTGGTCAGAGCCCTCTTCATTCCGCGCGAAGATAGCCTCGTGGTTGCTCACTTGTTTCCAATCCCTTCTGCAGTGTCGAGTGGCATTTGCGGAGCTGGAGGCCAGGGCTTCGCGGCGGCGCCGGCGAAGATGAGCAGCGGAGGCGGTGCTAACAGCAGGAGGGCTGCCTCAGGTGATGCGGAGGCGGAGCTGCATTTCGACTTTCTTACCAGTCTTCAGAGTTGCACTGTTCTCACTTGCTGCCCCTGAAAGCAATATCTTGGATGAATCAGAGTTGAACTGAGGAATATTCACTTGCTCAGCTCAGTGATGCTTACCTGCGTGCGTTACTAAACATCAATTGCTAACCGGACACAAATACTTACTGTTCCCTAGCAACCTGCTACTTGTTCTGACAGTTTGTTCAGATCCATTGTGGTCTTGTCCCACATTGTATTGTAATTCATAGCCATAGGCTCATGTTTCCTTTCCCCAATTCAGATGGGATGAGGAAGCTCGGAGAGTTGCTGCACAAGAGCGACAACCGCATATGTGCTGACTGCAGTGCACCTGATCCAAAATGGGCGTAAGTACTCTTGACTTCAAATTGCTAGTACTTTCTCGCATGTCAAGGCTTCATATGAAGTAGTACCGGGACATATATCTGAATATTAGAGTTAGCCTGATTGTCATCTTTTTAAGGGTAATTCTGCATTGCCCAGTGTTACGCATAGTTAGTGTTGAAATATGCAATGCATACTTGGAATATTCTTTGAGATTGTGGAAATCACAAGAAGGTACCTTTGCAATCCATAAGTGCAATCCATAAGGATAAGAATAAGATCATGACAAGGTAAGAAAGTTCTAAAAGAGTGGAGGACATGTATGATTCATAGTTGTCATGCTTCATGGTGAAGTGTGGAATGTTCTAGAGAAAAAAATATTTGTATGATAGGATAAAGATGGAGAAAAGTCTAGAATTGTAGAAGAGTGTAGAAGGTGGACACATGGCAACACCATATGAGCCATGGAGTCCTATGTATATAGGATCGCTCCCCTCCCCCAAGCCATGTCAAGTAGAAGCCATTTGAAGATGGCATAGGTAGCCACCATTGATAATTGAGTGACATGCCATTGGATGGCATGAGTAAAGTGTGGTAGGGTAGCCATATAAAAAGTGTAAGGGTTGTTGGGTTGTGAATAGAGAAGTTGGGTTCCTTGTAGAGAGTTGGTCTCCCATATTGGTGTTCAGTTGAAGATCTCATCGTTATAGTGTGGGTATAGGATCCACGGAAAAGTGGTATCACACTATTTTGGTATCGCTTTTCGGAAGTCGGTGTCAAGGTTAGGGGCGCCAATTTCTCAACGGTTAGTTATCGGTCAATCTTATACCGACATCTTTGATTTGTTGACTACTTGACTCCTTGCATGATAAGTTTTTTTGCACCTGCAGATCGGCTAATATTGGAGTATTCATATGCCTAAAATGCTCTGGTGTTCACAGAAGCCTTGGGACACATGTTTCAAAGGTCATTCATTGCAACTAGAATAATGTTAATTGTTGCAATCATAGTATGTTAGTGAGGTTTTCATATCGCAGTAAGTTTTACAGCAGGATCATTAATAGAAGAACATTTTGAACGGCAAGATGTTGCTAGCATTTAAAATCACAACAGGAAATACACAACACCTTGTTCATGATTGTTATGCATTATAGTAGTATGAATGAATTCTGACTGAAACAAACATCTGCTTGAAACAGGTTCTGTCAATCACTCTAGATCAATGGAGTGAAGATGAAATTAACTCAATGATAGAAGTTGGTGGAAACTCTTTTGCCAATTCTATATATGAAGCATTTATTCCAGAGGGCTATCACAAACCGCATCCAGATTCTAGCCAGGAAGAGAGAGCTGATTTCATCAGGTAAATGGAACATGATAAGCAATGCCGTTGGGGCGGTCTTTCCCCGGCCAGTCGAGTTTTTTTATAAGCAAATATTTGCTTGGGAAGTCTTACAAGAAATTGCGATTCTAGCAATGAGTTATTAATTTTAGTTTTTGACAACATTACCTAGTATTATTCAGTTTGGAATGTGAGAAGCGATGTCCTTTGTCCCAACCACTATACCTGAGAACAGGTACTCATTCAGTTTGAAATATGGAGTAGCTAATTTACACTTTTACAAGTACATTTTAAATATCTTGCAATCCCACCAATGTATAAATTAGAGGGCTTCCTATATCTATATGCAATTAAAGCTTTACCTGATATGGTAACTTCTGAACGCTGTTAGTTTTTGCAACCTCTCAGGTCGAAGTATGAATTGCAAGAATTTCTGAAGCCAAGCCTAAGGATAGTTTCTAGTAAGAGCTCTTTAGAGGCTACCTACTCTCGAAAACATATGGGCAGCAATGCTTCTCCTTCTGTAAGTTTCAACAGTGAGGTATGTTTGACTTGATCTGAAATTGCAAATTTACCCATATAAGATACCAAATTTTGACCTTTAATTGCAAGATGTCCTATTTAGCATCGTTTGGTTTATTTATTTTGCAGGCTGGCATGGTTGAGTTTATTGGAATACTAAAAGTTAAAGTAATAAGAGGGACTAAGTTAGCTGTACGAGACCTGATAAGTAGTGACCCCTATGTTGTACTAATCCTAGGGCAGCAGGTATTGCATTTCACCAATTTGAGCGATCCTCGTCAGACAAATTCCTGATTGTTTACCCTCGTCTCTTTTAGATCATGTATTCATGTTAATTGATAACAGTATTGTTCTCTGCAGAAAGCAAAGACATCAGTGATTAAACGTAATCTAAATCCTGTTTGGAATGAAGAACTTAAGCTGTCAGTTCCTCAGCAATATGGACCTCTCAAGCTTGTCAGACTCCTTGGCACAAACTTCTTAACCATAAACTTTGGATTCAAAATTACATTGACAAAGACATCTCATAAACTCTTTTTATCCCTTTTGCAACCAGCAAGTGTTTGACTATGACATGCTATCGAAGGACGACATAATGGGCGAGGCTGAGATTGACCTGCAGCCGATGATCAGTGCAGCGACTGCGTTCGGTGACGCTGATCTGCTCGCAGACATGCAGATCGGCAAGTGGCTCAAGTCCCCCGACAATGCGCTCGCCGGGGACAGCCCCGTCAATGTCGTCAATGGCAAGGTGAAGCAGGAGGTCTCGCTGAAGCTGCAGAACGTGGAGTCCGGGGAGGTGGACCTGGAACTGGAGTGGATACCTCTCAATCAGTAGAATTCACCAGACCTGATGCATGCTTGTGACATATAAGTCGTGATGAGTTCTTGGTCATCTTTGTGAGGATGCCTGCAGTATGGTGTCACGGTCTCACGGAGCATCTTTACACCTGTGATGCTTTTTCAGATGAAGGACAAACCGGTTTACACCTGTGATGCTGATGGAACATTTGGGTCTCTACGCACGCCTTACTCGTATTAACACCCAATTCGCAAGCCTTCCAGAATTTGACACTCGTGCGTGCCAATTTTTAATTTTTTGAATTTGGGTGTTTCTCTTACTTTTCATCCATTTTCACTCTTTTCCCGTTTGTTTTTATTCTCCAGACCACATGAAAGGTCGTTTTGTCCTTTTTTTTTTTGAGAAACCGGGTTGTATTTTATTAATATAAAAATTTATATTCTAAGCTTACAAGAACACCCCTCGAAAAAAAGAATTACATCTAGATTCTTGTAACACATTCCCGGTAGTCTTCGTTGCTGGTCGCCGGAGCCGCCACCCAACGCCGCACCCTTGGAAGAGAACGTCGTCGAGCCTGCACCTTGAAGCCGTACTCCAGCTCGACGAAGAGACTTCCGAAGAAGCCACGAAGCTTTTCAGACCATCCTTGGCAACATGTGGCGCAACAAAAAAATCGATGCACACCTTGATCGCTGAACGCGCAAGCACTCTATCATCGAGGAGAAAGAGATCTAGCGCCCCAAGAGTTGCTAGCAACTCCAAAGCAACCAGCAGCGGACAACTCCAACCCGATTCCTTAAGGAAGGAGTAGATAAACCTCACAAAACCAGCTCCGGCAGTCGCGCCGCCACCAACGCCATCACCGAAGATGCTCTGGAGGGACAAAATCACCGGCAACCACAACCCTAAGCCACCGGGAGGAACGACGCCACCGACGAAGTCGACGACCTTGCAGAACCACAGCCACCCATGCTCTGTATGGACCACGCGGCGAGCAGCGAGACGGCCGCCCCGGTCGCGAACGCCAGAGCCGAGGCCGCCGCGGCCCGGCCTGGGCACAGGAGCCCCGCAGCCCGGCCCGCTGCCCCAACGCGCTCGAGCCCGGCCAGCACGACGGCCATGCTGCAGGCGCCCGCGACGAAGCCTGCCAGGCCAAAGCCGACGCCAAGCATGAGCGCCGCCATGGAGACCAGCCCGACGCTCGCCGGAAGAACAAAAGAGCCGGCGGCCATCTGACAAGCACCGCCGGAAACTCTAACCCTAACCTAAGCAAACCTAGACTATTAGCATAGGGTATGTACACCGGACATCGATCCCCCGTCTCCCCTCCACCTCCGACGCCAACATGGCCACCGGAGGCGAAGAGGAGGCAGCGGAATCGACGTCAGGAGCGAATTCGCCTTGCTGTCGCCGGCTTGGACTGTAGCAAGGGGAAAGTCGAGAGGGATCTGGTTACTAGTCGTTTTGTCCTCTAGGCGTTGTGGCGGAGGACATCAATCGGCCCATTATGGCCCGTGAGAGTTTTGAGCCATTGGATTCCTTCCTCCCACCTAAGAAGGCCTTATAATAACTGGAGGGAGGAGAGTGGCCCATGTGGAACCTAGTAGTACTACAGGGGAAAATCTATTGATTGCTTATGCGACTGCGATCCGCGGCATTGCTGGGTTTGCCGCCGCGTGATTACGGTGGTTAGGGTTTGGGGTTGCTGGGTTCCAAGGGAACTGACCTATAGAGGGTCGTTGGGTCCGGCGGTGGGGTGGTCGAGACAGCGGCAAGACGGGGCGGCGCAGGGCTGCAGGAGATGGCGGCCAGGCAGGGCCAGTGGTGGGGAATC
The DNA here is from genome assembly GCA_032594955.1 of Panicum miliaceum. Taxonomy (NCBI): domain Eukaryota; kingdom Viridiplantae; phylum Streptophyta; class Magnoliopsida; order Poales; family Poaceae; genus Panicum; species Panicum miliaceum. The sequence goes on from CM064062.1 coordinate 44,099,374, forward strand.
TCGGGTCGGAGGTGGAATCGCAACGAGATTAACAATGACGGCGGAGGCGGGGAAGCAGCAGCGGGGCGGTCTTCTGCGACGGCAGCGCGGCCTAGAAATAGACCCCCCCCCCCCACACACACACACACTGCAATGCCTTGATGTTTCTTGCTTCATCGTTTTATACGACTAACATTAACCACATTTGCGCTATTACAAGTAAACCGTCACTTTCACGAAGTGGATGGATCCGTCACCACTCCATCCAAGATCATACTCAAGAATATATCCACCACCACTGGAACTGGATCTTAGATCTTGATCAAAAGGGTACAAAGGCTCAAAGCTAGTGCATGGAGGAAGATCCATAGGTCATCATCACTTATATAGCCGACGATTCTGTTGGCGCTAAAAATCGGCAAGAAATCGGCCGATGACCTTCAGCGTCGGACACACGACCCGGGAGAATCTGCTTAACTCCTGTTCGGGTGATTGCCCTGGTGCGGTTCGCGCGGTGTGCCAGTCAATCTAACCTGTTGATTGACAAGGAAATAAACGTATTAAATTCCGGGGTTCCGATCGGCTGAGGTTCCGATCTATCCCGAAAAGCGTATCAGCGAATCAGCCGATTTGCTATGAAGATGACCGGCTATGGATCAGCCGATAATCATGTAACAATTGCTAAGAGACTATTGGGGTAACTTAAACAATTATTACAAATGCAACACTTGAAATAGATCTGATCGGCTGTATGATAATGAACAAGGGAAAGTAATGATAGAGCCGATAGTTCGATCTCAAGTTGGATAACTATTGATAAAACTAGAATAATAGGTAAAACCTATAATTCTGGTAAATATCGATAACTAGTGAATAAATCTAAACGAAACAACGGCGATGCGCCCGAAGTTAAAGCTTAGATGTTATTTGATAAGCGGAACCTACCAATTGGCCGGAGATCGTGTCGATGCAGCCCTGCCAATCCGTACGAACTCGTGAAAGAAAAAGAAGTATTGGCGAAGTCGCCGACTTGAAAGTAAAGTACGACGGAAAAGTAGATTGTTTTTGTTGATTGATTGATGTATATCCTACAAAACCCTGACTGCTCCAATTTATACCCTAGGACTAAGATTCCTGATCGATTACGATCCGTTACAAACTTGATTTAAATAGAAAACTACTATATCTATAATATTTTTCTAAAGGAAACGGGCTCCCGCAGAATCTTCTGCCGCCATCTCCTAGTCCAATCCGGACTCTTTCCATTGATTCACGACCGAGTCGGCGTCATTCTTTGACTAACGTCAGGTCATCTTTGACTGGGATCCTCTGTTGGGATTCCATTGGCTTCATCCCTTATCTGTTGGCGCAAGCTGCATCGCTAATTGGCCGATCCCTAACTATAGCCTCAATCGGCCGATTCCCAACTGTAGCCTTTAAATCTGCCGCATCGGCCAGTCTCTTCCTTTCCTGACGCCGATTCAACACGTGTTAAAATCCGGCGTCAACACATGCCCTCCAGTTTTGGAGTAAAACATGACTTTTACTTCGAAATTCTTTTTTTAATCTCTCCTCCAAAACAAACGTAGCAAAAAATCTCCCTCCGTTTCGCAGTCTTCTACATGATGATTGCAATCTTCTCGAACCGGGCGCTTGAGACAACTGTTCCCCTGGAATTCGTGTAGACGGCGTGGCAAAAATCCCGCCTTTACCCTTTCTCTCTCGGACTGTCTTTAAGTATCGGCGTTCTCTGCTGCTTCTTCTCCACGAGCTTAGTAATCTCCTCCCCAGCGAATCACTTTCCATTTCCTCCCAACGCCCTCTCAGTTTCCAACCGCATTCTCCGGCGATCTTCCTCTCGTCTACGATCTGCTTTATCCCTCCAATGGCGGCGCCATCAGCAACTTTACCAACCATGGAGGCTCCGCCAGCGACTCCGTCGACGACGGCAGTTCCATCAGCGACTCCATCGGCGACGATGAGCTTCATCCCGGAGGTAAACATCCGAAACTCTTCTTTTTTACATTTTACCGCTCAGGCACCTTTTAGATCTATTCTCAGTTCTTTCCTTTTCCCCCTTTCTTAGGCATTTAGGCACCAAATCACTATTCTCCTTTCCGAAGCCTCTGGTCTCATCTGCTTAGGTCCTATGGGGAATCCGGACCCGACTGATTTGATCAACTTAGAAACCCATAGAATCCCTTTGAAGTAATCACCTATGGATTTGGGTCAGTGGTCAGGCGCTTTTAGATCTTGGCCGAATGAAACCCCCGGCTCGAAAGATTGGTATCAGAGAATGGCTAACTCCAAGAGAGTTCAATGGGATGAATTAAAAATCGGCCAGTGCATCAATCTCTCTTTGTCCCAGATGGAGAAAAATGAACCCCTGGTAATAGCAGCCTCCTATTTCTGGTCTGACGTGTTTAACGCATTTTTATTTGGGCACAGACCCATGACCCCAACTTTGGCCGATGTACTGATGCTGACCGACCTTGAGATTTCCTCCCCCAATATACCTTTTGATTATCTGATCAAACCAACCCATCGGCTAGAGATGAAAGGAATCGGTGGGTGGAAAGGATACATCAACAGAAACATGAGGACCGGGACGATTTCGGAGAGAGAACATACAACATTCTTGATGATGTGGCTAGAGAAGCACTTCTTCTGCGGCAGAGCAGTTGGTCCTTCCTCCAATACACAAGCTCTGGCAGAAGCCCTGTCAATAGGATCCACCATCCCCCTTGGGAAGCATCTGTTAGGATCGGCCTACCACATGATGCACCAAATCGGCGTCAAATTATCAAAAGGAGAGCCGATTGGTAACCCTGGTGGCCCCTGGTGGTTCATCACCCACTGGCTTAACTTATACATGAGTAAAGTCTCCCAGCAGCAGATAGAAACCAAAACATTCCCCAACATTGAGTCAGAGGAGAACCCCACCATACGACGACGGTGTACCTCTTTTGGAGAAGCAGCATCAGTTTTTCCTGGTTGTCAGTTCACTGCCACCCGAACGGCCGAATATTTCAGATGTTTTTACAACAGCTTCAACGAAGAGACCACCAGCTAGTATCCGTACCAGATGACAGAGCCGCTTTTTGAGCTTCCCGTCTGCTATGATTCATCGTCCAACTCTTTTGATGGTGATCTCATGGATATTTTGATCAAGCCAGGGATTTTACCGGCAAACTTCTTCTCTGGGAAAGACTTTCCAACTTATGAATTTTACAACCCATCAGTCGCAGCACGGCAATTCGGCTTTGGTCAGCTACCGATTCAAGTTTATTTTGCCGGCCGTGCAAAATTCCGAGATGAACTCACTAAGAGCCTCGACTACAGTCGGTTGTGCAATCTAGTGCCAAACTCCAGTACCATCGATCTAAACAACTGGATAGTGGCTCCCTTTGCCGTCCAACAATTCAAATTATGGTGGGCAGAATGGAAGCAACATCTCTTCTGTTCATCTCCTTCAACATATTGTAATAATCTGGATCCCGACAACATCGACTCAAATGCAGCGGTACTGCCCTTCCCCCAGCCGATTTCAACATTATCCCTTTTCATGCTACAATCTTGCCGCTAACTCGTATTTCCCTTTTCAGTCCGAAAATCAACTTCCCCCGACGCGGAGCCGAAGTGGTAGGCCGATAGAGAGCAACCACCCATACACACCATTCCCACTCATCGGCCATCACGCCCTGACCATCAAAGACATCACCAGCGGCCGATGGAAGCAAACACCAAAGAGGTCCACTTTAAAGAAGACGAGCCGCTGAGTGCGTGCCCGCATAGAACCGGCTGATCAATCGGCGGCGGCATCGGCTGAACCTTCAACTGCACCAACTTTGCCGATTGCTGAGGAGGTCGATCTCCAGACTGCTACAGAAGTTGGAGCGGCCGCTGCATCATTGCTGGTAGAAGTTGTTCAGGTAATTCCGCACACTTCACATACTTCTAAGTATTCTATCGATATTAACCTCTTCCTTCTGCCAGGCTGCACGAATCACCCCAGCGCAGTCTCCGCAGCAATCGGCTACATCCCAAGCGGAAGCTGAAACGCCAGCGATTTCCCTCACCGAGGTAGAGAGTTTCTTAACTCAATTTCTTGATACTCAACAAAAAACTAACTGATTTTTTTATGCAGGCCAATCTGGGTGCGTCGATTGTACCTCCCCAACAAACATCGGCCGGAAGACTCACAGAGGTATGGCAGGCATCATATATCATCAGACTTAAATATTTGCAGTATACTCATAAAATCCGCTTCCCATACCTTTTCAGGAGGCTGGCCCGAGCAGGGCACTGATAGTCGTCGAGTCTTCTTCTTCTGATGAGCCGATCGCGCCGGTTCCTGAGACGAGGGTGGCACTTCCGCCTGCGCAAGCAAGAAAAATCCGTTTCAAAGAGGTAGGAAACATATCACCCAAATCGGCCGATTCCCCCTTACTGTCTGCTAATCCGTATTTCTACTTCTTTTATTCTTTCGCAGGAGCAGGACACTCCCAATAACAGTCTTTTTTCTTTTGCGGTTCCCCTTTCTGACGATGAAGAGGTCGCTTCACACCAAGTCACACCGAGCTCAATCCCTGATGACGTCCGTGCCAAGCTCGAGAGTATATGTACCCTTCTCCAAGACGATATTGGCCGATTAGTGGGAGATGCCTCGTCGATTCGGCAACTTCTTAATGAAATCAGAGGCCGAATTCCAGAGGAAGCAATAGAGGCTCTGGATCCTGCTGCATATATAGAGTCAATGCAGACTTCAGGGTTCAGGGCCTTGCGCCATATGGCCGATCGCGCCAAGCTAGCGAAAGCCCGCGAGGAAGAAGACTCCTACAAACATCGAGCCCAAGAGGTACATCAGCGAATCAACTTCCTTGAGAATTCTCGTCCAGATATCGTCGTGCCATAGATTGCCTTAAACAGCGAAAGGCAGAGCTAGCCAAAGAGATGGAGTAGGTGACCAAGGCCATAGCCGCTGAAGAAAAAAGACTCCAAGACCTCCCATCTGTCATTGCCGAACTGAAGCAGGAAAGACATAACCTGGCCTGTGAAGCAATAAAAATCCATCGTCATATGCCAGAAGTCCCCGGATCGGCTGATGATGACCAAAGAATTGTAGACTCGGCCGATCAAATTAGGCAACGAGCGATTGCGGCTATTGATATCCTCCTTGGGTGAACTGTAAGAAAAAAATCCTGTAAACATTTAATGCCTTCTCGCTGTTGACGCGCAGATTCAAATTTGGACCGTCCTCTTTGGCAACTTTTCATTTATTAACACTTTTACTCCGATGGGACACATCCTACCATCTCTTCACCCTCTTCCTTCTATAAGTATGAGATCCCATATCGTTTCCAAAGGCGTCCGTATTACCCATCTTCTTCCCCTCCAACAATTTGATCTCTTTCCTCCCAGGCTAGACATTAAGATGTCTACTTCGTCTTCTTCCTTCTCTGTCAACCAGGTACGAACCCTCTTCTATTTCCTCCCTTGACATTTCAATCGCTCTAACACTGGGTAGTTGTTTGCTCTTTCTTTAGCCGAAACGCCTTAGTCCCAGTCTAGAAAGAGCGATTGAAGTTATGCATTCAGACGAACCATTATCACAGGCGGACATAGATCTGATAAAAGCTCATTTCGAAGAACTCAAAGGTCATGTTCCTGCTGACGTCCAGAAAGTCTAGGACCATATAGACACTAACTGCTCCAGGCGACTGCCAACTGAAAGGAGTCATCCACTCCCTCGCTCAGTTGCCCTTGAAGATGCTGCGGCGGGGACAGCCCAACCACCTCTCGACAGGAGCCATCCACTCCCTCGTCAAGTCGAGGCTGAAGCCACCATGGAGGATCTGGAGGAAAAGAGCATCCGCTGCCGATGGTGAGGTCGACGCAGAGCGCTCCGCGGGCGGGAGACATGTTGCCTTCGAAGTCTTTGAGCATCATGTCCGTCTTGGTCAGGTCTTCATCGCTTTTGCCTAACTTCCGGAACATCGCATATGGCATGATATTGACTGCAGTGCCTCCGTCCACTAGTAGCCTGGTAACGGGTCGTCCGTTAACGTGTCCTTTGAGAAATAGAGCCTTGAGATTTTGTCGTTCTTCGTCTTCCGGTTTCTCAAAAGTGGTTGTCATCGGCTCCAAAACCAACTGCGCCATTTGCTCTCCATCCTTGTCGCTTTATCTCGATCGGCGGGCGCCATGAACTCCATCGGCAATATGAACACCATGTTGACATCAGCTGCCGATTCTTGATTGTCGCCCTCCTTATTGTTGTTTCTCTTGGGGAGCCAGACCCGAGACCTGTCGTTTTTCTTATCCAACACCTGCCTCTGCTCTTCCTCCTGTTGTTCCCATTGGCGCAGACGTTGGATCCTTCATTTTTGAGATTTGGACAGTCCATCAGGGCACCACCTGGGGTTCACTGGTTTGGCCGGTGGTTTGGCGTGCTCCCAGTCTGGTCCCCTTCCTAGGGGGTTTTCATCTGACACTCTAGCATCAGCCATTTCTTCTAGCCGATCGTGTACGTTGGTTCTGCCCCCTAGTCACTTCTGCTGGTTGATCCTGCCCTTTGACCGGTCATACCGGTCAACTCTGCCCCCCAGCCGATCATGCACTGAAAGGCGCCGTCCCTCTTGTTCGCGCCAGTTTCTGCTGATCGGCTCTGATCCTCTGTCTCTGAAGTGCGATCTATTGAGCGGGCGATCGTTGCGACTTGATCCGCTGCACTCAGGGCAATTATCGGCTGATGGCAATCTGAGGTCATTTTCCCAGCAATGGATGAAGAACGGACATCGCCAATGATCTTCGTGTCGGCGTATCATCTCATCGTGGTGTCTCGACCTTTCCTGCTACCGCCGATATTTGCTGAGTAAGAATTGGGAAGTGACGGGTCTACGCGATCGTTCTGATCCTTCGCCCTCGTCTTCAACCCGTCTTTTCCCTTTGACATCGTTTATCGTAACCTGCTTTCTGGGGTCCACGGCGCCGCTTCTTCTAGCCGATTCCGACGTCAGCACCTTGGTTTGGAGTGAGTTTTTTCCCGTGTCAACCATGTGGGCAGGGAAAGGATGCTGATCAATCTTCATCGGCTTTACTGGCTTCGCCGGGACTTCGAACTTGAGTCTGCCTTCAATGGCCGACTGTATTTGCTGACGGAAGATCTTGCACTCATTTGTGTCATGGGATGTAGCATTGTGCCACTTGCAATATTTCATCTTTTTGAGCTGATCGGCCGAGGGAATGGTATGGTAAAGTGAGAGCTTGATCTGCCCCTCCTGGAGAAGTAAGTCGAAGATTTTATCGGCCTTTGACGTGTCAAAGCCGAACGCCTCTGGTTCTTTCTTGCCGAAAGGGCACGATATCGGCTTCTTCCCTTTGACCTATTCTGCTAGGCCGATTTCTTCTTCTTCCTCAGATTCAGACCCTTCCAAATATGCCACCTTTTTCTGGAAATTCCTCCGCTGATCAAACGGACGTACTTCCTGACCGGCCAATCGGTGAATGATCTGACTTAAGCTTTCAAACTCTTGTAAGGCGTACCTTTCCTTGATATGTGGTAGGAGGCCTTGGAAGGCGATGTCGGCCAACTGAGCATCGGTCAGGGCTAGGGTATAGCATTTCTTTCTGACCTCTCTGAACCTCTGTATGTAGCCAGTTACTGGTTCGTCGCTCCTTTGCCAGAGGCTGGTCAAATTTGAAAGCTTCATCTCGTGGACTCCCGCGTAGAAGTACTTATGGAATTGCTTTTCCAGATCGGCCCAAGTAACGATGGAGTTGGGTGGTAAGGTAGTGAACCACTGGAAGGCCGACCCAGATAGAGACGACGAGAACAGACGCACCCGCAGAGCATCTTGTGTGGTGCCTTCCCCGCACTGGATGATGAATCTATTTATGTGCTCCACGGTTGAGGTGTCATCTAGCCCCGAAAATTTGGTGAAGTCAGGGACCTTGTACCGATGGGGGAACGGCAATAGATCGTAGGCGGGTGGGTATGGCATCTTGTACGTATAAGTTTGTACTTTCGGTTTTAACCCGAATTGGTCTTGAATTACCTCCGCTATTCTTGCTGTCCAATCAAGCTGCTGTTGATGAACAGCTGGTCGGGGCGCCGGCATATGTTGGTGGATCGGCGGCGGTAAGGCCGGGTGATGGATCGAAGCGTATGGCGGATTCTGTTGCATCGTGGTCATCTGAGCAGTTGACAGTTGATGGCGAAGCGAATCTGCCGCCCCATCGTACATCGTCATCGGCGCCGTGCTTCTGAGTGTTTCTGCGGCATCTGCCCCCCTGCCGATTTCTGACGTGGCCGGTTGATACTGAGGGACCGTCGGCCGGACGGCCGAATGGAACGGTGCCTGGATCGGATAGCTCCCATGTCCGGTTGATTGATCAGGAAAAGCCGTCGTTGCTGGTGCCCCCCAAGGTACTGAGTTTGAGGGCAGCGATTGCACAGAAGCAATCTGGACAGACTGAAGCGGCGCTTGCGATCGAAAACATGGCGCACCGTTATATCCTGGAGGCATTGAAGGCAACAAAGTGTTGTATCCTTTGTGTTGCAATGACATCGGCTGAGGAGCCGAGTGAGACGTGCCTGGTAAGCTTCTGGCTAGAGCTACAATAGGTGGGGCGTATGCTGGCCCCTGATATCCCCGAGCTACTCCGCTGACCAGAGAACTGATGACAGCGTTATACACTGTGTTGGTCATTACTGAGGATTGGTCGATGAAAGCCTGATAGACGATTTGTTGAATCATATCGGACATCTTGCCCGAATCCTCAGCGATAGTGATGTGGCGGGGAACTGGAAGAGGAGCTTTCTTGATGGTCTGCCCGCTTCTGGTACGACTGAAAGATTGCAGATATACCCTCTTGTAGTCTTCTAAATATCTTGCCAGTTCTTCTTTCTGGTCGTCCTTGAGATCTGCCTCCGTAACCTCAATGATGTTGATTATGATCTTGTAGTCGTCCTTGCAGAAAACTACTGTAGTAACTTAAACAATCGCTACGGATGCAACACTTGAAATAGATCTAATCGGCTGTATGATAATGAACAAGGGAAAGTAATGATAAAGCCGATAGTTTCGATCTCAAGCTGGATAACTGGTGATACAACTAGAACAATAGGTAAAACCTATAATTCTGGTAAATATCGATAACTAGTGAATAAATCTAAACGAAACAACGGCGATGCGCCCGAAGTTAAAGCTTAGATGTTATTCGATAAGCGGAACCTACCAATTGGTCGGAGATCGTGTCGATGCAGCCCTGCCAATCCGTACGAACTCGTGAAAGAAAAAGAAGTATCGGCGAAGTCGCCGACTTGAAAGTAAAGTACGACGGAAAAGTAGATTGTTTTTGTTGATTGATTGATGTATATCCTACAAAACCCTGACTGCTCCTATTTATACCCTAGGACTAAGATTCCTGATCGATTACGATCCGTTACAAACTTGATTTAAATAGAAAACTACTATATCTATAATATTTTCCTAAAGGAAACGGGCGCCCGCAGAATCTTCTGCCGCCATCTCCTAGTCCAATCCGGACTCTTTCCATTGATTCACGACCGAGTCGGCGTCATTCTTTGACTAACGTCAGGTCATCTTTGACTGGGTTCCTCTGTTGGGATTCCATTGGCTTCATCCCTTATCTGTTGGCGCAAGCTGCATCGCCAATCGGCCGATCCCTAACTGTAGCCTCAATCGGCTGATTCTCAACTGTAGCCTTTAAATCTGCCGCATCGGCCAGTCTCTTCCTTTCCTGACGCCGATTCAACACGTGTCAAAATCCGGCGTCAACAGATTCCTATAGTCCTATCCTTGGTGTAGGTGCCTACACGGCCACACCACCTCAAGAGGACCTTCCTCCATCGCCACCTTCATTTGGAATGGTGATTTTATGGCCTACTTCCGCAAATCTCTTGAAATGGGGCATTTATTTTTTTTGAAAATAATGAGAAAAGTCTTCCTCCATGGGCTCGTTCAATCCCACCAGATGGTGGGTCGGGATTTGAAGGCCACGAACTCAATTGGGCCGGCCCATCTTCGCAGACCTCGGCGTGGGCGAGCCTTGCAAACCGTCTTCGTGTCCGAGTCCCAAGCAAGTCAGCGCGGCTGCGAGCCCGCCCCTCGTCTATAAGAGGAAAGGCAGGGCAGGCGCCCGTCGCCGCCCTGCCTATCGCCCGTCTCCGTTCCTCACCATCCACTACTCGCCGCGGTTGGCCGGCCTCTTGCCACTGCTCGCCACTGTTCGCCGCCCCCAACCGTAACACGCCGGCCTACGCGCGTCCCATCCACGCCAGCCACTGCCAACGTCGTGGCGGCGCCTAACCGGCGATCTGTCAGTTCGGCGCACAGGTCAGCTAGCTCATCTCCTTCCCCACCAGTATCTTCCCCTAATTTATGATTCCGTCGTACGTGTTGTCCTGTGTTGAATGAAAAATAGCCACCATGCATACACTATCGGAAATTTATCGTTTGTCGAGTGCCTAAAACTTTACCGAGAACAATTCATTGGGCATTCGGCAAAGAAGATATTTACCGAGTGACTGTGACACTCGGTAAATTAGCTGAATCTCGTAGTGATATCTAGATCAGTCTGTTTTTCTGGCACCATCGTCCTAGCTCTCGGGTCCGGCCTCATCACCGGTGGTGCCTGTGGCATCCCGGACCAAGGCTTAATAGGATTAATAGGATACTCATATCAACAAGTTGCAACTTCTTTTTCAGAAGTCAATCCCTAAAGAACTCTGAAGTTAAACGTGCTTGGCTTGGAGCAATTTCGGGATGGGTGACCGACCGGAAAATTCTTCTCGGTTGCGCACGAGTGAGGACAAAGTGCGCAGAAAAAACTTGTGTTGGTCTGTGAGGGCGGTCTATGTCCTAGGAAGCGGCCAGATGTAACCGGGTCCGGCTTCGGGGAGGCGGGATGTTACAGAATGGTATCAGAGCCGACTCTCGCGGTTGTGCGGGTCAGGGGCACAGGCATGTGGGCGGGTGCGTGGTGGGTCAGTGCGCGGGCATCAGGGATGCGCCGTTGGCACTGGACGCACGGACGTGGCACATGGACTGTTAGCACTATAGACGTACGGACGTGGGCAAGAGGGGATGTTCCTGGCTTGGGATTGACCGACGAGGACGTCGGTCTCTTAAGAGGGTGAGTATGTGACATCCCAGCCCAAGATTTAATAGGATATTCATATCAACAAGTTGCAACTTCTTTTCCGGAAGTCAATCCCCAAAGAACTCTGAGGTTAAGCGTGCTTGGCTTGGAGCAATTTCGGGATGGGTGACCGACCGGGAAATTCTTCCCGGGTGCGCACGAGTGAGGACAAAGTATGCAGAAAAGATATGTGTTGGTCTGTGAGGGCAGTCTATGTCATAGGAAGCGGCTCCAGATGTAAGCAGGCCCGGCCTCGGGGAGGCAGGACGGTACAGTGCCAACCCCAGCCACCGGCCAATGTAACTCTCTCTCTCTCTCCGTTTATTTCCATTATTGTTATTTGTGGGTAATTCTCCAAATTGGAGTTCAGAAAAACAATAAGAAACTAACTGTATCATTAGTCGACCCTCTGCTAGCTTGGGCAAATTACTAGTTCTTCAATTTTAACAAACTGAGACTAACATATGGATCGGATAGAACAAAACACCATGCGTGTGGTGAATTTAAATAAATAAAAGCCTATAGTAATCCTCTTCCAAGTCGTAGCTAGTGATGGTAATGACCATGACCCTACCTTTTCATCATTCAACTCAGCTCTTAACTATTTTTTTCACATATAAAATTTCGGTGCCGTCTTTTTTGAGCCTGATTCTTAAATTTTCTATGCTAATATAAACTCGCTCTTGTCCATTTACCGTCCCTAGTCAGCTGGTAGCTGATCCACAAGCCCGGCACGAGCACTTTATTAGTTGGTCCTGTTTATCAATGGAACACACACACACACACACACAAAACACACACGTTTAAGATAGAGATATATGAATAATATAGCTTAGATTATATTGGTGCTAAACATGCTAACAATATGTGGACGACGTAGTACCTGCTGGAGCAACACACATAGTATATTCTACAGCTTGTTAATTGGGGTAATCGTGCTGGACTAGGTCGCCGTGACTGATGGACAAGCCAAGGACATCGACCCCGGTTGCTGCTGCTGCTGCTTCCGCACCTGGTGGCGGGAGAGACCACAGCACTGTGTTGGGGCAGGAGGGTGCCCTCGCGCAAGAGAAGATGGCGGCTATGCAGATTCTGCCATCAGGCCATGGTGCCAGCAGCGGCAGCGTCTCATCATCTCTCTCGCCACCACTTGATGCTGCTCCAGCTCCTCTCACTCTTTCTCTGTAAGTGAATCTAACATTGAGACAGCAGCAGCTAGCTGGCTACTCGTCCCTTCTCTTTCATTGTTTTCGAACTGTTGACGAGATCTTTAATTTGCACGTCATGATTGATGCACCTGCAGGCAGAGCAACAGCACTGCCGGTTTCGGTACACTACTGGTGAATGATGAGGAGCCTGATTCACCAACATCTCCCGGGTCATGTCGTATTCCACTCGACGGTTACCCTCCACCACTAGTAAGGTCACTAACTAACCGAATCCCGCCATCGTTTCTCAGGCTAATTAGCCTGCTTAATGTAAAGTAGCGTCAAGTTCGCAGTGATGTAGTAATGGGATAGATGGTGGTGGCAACTGACGTACTAGATCTCTTTTCTTTTTCAGAACCTTTTCTTTTGGCGAATATGGGCCACCGCCACCTCCTGTGAATCGGGAGCTAGCAGCATGCTACAATGCTAAAAGCAGCTGCACAACAAGACCTTCTATGGATGCATCATTCCAACCGATTCAAGATGACGAGCCTCCTATCTCCGGTGATTTGGAGAGTGACATGTACCCACCTGACTGCAGCGTGGAGCCTCGGTTCGCCGTTCGTCAGGCAACTGAGTTTGCAGAGATCGCGCTGCGATGTCATAACAATGATCCAAGCAACGAGGTATGCATATAAACCGCCAATTATCAAATATCATCGCTTAATCTAAAAAAATATCGAAATCATCGGTCGTCGATAAAACCAGTTATTGATCATTACACAATTAGCTTTCAATTAGCATATTTTGAACTTTGCGCATCTAATTATCAGGTGAAGTATGAACTTGCAAGGCCACCGTGAGCAGTTACATGTTTGAAGGTAGTGGTAACTACGCCCATGTCAACTTCACCGCCAGGGCAAAGCAAGATGGTTCTGAGGAGCAGCTGTTCTTCGCAGAGCTGAATCTACGAAACTTGAAAACTCTGACGTGCTTTCGCTCCTTGGAAGGAAAGGAAGATCAAGTTGGTTAGTCTCCTCTTTTAATTTTTTTTGTTTATTTCTTTCGGGAGTAATAATTTACTAATTTAGTTGTCTAACATCGGGTTCGTGTACATTGGTCGCAGGTGGGCGTATGAGGATGGACACGGAAGCCAAAGGTGTAGACCTGGAGCACTGTTACGCGTGTGGTAATGAGCTGAAGCACCCACGGGATGGAGCGTTGTATCAAGCCGGCCACAGGACAGGGCGTCTTCTACGCTAATACTCGTGGTCACATGGTTCGAGTGATCGAGTCCTAGACTCGTGCTAGTGTCCACCAATCTTATGACTTGCTTGACACATGGCAAGAGTATGATGTGTATTATTAAACATGTGTCTTTAATACTATACTCTAAAATAATCACATGGCCTCCTATTTATGTGCAACGTGTGGCTTCATGCTTCGGGCTAGCCATCAACCACCGAATATCGAAGAGTAATGAGTACGTGAAAGACAAGGGATTTAGATGGTGGGGTTTAACTCTGAACTTCCGGCCAGCTAGGCTTCTTAACTATTTCTTTGACCTGCGCGGCAAATTCAATGGAATAAACATTTGTTCGGATGAAATTAAATTTTATACAGGAGGAGCAAGGAGTTTTATGTATCAAGAACAAATCATACAAACTCACGAAAAAGAACAAGTTTGAATGCTTGGCTCGTTAGTCAAGAATTATTCAAATGGAACATGAGTTTGTTTAAGTGGGAAAAAAATTATACATAAGGAAAGTTTGTACATATATATATGGAATAAATTATACAAGCTCAAGGAATAAAATGTATGTTCTTGGAACATATTATCGTGGATATGCAACAACTTTATAAATAGTAGTGGTGAGAGAATGCAAATAATAGTAGTGAGAGAATGGGAGGTTTTTATTTGCTTATTGTTACTTGTAGGTAAGGCTGGATAAAAAATTCGTAGCTCCGGTAGCTCGCTCGACTCGTCTCGTTTAGAAATGGTACCGAGCCAAGATTTTAGCTCGGTACTCTAACAAGCTGGCAAAAGAAGCCCAACAGGACTCGGCCCATGTTACTCAGCTGAAAGGCAGTGCCTGATGGCATGGCTCTGGCTCATGGCTGTTATTTTTTTCGAGCTGGCTCACGAGCTAAACGAGCCAGCTCGAACTGGCAAACGAGCTGAGCCGAGCCCAACTTCCAACTCGCTATGATAATGAGCCGAGCCGCAGTGGCGGAGCTAGACAAAAGAATGAGGAGGGGCAACCATTGGTAATTGAGGTGCTAAAGCAATGAATAATGTCAAAATTACTGTTCATCTAATAGAGATTTTGCATGGCAAGGGGGGGTCATGGCCCTCTATGTGGCAAGAATGAGGAGGGGCAACCATTGGTAATTGAGGTGCTAAAGCAATGAATAATGTCAAAATTACTGTTCATCTAATAGAGATTTTGCATGGCAAGGGGGGGTCATGGCCCTCTATGGCCACAACTACCCTCCGCCACTGCCGAGCCGAGCCAACTCGTTATCATAATGAGCAACTCGTTATCATAATGAGCCTGCTCGAGCTGAACCGAGCCAAGCCAGCTCGATATCCAGCTTTACTTGTAGGTTTGTGGTGGAATTTATTCATCGAGTTAAGGACGGGTCCTTGTATTTTTCAAAATTATTTAACAATTAACATCTCAGAAGAATAGGTTTGCTTAACAACTATCATTTGCTCACTTATCATTATGAAGATACACCCTGTTTGTCTTCGATTATAATCGGCTTACCGGCAAAAAGAATTATCTGTTAGTACCTGTAAATTGTAATAAGAACAGATGATGAACAGATTGCAACTGTACCATTGATACTGGTATTAAGACATGCATGTCATCCTACTAGGAATATGTCGGGACGTTCTATTAGCAATAACATGAACACCATCATCAACAAGCAACCAATGCACATCAACTACTTTTATCTGTCATCCATTTCCAGCCTCTTCAGGGCTGATCTGGTCCTAATACTTGAATAATAACCAGCCTTCAGGCCTTATTCATCGTCGTCCTCATTTTCGTCGATCCCTACCCAGCGAGTGAATGCAAACAGAAATTCCTTGAAGCTCACCATGCCATTCTTGTCCCAATCCATTTCCTCTGGTGCCATGAAAAAAGGGTAAACGTCAGGACTGGGAAACGACAATGAGTTTCACGAGAGCAACAGAAATTATAAAACTGTACTTTTAGAATAAGTGACAGACTTAATATGAAGCTGCAACCTTTTGGTAAAGTATTTTTAGAGGCTTATAGGGGCATTAAGCGTCCCATGGCACATATTCTGTATGCATCATTTGAGAAGTGCAGTTTCATATGACTAGACGTGAACAAACATTAGGAAGCTTGTCATTTTCCTGAGTAGGTGCCTTTCTCAGGAAAGAAGCATTTTTATTTAACGAGTTGTTTCCCAGGCCTACCCCTTTTTCCTCTCAGCAAAGATTAGTAGGTAGGAGAGCCTGGTCCAAACCAGAAGAAAATGTGGTGGTTCACTTCACAAAAAGGCACTTCAACAAAGACTAGTAGGTCGTGGTATGGAGCTACCAAGAAAGGGAAAACTCACCAAATCTTCTCATGGCTATACGCCCAGATGAGCGCTCTCCAGTTGTGGTCTCATTTATTGCTTGGATCATCTCATCCTTGCTCACGTACCCATCTTTGTTCTTATCCAGGAAGACAAATGCATCGACCAAGGTCTCAAAAGTTGCCTCAAGATTTCCTAGTCCCATCTTTATTTTCTGTGAAGTAGGTCAAGGGAACAGGAAAGCGCCTGACAGAAACAGCATAGGAGATCTAAAGTAGAACCTGAATGCATGAATTTTTACAGGTATATTGTGCTGAAACTTATATAATCCAATTAGACTTACATTGTCATGATAATTTTATGAAAAACAGCTTTTCCGTTGATACAGTGCAGTTGCATCTTAAAGTGTGCCAGTAAGAGGCATATTTAATTCTATAAACGAACTACCGACTACCAACTTTGCTGGTGAAGTTAAGAAACTTTATATCAAACTAAAATCGCATTTGCATGCCTCCATAGCAACACTACGCGATGTGACAATAAAGCTAAGGAAACATTCAGATTGTTATTATATGAATTATGAAGGATACTGCTTCTGAGACAGCCGGTTCATTAAGAAGATAAACAAGGCACAGAAAAACAATGAACTCATTGAAACTCATGCCCATATCTTCATTTATATCACAAGCTTCAAAGAGATCGCATATCTCTTCCTCTGTGAATGAGATTTCCAGCTTCTGAAAACAATGCTTCAGTTCTTCTTTATCTATTTCGCCATTGGAATCTTCATCTGCAAATGAAAAGGCAATCCACTTCTTGACACATGAGTGAGAATATGAAAAACAGATAAAGCCCAAAATAATTAGCACCAGTCAATGAGTACTCGTCAGAGAACAACATTTTCTTCCACATGGCTTGTTTCGATTACTGCATGTCATACATGATTTCTTTTGAAGTACAAAGTAGAGACTGGATATCTCTAGCTCTCTATGACTCTACCTTCCAAGTTACAACCATGTATTATATATTTAAATGCTTAGGAGTTATAAGTACAATGATTTAAATGAATAAATTTTTTTCCACCATGGGGTATCCCCTGAATTTCATTACTCTTGTAACGAAATTATATTTAAATCAAACTGTTTTAAATGTTGAGAATACTGTTGATAAGATATGCTCCATCACCCCATCACAGGATTGCCCCCATTCAATTTTCACAAACTACATGCATGAAAGGATATTAGAGAGTGACTTTTTTTTTTTTTTGGTGGGGGGGGGGGGGGGGGGGTGTTCCAGAGCACAGGCAAAGGTGTAGGACTCACCAAATTGCTCGAAGATAGTCTTGCATTTCCTAAAACTCTCATCGATTTTGGGAAACTTCATGACAATACCATCGAAAGATTTCAGTGAAGTTCCATGTGACGCTCTCTGCTGCATGGCATCCACCATCTTCGCCTCCAGCTTTGAACCATGGAAAGTCCGCTTGTTGGTGTCTTGCCGTCCAAGTACAGCCCCCATGCTAGCAGTTCAGATACTGACCCCAAAAAATTCAGTAAAAAGAAGTCCCCAATCAGCTACACACGGAGCAGGTGAAATCTGAAAATGAATAGCAGCCGAGTTAAGCATCATCGCTCAGGCATGGCAGCTGTTCCAGGTAGCACAATACTATGCAAGTACTGGAAGCAATCAAGACACCGAACAAGAACAAGAGGCTGTCTGAAACTCTGAACAAACTGATCAAGTCACAAGAACAGGATTTCACCATCGTAATCACACACCGTATGCAAGCATGGGATCAGATATCAACAGCAGAAACAGTAGCATATACATCGACAAGAAACAACAGAGAACCTTAAAAAAACGGATATCAGGATCTTTAAATATCCTTGTCCCATGTGCCCGATTCCACCTGAGGAAAGGGGGGAATCCTAGCCACTTCGTCCTCAGAGCACCAACTATTTTCCATCAAAAACAAATCAAGAAGCAAGAAAGCTGCGCACGCTCAAGAAGATCGAGACGAGCTGGCGCGGAATCAAACGGCGGCGAGAAGATGGGGTAAAGATTGCAAGACGAGGAGCGCTTGCCCGGGAACGCCGCCCCCTCGCGGCGCCAAGAGAATCCGTGAAGAGCGGGAACGGCGAAGCGGTTCCTGCGCGGAATCCAGCGGGCTGGCGCTCGGAATCGAGGGGAAAGGTGGGAGCTTTGGCCTTCGGGAGGAGGGAATTCGCAGGGGGGTTATTGGATTCCAGCCGGCTGAGCTCAGCAGCAGCAGGAGGAGAAACGGAGGAAGAGACGAGGGGAGCTTTTGTGCTGGTCCGGTGCGGAGAGCACCGTGCGGCTGGTGCTGGAGCCCCTGACCCTGTTCCACTCCACGCGGGACGGTGGGCCCCACGGTAGCGCTGCTCGCCGACAGGCGGGGTCCATCGGTTGCTCTGCCTACACTGACATGCTGGGGGAGGCGTCGCTGTGGCGACACGAGCGTCCGCTGTCGTTTGGGCGTTGGGATGACCGGCGAGGGGCGATGACTTCACTTGCCGAGATAAACACGCTGCCGCCTGCCGGCGTGGACGAAGCTGAACGGGACGCACGCATAGGGTGGTAGGTAGTCATGCCTATAATACTCTCCTCATAATTTAATTTAATTTTTAGCTTAAAATTAAATAAAATTAGAGTCCAATTTTTTTATCCAAACTTTAGATTATCTAGGCTAAAAATTAAAATTCTTTACTACCTCTACAGTGACACCTCGGTTCGTGGAGGCTCGAGCAGTCGAATCTGGGTTGCTCTTGGTAACGAGAGCACGCTGTCCTCTGGGCAAGTAGTTCAAGTTCGACACAAAGTTTGTTATCCTAGGAGGCATCGAAACCCATCGAATTCGTTTCCGAGAACGACGCCGAACTACGCTTTTGGTGTACAGCGTGAAGAGAATTTAGGGCCATGTCGCTGTCTCTCATCATGCATCGTCGAAGGCAAGGGATGCATTTTGTACATGAACATGGCCGAGAGGAACGACACTCGCAAACAAACAACGCCAGCGCGATGGTGCAAGTAACAGCGACCGCGTACTTGTTAAAAAAAGGTCTTTATTTGACCTCGTCAATGCAGCGTCATGGATTTAAGGCTATGATAACAACCATAGTTAAAGCCATAAACATATGAATCAACCTTATTATTGGAAGGACATGAATTAGTCTAATTGTTGCCTTACACTAATGCCTAGAATTAACTAGATTTTTAATCTCTCTATATAAGGAACCTTGAGGTCAATAAGAAAATGCCAATTCACTTTTCACAATAGGAGCTCTGTCTATCTCTATATTTTTATTTCTCAACACGTTATGAGCAGCTCTAAGCAACTAACCAAGAAAAAAAAGAAGGTGAAGAAATCACCGACAACTCGAAGGATAAGATGGCTCGCTGTTTACCCATTCCCCTTGACGTTGGATCTTCTCTTCCTCGCAACCTTCATGCTCACCATCTGCGTCGCCTGATGCATCAGCAGCTCGCCGAACTTCTCCAAACTCCAATGTGTCGTCCTCGACGTGGCAGGGTCCGTGGTGCTGGCTTTGCCGCCCGTGGCATCCTGGTCCCCTCCCTCTGGCTTCGCCAGCCATGGAGGATGTCGTCGTGACGATGGCGCGGTGCAGGTGTCGGGCATCACTGGAGGTCCGCGGCGGGTCGCGAGGGTGCTCGAGTCGCTACTATCAGCTCTGGTGGTTCTCCAGGCAGTGGCGCATCGTAGCGACATCATCCTCCACGGCTGGCGAAGCTAGAGGGAGGGGATCGGGGGCCACGGCTAGGAAAGCCAGCACCACGGCCCCTGCCGCGTCGAGGACGGCACACTGGAGTCCGGAGAAGCTCAGCGAGTTGCTGATGCAGGAGATGACGTAGATGGCGAGCACGAAGGTTGCAAGGAAGAGAAGATCTGGCGTCAAGGGGAAGGGGCAAACGGCGAGCCATTTACCCTTTGAGTTGCCGGTGATTTCTTCACCTTCTTTTTTCTTGCTCAGTTGCTTAGAGCTGCTCATAACGTGTTGAGAAACGAAAATGTGGAGACAGTGAGAGCTCCCAATAGAAGTTGTGAAAAGTGAATTGGCATTTTCTTATTGATCTCAAGGTCCCGGGAGATTACAAACCTAGTTAATTCTAGGCATTAGTGTAATACATCAATTCTCATTCTAAAGGCAGTAATTAGACTAATTCATGTCCTTACAATAAGGTTGATTCATGGCATTGCAATAAGGTTCATTCATGGCTTTAACTATGGTTGTTACCATGGCCTTAAATCCATAACAGCTGCATTGACGAGGTCAAATAAAGATCTTTTGTAACGGTACTATGCTGAGTTTGGTTTTGGGAGAGCATCATGGATGTTTCAAAGTTAGAGAGAGAAAAAATGAACTTTCAAGTGAAACATTTAAAGCTTTTTTTGGGAAAAACCTGAACATTCAAAGTTTGGTACTATAATCTAACTCAAACTTGCCACCTATGACATAAAAGGCAGATGACAAAATCAGCTGATCGCTATTCTCTAACATGCAGTACGGTCATTGTCAATTACCTCAAACGCTATGGCTCCGAATCGTCCATCGCTCAAATTCATACCAGTGCCTTGCCCCTGATGCACGATCGCAAATCAACATGCAACATGCCAATAAGATTGTTGATTCAAGTTTGCAAACACAGGGAAAGGTCCGTTTATCTTCACGTCACGATTTTCATGTTCAAAGGCAACTCGCACAAACCAGAGAATGGTTAGTGACAAAAAGCTAATGCCATGCAAGCAGTTCACCGACCATTTCACGCCAGGTACAACAGTACGAGTCACCGAGCAGCAATGAAATGAGAGATTCTATCGATGCAACTCGGCCTTCAAACCCTACACAAATTCTGAAAGCCATGCACTGATGCCCCTTCCCCAACCACAAGTCACATAGTAGAACAATTCTACAGACTAGAGCCATGGAATTTACAGGATTAAATTGGAAAGAATAATAAGGAACGAATGTGAAAGATTGGCAGTTACCACACTGGGGCTGGGACGACCCATGACCTGACAGAAGATTCTAATTAATGTTCAACCAATGTACACGGCACGATTGGCGCTGAATGTCAGAAACTCCAAGTCGCGGTGCAGTCTTGTTGGTGAATCATCAGTGAGTTCCTAGCAGATTTGTCCGAGTTAATTGTGTATTCACAGTAGTCAAGACGACTTGGTTCTCTTGTGTCCAGCCTGGCCTTGGAGACACAGCCGGATACGCTGGGATAAGTTCTCCCCCATCTCTTGCCTCTCTTTTTTTAGCCTCTTCCATAGGGATCGATTCTTCTTCTCCTTTGGGATCGTGAGAGGCTTCCTTCGTATCCGTCTCAGTGGCGTTGCTAAAGCCCTTAGAGTCATGCTCTACAGTTTGGGAGAAGATGATGAGATTCAAGAAGTTCACTATGATTACTGGATCACAGATCAAGTCAAAGGACACCACGAGTTTGAAAAATAGCCTATTAGTTTTGAGTAGCAAATAAACACAAAAGTCTCTTGCACTCAAATGGTACAAACTGAAGAAATGTACCTTATGCTTATGATTGGGTATCCCAGGCCGCTCGCCTGAAGATGATCCTTCACTAGCTGCGCCCAAGGAAGAACATCTTCCCCAGCTCTCTCTGTTTGAGCTGGTGTATGAGCAGCACTCCTCAGTTTGTCTGTTTGCTTTATCCTAGCATGTAAAGAAATTTCTTAACTTCAAGTAAAGAAATCATGAAGGTGATTATATTTCTCGCAAATAAACTAGGCAGGATCTGCTTTTACCTCTAAATGACACTCAGCTGTGTTGCTGTCCATATCAGTGAGGTTATGATTTTCATCCAAAAGGAAATCCTGCACTTAAGTGGAGATATCTAAGTTAAGATCTCAAGTACCAGAGGAAACGCAACCAACAATTGACTTACCAAGTCATTATCATTTTTGACAGATAGCTGATTTACCCTCTCTGTCAGCAACTCAACTACTGATTTTGTAGCTGAAACAATGAAAAAGAAGTCAGCAGGCAGGAAACATACTTAGAAGTATTACGCACAACAATTAAGGAAGAAAAGCCACACCATTTGTGAAATTAGTTGTAGCAGCTGATGAACTGCCCGCATCAGTGCCGGCTGCCCGTAGACCATTGATGATCTCATACAATAAGCTCTGAAAATTCGAGTAGATGTATAGGTAATCTACTAGGAGAGCTTCGTACAACATGAGGCAGAAGATTTCACACAGAATTTCAAAGAAATGAAGAGGGAAAAATACCTCATTTGTACCAGGACCACCCTTAAAAGCACCAAGGTTGTAATACTTGTCAAATTTATCGGAGCATGTTGAAGGAAATTGAGGTGGGTGAAGAACGTTGTAGAAGAATATTGAAACAGAGTCGTAATAAAATTGAGGCCTTGGGGAATTGTGATCACCCTCAAATTTGATTAAATTTTTATCCCCCTGCAGAGAAATACAAAATGTCAACAAAATGGGCAGCAAGACAAGGCCCTTCAGCAGGAGCAATCAGCACTGATGAGAATGTATATATAAGATATGCATGTACTGGTCAGCCTTCCTAAAGCAAGCTAGACAGACACTTACCGCATATGCCTGGTGAATACGTTCCATGTGATGTGGCTGGATAAACATATCATTCGATGCATGTCCGAATAATGCAGGAATAAACGTCTTCGGTGCAAACTGGTGAAGCCAAAAGTAAATGTTTCCCAGAAAGAGAGGTTAATCAGATCCTATGGGTTTGACTGAAAGGTGAAATTGATTATGCAAGTAGATTGAAAAGAACTAAGAAAGATTGCAAGTACAACACGAAATTTTATGCTACAAGCCTACAAACAATGTGTCTCAACTCTCAATCAATCTCATGTAGATGCTCTACTTGTCTAATGTTAGTATTCACAACAAAGGCAATTGTGAACCTTAACTTGGGCAAAAAAAAAAAGACGCATACAATGAAACATTCATTTTTTCCTTTTGTATTGCCGTCAAGTCATCCAGTTGAGATCTAATCAAGTCAGGTATAGGCTAACCATAAACATTTTCTAACTATTCCTTAGCATTCATTCATAGGACATAGGTAGTCCATTCTTTTGTCCTAATCAATGACCATAGCTATAAAATGGTAACAAATTGTTCCAGTCCACTTTATTTTTAAAAAAAAACTACCAGACTCTTTAGTGATTGAAATACTATTTTAGAAACGAACCTGGACAACATTAAGATCCATTATGTCAAATTTAGCTCTTCTCTGAATGACGCGTCGCATGTACTGAACAGCCATCTTAACCTGAAAATATATGTATCACAACAACCATCAAATGATTTGATTATAGCAATAGACAGTGAGCAGTTGAACATAAGACGAAGCAGGAAAGACCATGCTATGGATATTTACGAATTAACAGCAGCATTTTTCCTATTTGGTTAATCATTTCTAATCTACAACTAGCAAACATTATGTCATGGAACACCAGCAGCCGTAAACAGAAATCAGGTAACCAATTCATAGTGCCAGGATTAGAAAAATTGCTGCATGGAACATCAACACTAGGATCATGCACCCTAGTGGTCTACACTACAAAGAACTTACAGAGCTGCAGGACATCCCAAAAGGCTAAACAGTATAATTTTCTTGTTACACAAACAAGCCTACTATGTACATTTATTATACTAAAATACATGTATGTGCCTATGATTATTTCATAAAAAACACATAAATTGCAGCAATAAAATGCAACTTTAATGAAAACAGAGAACCAAAACATTCTGCACAAGATAATCATACCGTGAACTTAGGAACTCGTATTTTGTAAACTTCTACAAGCTCCATCATTAAGTCATATAAGTTGGAGAAAGCACTGTCCAAAACCATGCCGGCAATTGAGGGGTCTTCTGCTCCATACAGCAGGCTGCATCAAATATATGGACACATATCGTGATTGATTACCAAAACAGAACTATATTAGAAAAGCTAAATATTAAAGATACTTTGTGAATTAAATGCAAGTATCAAGATGAAAGGCCAAGAGGGAAACAATTTAATGGCCGGTACAAAGTCTTTAAGATGCACAATTTGTAAGAAAGATATTCTTTTATATTCCAACATAATGTTGAGAAATTCTACACAAGGTAGAGAAAAAGCATTGTAGCTAAATACCTTGTAACAGCACCCATTGAGCGCCCCCAAAGGCCTATACAAGAAACTTGCTTATTATTACGTAGAAAGGACACTGCACATTTGAGATCCTGCTTCTGGGAGTACCAGAGTAGTAATGTTTTTCAGAACACAGCAATTAAAATATAATATGAATGCGAATGCTGCTATAACTATATAAGTATAATGACTATGCACCTCATGCCAACCTAGGCTGACATACTCTCCACTTGATAGCCCTGATCCCGCAAAGTCAAGCGTAAAAAGGGTGATGTTTGATGGAAGAAGTATTACAGCGGCTTCATTTGCATCTGCTCTGCATCCGCTGCATTAGATTAATGAAGAAACTTGTTAAACGAGCCAAATTGGCTATTGATGAGGGTAAACGACAAAAAATGGAAATAGCATTTATCTTGATAGCTCATAGGTTATAGCTAGCACATAAACCCAAAACTGTGCTGGGCTTTAAGATTTAACTAGTGTTGACAAGTAAAAGCTTCAAAATCCATTTGATCAGAATGATTAAGATGTCTGATCAGCAGAGCAGTTTTTATGAATAAATGAATCAATAGCACGAGTCAAGAAATGTAAGTACCTATTTCCATGACAGTAGATAACACATGGAAGGGCAGTGTCTTCCGGTACAACAGCAGGAACATAGTGGCTGCATTTTAAGGTCTGATCTCTTTCATTAGTAAGCTGCAACATACAAGTACAAGAATAAGGCTAGCATGCAATGATATCGACAGTCAGCACCAAGTCTTCACAAATGAATGACACTAAAAAACCTCAGTAACTGCGTCCCTTACTTGCCTCCAAATCTAGCCTTTTGTACTTCCTTCCAGCAAGAGTAAACTCTGGCTCCCATAAATACTGATCTGGGTTGTACTCTGCACTGTAAATCCATTGCCAGTTAATCACCGCACACCAGGAAACAGAGACAAAATAATTTGATAGATAACAAGAACATGAAAGCTTTCAACTTCCACTATCTATTTTGTCTTGCATCTTAAAGAAAAGACACAAAGTTATTTTAGAAAGGTACAGTTAGTATGAATGCACATGTTAACTAGATGCAAAAGCCATTTTCGGTTACAAGCACAGACCAGTTTGGTTCTGCCACTGAAGCGCATGCGATTATGATGAGCTAATTGCTCACCTAACACCCGGTACAGAATTCTCAATAACAAGGCAGAAGAACAGGCTTTTCGCTCCAATCCTAATGTAACATTGCTGGTTGCAATTAACTCGACACGGTTTCAAGTACTTCAAGCACGGAATTTCCGCATTCTTACTCGCAAAGACTGCGGCGAGATGCAGATAGCCAGATATGTTGCATAAGCGTTGTGTAGATATAGTTAGAAAATCCATCCGGTTGCATCTAGAAACCGTTCGCTAACCATGGCGTAACGGCTGCCAAAAGTTCAACCAACCTGCAGTTGCATCATAGAACAGACCAAATTCCGGCGACGCGGGGGGGGGGGGGGGGGGGGGGGGGCGGGATAGAGTGATTACCGAGGCGGCCGGATGACGAAGTTGACGAACTGCTCGATCATCGCTTCCCGAAGACAGCGAGGCGGCGGCGGCAGAGGCCTCCGGGGCGCATGTACCCAGCGACGACCTCGCCGACTCTTCCTCCCCCAAATTCCTCCCTCCGCGCAAACCCGCCTAAACTCGCCAAACCAACCCGACCCGACCCCCGCTGCCAGCTATTCGCCCGAATTCCGACCCGTCAGCCTCAGATCCGCGCGGGAACCCGCCCCCCCCCCCCCCCCCCCCCCGGGCGTCCCGGAGCTCGAAATGCTCGCCGCGAGCCGCTGGGCCCGGCGAGCGGGGAGCGTGGCGGGTGCTCGCGGAAGCCTCCCCGGGGTCGGCGGCGGCGGGGCGAGGTGGGGGAACGGAGCCGGAGGAGCGAGGCGGCTGGGACGGGACGGCACTATGGAGTAGCAGGCGCAGCGTGGCGTGGGAAATGTGAACGTTAACGAGGGTTAATTTAGTCTCTCAGCTTGGATCCGAGGCTCAAATTTATCCCTCAAGTTTCATAAGGTTAATATAATCCCTCAACTTTTATTTTTGATCAAACTCATTCTTATGCTGATATTATACTTCATAATAACATGATATTTATGAAAAAGTTCTCTTTGCCCTTGACTCCTTCCCCTTCTAAGCTGATATTATACTTCATAATAACATGATATTTATGCAAAAAGTTCTCTTTACCCTTGACTCCTTCCACTTCTAAATTTATTTAGAGCTGAACATTGCCAAGTATTTAATTTGAAACATAGAATTTTATTTACCCATGCATGATATTATATTGTAGATGCATGAAGAGTAAAATTAAAGCTATTTATTGCATAACTACGTACCACCATATAAAATATTGTGGAAAGTTGAGCGAACAATGATACAAACAGTGAAAATTAAGAAGAAAAAGAAATCAAGGGTAAAAATAACCTTTTGCATTTATCTTATATTATTATGGAGTATAATATAAGCATAAGGATGAGTTTGACTTCAAAATAAAAATTTAGAAACTATATTGGCCAATTTGAAAGTTAAGGGATGAATTTGACCCTCGAGATAAAATTAAAATACTAAAATACCTATTTTGCCTTAACTAGGAGTAGGCGGGGCGGTGGAGCCTAGCGGGGCCGGAGGAGGAGGAGGAGGAATAATAAATGCCGGGGTTTAAAATGCATTTGTTTTTTCCTCTCTCTCTCGTGGCATTCGTTGGTTGTTTGCTTTTTGTAGTTTAGCCCCCGAAGTTTTGCTCGCCATCTCGCCGCACATGCGCGCAAACAAAAGAGACGAGGAGGATACCGCGTACCAGGTGGATCTGGCTCATGTCGTGTTTAGGGGGGGCTTTAGGCTAATGGCGACGTTTTTTGTTCTGGTGTTGGATATCCGCTGAGCGCTTCGTTTTACTAGGTTGCTAGAGATCAATGTTTGTCCAACAAGAAGGTTGCAGCAAGGATACGGGAGCAGGCAGCGATATATCACAAAGCGCGATGCATGCGACAGCAAATGGTTAGTCCTTGGAACGTTATTCGGTGGGAAATTTTCTTCTCCAATTCCTGATTTCATGAAACTTTGGTCACGGGTCGGAACTCAAGAGGTATCGTCGGTGTCGACGGCTAGAAGGTGGCAGGGATGGGGAGGTGGGGCTCGCTACCGTGCGCGACGAGGAGAAACGTACGTTGAGACGGACAGGATTGAAAAGCGGGTTCATTGGTTAGTTTTCTTGTACCCGGCCAATGTGTATCGTACATAATGAGCTATCACATCAAAGCTGCAAATCGTGGCATCTCTAGATCCTGGTCACAGCGCACGTTGTTGTCCCTTAGCAGCCTAATACAAGAGCCAGCAATGTCAACACACACCAGATAGCATTGGTCAAAGATAGAGATCAACGTTGGAGAAACATCGTTGACGCAAAGCGCACGCTGTTGTCCCTTGGCAATGCCTACGATGACTTGCCGTCCTGCTGAAGGAGGTGCGTGGGAAAGATGAGTTCCAGCTCCAGCGGCGCCAGCAGGCAGAGCCGCAGAGCAGGTCGAATCGAACTGCGCGTCTGAAACGACAAAATGCCACGGGGACGCGACCGTAATGAAGTCCCGGAACCGAACTCGCCGGGCGGATCCGTCGTCCCGTCCGGGCCCCACCTCGAAAGCGAGAATGATTCGGCACCTCCCCCGTGGTGGCGGCGGCACTGCTCGCCCGTCCACAGGTCCCACTTCAGGAGGGGAGGGCCAGGCCATCCGCAACCGTACTACCTACCGCGACGGCGACTCGGCGAGCCCGGCGCGCCGGTACCCGGTCGAGTCGAGCTCGAACCTCGAAGCCGTGTAGAGTGACTGGCAAGTGGCTTTACATGCTTGTAGAGTGACTTCAACTCGCGTGGGCATGGACCGGAGCAGCACAGCATACGGAGGATTCCATGGTTGCTCTCGATGGGATTGGGAAGGGAAAAAACTGAAGCGAAAAAAGTCCATTTCTAGGCTGGTCGGTCAAGTGGCCACGAGCAGGAAAACATGGTCACGGACGGCTCGTCTAGCGTTCTGGGCGGAAAATGCACGGGTTGGTTATGGCAGTTGGGCTGGCAACATCGAAAAGCAAGCCCGGCTGGGGTGACGCCGGCCTGATGGACCTTGGGCCCATACGGCCATTCTGGCTTCCGGGGGGACAAGAATAAACAACAATAAACGAACTGTAAAACAAAAACGGAATTTCGTTGTAAACACCACTTTCTCATAATCTCAAGCGATTCAAAATTGCAGGGACATGATGCAGGGACAATACTAAGTTTGGACAAAGAAAACCAGTCAACAAAAACGCGGATACACGTCAAGCAGATGTGCACCCTTCCCAGCTCGGCCTCCTCTAACAGCTGACGATGTCGCTAGCTTCGACTGATGTTGCCGATAGAAAAACTAGAAAAAGAGTTGCGCTACCTCTTACTTACATCTGTTCCGAATTATAATTTATTTTTAGATTTTGTAGATATATATATTTTATATGCACAAGCTTAGACACATAATAAAAATTATATATTAAAAAAACTAAAATACGGCTGGTGCCGTATTTTTCTAGCGAGAGGAACCAGAGGACAGAGAGGGGCGTGGTCACGCTGCCGGTGCAGCGAGCCAGCGACGTCCAACCACCGGGGATCCCGTGCGCCATGTGGCCCCGCGATACGGCCGCTTCCTGTGCATCTGACCAGCAAGATGCCCGAGCTGTACAGTACGATCCTGGGGTACCATGATAAGCAAGACACTGGCGCACAAAAGAATTTCACGCCCCGTTTCACGATTCGACCGCCACGACTCTCGCAACGGCATGGTGTGGCAAGCAAGCAGGCACCCTGCTGCTGACACACCAAGACCATTCTGGTGGGCCAACCGTTGCCTCGAATTTTAAAACGGAGCGTCCACGCAGCCTCGTAAATTCCGCTCAAAACCCGGCGCAAGTTTAAAATTCGAATTCGCTCGCAGTCTCATCGGCATCGCGCACCGTTCTCCCCTCTACGCCACGCACCGGCTCCGGCGCCCACCTCCTCCCCTCGGCTCCACTGACAGGTGGGTCCGGCTAGAGTCCACGCCGCCGCGGGGCACACATGCGTCACGCGGGATTTGGAAATTTTTCCGTTCCAATTCTGCTCGGTGCACTCGAAGCTGTTGCCATCGCCATTTCCGTCTATTATCTCACACACCTTCCCCACGAGGAGGGGCGGAGCTGTCGAGCTGGGGAGGATTTGGATAGCCAGCGGCCGCTCGGAACCCTAGCTCCGGCCGCCGGCGGGCGATGGCGGCGGCGTTCCGGTCGGCGACGAGGAGCGGGGACGCCTTTGCGGCCCTGGAGGACGCGGGCTCCGCCACGCGCGGGCGGCAGGCCGCGGGAGGCGGCGGCGGGGGAAGCAGCGTCCGGCGGTCGAGGAGCCTGAGCCGGTTCCCGCCGCCGTCGCCGTCGCCCGAGGACGCGGCGACGCCGTCCTCCAGGTTCGTCAACAAGGTCAGGGGCGGGCTGCCCCCGGAGATCAGCCTCGACGACCTCGCCGACGAGTTCTTCCGGGCCAGGGCGGAGTCCGAGGACGACGACGACGAGGACGAGGACGCGGCGGTCGCGCGCGGCCGGTCGAGGTACCCGGCTCCCGCCGAGAAGGGCGGCGGCCGGCGGAGCTCCACCGCGCGGTACGCCAGGGAGACGGAGTCGTCGCGGCAGCGCGAGCGCTCCGTGTCGCGGCCGCCGGCCGAGCGGCGAGGCGTAGCGGCCAATGCGGTGAACGGCGGCCCCGCAGCGAGGAGGCAGCGCTATGCGTCGGTGGACCGGCGTGCTTCCATGGATCGGCATCGGTGGTGCGATTCGGATGTAAGATAATCTTTCCGGTCTATGTTGATTTTTCAAACGCTCCAAAAAGAATATTGATTTTTTATAATTGCATTTAATTTAGGCCTAAGGGGTGGATTTAATTTTAGACTAGGCTCCTGAAGTTGCTTGGGGATATTTGAATCCTGTTTTTGTGGGTTCCTGGGTGTTGCATAGCTCCGGAAAATTGAAATACACATATCTAGTACCTGGCAAAATAGGCAAAACTTTCCATGTCCATTTTGGATCAACTGTGAATTCAGCAAGACGCTTTATTCACAACAACGTTTCTACCTGCTGGGCTGTACTTATACCTCAAGTTCCAATGCCTTTTTACTGTTTCTCCCTTGAAGCTCTGGTCATGATCATTGATGTTTACAGATAAAGTTTGGTTTAATTCTATACTTGTATTGTTGATATCCTGAAATCAGATTGGATGAGTAGTGAAATTGGGTAACTGGTGCATTTCAGACTTGATACCAAATTACCAGTACAGTATCTGATCAGTGGCGGGCCCAGGGTTCGAATGGAGCCCGGGCAAATCACAAGACAATTATTTCTTCTTATCTCCAATTGAACTGACAAACTATAGATTTATAATGGCTAGCCTCTTACAATTGTTGCACCGGAGCCCGGGCCAGTGCCCAAGGTCGCCGGGCCATCGGTCCCCCATTGTATCTGATAATGCGTTAACATATACTCAACACTGTGTTTGCGTTGTCTATTGTTGCTTCAGTTGTTTGGTTGATTATACTCTCTGTTTGATTGTTGGCTTCACTAGCTGATGTTGTCTGGCATTCTAGTATGAAATTATTCCCTTAATTTCAAAAGTCAAAACTACACGGTTGTGATGCAGTTATACCTACCAGTGTGTCAATTATACATCCAGTGTCTCACACTATTTATTTCTGATATCAAATATGTTTGGTTACTTAACTCAAGCTTTTTATGCTTTGCTCTGATCCAGCACTACGCCATTCCTGTTCAATTGCCCAATGTTTGTTCCTTTCGAAAACCCAAAATACTTATATTTTAAGCTTGTTCCATTTCCGTGTTTGATGGAAATATATATCGCAGTTCTTATATGTACAATTGTATTATTTAATCTGGGTTTATGTTTTTTGGGTGCAGAATGATATGGATGTTTCTCACCGGTATGTTTCTAGGGGGATACATACCAAAAGTAGTAGCGGCAATAGCCTTCAGAATTCATTCAGCAAGTCATCTAAAGCAAATCATGCTTTGAAGAGGTCTACAAGTCAAAAGGATTTCTTTCATTCAAGAGATAGCAGCTCGGTGAGTACTTTTTGGCTTTTTTATATTCTTTGGACTGAATTTGGATACGATATCAAATAACTAACCCTTTATCAAAAAGTTGGGCTATAGTATCCTAGTACCACCTTGTACAATTAACTCTAATGTTCTATTCATAGATGTGTAATAGAATTAAATCTGTCCTTGCCTGTTTGCTCGTGCATACTAAATTTGCCTGTATGGTGGGTTTTGTAGCCTCAACTCGAACTGTTGTTCTGTATGATTGAAATTTCTTAATGTGCATTATTATCATGACTTCTGCAGAGCCATTCTTCACTTACTGATGATGAGTCTAGGAGTTCTCATTCTTTCTATATCAGGAATCAGAAGACAGCCTGTGCAGTTTATGGTCTTGACAAGGTGATTTCACAATCTTCATTCATTTTTTTATATCAAAACTAGATTACGCAAATAGCAAGAGTTTATTGGTTATTGCTTTATATACTGTAATTTGATAGGAGCACCAAATTGGTGATGAGGCTGGAAATGTATTGTATGATGTTATGCGGAAAGAAGTTAGGCAAGCTGTTGAAGAAATCAGGACTCAGCTTGAAAAGGTATTTTTTTATATAGTGAGGCCCTTAATCATCTATTCGCCTTTGGTTATCTCCCCTTGGCTTAGATGATTTCTCTAGCTTCTTATGTATATAAAGCTTTGATCGATGTGATAACATGATGGGTATGGCAATTGAAGAATGCTGTGTTTCAACCAGCAAATGCAAGGGAATTTTCCGGGTAGAGGTCTTCAATCTTCATTGACCACTTACCCTATTCTAGAAAGCTTACTTGGATAGTATGCTGCAGATTAAGTCTTTTGTATTGGGGCATTAATGCCTCCAGTTTTATTTATATGTACAGAGATAGGAGTTCACATGCTGAGACATACTGGGAGCAGAGTTCTAAGCTAATGATCCCAGTTCCTATCTAGAGAGTAGACACCCTAGAAGAGTTTGCACTTTACTTCTGTTTCTTGTTTTATGCTGATATGTTGAAATTAGCACTGATATATGCTTCTGTATGGTATGATCATGAACAAAATGTTACATGCCTTCATTTGGAGTGTGTACTTAATGGATTCCTTGCCATCAGATTGTCTTCCTATTTTTATGAAGAAGTATGATCTTAATTTCTGAAGTATGTATCCTAAAACTGTAATTTCACATCTTCACTGAAGGATGTGCAGAATACTGCTGCTTCATCAAAACAACATTGTTTTCTAGGTATGTAGCTGCCAGGTTGAGTAGAACAGTTGTAACTTGTTGGCATAGAGCATGGTGATCCTGCAGAAGCATCTCTTTGAGAGAGAAAAATGTCTTTGGCATGGTGTGCTCTAGAGCTAGATATCTAGAATCTATATTGTTCAATTGACATCATGTCTTCTATTGGGAGCTTATACCAGCGCATTGGCTGCTTGTTAGGGGAAGAAAATGATTATATTTGGTCACTCCTTGCTAGAATTGTAAAGCTATGATCCAACAAATCTTATTGCCTTCTCTTTTATTTGCACATTCTCCAGACCGTGACAAAATCTGAACCTTCAGAAAAGGTTTTAAGCAGTGATGCACAACCAACACAAGTTATTACTGAGCTCCGAAGGAGCTATACTAATAAATTAGAAGAGGTATGTTTTTATGGAAACAGAATGTTTTTAATCTTTGTGTTAATTCTGAATCTTTATTCAATATGTATTTTTGCTTTTTCTGTGCATCTTTCAGTCAGAAAAGCGGAAGCAGGAATTGTTAGCTCAATTGGCTGCAGAAGAACAACATGGCCATGAGCTGACAAAAATAGTTAGAGAACTGCTACCTACTCCTAAGAAGACTGCAAATCTTCAAAGGCAGCCAAGACACAGAAGAGTAAGCTTACATGGTTGCCTTTTCAATGGTTTCCAGTTATTATTGTGCACGTACAAATAAGAAAGTTCATGTAAATTTCTTCCAGAGGAGCAATGATAGATCAAAGATGTCAAGACGACTTACTGAAGAGGCCGAGCAATACTTTGAAGATTTCCTGTCAAACGTTGAAGACACTGACTTTTCATCTTTTGATGGAGAAAGAAGTGACACAAGTTCAACCAAGAAAGATGTGTTACATCATGCTATGATAGAAACTCCAGTGGCTCTCCCAAAAGTAGGTTCACCTGCTGAGGCAGATGGCGTTGTCCTTCCCTGGCTGCAATGGGAAACTACCAACGATCTTCAAACCTCTCCATACAAAACCAAGGCTCAGGTAACGCCATTGTTCTGTAGAAGTGGTAATCTGATGCTTATTCTTAATGTAAATTATTAAACATTACTTTTACATGGAAAGGATGTTTTATGAAATGGGTGAGCTAAGATTTTCAATTTTAATGCCATCAACGTGTTACCTTTTCTCTGATTGCATGTTGAATCCATCATTTTCAGGGAGAAAGTACGGCGTGCAGCACCAGCAATCAGACCGTGAGCAGCCGCGGGAGCTGGAGCCCTGGAGACCACGCCACTTCAACTACCTCCAAAGACAAACTACTGACCAGGTTTGAGGAGGTCGGGATTCGCCAAAGCAGCTGCCCTCATCTCGCTGGAACCTCGTCATTTCACATCGACGACTATCTGCAACTTCAGCAGAGTGAGGACCTCCTCTTTGAGAAGTGGAGGCAGAAGCAAAGAATCGAGTCTGGCGGCCTGTTCCTGTGCAGTAGACCGTAGATTATGGCCAATTATTTCTCGGCCTGGTCCCTTCCAAGATGAGCGCAGTGTGCCCAATTAGGTAGCTGATGATGGGTTAAAGTTAGGCCAATAAATGTGTAGATTTACATTTGGTTGCTATGTTACTTCATACCCTCACCTTTTGTGGATCGGCAATGGAAGGATAATTTCCTGAAGACCGAGTAAATATCTTGGTTGCTCCATCGCTATAAAGTTGAAAGTGATCCGCGTTAGCGACCACTATTGATCTATCCTTCCAAAAAAAACATTGCCTCTCTGAATCATTTCTGATCCAGACCAGAGATCCTATCTGAATTATTTTCATGTACGGCTGTGTCATTGATTCCTGTTGAAGCATGAATCTAGTATTTTTTTGGTATTTTTTTTAAAAACACAGTACAGACGCAGACGTTCATAACACATACGCATACTCACCCCTATAAATATACGCACGCAATCACCCCTATGAATATACGCACGCAATCCTACCCCTATGAGTACCTCCGAGGAGGAAGCCGGCAAATCCTCGAGATTGACGAAGTCACCACAGGCGTCTCGCTATTGACGGGAACGTCGCCTACAACTGAAAGCACAACGTCGTTAAATGCTAGAAAATTCGCTCTCATAGAAAGTCGAACTCAGGATCTCAGTGCTACTAAACCTCTTGTAACCACTAGGCTACAAGCCGTTTCGTGAATCTAGTATCTCTTATCATCGATAGGTGACGTTTTCTTTTTTTTTTTTTGCGGGTGATAAGTGACGTTTTCGCATAGCAGAATTCAGAACAGTAAGCAACTTTAATCAAGCCCTATAGAAGAGAACCAACCCAGAACGGGTAAACAACATACAGTGACTTGATCGACTACAGAGCAGACTAGCTTAGTAGCAACATGATCACCTACAGAACCAACCTAACACGAGCATGGCAGCATCTATCCGGCGAAGGGCGCGGCCTCGCGGCGCGGGGAGAACTTTCAACGTTCCAGCAGCTTCATGGGCTGGAACTGTTCTGGGCTTCGTTTCGGCCCATGATTCCATCCGCCCCAGCCTTGTACGGCTCCAAATTATCCGGAAGAAATGGGCCAGGAGGGGGATGGATGTGCGAAAAGAAAAATCTTGGCAAGTCTTGACCAGGAGAAATTGTTTCCGCGACGGGCTCCTGCGGCCACACGCAGAAACAGCCGCGCTCTTATCCCATCGTACCCGCCACACGGCGCGCCGCCAGTGGCCCCGCGGATGCGGCCTCATCTCCCCCGGCCGCCGCCGCGCGCGGTTTAGATTTCCCTGGGCCCCCCTCTCGCCGCGCCGTCACATATTTTTCCGCGCCTCTTCTTCTGCGCCCCCTCTCTCCTCCCGAGCCGCAAGCAGATACCACCGCAGAGCGCACCCTTGTCGGCAGCTGAGCAGAAGT
Organism: Panicum miliaceum; assembly: GCA_032594955.1. Classification (NCBI taxonomy): domain Eukaryota; kingdom Viridiplantae; phylum Streptophyta; class Magnoliopsida; order Poales; family Poaceae; genus Panicum; species Panicum miliaceum. Next base: position 44,134,688 of record CM064062.1, read on the forward strand.
TAGCGAGCGATCCATGGCGGCCCAGGCTCTCCTCTCCGGGCGGCAGCTGCTCGGGCGCCCCGTGCAGTCGGTCGTCTCCCGGTCGTCGTCGGCCAGGAAGGCGCCCTTCGTCGTCAGGGCCAGCTCCAGCCCTCCGGCCAAGGTCCCTAGCTCCGATCCTTGAGCTCATCGTCGTCTCTACGACGAGTTACTGATCCGTGAATGAATAATGAACTGATTATTCTTGTTTTTCTTGCAGCAAGGCGCCGACAGGCAGCTGTGGTTCGCGTCCAAGCAGTCCCTCTCCTACCTCGATGGCACGTACGTGTACCGCCATGGTCGAGCTAGCTCTTGAATGTACTTGCGGTTACTATACCGATGGTGCTTGATGCATTCTGAATCTCTGATCTGAAATTCGATGTTGCGTGCCGCCGCAGGCTGCCCGGCGACTACGGCTTCGACCCGCTGGGCCTGTCGGACCCGGAGGGCACCGGCGGCTTCATCGAGCCCAAGTGGCTGGCCTACGGCGAGGTGATCAACGGCCGCTTCGCCATGCTGGGCGCGGCGGGCGCCATTGCCCCGGAGATCTTCGGCAAGCTGGGCATCATCCCGGCGGAGACCGCGCTGCCGTGGTTCAAGACGGGCGTCATCCCGCCCGCGGGCACCTACAACTACTGGGCCGACTCCTACACGCTCTTCGTCTTCAACATGGCGCTCATGGGCTTCGCCGAGCACCGCCGCCTCCAGGACTGGTACAACCCGGGCTCCATGGGCAAGCAGTACTTCCTCGGCCTCGAGAAGTTCCTCGCCGGCTCCGGCGACCCCTCCTACCCCGGGGGCCCGCTCTTCAACCCGCTCGGCTTCGGCAAGACCGAGAAGGAGATGAAGGAGCTCAAGCTCAAGGAGATCAAGAACGGCAGGCTCGCCATGCTCGCCATCCTCGGCTACTTCATCCAGGGGCTCGTCACCGGCGTCGGCCCCTACCAGAACCTGCTCGACCACCTCGCCGACCCCGTCAACAACAACGTGCTCACCAGCCTCAAGTTCCACTAGACGACCGTGCATCATGTGCGCGCCGCCGCGATGTTGTTGTAGTGGGAGCGATCGATGTGCTGTTCATATGCTGGCTGGCTGGCTGATGGAAGAGGGGTTTGAGGCGTTGCATGATCTATATCCTCCATGGCCGGCCTGCTCGCTGCTTGTAACAAATTAGTGATCCATCCTGTTAATTGAGACCAGAAACTGTATTGCACATGGTAAATCAATGTACAATTCCATCGACTCTAGTGTTATATATATATATGGTGAGCCACGAGGGACGTCATCTCTACCTCTGTACTACTAAAAAATCGGCAGTAGGATCTCCAACAGATTACTCATTTCTCCTCCAATATTAAAAAATTAATGTTTTGGTAATGGGATGTGCTCTAATAAATTATCATTTCAATCCCTAATACCTAACTTTTTTTAATCATCAAAACACACCTCACTCCACCCTAAATGAAGGGGATTTATCCCTCTACCCTATTCTTGGTGATTGAATTTTGGTAGTCTGCTGCAATAAGTATTACCAAAAATACAAAAGTAGTTATTGGTAATAGAGATAGAGTATATTTTAGGTATGAGTTCTATGGATGCTCCAACGTGTCAGACACTTCTCTAGACTCTTCTTTCCCCGAGCTACAGTTGCAAAAGGCGAAAAAAGGACTCCTGTCGCCGCCGGCGGAGGCGGCGGCCTTCTCTGCCCCAGATGGCCTCAGGGTCGTCGGGAGGTGGCGAAGGCCGCTGGACTCTTGCCAGCGGGTGGCGGTGTAGGTTGTAGTCTAGGTCCTAGGTTCTCTAGGTTTAGGTTTCCAGGCGTCTCCGGCGAGGCGGCGGCGGCGGCGCATCGGAATAAGTCCTCTCAGACTCTTCCTCGCCCCTTTGGCGTTTCACTCCGGCGTCGAAGGCGAGCCCGTGGAGGTCGACGCCGCCGTGTCACCACGCCTGACCCGCCCGCCCGCAGCCCACGATGCGACGCCCCATCGATCCACCCCTACGCCGCGCCGCTTGTGGAACCGCCGACCTCCACGGCTCCACTCGCGCTGATCCACGGGCCGCCGCGCCGCCGCTCACCGGGATTGACCGGCCGCCGCGGATCTCCACGCTCTCTCTGCCAGTCCGCCCCCGCTCCCTCCCCTGCATCCCGCCTTGCAAAGCCCCGGCGGGCCGACGATGCCGCCACGGTCACCCATCCCGAACGTGCTGGCCACATCCCCGCTGTGCGCGGATATGGAGCCTGTCGCACGACCATCTGCAGCCGCCGGTAAAGATTCAATTATTTTCTGCATTCACGGCGGCTGGTAAGCGGTAAAGATTGATTTATTTTCTACATCTTGAAATCTTTCACCTGTGAATGCGATGGATGCTTGAGTTCGTTGTGTAAGTTGTCTTTTTTTCCTTCCCTCATCAATGTGAACTGTCTCTCATCTTGCAATAGGATTATCTCCTGACCAAAGAATTGGAATAATAGTGACCTGCTTGGACTCTGAAATCCTAATTCAATTATTCCATCATTGTAGTATGAATATTGAAGAGTAAAAATGAAAGAAACATCTTGCTAATACTTGCAGATCAAGAAGCTTGCAAATGAATTTTATATTGAACTAAGAGTATAAGCAATCTTGGATAATTTATACAGTAGATTTTTGTGCGCAGGCATCTGGAATAAACACTCATGTGAAAAAGGTCTCAAAGGTGCTGATCTCTGAAGTGTGGAAATTAAAGCTTACTCTGGGAAGTCGACAAGATAATATAGAAAGGAAAGTAATTAATTTTCGACCATTGGTTAGCATATTGTTGCATTTTAGTGTGCGTCAACTATAAACACATTATTTGTGCCAATAGAGATAAAAAGATCAGTTGAGAAAATAAACATGGCCACAGGCTCCCGAGCCACCAGAACCTGTTGCTCGCGCACGACATGAGAGCATGCAGTTCCCTTATGCGGTAACCCTGGCTCATGAATTTCTACCTTAGGTTATTCTTGGCTATTTTATTTTCTGAAACAAAATAACATCCTTTCACTGATGAGCCAATCATCCTTGCACACTGAAGCTTCTCTGTATCAAGTAAGTGCATAAATTCGGACTGAACCTGCCATTACATAATGGCATAATGATTGAGTTTCGCTCTAGCTTCCAGTGGTTATTTCATTTTATTAAGTGAACACTGAAGCTGCCTTTACGGATGATGTCTCCTCTGTATTAAGTAAGTGAGATTGCATTTGACCTTTTGCTCCCCTTTGTTTCTTTAGCATGGCTGTATATCCTTCTTTTATAGTAGGTCAGGTTCACAACAATCCATGCATTGTACACGGTTATTTCTTATTGGGGTATGCTGTATTACCCCAAATGGCTCTCTGAATCAATATTTAGTTTTTCAGAAGTTGTGACAATGAAGAGGATCTCACTGAATGTCTCCAATGCCCCCCTGATTTTTCATTTTCTGCATTTGTAGGCTTATGCTTTTTGTTACACATGATTTAATGGAGCTCGTATTATTGAAATTACAGTATTAGTCTCCAAATAAGCTTGGCCAAGGCTGTAGGATCCTGTACCCTGGAAAAGGTGGAAAAGGTCAGTGACCCTTTGTTGACGTTTCCTAGCGTCACGAATAAATCCCCAAACGCACGGATGATGTTGTAGCTTTCACCCAGGAGTATTCCAAGAGTATCGTATCCACTGAGTAACGTGTGTATATTCTCTAAGGTTCAAGTTCGTCCAAGGACACTACACCAGCTAGAAGCAAGGGTTAGAGAGGATTTCTAAGGCTAAAAATCAAAGGTAAGATAGAATTATCCTAGTTGTTCGCTTCGGGCTACTGGCTTCCCACAGAACAAGACTAGTGAGCTCCAGTAATACGGCACTGGGATATACCCGAACGGGGAGGGTTACGCTGGATAGACAGGGCTGTCAGCACCTGCTACCTACCTCATCTAACCATGGGGTATACCACAACCAAAAGGTAAAGACTGATCTAGACACCACGTCTACACCGTTCCTTATTAACTCTAGAATCGTTCCCATTCTAGAGGCATCCACTACACTAGCGAACTATTGATCTGGCAAACAATTAGGGGAAACTAGCTCTACACTTAACTAAGGAACTAAAGCACAGAAGAAGTCACGAACATTTACTATGATTGATAATTGATAAGCATCCGTTGAGGTACAAGATGGAGAAGAGCGCCGGTGGGCCCACCAACTCCTTCTCGATTCCCCTTCACTCTCTCCCTAACTCCTAAGCACTACCTAGGCAGCACTAGCCTTTAAAGAGAAGATGGAAACTCCAAAAGTGAGAGAGGATGGAGAGGTGAGTTGTGTCTCATTTAGTAGCCCCTCCCCTTGTATTTATAAGGGTGAACCAGGGGTGCTACGACTGGGAATTGAGGTGCTTGCACTTGGAACCACCATTGAGATCCAATGAGGGAGCTACACGTGGCAGAGGTAAGTCGGTGGCCTTGGTCCTGGTTCGGCCGACCTGGTTGGGTCGGTCGACCCAGCCTAGCCACCAACTGACCTAATCTTCCTCTGAGAGGAGGTGGGCGGGCCTTCTGGTCCTGGGCAGGTGAGTTGGTGCTGTACTATGTCGTTTACATGCTCTGGTGGACCCTTTGATCCGTGTGACACCGAATGCTTACGCCTGATTGGTCGGAGTGGTGTTGTAAAATCTCCAAGGGAAATTTGGAAATGATATTATTTGGATTAAATATACAGGTTAAGCATGGTAGTCATCCCACTTTTCGAGTCAAATTGACAGTCAAAATTGGTCTGTAGCGAGCGTCAACAAGACCCTCACACTTCCTCTTTGCTCGTCCTCGAGCAAAGCTTATGACTAAGGTGGAACACCACTTCCTTTTTGATATGATACCTGCATATAGATTATTCCAAACTTCACCCTTACCTGTGAATCTTGATGTGTCTACCATAAAGGTTTGAGAAGTTGAAGAGCGGAACGGTATTGACTTGGGTCTCCTCCACTTCTCCGTTGTATAACTGGGTGTTTTAAAAGATTTTTTGTAAAGACCAACCATAGCTTTACTCCTCCACAGGATCTCTCAAGTCACTCGGTGTGCATATATCCTCACCAAGGCATTGTCTCTTTTCAGCCTACTTCTAAAGATAGCTTATATGGAGCTCAAGGTAGGAGATTGGAGGCATGCACTTGTTTCACATATATTGCAAAATCAAAGATTGGATCTATGGAGATGACACATCATACAAGCTGATCAAGATTGTGCAAGTGTATGGGTAGTGGATGATGAAAAAATAAATACTTCTTTTTATGAAACTCTCTCTCCTTTATTTGGAAAACTTGAGGACAAGACTATATAACTCTTTTTTTTCCTTGACCTTCACGTGTCCAATTTTTTTTCTTTTTTTTTTCAACACTTGGACCTTCTTGTGTCCAGATTTTTTTTCCTTTTTTTTATATAGCCCATGCCTCTTTTGTAACATTGCTAAGGAGATAAATCATCGCATATGGAGTTTTATTTTGTGGATGGATGGAATGGAGTGGCTAACTTTCAGTGTAGAAGTTTAGCATGTGGAGTGTACGTGATCTTGATCGAGCAGATATGAAATGACATCTCACTAGGGTCACAAAATTTGATGAAGCTCAATGCGACAACAAGGCACATATGTATAAGGTTTCATTCATAAAGATCGACATATGGCTTTGGTAGGACAAACACTGGGAGTGTGTAAAGCTATGATGGAGTTTTCTTTTTAAAATAAAATTCCCAGACATAAAAGCAGAGAAAGCAAGGGTTCCTTCATCAAACCATATCTCACTTTTCAACAACTTAACAATTATGGGTTTCCTAAGATATGATTCACAAGTTCAAGTTTAGCAGGGAATAAAATATATGAAAGCCAATCAAACTTGAAGTGTGCGACCAGCAAGCACCATTGAGTTTAATTTTAGTGGTTAGCAATGAATTTCATTTAAACTCATGGATTAGGGAGATTTGAGGGGTAGAGTACACAAACCGTCGCGATGGGTTCTAAACCTTTTGCATGCTGGTTCTTTCTTTCTTGTGCATCTATCTGTGTGAAATCTCGAATGTATGTGCGTCAAAACTCTGAGAGATCTCCCCCACACTTGTTCTTTTACCTGGTGCTTATTCAAAAACAAAAAAGGTGGAAATAAAATAATGGCTCTACTGGTTTAAGAACCAGGGAGCCTCTAACATTTATTGGAACTAAATTTTAATCTCACCATGAGACTCACTCAAGCAAGGCAGAATCAATGTTGCATCAACATGAGCAACGAAGGGTGTACTTACGGTGGAACTTTGAAAGTGATATATTCCTTCTTCCTATGTTGCGCAACATGAATTCGATGCCTTGGCTTACCTTTCCATTTGAATTAAGCTCAACGACTTACCCATTTGGATTTGAACATTTTCCTACAGGGGTTAGTCTACATATACAACCGAGATCTATACAAGCATTGACTTTGAGGTTCATCAATCAAACTTAACACCACGTCTAGTTTGATTGAAGGAGACTTTTCAACCTAAGAACCATGCTTAATTTAAAAAGTCTATGAATGTGTTGTATCCCAGACATTCAAACCATAGTATACAAGAATAAATAAAGGAAGCATGATCAAGCTTTATTCAAAGAGGGAAAAAGCATGAGCTTGAAACTGGTGATCCTCGGGCTATCTCCCGGAAAGACTTATTTTAAAGTCAAAAGCAGAACATACCTGGAGGTGCTTACCATGACGTTTTATTGATGAAGAACATAATTGCCGCCGTGGTAACTCCTCTCTTTTTTTTTCTTTTCTTTTATGGGGCAAGATGCGAGATCCAACACCATCTCCAAACCATGATAAGATTTGCATGACAAGAACTTACTTCGGGTAGTCACGTACCTCCCCCACACTTGGAGTTTGCATTGTTGAGCAGCACAACTCAAATGTCTGGAGTTCAAGCTCCCCTACATAATGTTCCCTCACCAAGAATTACCATCGTGTTGTAGTTGGTGTAGCTCTCATGTTCATAGGTGTCGCCTATCCGTCATTCCCTTTGATCTCCACCTGAAATGGTTAGCGACAAAGAATACCTGAAGGGAAACTATATCCTAGAACATGCTCTTGCTTTTTATTGAAGGGAGATAAAATGATAATCCGGGTTATCTCCCGGTAGTGTTTTGGTTATGGTCAGAAGCTTGACCATGGAAACTTCCTCTTGCAGCTATCATTGGTGATGTCGTTCCCCTCTCACCACCAATTGTTGATGTTTCATGAAGCTTTTAGTTGCAGGGTTAGCACCACAGAGCATCCACGAAATTTGCAATGCTTATGATAAACATATGCATCTACAACCAACCTTCTGAAGATTTTGCAAAAGAGAATATTAAGGTGGTTGTAGTCCTCGTGCGTGCTCGGGGCACAAAGCATGCCTGACTCTGAAGAGGTATTGAATAAACATGGTTCTTGTGGTATTTCAAGAATGAAGCTTCCATGCTCGTCTGACGAATGCTTTCCTTCAGACTCCAGAGTTGGTGCCCCACAAAATTTCATGGCCCTTGGGCTCTCCATTTTAAGAGGTTCATCATGAATGATCAAAGTTGTATCTCGAGCGTAGTCGAGAACAACATATTCTGGGCCAGCGAGAAGAGGCTCAAACTCGATCAAGGGTGATGATGATCGTTCGTTTTCGCAAAGGTGAAGAGTTTCTTCTGAATCATACTCTTGGGAAGTCGCGGGTTTTGCAACCTCAAAGAGAATGGGTTCAGATGATACGAACGGAGATGTATGCACCATCTGCTCGAATGAGTTTTACTTGGGATGAAACTTCACCGTTGGATTTTCTAAATAAGAGGTAGCGGTGGCAAAAGTGATTTCCCTAAGCAATTCATCTAGACTCCCTTGATGAGATGTGAGAAATTCTTCAAGTGGGTAGCCTAGGTGAAGATCGAAATCAAGGATGTCGAACATATGGAAGTCTAGCTTGAGCTCGATTTTGTCTATTTTAAGCATCACGGCACTTGTGACCCCCCGACATTCAAGGATGTGTCCAAAGGGACAGCTCTTGATGAGCTTGTCGGATGATCTTAGCGTAACATCGCCCAAAAGTGTGTACGCTAAGTGTCATGGCATGATGTTAACCTCCATAAGGGGGTTAAGGTGGGCTTCTACGGTAATTCCCCTTATAGAGCAGGGGATGATCATGGAGGGTGAACTAATCCAAATTGCTTCGGCAAAGTGTCTCACATCACTCGATGATTTCACCTTCATGACCTCCATGAGATTTGCTTTGTTTAGAGAATCAAGAGGTAAAGGAGGTACCGTAGGCTCGAGGGAAGGTTCTATCAAGAGATTTTGAGATCGATCGTGTGGACAGAAAAGGGCTCCTCCCTTAACAGATTCGAGGTGTTCTTATTGTTTTCAGATGGACCATCCTCGAATTGAGAAGATAACATTGAAGGTTGAATTTCTTCTCCCTCTGATGTTCCTGCTTCGGGAGAGGGCTCAACAGACGAATCTTGGGATGTGGGAGATGAAAGCTCGGAATTCGCTGTTGAGAAACTCTCATGGCTTGGCTCGGATTCCTCTCGATGGGTTCGTTATGATCGCTAGGGAAAGACGAGTCTTCTAAGAGGTCACCTAGAGTCTCTATTACTTCTGTCAAAGCTTTGTGCGTAAATGAACCTCCGGTGGCGACATCGAAATCAAGGGCAGATTTCTTACCTAAATCCGAGAAAAAGATGTCTAATGATACATCTTCGGGTATAGGCAAGTCTGGGCTAGATGCCAAAAGGCATGAGAATCTAGCCCATGCTGCACCTATGGACTCCTCTAATTGCTTGAAGCTGACGATGTCAATCGGTAGGGACTCTATGTGTACCGTAAGGGAGAACGAGTACCAAAAGTCAACTCTAAATTCTCCCCAATTACCGGTCGTACTCCCTATCGTGCGGGTGTACCATTGCTCTGCCTTCCCTGTGAGAGAGAGAGGAAATAATTTCCACTGCAATGTTTCCTGTGTCATACCTAGGACTACCAAGCATGAGCACAGTTCCTCAAACTTTTGCAGATGATCGTCGGGAGCTTCATTGATTGCTCCAGAGAAGGGTCGATCTCGAAACATGGCTATGATTCGAGGATGGAGTCCGAAGCCAGATGAAGGGGTTGGTCTTAAAGCTGGTAAGTGCTTATAGAACTCACCCTCTGGAAGAGAGAACTATTCAAGGGATAGCCTCTCCATGGGTAGCGGGGGTTAATGTAGAATCAAATAAATGGAAAAGGTACGAGAGCGAACTAGATCCGAAGAGAATATAGCAACCCGTTCCTCGGCAACGGCGCCAAAAAGCTTGTTAATATTTCCTAGCGTCACAAATAAATCCGCAAGCGCATGAATGACGTTGTAGCTTTCACCCAGAAATATTCCAAGGGTATCGTATCCACTGAGGAATGTGTGTATATTCTCTAAGGTTCAGGTTCGTCCAAGGACACTACATCAGCTAGAGGCAAGGGTCAGAGAGGATTTCTAAGGCTAAGAATCAAAGGTAAGATAAAACTATCCTAGTTGTTCGCTTCGGGCTACTGGCTTCCCACAGAACAAGACTATTGAGCTCCAGTAATACGACACTGGGATATACCCGAACGGGGAGGGTTACGCTGGATAGACAGGGCTGTCACCACCTGCTACCTACCTCATCTAACCATGGGGTATACCACAATCAACAGGTAAAGACTGATCTAGACACCACGTCTACACCGTTCCTTACTAACTCTTGAATCGTTCCCATTCTAGGGGCATCCACTACACTAGCGAACTATTGATCCGGCAAACAACTAGGGGAAACTAGCTCTACACTTAACTAAGGAACTAAAGTACAGAAGAAGTCACGAACACTTACTATGATTGATAAGCATCCGTCGAGGTACAAGATGGAGAAGAGCGCCGGTGGGCCCACCGGCTCCTCCCCGACTCCCCCTCACTCTCTCCCTAACTCCTAAGCACTACCTAGGCAGCACTAGCCTCTAAAAAGAAGATCCAAACTCCAAAAGTGAGAGAGGATGGAGAGGTGAGTTATGTCTCATTTAGTAGCCCCTCCCCTTGTATTTATATGGGTGAACCAGGGGTGCTACGGCCGGGAATTGAGGTGCTCGCACTTGGAACCGCCATTGAGATCCAATGAGGGAGCTACACGTGGCAGAGGTAAGTGGGTGGCCTTGGTCCTGGTTCGGCCGACCTGGTTGGGTCGGCCGGCCCAGCCTGGCCACCAACCGACCTAATCTTCCTCTGAGAGGCTGGCAGGTGGGCCTTCTGGTCCTGAGCAGGTGAGTTGGCGCTGTCCTATGTCGTTTACATGCTCTGGTGGGCCCTTTGATCCGTGGTCGGAGTGGTGTTGCTTTGGATCGCGAGTGTGTTGCCTAGCTTCTTGAAGTGTGTTTCCTGAATTGCTTGAGCTGCATACACATATTCACGAACACATATAGAATTTGGTAATTAAACATCTACTCTTTATTGGTCGGCGCGCTCCAATATGTTGGCGTCTTGTGGCATGAATCCTGGAGCTTGTTTTACCTGCATTTCCTGCCCAAATCCGTACATTGCGAAATCTCCAAGGGAAATTTGGAAATGATATTATTTGGGTTAAATATACAGGTTAAGCATGGTAATCATCCTACTTTTCGGGTCAAATTGATGGTCAAATTGGTCCGTAGCGAGCGTCAACACCCTCCCTTTGTCCTTCCCTCATGTTCCCTCATGTTGGCTAAACATAAACTTTGCCACCGATCTGAAGAGGTAGCCTAGCTTAATTCATGAAAAGGAAGTTACCAATTTCAAACTGTTTATAATTTTATAGTTCAAAAAATAAGGATATTTTATTAGCTCAGATGCTCTGCACTGTAGTCGATTCTCGAAGGTGCTGGTGGCGCACACATTGTCCAAAAGTTTCTGCAGCTATCAGTTTTTTAACCAAAGAATGGATATTATGAAATCGCAAGAGTATAATACTCTTTGTACACCGGACTGAAGGTGAAGATGAGAGCCCAATGCTCAAGTCTGAAGGTCACCCCTCTCTCTGGCTCCACCTTCATGAGCTGCTCAGCTTCACTGCTCTTGATGCAGGAAAGCTGGAAGGGGAAAAGGTAGATATAAACTTCAGTGCAGAAGGTTATCGTAGTGGTTGTAAGTAAGATCCACTTGTTAGCACCTAATAGTAGTAGCTTTAATTAAGATTAACTTTCTAGCCTGTAATAGCCAAACTGAAATAACGTACGAAATGTGAATCTTAGCTAACGCTACTATTCTGTTTGTGCTCCCCCAGTTCATCAATCAGCTGGAATTCTAACCACAAAAGAAGTCATTTCGGGTCATCAGTGCGGGATAGGGGAGAATAATTAACTGAGGAACTTCTTAACAGAGACACAATCGTGTGCTTCCTTTAATTCAAACTACATACTTGAATAATCTATATTTTCATGTGTTATGTTGTTTTGACACTATGTTACTAATTGATGCTTTCAAATCACAATTAGCCTCAAAACCGCATGTTGCTAGGATATCAACAACATGCTATACATGTTTATTATGCTAAAAATCTTTTGTTACCCGTAGCAACGCACGGGTATAAGTTACTATATCAATTACAATTTCATCTTACCGTCGGTTTCTGGCTGCCTAATTACCCATCTCAAGCAAAAACTAATGGGTGTTGTGATTGAAGAACAACTTCTCTTGAGTCTTATGAAGATGTAGGAATGACTTTAGTCTACTATAGAAATGAAGCAAATTTAAGTAAAGAGATTCGGTCAAAATATGTTTAGTTTCTGAGGAATGACATTAATATGTGGTTCAGATTTTTGAAAAGAATCAAAGATAGGTCCACCCGTTTTAGTGCCCTTCTTCAAGGTTCTTGCAAAATTCAAAAAATCAAGGATATTAATTCTCCCTTATTATTCCCCAATATTTTCCCATCCAGACCCACCCAAATCCCAACAACGACCATAGCACTACTAACGCGTGTCACCAGGAGTGTGGTTACTGAGGAGGAAGGAATGTGTGTATCTATCCATCTGCCTACACATCCTGATCTTTATCCAACTTTGGATTCGATATTAAAAGCAATGTTTCAAAAGGCCCGCCAGGTGCCTGCGTTCTTTAGCCAGTTCCCCAGTTGTACTTTTTTCTGCACAACTGAAGTAATGCCTAGAAATATGACATATTAATACAAAATATGCTATTACCATTCATCCATGAGCTTCATGACCATAATTCATATTCTTCCACTTAATTTATGTATTTTCATACATAAATCAAGTCATAATCACTCTAAATTGATTAGTGGCTAGACGAAATAGAAAGGTACTTGGAGAGATAGAGACAATGCTGCTTTGCATAGTGCCTAGGCACGACTTTCTGAAACAAAAATTTTAAAAGACAGGGCATGTCAAACCAAGAAAGAAATTTAATAATTTAAATTTCTAAAGCAAGGATTGATTCCTTGGTCCGTCAATTGGAATCCTAATCGGAATAGGACAAATCGATCGAAATCCTAATCGAAACCATACAAATTAATTGGAACTCCAATCAGAATTGAACAATGCACACGGAGTGAAAGTGTACAAAATTGATGATCCCATATAGATCCGGATAAAACTTAGATTATCCGTAGCAACGTACGGGCACACTGCTAGTAATAATTTAAAAGATAGGGCGTGTTCAAAACGGGATGCAATTGGAAGATTCAGAAAATAAAAAGTATTTTCAAAAGGATAAAAAAATATTTGACCTGCAGAACTTCAAGCAACAAACCAACACAATCAAGCAAAAATATAGAGTTTTGGAAGAACCATGTTGTACTAAGAAGTCATAAAATGTGTTAAAAGCCCGCTCGGAATCACTATATGTATTCAGTCTGCATACCAATTTAGGCCTAAGAGCCCGCCAATCCTGTTGGGCCTGCGTGCCCATTCCTTGTTGGGCTAAGCCCGTGTAATCGACTAGCTACTTATACCTGGAGGGCAGGCTGAGTGGGCATGATCAGATATTTTATGAACTATTCATCTTCTGCTTCAAGTAAACATTCTCTGCTCTGCTGCCCTGTTCTTCCTGATCCCCAATTCCCTGCTCCTGATCCTTACTCTAACATTTTACGTTCTGAACCTGTTCACCTATGCTTCAATTCTATGGTCACCATGCAGTAGTAATTGGGTTACTGTACAGCAAAGACTACCACAGCCTCCACCTACATTGTTAGTTATGCAAAGTGATGGAGTCCAATCCAGGTCAATTCCTTGGCCATCTTTCCATGATTCGAAAGCTATTGAGCACTTGTAGATATCTATATCAATGTTAATTACTGACTCAGTGAACATGTCCTTGATGAAATCTCTCAATTGTGAGTTCAGTAAGGTAGTTGGAGTTCCTATGGCCGAGCCTATGGTTCAATTGTCAAATTTTGCATATGAGAGTGCTTCCACATATATGCATGTGACAAGAATCGGAAGAACTAACAATTGTTGTTACTGGAATCAATGCTCTCAGTTCAGCAAGCAAATAATTTATCAAAGTATATATAGATGGGGAGGTAACTCAAATGGTCTGATGTTACCATCTTTTCAAGGTGCAAGTGTAAGATTGTTGTCGTTGCTGACCCAGCCTATTCATTACTGTTAGCATTGTTTGATGTGCTTATTACTGGACACTTGAGGCTTGTCAGTTGGAATTGGCTATATTATGCAGCTGTAATCTATGATGGGGCACAAATCCAAAGTGTTGCAGTTCTGGTTGCATGTGATGCTTTCCAAATCAGATCAGACATTCACAACTACATGCTGATGAGCATTTTCTATTGGAGGTACAAGTGTGAGCTTGCTACTGCAGAGATTACCATTCAGAGAGATGTAATGCTATGTATACATCTCAACCTCCAAGCAATTACACATTCTGTTGCGCACAAAGATTGTGCCATCAAGAGGCTCTTGCAAGGGAAAATTGTACCATCTTTGCTTGATCCATTTACTATACACATTCAGCTGGCAATCATATTACGGCACGTGCCAACTATAAGGTTTTCGTTATCCACATCTTCAGGAAGCTGACAGCTATATTGTTGGGAGACAGGCCTGTTATTTTGGTTGGTGTCTCGGGCATGTCTTGTTATGGCTCTGCTGGAGTTCTTCTTGCATATCAAATTAATCTAGTTTGGGCCCTTGTTCACCCCTCAATTCAGTTTCCTTGGAGTACTCATGGTCAGCTTGGACCTAACATGCCCATCGTGTTCACTTCTGGATTATCATGCTTTTATATTTCATTGCCTGAGGTACCTAGAGTTGTAGTCATCCAGATTCAAGATTATGCTGATGGCAGCAAGGAAAGACATGACCAAGTGTTACAACTACCTGCTCATTGGAACAACAGCAACATGGTCAGTAATTCGTGGATGATAGTTGTGCTTACTCAGAAGCTTTTTTCTCAAGTGTTGCATGGTGGATCAGTACCAGAACAAATTGTCACTATTGGGCAAGATCACTATCAAGATAGGTTCCTGCATGGTACTTGACATGCTGGAGAGGTCTAGAACTACAAAATTTATGTTGTTCGAAGAAGATGGAGATGACCAGTGGTATTTAATTCAGTCCATAGTACCAAGGTTTGTTGTCATCGGCAATGGAAAATATGCCAAAAGTTCAAGAATTGCTGGAGGTGTTCGCAAGCCACCTTCATATTTCGCTTATACAGCCTAGTGATCGAAGATCCATGACGGCCCCAATGTCAATGGATGGGTCCTATTTGCATACATACTTATACAAGTGAGTTGCAGCCTGAGGGCAAGCTGCTTCTTATGGAGAGAGGAATGTCAGGATTAAGTCTGCATACCAATTTAAGCCTAAGAGCCCGCCTATCCTGTTGGGCCTACGTGCCCACCACTACTAGAAATTGAAGCACCCGTGACGAAATTTCTCGTGACGTTTCCAACTTCGTCACAGAATATACCCCCCTTCTATAATAAAATCTCAGTTTTGTCATAGTACATCGGCGGCAGCCCTTAGCCCCCTGTGACGAAAGTAAAAACGTGTGTCACAAACAACATCTCATTTCGTCACAAAAACGATGCGCCATCAACTCCTCGTATCTGTGATGATGTAGCGCTATTTGTGATTATTACGAAACCTTAATTTATAAATATAAGTCAAACAACCTGTTAGAGCTAAAATAAAAAAAATAAAAAAATACTACACTGCACCACTATTTGTGACTATTAAGAGGTGTTAATTTATATATATAAGTCAAACAACCTGCCAGAGCTAAAATAAAAAATAAAAAAAAAACATGGTGCAAGAGGATTTGAACCATAACCTCCATACTACAACTACAAGTGTCTTACCACTATCCTACACCACCATCTATGTTTATTATGAAGCAGTAATTTATAAATACTAAGTTGCACAACCTGCTAGAGATAAAATAAAAAATATTTATCCCAAAAAGTGCTGTAAGGAGGTTTCAAACCCTGGACCTTTCAAACCCTGGACCTGTAGGTTTGAGTGGAGCAAATCTACCACCAGACCACCTCTTAGGTTGTGCCAAGCTTTGTTATTTAATTTTATTTAAACATTACAAATCATGTAGCAGCTCTCCCCTTCCACCCCCAGTCTTGGGCCGAGCCCATCTCCCCCTGTCATGGGCCGAGCCCAGCTAAAATGCTGAAGCACCCCGTGCCGGAAAAAATGAAGAATAGTTCATCTTTATCTTTTTAATCCAAAATTAAAATTTGTATTTAGTATTTATCCTTCGTACGAACTCCAAATTTGACGATTCTTTTTCCTAACATTTTATAAAATAATGATGTTTCATTTAATGGTATTTGTTTGCATGTTAATTGCTATTTCTTGGATCTTTTTCATATGGATTGTTTTTTCCAAGTAAATTAAAAGTAGAAAAATATATTTTTTTTCCATAGAAATTGGTAATGTAACTATATATTTTCTAATGTTAGGGTAAAACTAAGCTTGTGTCCAAATTTGAGGTGCATACGAGTTCGAAAATATTATGAGTTACTCAAATCTCAAAGTTTCACTTGAGTTATAAAAAATTATGCGAGAGATGTATTCTTTTGTGAATAAAGTATGGTCCAACTTTAGTAAAACTATTTAAGTTTCTTATGGCAAGCTTATGTACCAAAAGTATGTTATCATGTCAATTTGTAGAATTTTCTGATCAAATTTAGATATTATTGCAATTATTATGTGGTAATTTGAAGAAATAAGTTCGAATTGTTCCTTGAAGACAGTGGAATTTTTCATATATCTCCAAGGTGTAGACTAGAATAGAATATATAAGCTTAAATATAATTTTTGTGCAATTTTTTGAATCTTATTACGTGCACATGTAGTTCAATTTTGAATTACTTTCAATAAGCATATAGAAAATCATTTAAATGATAAAAAATAGTAAATCTCTTCAACAATTAATAAAATTCCTATATGACAACTTAGATGTTGTCTATTACATTTTAAAAATATATTTATATATGTACGATAATTATTAAAATATATTGATATATTTAAGATAATTATTTTATATGTTATTTCACAATGGTGCAATAAAATGAAAAAAAGAAAAAAATGTTAAGTAGAGAAGAATGCACATGACCCGTTTCAACTATTTCTGACTGTCCATTCCCGATCCGACGGCTGTAATCACGCTCCCATAGTATAAAAGCATCTCAAACCGTAGTCTCCTCTGCTCAGTCTCCCGCACCCGGCCTTCGCCTCCTCTCGCCCTCCTCCCTCGCCTCAGATCTGAACTCCGCTCCCCTAACTCCACTGTGAAATGGCGGCGACGCACTCCTCCCCGAGGCCACGGATGGCGCCGACGTCGGCGTCAGCAGGGGGTGAGGGGGAGGAGCGCCCCGACCCCCAAGCGTCACCACCGCCAGATCCGCGCCCTCCTCCTCGGAGGAGGCGGCGGCGGCGGACTCGGCGGCGTTGAGGTGGTCCTCGAAGGCCTTCAGGGCGGCATGGATGCGGTTGTGCGGGGCACGCAGGCGGCCCGACGCGCGGGCGGACGGCCGCTGGGGGCGAAGCCCAGGGGCGACGGCGGAGGCGCGGGGAGGAGGAGCGCATGGCTGGCCGTGGACGGGAGCAAGCGCTGGGGGGAGGCCTTCTTCCTGCTCTACACGCCCTTCTGGCTCACGCTCTGCCTCGGCGTCATCGTCCCCTTCAAGCTCTACGAGGTACTCCTCTTCTCGTCAATATTTGCTCGTGGTGTCGGTGCTGCTCATGGAACGCGGCCGCCGCGGCGTCGGGCCGCGCGCTGTGGCGGTTCGTGGACGGGCTCCCGGCATCCAGCCTCCGCGTCACGGCCGATGGCCAGCTCGTGAAGATCACCGGAGTATGCTTGCCATTTCCGCAATTGGTCTAAGAAACTGTGCTGTCGAATGTTGAGGTAATGATGCTTTGTTGGCTTATGCTTGCAATTTCGATGTCTTTTGACGTGTTTTCATTTAAAATATATAGATCATTTCCTTTGTCTTCCGCCAATCTGCCTTAGGTCTTGATGACTTAACTGTTTTGTTTGTCAATGTGCCTTAGCAGTCTAATGCAATTTAATGTCATCTGAAACATACTATTATTTCTGCATGATAATGTTAGTGCTAGGAATAGAATAGCTGAAGTGTCTTCCTATTGCTTTAGTTTCAGATCCAGCATATATAATGTAGTGTTTCTCAGTTAAATTAATTGAAGAGTTTTGTTGCGTAGCTGAATTACACAGCAAGAACTTGTAGTTTAATGTTACATTAATGAATAATTCATTAGTAGGATCTTCCAAGTTCCAATCTTGGTCTTTTGAGTGCATATTGTTTGGGCTATTTTAATAGTTTAATCATTTCCTTGCCTTGCTCTTTGGAATTGGTCGGCAGTAGTTGTATTTATTACTTGCTTGCCTTGGCTGGTAGATTGAGAAATTGATTAGCTTTTTCACTAAATGAACTTGAGCTCCTGTATAGTGTCTTGTTGCTTGAGCTGCAGTAGCTATAGCTGTATAGTTGTTTATGAAGTGAGCTTGTTCTTGCTAATCTTTGGGCTACATGTTTTTAGTTTTTAAAGTTGTTGGCATCCAAAGATGTATGTGTTAGAAGTCTGAATTGTATATTTGATTGAACGTTCTATGAACAAGCGCATGTGGGAAATAAGATATCAAAGTAGAACCAAGTCTTGAGAGTCTTTCTATTTCTACATCTCGCAGTAAAGTAGTACAACAACTTCTGTTAAAGGTAATTTTACTCCAACTCCATGAGGATGTTTATAACAGGTGTTTCTGGAGCATCCCTTGAGGAGCTCCATGAAAACATGGAGTTGCCCCCCAACTCCAAGTTTTTTTCTGGATTTCGCGGATCTGGAGTTGTTGGAGCTAGACGTGTTTGGCACGGAGTTTATGGAGCGGAGCTAGAAAAGTTGGAGTGGAGCTCTCCCAAATACGCCCTAAATTTTGATCAGTAGTGGAGAGATCTTTGCTGGATAATTACAACAACAACATAGCCTTTTTTGTCCCAAGCAAGTTGGGGTAGGCTAGAGATAAAACCCATAAAAAAAACAAAGATCACGGATCTTCAAGTACGTGGATGGCGAGTCTCCAAGTGCTCCTATCCAAAGCTACTTCTTTGGAGATATTCCACTCCTTAAGATCTCTCTTAACCGACTCGTCCCAAGTCAGTTTTAGGTCTACCTCTACCTCTCTTTACATTTTCGGCGTGCTTTAGAACCCCACTACTCACCGGCGCCTCAGGGGATCTCCGATGGACATGTCCAAACCATCTCAATTGATGTTGGATAAGTTTCTCCTCAATTGGTGCCACCCCGACTCTGTCCCGAATAACTTCGTTCCGGACTCTATCCCTTCGTGTGTGCCCGCAAAACCACCGCAACATCCGCATCTCTACTACACTCAGTTGTTGGACATGTTATCTTTTTGTACGCCAACTTTCAGCACCGTATAACATCGCCGGACGAATCGCTGTCCTATAGAACTTACCTTTTAACTTTTGTGGCACCCTTCTGTCACATAGGACGCCAGAAGTTTGACGCCACTTCAACCAGGCAGCTGAGATTCTATATCTAACATCTTCATCAATGTCGCCATCTTTTTGAAGCATCGATCCTAAATACGAAAAGTATCCTTCTGGGCCACCACTTGCCCATCGAGGCTAACATGTCCATCCTCATGCCTAGTCGCGCTGAAATCGCACATCATGTACTCGGTCTTGGTCCTACTGAGTCTGAACCCTTTCGACTCTAACGTGCGTCTCCACAGCTCTAACTTCCTATTAACCTCTTTTCTACTCTCGTCAACCAGCACCACATCATCAGCAAAGAGCATACACCAAGGGATATCATCTTGTATATCCCTTGTTACCTCATCCATCACCAAGGCAAATAAATAAGGACTCAATACTGATCCTTGATGTAGGCCTATGTTAATAGGAAAGTTATTACAACTAACAAATACATTGTGTTGAATGTTTATGACAGAGTATTGTAACTTCAATTGCAAATATCGCATGCTGATAATATTTTATGACTTGTGCTTTTCGGTTGAGGACTAGATGCAAGAAGGAGCAAGCAGTTAGAAGAGATTGGTTGAGGATAAGATGCTACGAACAAGCAGAAGCTAGAAGAGATAATATGTGTGGTGTCTTATTTTATATGTGTTGTACCAAATTTTGTAATTCTATGTATGTTTGGTAGAATATATATAATTTGGGCTGCTAAAATGGGTTTGGGCCACATATGTATAAAATTGGATTGGCCTCTAAATTTATGGGCTATATGAAATAAAATTCCTAACATGGGCTTGCAACTAGGTTGCCACGTCAGCATCCATGCTGGCCTAGTGGTGATGTGGAGATTCAATATGTGATAAATATTTATCCTACGTGGCGATGATTTGTGACATTCATTTTCGTCACTAATTTTGGGCCTGGGCCGGGCCGGACTGGGCTAGCGGGCTTATGACCATGTGGATCTGGTCGTTTTGTGACGTTTTCGACGCGTCACAGAAGCGAAATATGCTTCCATGACAAAAGTTTCTTCGTCACAGAAAAAAACAGTTCTTGAAGTTTGTCATGGTAGACCTAACAGGATGCGCCTTCTAAGACGAACGCAAATTCTTCACAAATTCATCACGGAAAATTTTCTGTGACGTATTTTGCGTTTATGGTGACGAAAATCGTTTGGCATGGATGCCTCGATTTCTAGTAATGCACTCCTTGTTGGACTGAGCGCGTGTAATCGACTAGCTACTTATACCTGAAGAGCAAGGCTGAGAGGGCATCGCAAATATTGTATGAACTATTCATCTTTTGCTTCAAGTAAACCTTCTCAAAAAAAAAGTAAACCTTCTCTGCTCTGCTACTCTATTCTTCCCGATCCCCAATTCCCTGCTCCTCATCCTAACTCCAATTCTTCTCGTCGATCCCCACTACCCTGCTGCACTGTTCGACCAGGAGGGCACCAGCAGCTTCATCGAGCCCAAGTGGCTGGCCTACGGCGAGGTGATCAATGGCCGCTTGGCGTTCCTATGCAGTTGTACATTGTTTGCATAACTGGAGTAATTCCTTGTTAAATAGAAGAAATACGACATACTAAGAGCATCTTCAAGAGATTAGCCAAAGACTAGCCAACACTACTACAATAATGATTAGCTGAGGCGGGCAAAAACGATTAACCGAGGTATTTTTTGCAACCGCCTCGGTTAATCAAATAAAAAACATCAAAAAGAAAAAGCCCGTCGACAAGCCCGGCGAGCCCATCCACGGGCCCGCCAAGCCCATCGCCGCATCTAGCTGCCCGCCGTCGCGGAACCGGCCTTCCCTGCCGCGCCGCCGTCGGATCCGGCCTCCCCCGCCGCACCGCCGCGTCCCGCTGCCTCCCTCGCCACGCCGCCACGTCCCGCTCACTACTAGAAAAAATGATTAACCGTGCCAGGCATTAACCGAGGCGGTCATTTTTTATTAACCGAGGCAGTTACGACAACCGCCTCGCAATATATATTAACCGAGGCGGGCACTATTATAATGCCCGCCACGGTTAATAAATATTAACCGAGATGGTCATCCTAACGGAAACGCCACGGTTAATAACCGAGGCAGGCTTTGTAACTCAACCGCCTCGGTAAATCTGGCCCAGCCCACTAGCCCAAAAGGCCCAACTGTGAGTACATATATATACAAGATTTAGGTTTAGGGTTTCTCACTCATTCCTCTCCCTCTCCCTCTCCCTCAGTCCGTCAGCGGCGTGGTGGGCGCGAGGCGGCGGCACGGCCAGGCCCCAGCAAGAGCCAGCGCGGGCGGGGCAGCCAGGCCTCGGCGGGGGCCCCAACAGGCAACGCAGCCAGGCCGGCTCGGATCCAGTGGCGGCGCAGCAAGGCCCCGGCGGGCGGATCCGGCCGGCCAGGACGGTGTGGTGGGCGGATCCGGTCAGGGCGGTGCGGATCCGGCCGGCCAGGCTAAGGCGGCGACATCCTCCTCCGACCTTCTCCCCTTCCTCTCCCCGGTGGCTGCTGCCCAGATCCAGCGAGCGGCCGCGGCGGCGCGTGGATGGGCTCCCTCCCCCTAAGCCCGCCGGCGGCGCCAAGCGAGGCGGCCCCGGCCTTCCCGACGTGGATCAGAGGTGCGGCGCGTCGCCCCAGCGACGCGTGGCGGGCGAGGCGAGGCCGGCGGCGACGGCGGGACGCGGCGGCGGCCGATGGGCTCGGCGGGCCCGTGATGGGCTTGGCGGGCTTTTCTTTTTTTAAATTCCTTTTATTCTATTTACCGAGGCGGGCATGTAAACCGACTTGGTTAATGCTATAATTAACCGTGGCATTGGCTCCGAGGCGGTTGCAAAAACCGCCTCGGTTAAGATTTCTATAATAGTGGCTGCCCGCCGGAGAAACCCCGACTTGCGCTCTAGAGGAGAGGAGAGGCGGGCTCGGCCACCGCCACGTGGGGCTCGTGAGCCCCCGCCACGCCGCCGCCAGGGCGCGCAGCCCTCGCCATTGTCGGCCGTGCGCGCGAGGCCGCCACCGAGGAGCGCGGAGCCCACCACGCCGCCGCCGCGTGCCCTCATGGAGGAGGGAGCCCGCCGACTGCTAAGGGAGAGGGAGAGGGAGAGGGAGAGGGAGAAGGGGAGAAATGAGTGTGAGAAACCCTAAAGTCTTGTTATATATGTGTGCTCGCAATTTGGCCTTTTGGGCTAGCGGGCTGGGTCTGATTTACCGAGGCGGTTCAGTTACAATGCCCACCTTAACCGAGGTGGTTACATTAGGATGACCGTCTCGGTTAATATATATTAAATGTGGCGGACATTTTAAGAGAGCCCGCCTCGGTTAATATATTTTGTGAGGCGGTTATCATAACCACTTCGGTTAATAAGACATGACCGCCTTGGTTAATGCCTGACATTAATCGAGACGGTTGGAATTCCTGCCCGCCTCCGAGGTGTTAAAAAAGTTCGCGGTTAATCATTTTTTGTAGTAGTGCAAATTTACTTTAGCTACTCTTAAAAAAAGATTGGACAAATAAATAATAGAGTACTCCGAGAGACTCTGTATAGGTGGCTAGTGAGTTAGGCTATCTAAAAATAGAGAGCGAATGAGGTGGGATGGAGAGCCACTGAATTTGGAGACTCATTTACAGAGTCTGTTGGAGACTTTTTTTTGTTTAATAATAGCTGAATTTATCTTTACAAAATAATTTGGCTAATTTCTTGGAGATGCTCTAACACAAAATATGTTATCATCATGTATCCATGAGCTAATGACTTTTATGACCATAATTCATATTCTTCCACTTAATCTGTCCATTTTCGTTCATAAATCATGCCCTAATCGCTCCAAATTAATTATACCGTTTCCGCATCGGCTGCGCCAGACGTGTCATCTATCTTATCCTTTAATTTCAGATTGTAATCGATTTTCTTTACGTACACCCATCCCTATAAATACACTCACACAATCCTACCCCTATGAGCACCTCCGAGAGACTGAGCCGGCAAATCCTCGAGATTGACGAAGTCACCACAGACGTCTCGCTGTCGACGGGAACGTCGCCTACCACTGAAAGCACAAACGCTGTTAAATCCTAAAAATTTGCTCCCACGGGGAGTCGAACTCAGGACCTCAGGTGCTACTGAGGCTCTTGTAACCACTGGGCTTTCGCAAATTTTAATCGGCTTTCTCATTGTGCAAGAAATTGAATTGTCCTCCAAATTGTATTCATGCTTCGTTTTCATCGCAAATGTTTTTTTAGATCAGTGCAATTGTACTACGCTGCAATGAATTGATTTTGGGGGGACACGAGTTGATCTCTGTGCCGTCCCAACCCACAAACACTATCTGACATGCACGAACTGATGCTTGGCCGCGCGGCCGTGTCCTAGACTCCTAGCTAGTCCCCCGGCGCCCTTCGGCCGTGCTCCGGCGAGGTGTAGTAGAAGGAGACAGCCCTGCCGTTCGCCTCCTGGATCGGCCGCGCGTTTCTCCTGGCGCCCTGCACGCACAAGCAAAGGCACAAGGTTAATTTTCCTGTCATCGTCCTGCAACTCCATGAAACAACTGAGGGCGGTGGACGGGATGCACAGCCGCCCGGCCGGCGACCGGGACCCATGGCCGCCGGCGAGAAGATGGACGAACGGTGCTTACGTCGTGGACGGCGTTCCGCAGCAGCCTGACCTGCCGCCGCGTCACGTGCCGTATCTGCAGGAAAGCACGGTGGCGCCACGTCACGGACCGCCGGAGGCAATTCAGACAGACCTCTCTTTCGCCGGCTGCTCCTCTAGCTTATGGATACGATATTCTTACCTGGCGCCCGACCACCCAGGTGACGCCCTCCGTGCAGGGCGGCGTGGTGAAGGAGCCCGCGTACCTGTAGTACACGGTGCTCCGGCTGACCGGCCGCCGCGGGTCCACCGTGTCGTCGATGAGCTCCTCGTGGTCCTTCCTCCTCGCGATCCTCCTGATGTACCGCTCCAGCTGCAGCATACAGTCACACGCATGGTTGCTGAAGCTCAAAGCATCCATCAGACGATTCGATCGACGATGGCATCTATGAACTGGCTGACCCTGTGGATGGTCCTATCGCGGCGTCTCCGGCTGATGGTGTAGAGCTGCGCGACGACGGCGTACTTGTTGCTGTTGGCGTCGCTCTGGTGCAGCATGTGCAGCTCGAGGGCGTAGCGGCGGCCGTTGATGGCGTGCTCGCTCGGCGAGTGCCAGTGCATCTGCCGGAGCCGGTACGCCACGCCGTCGATCACCACGCCGCCCGGGTTGCTGTTGAACCTCACCATGATGTCGTGGCCGCGGTTGACGATGGACGCGGCGGCGGGGCGGTAGGAGCGGCCGAGGCGCCCGGGGCGGTCGGCGAGCCCGGCGACGGCGTCGGAGAGCCCGACGGGGGACTGCAGGCGGCCCGCGGAGCACGCCGCCCAGTCCCGCCGCACCGCGCCCCACCGCTCCGGCCCGTTCCCGGCGTCGCGCCGGTAGCTGAACTCCAGCTCGTCGTCTTCAACCACCATCACCCCGCACCGGCAGCAAAAGTTCCACGACAAGGATCAGAACGCGTGGCGCAACGAGTCACCACCGGCCGCGCAACCAACCGGTCAGAACATTTCCGAAGCGCCACTCACGGTGCCGTGGCCGAGCGCGTGTGAACCCGAAACGCCTACCGATCTCCTGCGCCGCGCCGAAGGGGACGAGCAGCGGCAGCGAGAGGGAGACGGCGAGGACGGCGACGGCCGCCGCCGCCACCCTGCTGCTCCTGCTCCGAGGCGCCGCGAACATGGCGTCGGCCGCCCACCTCGAGCCGTGCCGTGCCTGCTTGTCGAACAGGGCGTGGATCGATCCACGAGAGAGTGTGTGCGCGCCGGGCGGGGCGGGTGTGAAGTAGCCGTGCGGGGCCGGGGAGAAAGCGCGTGACCGCCGGCCGGCAAAGCCGGGCGTCATGCGGCGCGCGCGCGCGCAAAGGATTCCAGGTGATTTGTGTGCCGCGGTGCAGGGAAGTGGCAATCTTATTTTGCAACGGGCAAAACTTTTAAATTTTCTGGAACAAAAGAAAAGGGATATTTTGAAAGAAGCATGCACGGCGCCGCACGCCTGATGAATAAATCGACTGAAAAATAACAAACAATTCCTGAACGAAAACCACGTATTGGGCCTCTTCCAGATTGGGCCAACCGCTGAGTACACCGTCGAGCCCAGCCCAACAGGAGGCTTCCCACGGCCCAGGAGAAAACCCGTTTGTATCCGAGAGGTTCCACATGTCGGCCGCACTGCCTGACCACGCCGCGCCGTCCTCGAAGCGCCGCCGCTGGCGGCGATTGCGAGTCGCGATCTGATGGCCGGGGAGGCGTCGCTCCGGGGAGGCGCTGCACATGGGGAATCGTCGAATCGAGGAGGTGTCTCCGGTGAGATGCCGTCGGTACGGACCCATCATGCCCTCTAGAATTTCACCCATGTCGCGCTATCCTATCTAGCACTAGCAGTAGTTTTTTTTTTTTGCGCTTCTAATCTGAGTTTTATTCTGAACCTCTCATCAAACTGATCAACAAAAACAAACCAGCCCCCCAGCTCCAACTTCAGATAAGAAGATTTACTTCCTCTTGTCATGACTGAATGAATGATTACCAGTTATTTACTTCCTGTTGAAGAAATATTACCAGTTATCAAGACAAACACTGCAGACAGTCAGTTCTGCTTCATGTCTGAATTCAGTTCTTCAGTAGCATTTGAACCTAACTGTTTGCAGGCATAATGTGAAGCAATATTGGCTGTTTGCCAAATATTATCCTGTGTGCTAAATTCTAAAATCGTTCAGCTTAGCCTGTTCGATCCTATGGCAAGCCTGTTGTGTACTTGTGTCGTGCTGCCCTGTCGCATTGTGCTTGATCCTTTTCTGAAATAGGCACGATTCCATGGCAAGCCTGCAGCTAAAACGAGTAGTGGCCTCACCAGGGAGTGAATGGTAGTTGCAAATATTGAATGTTTAGTGCGCGATTCCTTTCACTCGCATTGGTTGCGCTTGTGCATGGTTTTGGTTTCTTCCAACTGCAGTCAAAAGTGGCCTAAACAGTCCTGGACCAATTACTTCGGGAATATGGTCCAGCCGACCAGGCATGGGTGAGTTTACTTTGGTTGTTCCTTGAATGGCATCTAAGGATTTATGTTATCCAATAGGGAAGATAATTTAGAGAGCATGGCATCTATGCCTTTGGACTGTGGCTTCTGTAGTTTACTCTGTTCTGTATCTGTGTGGTCAAAGGGGACCATGAACTTATTAGGGTCAAAGCAATCTTGCTTTAGTTTCCTTTCACCTTTCTTTTCGGGAAAAAGGTTCCTTGTATCCTAGCCGATGTTCCTTTGAGAAAGTGATAGCGGCTGGGACATGAACCTGAAAATGGACCGTGACATGTGCGCATGGAAATCCCATGCTGCTAACCTTTTGTTTCTTTTCATAGGCATGTTGTTCAGGAACAGTAGAGATTTACCATGTACCTAGTCATAAATTACAAAAATTCAAAGTGATAATTGCAAGATAATTGTGTCAAGGTAAGCTTAATTTGGTGATTTGGGCAGAGAAACTAACTCATGTACAGGATCAGGAGGCCATTAAGAATCAAACTTAATTATAAATTTGTTTATGAAGACTTTGCTCATAAATTTGCAGGACATACTCATGGATATTTTTGTTTCTGCTCATGCCGATCCTATTTTTTCAGGGTTATATCATACAAAAGAAAGGTTTATGAAGATCATAATAGGGGCAAAAGGTAAATTTCTATGCTGATATTTAGCTTTTCTACATTCACATTTGTTCAGTTAAAACCCCAATTTTTTTTTGGTGCATAGCTGATAATATCAGAAATCTCAGTTAAGGGTTTGCTTTCTGACCTACCGTCCCAGGATCTCCTGCTACCTTTTACTTTATGACGATTTTCTTTGGGTCTTGATTCTTAACGAAAAATGTCAACTTAATTATAATCTCCAGAGCTTACGATCAAGTGGATGGTTCCTTTACGTTTCTAGTGACAATTAAAGCTTGCAAGCGTGATGCATCTACCATGCACAGAGTCCACTAATTATTAGTAGTGGGCATTGGAGGATTTTGGTGCAAGACTTCATCATTCTCCTCATGGCATATGTGACCTTCCTGAAAATTCCTTCTGATCCATCACAAGACACGTACTATTCACTATTTGATCCAATCTCTCCTTTTGACCAAACAACTCGTTTATGAGATAATTCTCATTTGTTACAGTAGTCTAGCTAGGCATCGTACTGCCATTCCAATTTATAAGAATATCGTTAATTTTTCTGCTGTCAGTTGACCAAAAACTGCCTTTGGTGAGACAATTGCAATATGCCTTCTAATATATCCATATATGGTGGTCATGAGCACCCCAGCCTTCCAAGATGCTGCCGGTTCAGCTCTCTACTTCTTCCACTAAGCATAGAAAGCTTAATGTCACCATCAGTTTGATCCAGAGCATCTCGAGCATGATCATCCTTTGTTGGACCCTGCCTTGTTCCATTCAAATAATAGCCATTAAAAGTCCAAAACACTTTTTACGCAAATATATTCTCACAGCTAGAGCATCAAGAAAGGCCAAAAAGATTTGAAGTATAGGAATGATCGTTGTCTCTACGATTAAGACTGAAAAGATTAACTAATCGATAAAAGTGGCCTGGGATAAGGGAATCTTTGTAAGTTGTCAATTAAATATTGATTGCTAGGTTGAGCAATTTTTTTTTGACTTTAGTCTATTCTTATCACATCAAAGTTCAATAGATTATATGACTAGTGGTAGGGGAAAGATCATGTGAAGCGATAAAGCCTATTTAGGAAGTTCAATGTATGCACAGCCTGCACTTTGCCTGTGGGGGGTGGGGTTAGATAGAGGATATGCCTCTAAGCTTGATGCTCTCATAGCTTCTGTTAATTGTCCTCTTGCATTGGGACCATGCATGTTCTGCATTGTTTATGATGTTACATATATATGTAGTATGTAGCTAGGTTTAAGTCTATGGGTTTGAGGACTGATTTGAAAATGCTCCCGTCCATTTCTTCCATAATTTGCTTCTCCTTGTGCCTTCCGAATGATGGACTCCTTTATATTTGTAGCATAGGGTTGAGTGATTATAGGGGGACCAAAACTGCAATTTGGTACAACTTGTATTTCTCATTGGCGCTAAACCAAACTTATAGTGCAATACCTCCTACCTTGGGATTTGGATGTGTGAAATCCCTTCCTCACATTCATCCTTTTATCACCTTTTGACGTTTCTATGAATCAATACCCCTTCTTTAGAACAGTATTCTATCCGTCATCCATGGTACATTCATTTAGAACAGTATTTTATCAACTTTTTTTTGCCGTGTGCCGCCCAAAACACACGGCAAATGTATTTGCCGTGTGCTCGATAAAGGGCACACGACAAAGTTCTCTTTGCCGTCGGGCTTTGCCGTCGGGCCTGATTGCCGTCGGCGCCTTGCCGTGGGCGCCTGACGGCAAAGCCTTTGCCGTGTGCCTCAGGCACTCCGCAAACACCCAGAATCCGGTAGTGTCTCCTTGGGCTAGGTACTCGCAGCATTTTCTCCTCCGAAAGGAGATAGTCTTTTCTGCACAAAGAAGAGTAGAAAACTAGTAGAAATGATAATTCTTTGTGAAAGAATCAGAGAACCATTTAGAATGCTTTGTTTTCAGGCAAGGACAAATCTGAATGCCCGAACCACTCGTTCCAAGTTCCTGTCCGGTCCAACAGCTGGCCGTTGGGCCCGGTAGCCACCACGCCTACACTGCATTTTGGGGCCCAGGTAAATAGCTAGCTAGCCTTCCTTTATTTTTTTGAGAAAAGGAATCTGGATCTCATTTAATTTTTGTAGGGAAACTTTGGTTCTTCAGACTAATTTATTTGTTTGCAAAGATTTAAGAACGTACAGTCACTTGGGAATATTCAAGTCTTAAACTAACCCTTGTCTTTGTTTTCCAGAAAATAGGCAGACAAGTTCAGGGGAAACTTACTCGTTGGAAGGAATATGTTTATGTTGAGAGAATCAAGATTTTGGGTTGCTTTGCTCCGTGCTTAAGTCTTGTCTTGAGAATCCAAAAGCTAGTTGACTTTATATTCATAGACAATGCGAGTGGACAGTGCAAGGTGCCCACAACGGATCTTCTGTGAATTGTAAGCAGTATTGAGTTGCAAGGTATTGCTACCTGCTATACTTCGAGCTGCGTTCAATTGCAATTTCTGACTACTATCACGTGATGCTCCTCACAGTTTTACAAATTTCACTACTTGCTCCATTTGACTCTGAAAAATGATTTTATCTATGTCATGCCTGTCATCTCATTTTATTTATATCTCTTATTCTTTTCTATCCAGACATCCAGTTCCTATAAACATGGTGGGCCTATGTTACAGCTTGCACGGACATGATATGTCAACTCTATCAATTTTTCAGACACGGCAAAGAGGTATGTTTCCTCTCGCTCTAAGGAACAATATTATTCCAGTATAAAAACAAATGAACTAATCATCATGTCTATGGTAAGCATTCATTGACAATTTTATTAATTACAACTTAATAAGCAACAAGCTCTTTTTTTTTGAAACGATAAGCAACAAGCTCTATCCCATACACAAGGCACACAATTTTCTCCTAAAAGTAAAACAAGCGCAGGGGATCCTTCCCCTGCTGTTTGTACGACGACAAGGGCAGGTTTTAATAATTTACAGCAGCAGGGGACAACGATCAATCGGCTGTGAGGCTGGCTGTCCCCTCATCTCACCTGGCCTGCCACACCGAGCAAGTACTGGATAGCGTGGGCTGAATGCGATAGTATAAAAATTTCCGAAAGATTTGACATGACCCTGCACTTGGAGAATTTTTATATTAGCTTTATACTACTACTACTCCCTCTGAAGGGCCGGGGACTCCCTAGCTCACCACCACCCGCTCCTGGTCTGGGAGCCTGGCAGCTGTTGCCTGTTAGTAGGTTCCTCCTGGGCAGCTTCTGTTCCTTTTTCCCATTTCCCTCTTGAGCAGGCGGCCTGGCCACCGGCAGCAGCAGCAGCATATGACAATTCTGTTTCGGCCGATTGGTCAGATCCATCGTAGTTTGGACCTGTACCTTTGTACACCTACTGTCGTGTACATGAGTTGCTCGGTAGATGATGATGGTACATGTTGATAACCGATACTGACGGCCTCGTTGTTTGTGCTTGCATGGAGCTACTTGTACTTGAGCATTCAAGAGTGACTGACACTGTATGCATAGTCTGGTTGCTAGTGTATGCAAGCTTGTACTCCCTCCATCTCAGGAAACAAAGAATGCAATTCTAGCTTTCAACCAAGTCAATCTATCTCAATTTTGACAATATATATAATTAATATTATTTATGATAGCACATAATTGTAGTTAGATTTATTATAAAACATATTATCATAATATATCTATTTAGAGTCATAAAAACGTTAATAATATATTTTCTATAAGTTTAATCAAAGTTAATAAAGTTTGACTCAGTCCAAACTTAGAATTGCATTCTTTTTTAAAACGAAGATATATGGTGCATGCATTCTGAACACGAGCCATGCATGCATGCACGCCAAGAGTTGTGTGCACCTTGGATACCAAGGCCATGGAAAAGTAAGGCCGTGTCTTGCGCCACCAATATTTTATTCAAAAGAACTTTGTGCATATATGAGCCGCATTATATGTTCACGAGGTGAGCGTGGACCGTTGAGCAGCCGGCCAATGATAGATTTCCTCCAAGAATAACAGCAGAGCATCTCTTTTTCTTAGTTATCCTGCGATTCATATTGAAAGTTAGTGGATATTGGCGCGCTGGTGATGATGACTTAATCTCGCTCATCACCATGTTTGGATGCTTCTACACTTCAAAGCAAGTACAGTACTCGATGGGCTATGTCTATATATAAAAGTCTATATAAAAAACAAAAAAATAACCTACTGTTCACAAGTTTTATTATCATTGAACAATTTTTTTGCCAGGATGGCACATCGACTTTTAAGTTAGGTTGAAGTCTTTGTTTCAGCTTATCTTCTGGTACGGTATATATTAATTAACTTCCTGTTATCTAATAATATGCTGGGACAGTATTTATATTTATTAGAAGAAGATTGGATTTTGGTGTTTCTGGCTAGTTTCTTGCCCCTTAAGTGAGGTTTCCTAGGTTGTTGTTAAACTGGTCCTACTCCGGGTGAGTGTGATAACATATCACTTCAGCCGTCTTGTCTATATTATCTTGTTACGTTGCATTTTTCTTTATTAGATGTTCATTTTCCATGTGTTTACATTAAAGCACACCCATGCATGACTAATCCCACACTTGAGTGCACATGGATACTCCTAGCTGTATAGGTAATCTCACTTTTGGACATGTATACTTGAGGATGCTGTCTTCCTACAAGAGCTTTACAATGTTCTTCATGCCTTTCATTCTATCTTTTTTTTAAGGAAATTTCATTCTATCTGTTGTTTTTTACTCTTGCGAGCTCAGTTCACCTCTCTTTCATGCCATGTGCTGGTGTGCATGGTATATCTCATCATGCATCTACAAGATCTTGTCCTTCTCTCATGTGTTTCCGTGAGACACGACTGTGACCCCCTGATGCGCACATTGGAGCATGCTCTGACCCTTGACTTTAGAGCCCTGGAGAAGATTCTGAAAGATGTTTGTTCGTTTGACTTTTGCCTCATTCATGTGTCGTGGTGCGTTGTTGGGAACTGCGCAAGGAGTTGTTGGGTGTGATCTGATGGGATCGAACTGGAGTGCGTGCTCGGTTTCGTTCGCTGCATCTGTCTTTGCAGAGAGCAGAAAGATACAAGACCTCTCTCTCTGCAGAATAAACCAGGCTATTGATGGAAGGCTATGCAGTTACCAATGGTTTCAGGTGTGCTGCAAGTTTAAGACTTAAAGAACCCCTATATACTTGAGAAGCAATCCTTCTATCTGTTGGATTACATCAGATATCAAGTCTCTCTGGCAGGAACCACATGGAACAACAGTTTGCACTCATAACAAGTTCAACCATTGGCTGGCTACAAAGGATTAGGAGAGGAGAGAGAGGGAGGGAGAGTGAAATAGGGGGAGAGAGAATATCGAAAAGGCTATGCAAAAAGGTGGCAGCAAAAAAACAATTTGAGTGGGGGCAATATACCTTTGTAGATTTGTTTGTGTTAACTATTACCATGTCCTCTCTGGGCTAATATAATCCTTTGTTAATTTATCTCTCCTTTTGGCATGCATGGACCTTTGGTCCTCATCTGTTCTTGAGTGTGCTCCCCCTCATAGCCGGCCTGGCTTTTCCTTCCTTCAACTCCACTCAAGAGTGTGCTCCTAGAGCTACTTAATCTTGATCCCAAGCAACAAGACCTCTCCAAACATCGATCAGCTTCCTCTCTCTCTCTCTCACTCACTCTCACACAAAGACATACTCCCTATATATTAGGAGCTGTTCAAGAGACCACTCAAGAGAGAGAGGGAGATGCTGTACGAGGGGTTTAGATTTTGGAACATGTCAAATCACAGCGTTTGATGCACCAGAAGGTAAAGTCACAAGTTTTATCTTCTCCTTTTTTTATTTCTACTGGGTGAGAGGCGCATGAGAGAGAGTGAGCTAGCGGCTTCTGCTTGTTGCCTTGCTCGCTTTGGGCATTTCTCACTCACTTTCCTGCCCACAGTGGCCTCATGCCATGTTTCCCCTTCTCTTGATGCTACTACATGCCTTGCAGAGGTAGATAGTATGAGAGCATGCCGCAGCAGCATGGAGGACGGAGGAGAGAGCAGATTCCTTTGCTGCACACAAGTTACACAAGGGAGCTCACAACACAATCACAAGTGCCAGTGGTAGTCTAGGCCTTGCACACATACATGCAAAGATCTCTTCCCTCTTGCCACAAGGGATAAAATCTCTCCTCCTCATCCTTTGTTTCTTTTGGCCACTGCTGCTGCTGCTCTCTCTCTCTCTGTGTGCATATATGCATGTATATACATCCGATCCTGATGAGGGCACATATAAAAGGATTTGTACAAAAATTTTGTGCAGAGTTGGAAGCAAGGGATCGTATCTGCATGCTGCTTGACACAGAGGCACATGTCCCTTTTGGTGGGTGATGATGGTGTGCAGGTGGATGTGATGATAGATTGCCTCATCTGGGGACTGAGACATTCCATCCAAGGCCGCCCAGTGTCATGCTGCCTCACATTCACAGCTATCACCCCTGGCTGCTGCAATATTCCATTTGTTTGCTAATGTCTTGTGTCAAGATGCCTTCGATGTGAGTCTTCACTGCCTCTCTCTCTCCCTCCCTCCCTCTCTCTCATGCATCAGCATGCCTACACACACCCTGCACAACTGTAGCTTGGGCTAGGATTGCATGTGATCCTGCAACAACAACAACGTAGTAGCCAATCCAGGGATCGGAGGAGTGTAGCTGCAGGTTACTTGTGGTTACAACGCGTGCTAGCATGTGTGTGCAATGTGCAGCACTGACACGGCGAGGCCCAGGTGAGGCTCCGGTGTGCTCTTCTTCTCGCAAGTGAGTCGTCGCCTACCACAGGACCGGACCATCAATGGAGATCCTACCATGGGACAAAAGATGGTATGGTTGGAGAGTCGGCTCTGTCTGGTCTCTATTCACCCATTTAAAGCATTGCGTGTATGTTCACACTCACACAGAGAGAGAGAGAAGCAAGAGAGAGAAGCGAGAGAGATGGATGGTAACCTAGCCATCCAAATCGTCAGAAACTATAATATTGATGTGCAAATCTTTTGGAAAGGGATCGGTAGTCTCCTGTGGCTTCCTAATGATTAAAGGGTTCCAAATTGGCTATTACTGTCCAGATCAGCAACAGGTGTTCTCACGCTAAGCAAGGTAACTAAGCAGAATTGCTGGTGTCAAAAGCCATGCATTCATGCTTGTACTACTGCTGCCAACTTAGTAGTACACGCTTTTAGATGATAGCGTCGAGAATAATTAATAAAAGCGTGGAAGATCTGTGTGATCATTAGGCAAAAACGGATCGATAAAGCAAGCCTGCTTAGAGTAGTTTCTTAACTGTCTAATTAATGACCAAAATATATAGATATGCTTTTCGTAACCTTTTTAGCATGCCAAACTGGATTATATTGGGGACATTTCTAAATTTGTACAGGGCCAATAGGTTTGGAAAATATAATATTGCCCAAAAAAATATGGTCACCTGTCCAATTTATTTGGTCAAACAAATGTGGTCAACGAACTCAAAGTGGTTGACACAAAACTACTTTATTTTCATCAATATATATTTTGGTTCTCGGGTAGCATACAATGATTAGAGTAAAATGCACCAGGGCTCTTAGACTTGTTTGGCGGCCGGTGCCTTTATTCATCTGTAAATTCACATTTAGATCCTCACTGTTACTTAATTGAGGTCCAAATCATCCTATCAACAA
This sequence comes from Panicum miliaceum, assembly GCA_032594955.1. NCBI lineage: Eukaryota > Viridiplantae > Streptophyta > Magnoliopsida > Poales > Poaceae > Panicum > Panicum miliaceum. The sequence continues at coordinate 44,169,176 of CM064062.1, forward strand.
GTAAGATATGTGACACTCTTGCATGAATCCTAAGATGTTCCATGCTTTTACTGCATGCTCATGGTTGTGCATGCATGGTTGGAGCCATGTTTGGGTGCCACATAGACTAAGTTCGTGGTAATTATGGTGGTTTGGATTTAAAGTGGCACACTTAACAAGTTTGTAGACATACAAAACATGTTTAAGAAGGTCCATGTAGTTTACTCATTTGATTATATGTATTGCAACTTATCAGCATGTTACACAAGACGGGGGCTACCTGTTTTTTCTCACCATATCCCATCCATAATAGTAGATAATTTGTAATCATTTAACATAGTGATTGGCTACTTGAAATATTATATTCTTATGTGCATCGCCAACATGAGCTGCTGATATAAAGGTTTCTTTAATATTTACTTGATACTTATAGTTGAAAAAACACTGTATATTTCAAAATTCTTAAGAATCCATGCAAAGCTAATAAGACTTAGGTTGAGATACATAAACCGGTAACCATCTTTATATTTATAAATTTGATGATCTATTCTTGATCAGCATGCTTGTAATTGATTCAATTTAGTCATCTTAGAATAGAAATAAGAATGTGTAACTGCTGATATTTCAGTAGAATGGCTTGTTTCACAAAGATTTCAGAGAAAAAAATTTGCTCTGTACTTTTTTCCTCTTTAGATGCTAATTTAACTTTTTCCCCACATTTTCCATTTGTAGCCATTTACATACCCAATTTTTCTATGGTTGACAATCCTCTTTTTTTTATTCTTATCAAACTCGCATTTGTATTCATGATGATTTCATTGTCATAAGAATTGATGATCATGGCTGAATTTTCCTAGCTTGCTATGGCATTGGATCCAACGTACACGCACACAAATGTACAATGCTCATCAGTCCATCCACCCGTCCATCTGGCTATACTAATCTAAAGGTAGCTTGGTACATCATGCAACTAGTTTTTCTATATCTATATCTATATATATATAGAGAGAGTAGTATTAGTAGCTTTTCATATGATTTTTCCTAGAGAGAGAGAGTAGTTTTAGTAGTCTTCATATGATTTTTCCTAGAGAGAGAGAGGAATTAGGATGTTAATTAGCTCTTCATATATGAATCTTTGGTTCTTTAGGCCCACGCCCACCTCACCAACACCAATCCTTGGAATGTTTTAGATTTCACTTAGCCTCTCCCCAAATGATACACACCACGCACAGTCCACCGGATAAAAGACAACTCCCAACACTCACTCACCCCTTGCAGCATGCCACCTTTCCCCTCCCCCCTTCCATTCCTAGAGAGAGAAAGCACCCCCGCTTCTCTCTCTACCAGCTCCTTCCCCTCTCTCCCGAGTTTGCACAGTGCATCTACTCGCTAGTAGCTACTACTAGCTTCCTAGGCTATGGCTGAGTAGGTAGTGGCAAGCTACCGTGTATAGCTGAGCTGCTGCAGTCTCTCTCTCTCATCTCTCTCACTCGCGCAAGCACACCTCTGTATTTTTGGCAGATGAGGATGTCCTGTCACGGAAGCTGCAGCTGCGAGTCCAGATGCTGCCGCTGCCGCTGCCGCTGCCGCCGCTGCTGCTGCTGCTGGACGTCGTGCGCTGCCCCTATTAAACCCGCCAGGAGATGCACGCCCTCCTCCTCCTCTGCCCCCTCATGCTCCTCGCCTGCCACCACCGCCAACTCCGGCCGCCGCCGCCGCCGCTCCTCCGCGGGCTCGCGCCGGTGAAGCAGAAGCAGCAGCCGGGAACCGTCGAAGCTATGCTCGGCTCACTCCACCACCACTCCTCCTCCTCCGACACCGACAACAACAATGACAACAAGAACGGCAGCAACAGCAGCGGCGGCGTCCTCGCCGCCGCGGCGGTGCCGTCCGCGCGGGACCTCGTGCTCGCCTCCGCCGACCTGCTGCAGCGCGGGGACCTCCCCGCCGCGCGCCGCGCTGCGGGGGTCCTGCTGTCCGCGGCGTCCCCGCGCGCGGACGCCGCCGACCGCCTCGCCTACCACTTCGCCCGCGCGCTCGCGCTCCGGGCGGACGCCAGGGCCGCCGCGGGCCGCGTCGCCCTCGCCCCGGGCCTGGTGTCCGCCGCCGCGCGGCCGGCGTCGTCGGCCGCCTACCTGGCCTTCAACCAGATCGCGCCCTTCCTGCGCTTCGCGCACCTGACGGCGAACCAGGCGATCCTCGACGCCGTCGAGGGCGCGCGCCGCATCCACATCCTCGACCTCGACGCCGCCCACGGCGTGCAGTGGCCGCCGCTCCTCCAGGCGATCGCCGAGCGCGCCGACCCGGCGGCAGGCCCGCCGGAGGTCCGCATCACCGGCGCCGGTGCCGACCGCGACACCCTCCTCCGCACCGGCAGCCGCCTCCGCGCCTTCGCCCGCTCCATCCAGCTCCCCTTCCACTTCACGCCGCTCCTGCTCTCCTGCGCGGCCACCCACCAGCAGGTCGCCAGCGGGAGCACCACGACCGCTTCGAGCGGGGCCACGAACCTGGAGCTTCACCCGGACGAGACGCTCGCCGTGAACTGCATCATGTTCTTGCACAAGCTGGGCGGGCAGGACGAGGTTGCCGCCTTCTTGAAGTGGGTGAAGGCCATGGCCCCCGCCGTGGTGACCATCGCGGAGAGGGAGACAATCGGCGGGGGCTACGACCGCATCGACGACCTGCCCCAGCGGGCCGCGGTGGCCATGGATCACTACTCGGCGGTCTTCGAGGCGCTCGAGGCCACCGTGCCGCCGGGGAGCCGGGAGCGGCTGGCGGTGGAGCAGGAGGTGCTCGGCAGGGAGATCGAGGCCTCGCTGGGCCCCACCGGCGGGAGGTGGTGGCGCGGGCTCGAGAGGTGGGGGGCCGCGGCGCGCGCCGCCGGGTTCGCGGTGCGGCCGCTCAGCGCGTTCGCCGTGTCGCAGGCGCGGCTGCTGCTGCGGCTGCACTACCCGTCGGAGGGCTACCTCGTGCAGGAGGCGCGCGGCGCGTGCTTCCTCGGGTGGCAGACGCGGCCGCTGCTGTCCGTGTCGTCGTGGCAGTAGCCCACCACCGCCACTGGCGCGCCTTCTACCTGCTGCATGCACGTATTCATGCGTTGCCGGCGGCGAAGACGAAGACGGCCTAGGGTTTGCTCGCTCGATCATAGTCATCACTACCGCATATATAGAGCTAGCGTATATATGAGCATTGCATTTTGTTGCAATAATATTGGCTTCTTGTAGTAAGATTATCTCATGGTGATTTTGGAGGATGCATGATCAGTTTGTTGGGTTAATTGCAAGGAGGAAACCCTAACCCTAGCTAGCTGCATGGTTAATCGCTTGCTGTTAATAATCTTAATTAGCTGCTTGAATGGATGGTTGGCTGATCACTGTTGGTTAATTTGGGGAGCTCATAGCTTTGCATGCATGGGGTGGCATTGGAACAAGGGATGAAGAGCTTGGCTCCTAAACTTGGTGAGGCTAGCAACTACTTCTTCAACGTTTCTAGAATCATCTTTTTTTTCTTTGTTCATTTCTCTCACTAGTTCATCATGCTGGGCATTCTATATATATACAGTTCTAGGGAGATTTTGTCTATATGTTGGAGACCTATTGCACTAGTATCATTATTTGTTAATTTTGATGTGAGAGGATCTGTTACTATTGCCTGTCTTCTCAATACATGTTTTTGATGGTTTGTTTAAGCTGGGCATATGATCTTGCAGAATGTCCTCCTCTCTGACCGGTGCTCCATATTCTATTCATGTTCATACTCTATATAGATTTTTATATACCAGAGGCATGGAGGAGGAGGATCTTCTAGCTTCTATATAGCTCACTTGCAAGGCCTCGTTTTAATATTCCTGCACTTCACTTGCCTGTTGGCGCTGCGTGCTTTGGCCAGCACTAGCCATAAACTAATGGCCATTTTGGGAGGATGTTTGTGTGGGAGTAATCATCTCTCCTGTGGTGTTGCAACTTGCAACAAGCCAAGATATAGAGTGATGGGATAAGTCTTTGTACTGTTGGTCTTTGTGGTCCTCGGTATGGTGGTTTTGCTGCCCCAACCAGAACAGCATTTAGCATCTTAGGCTAGCTTTTAGGACAGTATCTTAGACTAAGCATCACTAGCTTTTAGACTAGCATCTTGGCATATGCTTGGTTGTCTTGACCAGGTATAAATATGTATCCCCAACCCCTCAGGTTGGTATAGCATTGTGTGAGAAGTAAACCAGAAAATTACCCCAACTCCTAGTGTCATCCTCTCGATGAGAGTAAGAGTTTCGATACTAACAACTGGTATCAGAGCCGTTCTATCTCCTGCTCATCTCCTTCCCACGCCTCCCTTAGTCCTCAGCCGGGAGCAAGAACACCGGTTGTCCCTGCTCACCCCTCTTCCCTTGCGCAGACGGGCAGCAACTCGTCTGAGGCAGCCTCCTCCACACGCAGCAGCCCCCCACTAGCGCGCCATGTCCGAAGGACAGTCTCAGCGCTCGGTCGCCTCGAGCGCGCGGCACCGGCAGGAGGCCGAGCTCACCACGGCAGAGGAACGCGAGCGAGCGGCGGTAGAGAGGGCGTCAAGGCTGGTGGCGGCGGAACTGGCAACAGCAAGGGCGGAAGTGGAAGCAGCGGCGACGGCAGATGCAGCGCGTGCGGCGGCAGTGGAGCTCAAGGCTCTACGTGGCAGTAGCATCAGCGGCTCTCCCTCTGCCGACGGCAGCACCGACGTGGCACACAAGCTGGCGAGGGAAGCAGCGAGAGAGCGGGCGGCGCAGTGGGCAGCTGCGCACCCCCACGGGCACGGTGGCGGCAGCCCAGACGGGCGTGGACGCGCCGGCGGCGATCCTGGCGGGGACGCGCACGGCGGCCGCGCTCCCGGCGGCGGCGGCCGGGTCGACGGAGATCGCGGCCCTTACAGGCAGCGCGACTCTCCCTCTCCGGACCGGCGCCATGGTCACCACGGGATCCAGGCTCTTGTCAGGGACATTGGCCCTGGCGGTGGGTGGCCTACCCTCAACAAGACCAACTATGTCGAGTGGGCTACAGTGATGAGGGTAAGGCTCCAGGTGCGGCACATGTGGGAGGCAGTTCGGTACGGCGACGTCGACTACGACGAGGATCGACGGGCGCTGGATGCCCTCATTGCTGCAGTCCTGCCCGAGATGCAGTTCTCGCTTTCCAAGAAGCCGACTGCCAAGGAGGCCTGGGATGCCATCGCTGCGGCACGCATCGGCAGCGACCGCGCCCGCAAGTCCACACTGCAGGCACTTCGCAAGGAGTGGGAGAATCTGGCCTTCAAGCCAGGTGAGGACGTTGATGACTTTGCTCTCCGTCTCAACACTCTGCTGCAAAAGATGGTGCAGTACGGCGACGACACCTACGACGAGGAGAGAGCTGTTGAGAAGCTTTTCCGCTGCGTCCCCGAGAAGTACAAGCAGATCTCTCGCTCGATCGAGTCTCTGCTGGACCTCTCCACGATGTTCGATTGAGGAGGCGATAGGTCGCCTCAAGGTCGTCGACAGCGATGAGCCACAACCTCTCTCGGGGCCTATCACCATTGGCGGGAAGCTCCATCTCACTCGGGAACAGTGGGAGGCCTGCCAGAGTGACGGGAGGAAGGGGGAGCCCTCCTCCTCGATAGGCGGCCGCAAGCGTGGGAAGCCGCGCAAGGCGCGCGGAGGCGCCCAGGCTGGGGTGCGATGATGTGCCGAGGGTGGCGCCCGCGGAGGCGCCCAGGGCGGCGCCGCCGGCGTGCACAAGTCGGCACGAGACGACACCTGCCACAACTGCGGCAGGGCTGGCCATTGGGCCAAGGATTGTCGACAGCCACGACGCGGCCAGGCCCATATTGCACGGGTGGAGGAGGGGCCGGCTCTGCTCCTGGCACACGCAAGCATCGAGCTACCTCCAGCGGCATCAGCCACAGCGGCTCTCCTCCACCTTGATGAGCCCAGGGCACACGCCTTTCTCGGCGACGCCTCCAACAACGACAAGAATGACGGGTGGTGCCTCGACACTGGCGCCACCCATCACATGACCGGTCGGCGAGATTTCTTCACCGAGCTTGACTCCAGCGTTCGAGGCTCCGTCAAGTTTGGGGACGCCTGCGGCGTGGAGATCAAGGGCGTCGGCTCCGTCATCTTCACCGCCGAGTCTGGTAAGCACAGGCTGCTCACCGGAGTCTATTACATCCCCGCGTTGAGGAACTCTATCACCAGCTTGGGACAGCTGGATGAGAACGGTTCACACGTGGAGATCAAGGACGAAGTCCTGAGGATTTGGGATCGCCATCGTCGCCTTTTTGCCAAGGTAACCAGAGGCGCAAATCGACTCTACGTCCTTAATGTGCAGGTGGCACAACCCCTCTGCCTCGCTGCTTGTCGGGACGACGAGGCGTGGCAGTGGCACGAGCGCTTCGGGCACCTTCGAGGCCCTGAAGCGGCTCAGTGCCAAGGAGATGGTGCGAGGCATGCCATGCCTCGACCACGTGGAGCAGTTCTGCGACGTCTGTGTGTTGACGAAGCAGAGGCGGCTCCCCTTTCCCCAGCAGACGAGCTTCCGAGCCAAGGAGCGGCTCGAGCTCGTGCACGGGGACTTGTGTGGCCCAGTGACACCGGCCACACCAGGAGGACGACGTTACTTCCTGCTGCTCATCGACGACCTCTCCCGCTACATGTGGGTGATGGTCCTCGGCAGCAAGGGAGAGGCTGCGGACGCCATCAGGCGCGCGCAGGCTGCTGCGGAGGCGGAGTGCGGCCGCAAGCTGCGCGTGCTGCGCACCGACAACGGCGGCGAATTCACGGATGCTGAATTCGCATCGTACTGCGCTGATGAGGGCATTCAGCGCCACTACTCTGCGTCGTACATCCCGCAGCAGAACGGCGTCGTCGAGCGGTGCAACCAGACGGTTGTGGGGATGGTTCGGGCCCTCCTCAAGCAGAGGGGGATGACGGCTGTCTTCTGGGGAGAGGCGGTGGTGACATCTGTCTATATCCTCATTCGCTTTCCTACCAAGGCTCTCAACGGCAGGACGCCGTATGAGGCTTGGCATGGGCGCAAGCCGGCGGTCTCCCACCTGCGAGTCTTCGGCTGCCTCGCGTTCGCCAAGGAGCTTGGCCACGTCGGCAAGCTCGTCGACAGGAGCACTACGGGGGTGTTCATCGGCTACGCGGAGGGCTAGAAGGCCTACCGCATTCTCGATCCGGAGACACAGCGTGTGCGCACGGCGCGCGACGTAGTGTTCAACGAAGGGCGAGGATGGGCATGGGATAAGGCGGCGGAAGACTGCTTGACTCCGACATACGACGACTTCACTATCGAGTACGTCTACTTCAAGGGAGCTGGGGGAGTAGGCAGCTCCTCTTCACCGAGCGTGGCTACCCCAGTCCCCGAGCCTCCACCGACCCCGGCGCCCGCTACTCCGGCAGCGCCACGCTCTCCAGCCACCCCTCCGGGCACGACTACTCCAACACCAGCTCGTGTCGAGCATAGCCCGGTGGAATTCGCTACTCCGCTCTCTCATGACGAGGAGCACATCGACGCGTACCACGACGGCGAGCCGTTGCGGTATCGTACGATGGAGGACCTTATCGGCGACCAACCGGTGCCAGAACTGGTACCTCACGATCCGGAGGCGCAGTTGCACCTTGCGTGCAACGACAACGAGCCTCGGTCTTTCGCAGAAGCCGAGAGACACGCTGCATGGCATGTCGCGATGCAGTCGGAGATGGACGCGGTTGAGAAGAACCGCACCTGGGAGCTTGCTGACCTCCCTCATGGTCACCGCGCGATCACCCTTAAGTGGGTGTTCAAGCTGAAGAGGGATGAAGCCGGTGCCATCGTCAAGCACAAGGCTTACTTGGTGGCACGCGGTTTCGTGCAGCGGAAGGGGATCGACTTTGATGATGCCTTCGCCCCTGTGGCACGGATGGAGTCCGTGCGACTCCTCCTTGCGCTGGCTGCCCAGGAAGGCTGGCGAGTTCATCACATGGACGTCAAGTCGGCGTTTCTTAACGGCGACTTGAAGGAGGAGGTCTACGTGCACCAGCCGCCGGGATTTGCGATCCCCGGCAAAGAGGACAAGGTGGTACGCCTGCGTAAGGCCCTCTATGGCTTGCGACAGGCACCGAGGGCGTGGAATGCCAAGTTGGATTCCACGCTCAAAGCGATGGGCTTCGAGCAAAGCCCGCACGAGGCGGCCATCTACCGACGGGGCAATGGAGGAAACGCCCTGCTAGTGGGTGTCTACGTCGACGACTTGGTGATCACCGGCACCAAGGATGCGGAGGTGGCGGCGTTCAAGGAAGAGATGAAGGCCACTTTTCAGATGAGTGACCTGGGACCTCTCTCCTTCTACCTGGGGATCGAGGTGCACCAGGACGACTCCGGGATCACGCTTCGACAGACCGCCTACGCCAAGCGCGTCGTTGAGCTGGCTGGGCTCACCGACTGCAACCCAGCTCTCACTCCGATGGAGGAGAGGTTGAAGCTGAGCCGCGACAGCACGACAGAGGAGGTGGATGCTACGCAGTACCGGCGTCTTGTGGGAAACCTTCGCTATCTCGTCCACACACGGCCGGACTTGGCATTCTCTGTCGGCTACGTTAGTCGGTTCATGCAGCGACCGACGACGGAGCACCAGCAGGCTGTGAAGAGGATCATCCGCTACGTTGCGGGGACTCTCGACCACGGTCTCTACTATCCGAGGTGTTCTGTGGAGGCACACTTCGTCGGGTACAGCGACAGCGACCACGCCGGCGACATCGACACCAGCAAGAGCACGAGCGGGACCCTCTTCTTCCTCGGCAAGTGCCTCGTTAGCTGGCAGTCTGTCAAGCAGCAGGTGGTGGCTCTATCCAGCTGCGAGGCCGAGTACATAGCGGCCTCCACCGCTTCGACTCAGGCGCTCTGGCTCGCTCGACTGCTTGGTGATCTTCTCGGCAGAGATACTGGAGCGGTGGAGCTCAGGGTGGACAGCAAATCTGCTCTGGCCCTGGCAAAGAACCCCGTTTTCCATGAACGGAGCAAGCACATCCGGGTGAGGTACCACTTCATCCGAGGCTGCTTGGAGGAAGGGAGCATCAAGGCGAGCTACATCAACACCAAGGACCAGCTTGCGGACCTGCTCACCAAGCCCCTTGGGAGGATCAAGTTTCTTGAGCTTTGTTCCAGGACCGGGTTGGTCCAACTTTCCCACAAGACGACGCACAAGACTTAGGGGAAGAATGATGGGATAAGTCTTTATACTGTTGGTCTTTATGGTCCTCGGTATGGTGGTCTTGCTGCCCCAACCAGGACAGCATCTACCAGGACAACATTTAGCATCTTAGACTAGCTTTTAGGACAGCATCTAGGACAACATCTTAGACTAAGCATCACTAGCTTTTAGACTAGCATCTTGGCATATGCTTAGCTGTCTTGGCCAGCTATAAATATGTATCCCCAACCCCTCAAGTTGGTACGGCATTGTGTGAGAAGTAAACCAGAAAATTGCCCCAACTCCTAGTGTCATCCTCTCGATGAGAGTAAGAGTTTTGATACTAACATAGATGTACTATATGTGTAGATGCTAAGACACTGGTGTTTTTCTAATGAGCTTTTAGTAGAAAGAAAACCGGAGTGTCTCCTCTCCTGCCCGGGGAGAAGGGTTTTGGGGTTCTTGTTTTCTGTGTCATGCCCCAGATATGCTGGGTAAGCTATCTTTGGGAGGGCATGGCAGTGAGCATGATACCATGCATCAATGCCAACCCTAATCCCTGCCCCCTGTCCCCTCAAACAAAATCATGGGATTTCTCAAAACCAGGCCACCCCTTTTGGTGGCCAGCTTGCTCCCCAGCCTCTCTCTCTCTCTCTCTCTCTCCCCTTCCTCCTCTCATTCTCTCTCTCTGCCCCCTCTCCTGGCTGTGCCCCCACAGCCCCACCTCCCTTCTCTCTCTCAGAAAAGATCATGCCCTTTTGGAAGGGCCCATGTTCTTCCTCCTCTCTCTTTCTCTCCATTAACTTGGGATCCTTGCATGCTCCATGCTTTCTTAATTTGTTCCTCAAAGAGAACCATGGCATGCCTACTTCCTGCATTTGATTCCTTGGATGCCTGTCTCTCATATTTATATAATAAGTAGGTGGCTCGGTACCACTCCTCAAAGTTTATACCCTCTATAGTAAATTGTTTTCATGTACGTAGGCACTAGGGAAAATTGAATAAATAGAATGAGTGAAAAAATATACAATACAATATGGAGACCGCAAGAGCTTCAAAAGCATCAGACCAATTTATCAATTTAGGATTCAATCTGTTGGCTGAAAAATAATAATATAACTCCATTTATTATAACCTTTTGCTTTCCTTTAGTATGACTTTATTTCAAGAATGATAATGGAGTATTATCCGATCTTTCTTGACTCTAGATGTATCATCCATATCCTCTTCAGCTTATCTTCATTAGAAACATATCTAGTTAGTGCTCAAGAGAATAAAATAAATTTGATTGTTTGCAAGCATCACTTTTGACTTTGAAATTATTGTAAGCACTACTTTTTGCTAGCATCAAATTTATTGTTTTTTTCTATATTAGCATTTCATTGATCCATTGTAGAAAGTAGGAAGAAATAAAACAAATAGCAAAAATATCCAAATATTTTCAATATATTGGGTTCCATGCTTTTGGTAGCTTAAAACTGTATTATTACAATTTTTTTTGTGTTACACGTACACTTTTTAACTTTATATTATGCATGCATAAGCCTAGCTAATGTAATAATCAACAACAATATACATATTATGCAAATGCCTCCTTCCTTCATTTTAAGTGGCCCGACCGCCCGAGACATGTTTCACAATGATTAATTAATAGAGAGATGCAAAATTTTGGGATGTATGTTTGCACCTTTTTTTGAGCCCCTGGCCTACTTATTCTCAATTTGTCTCTCTTTTTTCAAATCTTAAACTTTTTAAGGTTTAAATTACTTTCAGAACTATATTAGATATTCTTATTATCTGGTCATATATATGTTCGATCTCCAGTCAGGGTCTACGTATCTTTTTGCTATTAATTAGTGACAATGGATAGGGATTCTTGCTTTTGTTTTTGCATGGCCATGGTATCTTCGTCTCTATCTTATTCTACCTTCTTTTCATTTCGAGAGACAGAAAGGCATTTCTTATTTCTAGTAGTATATTTGATGCCCCAGCTATATACATCCAACGGGCATACGGATACCAGAACTATTTATATAGCTCCTATGTAAAATCACATCAACCGCTAGATGTCCAAACAAGTCATGCATGCATTCCTAGCTTTGGTCATTAGAAAATGAGGAAATTAAAAAACAGCAGAACGCTTGTAAAAAGGAGTGGCTGTAACAAAAGAAAACGCATGCGTGTTCTTATTCTTATTGAAAAGAAGTAACAAACAAAGAAGAACAAAAAAGATGCAGAACTGGATCGGATGAGCGAGAAGCGATGCGGCTGTCGCATAGCGAAAAGTTTCACAGAATTGTCACTCGATCGGTCGGTCGATCATACGCGTAGTAGGCTTGGATTACTGCCTGGATTTTGCGAGATTGAGGGGGCATCTTCAACTGAACTTTTTCACAGATAGATGGATGTTATGGGACATCGGCTTCGTCAACGTCCAATGAATCTTTATCAGCATACACCTTTGTAAGCTTCCTAAATGATTGCCATTCTTACTGGCTACTAGCTATCTAGATGGAGTAGTAGATAGATGGATAGATAGCACGATCGAGATTGAGATGGCTCATCAGCTACGCAGCTAGCTTCACCATCTGTAATGTGTCACATGCTGCTGCAGCAAACCCTTTGCAGCTGTATGTACGTGGCGTGTGGTTCATCATGAGGACATTTGGCCTCTAGCTTTGTAAGTTCATGTGGGGGAATTGTTCTTCTGTATGTTACATTTTGAGGGCAAACTGCTCTTCTATTTCTATTCATCTGAAGAAGAAGAAAATCTATTGGTCATAAACTCCTTACTTCCTGAAGAAACCCTTCGCGCTACACATATATAGGCTTTCTGAAAGAACAAAAAGAACAGGAGGATGCAGTTGGTTACATAGAGAGCACATTGGACATTTCCTTACCAAAGAAACAGACGCAGTCCACAGTGGTTGTCCCTGCTGGTTAAGGCTGCAAGGCAGCAAGGCCATAAATTTTGCAGGGTAGTACTAGAAGCTAATGCTGATCTCCCTTATCATCGGATGCCATGCATTAATTCTCTCATATGGCAGCAGCAGTGACGACAGTGCATGGAAAAGAAGAATGTTTGTGTTCGTTCTACACTTCTTCTACCTCAAAACCGAAGGATCGGAGATGCCACACCAGCTGCACACACACAGGGTGAGACCAGTGGAATCAGCTAGCATGACCAGGCATCCCTGCTTCTGCCTAGCTGTGTGGTGTCCTCTTCTAGAATGTGGCATTTAATTAACAGGTGAATATTTGCTTATTCGTTTGTGTGCATGCAGTCTGTTAGTTACGGATAAACATCATGAAACAGCTAGCGGTTTCCAAAAGTGAGCTAGAATTTATCCAGGTGTTTTACATAGTTTTTAAGGGTGTGATGGGACATTACATGTGCAATGGCATAATGTGGATGGTACAAAGGTGCTATGATTTCAGTAAGCTGCAGCATCTACTACACCATAGATAGTAGTAGGCTGCTGCTTCCATTTCTCTCTTTCAGCACAAGCTAATTAATGAGTGCAAGGAAAGGAAGCAGTGCCGGTGTGACTTTGCCTGCCTGAATGGGTGTTGTGCAGCAGCAGCCGTTCAGCCAACAGGGTGGTACTCACAGCATTCACTGCAATGATAGGAGGACAGGGTCAGCACACATCATATGGAGGGCTGATAGATAGAGCAACTGTGTGCAGCTAGCTGTAGAACTGCCGGCCAGATCTCTGATGATTGGATTCTGCTAGATTTCTAGAGGAGCTAGCTCTAGCTGCTTACATTCATGCTTATGTTTCCATGGGTGATGGATCTTCGGGGGAGGCATCTGTACTGCTCTGCTCTTTAGTGCCATGCATGCTCTGATGCTCATCTGAATCTGCATGCACTCCATGGTTTTCATTCATTGCTGGTTACACTGTTGATGGGTGCTGACTAGCTGAATGCCACGCCAAAAGTTACATATATGTATATGTATATATATGTATATATATGGTTACTCTCTCTCTCTCTGCCCGTCCTTCACCTCGTCCGGAGGACGTGGTTAGCCGCCGTCCACGGTCACGATCTCGTCGAGATCGGGCGGCGGCGGGTGCGCCGTCATCAGCATGCCGCGCGAGGTCCCAGCCGTCCGCTCGTCGGGCGCCGCCACCGCCCGGGTCACCTTCACCTCCCCGCCGGAATCGAGGTCGGGGTCGCCGCCGGCGGCGGCCTTCTTCAAGAAGGTATTCCTCCTCTGCGCCTCGGTGAGCCAGCCGTGGACGGACTCGTGCACGTCCGAGCCGAAACCGTGCAGCTTGATCTCACCGCCCATCTGAGTCATCAGTACAAACAACGAGTCAGTACACCAGGCTAGCTTATAGCTAACGTAAACGAAATTAACGAGGTTCTTTGGTGACAGTAGGACTCAGGAAGCAAAAGGGAAATAAATATCATGGAGAATTACGTGAGTGACGATGGCATATAATGGCAGAGTGATATAGCTGCAGATGACTTGGATGATCACTCTGGAAAACACCAAACGATTCAACGTCAGAACGTAAAAGTAACAAATAACGTAAAAGAGAGTACTTTCACTAACACACGGAGAGCTATTTCCAACTTGTAGGCCGTTTTAGCAAATTTAGATGCATAATTTTTGCTATGGATCTAGACACAATATATACCTAGATGCATTACAAAATCTATGCGATTTGTCAAAACGATCTACATTTTGAAACGGAGTAACTAACAAGCAGACATGACATGGACAGAGGACAGAGCTGTGAATCTTGCAGACAATTCAAACTTTCACTGACCCGAGAACAAGTCTGGAGATGCTATAAGGCTTACTTTCCATCATGCACGAGCCGAACCCTTCCGATACCTGCCGAGTGACAGCTGTTAGCTCCCGGGTCCTATACCTCAAAAGCTTAAGGGGGAGAACGTAAAGGGCAGTACCAAGACCCAGAAGAAAAAACCAATCTCGAATGAGTTCTGGAATAGGATGAAATGGATCAGATGGAGGACCAGTCCAGGTTTGTGAAACCAGAAATGTTCCTTGGATGGCTTTATTTTTGGAACTTCCTCCGTTTCATTGGATAGTGATGCCGCTGCCTCTTGAGCCAATCGAGTAATAATGTGCTCTAGCTTGGCACCAACGATAAGTAGGAGCTGCAATTTAACCAGAAATTGATCTCATTCAACAAGTATCATGTTTACAGTTAAGATATAACCGTAATGATTCAAAAGTGAAATGGCTCAATATCTGAATTCAACCATCATGAAGCAGGAGGAAATGCTTCATACTTACAAAGAGAGGCAAGAAAGCTAACCAGAAGTATGTGTGCCATCCTGCATTAGACAGCAAAACAAAAGATAAAGGCTAAATAGAACCACATCAGATAGCTAGTTAGATGCGTATCATGCTTTGCTGCTGCGAGAGCAATGATACATGTTGATATGCATGGAGCAACTAATCTATTCCACAGACAAGTCAATGGTTCAAGTTACGCAAAATAATAGTAGTAGTTATGCAAATTACAGTACGTAAGTAGAAGCCATAAGAAAAGGTGCTCGATATAATGGGTGTTTCTAATCCAATGATTTTAAGACAAGAAGAACTATACGTTAGGTGGTACCATTTATATTCAGCAACAGGAAGATGATGACAAAAAGCCACAGATACCAGCTGCACGCAAGTAACAAACATAAGATCACTTATATATTTAAGCAAACTTGGACTTCTTCTCTTAAGAAACCAACCTGATACCAACAACCCTCTTAAACTCATGTTCAAGAGCACGAATCATGTATTTGTGAAAATCAAAGTCTGGTTTTCTTGGGTAGTGTATCTGAATGAAAAAAAAGATATGTGCCCGATCAGCTTCAACAGAAATTGAGGCAATGCATGAAGACTAACAAGCACCAAGGATACTAAAAAGTAGATCATACCAAGACAAATGCTGATCGAAGCGCTTCATAATCTGATTTACTAACAGAATCGTGAAATTGCTTCAAGAATGCAGTCTGCAAAATGTTGGATAAAACTTTCTCCATAAGTTGTGTATAAAGTGACACGCCAATCAAAGACACATCAACATTACGGATGCTTCAGAAACCCCCCAAAAAAATATTGCATAATGCTAAAAACATACACATACACATGCACATACACATACACATACACATACTATGAGATCTTGAGAAGACAATCTTGCAGGAGGCAGTTCATCACAATAGACTAAAAAGGACTATTATACCAGAACACCCATCGATTCTAAAAATTTGAAACAGGAGCAAATCCAAATATAGCATAGGAATGCATTTTATGCATGCATTCTACATACTCTTAGGGCCAAGTGTATCTTCGCAGGCAACAGCGCGGTTTCTGATGTATTCATTTCCCCAGATTTAAACTAAAAAATAAACTCAAAATCTTAGTTGGTAATCCTAACAACCATTTTCGTACTACGACATACTAGAATTTTGTTATTCAATTGCCTGTTAATAGAAATTCACAATTCTGTCTTCAGTACTTCTGCATAATATGCGAATGAAAAGGCATGCATTGTAGTCAAAAGCATCATGCACAACCGCATGCTTTGAGATAAACAGTGAGCCCTTGTTTTTGCAGACTTTTCAACTGAATTGAGCAATATGATTGGATAAGCAGATGACTTACTATCCAGCTTACAACAGCCAGCTTCATCCAAAATCCCTTTGTTCGCTCACGGACAAATTCGCCTTGATGATTTCGATGTAGCACAGCACTCAAAGGTGTAGATTTTCTTTCAATTTGTGCTTGATGTACTGCAAGCAATTTTCACCATAGTAAAAGAAAACAGAGGGCTAAGAATGTGAAAGTGATGTTCTTTGATACAGAGCTTTCTAGTTACTTGCAAGTCCAAATGAACACAACCCTTTTACCAAGAAATTCGCAAAAATGACTAATTTGACTGGCAGAATAAGACTGTAATGCATTGATCATTCAGAATACATGAAAAAACTGGGTGCTCAATTGACTTCTCATGAGATGCCACTTATTCTAAGATATCACGGGCTCATGCAACAGTGGCTCATTGTTTTGTGGATTGTGAATGTAGAACATCCACCACAATGGAACTAACAGAAACGACAGCAATAAGATTCACAAAATCATTGCAGGATTTTGAAGAAATGACATGAGGAGAAAGAGAGGTAAAAATGAATAGTTCACATATAGAATTCAGTAAAAGGCTTGGATGAGTTCGGGGTAGTGGAGTTGAGAGACCGTACTGTGCAGAGGTGAAAGCACCTTTTATCAGGGAAAAAAATGTCCTAAGAATGCAATATGAGAGTCCATTTAGATGTATAGTAGGTCATTAAAACCTATACTGCTGTGTAACATAATGTAGGGAATCTGCAAAGCACTTCTTAATAATAAATAAAGGAAACAAGAGGATAGGGTAATAGCGCACATTTCTCCCCTATTTCTCGGTGAATTTCTGTCTCCCAATGCTTCCACTTTCGCATCTACCAAATTTTAGCCAATGTAAGTTTATTTCCCACACACATTACCAGATGCAAGAGAAATCTATCTTCAGAGATGTACCTTCGCCCCACCAAGTAATATTGTTGTGGCGCAGAACACAACATGGACTAAACCAAGTACAAATATGAAGATGTGCAGCTGATGTAATGCCTCCACTGATAGCAAGGGAACATCACCCTGAAACAGAGCAAGTTTATTGCTTCACGTTATCATTCTCGAAAACATTTTTTCATGAAGCAGCTTCAAATTGTTTCAAGTGACAAATAAGTGTTACAAAACATTACTATCCAGCACATTTTGCATAAACCGAACATAGCAAACAATATTCAGCTACCAGAAACAATAGGACATTCAGTTTCAAGAAAATGGGACCTTAATATATGAAAATGTGGTATACTCTAACCTTTTTCTTGCAAATTCTGGAACCTTCTTCTGCAACTCTGCGATTCTCTCTCTTGCATGGAAGCATGAAATCTGTAGCATTTTCTGGAATGCAAATGTTAACAGTAAAACCCTGGGAGAGACTCAGGACGAAGGAAATGAATCCGAGAAGCATTAGCTCTGCAAGCATAACCATAGAACTGCATTAGACAAAAGGAACTGGGCAAAATAAAAAATTGAGAAATCATACCACATTTTTTGTCATGAAAACATTTTTTGGCATTATAATCAACTAATAAAAAATACCAAGCTATACTGCGAAAATGCTTTTATTCAGTGTTCTACTATTGATAAGGCACAAAAATTGATGATCCATGGATGACTCTATGGCATATTGATCAATGTTCACAGCAATCAAAGTTCACCCCAGAATGGTACCTTCTTTTAGTCTCTGAAGAGCTGAAAACAATGCTTTCTGCTCCTTATGTTTCAGATACTGCATGAGTAAAGGCGGAAAAACAGCATAAGGAGGGAGTCAAACAAATTCGTTGAATATTCAAATTATTGTTGAAACATTGATTGATATACTATGTGCTTTTTTAATGTACAGAGATCAGAGTTGGCCGCTGCCATCTATGCTGTTCGATGGATTTTTCAGAATAAATATATCTGAGACTTCCAACCCAAAAGAGCAGCCAACCAATCAACTTTGGAAGGTTTCATTAACATAACTTCCCATCTAATCAGATCTAATTTACTAAAACAAAAACGAAAAGGTGAGTGAAGCTAATTGAGCCCGATGGTATTTGGGAAGATAAATACAATTAGAAGATAATGGAATTGTCTTGCCGAAAGGAACAACGACGTGGTGAGAGGTGGGTGGACACGAATTGAGTCCGAATTGTCTTGCCAAATTTGAACTCCTAGTTTATAATTCACCTCAAAGGTATTACAGAATATGAACCACGAGATGTAGCCTATCATGTTAGTCGTCTAGGCTTCAAACTGTAAACTCCCTCTATAAATAGGGGGAAACCTCAGATGTAAAGCAGCCGCACTGGTTACGCCGAATACCACATTCGCCCCAACTTCAAACCCGTCAACCGTCATAAGCAGGCCCAAGGTAAGCGCCGCATCAACAGAGGGCGTACCTTGCCGAGGTAATGGAGGAAGCGCTCGGCGGCGAGGGAGACGGAGACGATGACGAGGCAGACGGTGGCCACCACCCAGGTGGGCGTGTGCTCGAGCGACGCCTCCTCCCCCATGGGCCCTCCGCCGCCGCCGCCGCCTGCTGCAGCTGCTGCTCCCGATGCTGCTGCCGGCGCGGCCTCGGCCTGTCTCCCGCTCGCTGCAGCCCAACCATTGGTCGGCTGGCGAAAGGCGCGCGGTTAAAGGGGGCGGGGGGCGCGCGCGGCGGCAAGGAAGGAATCGGCGTGCCGGGTTGCGACCCCTCGGTTGCCTCCCGCGCGCGGCCACCTGCCGGATTCCATCGCGTGCTCGCGCAGTGGGTAGGGGGTAGGGGGGCAGTAGGCCGAGTTGCTTTGCTTCGGCCGCCGGCCACCCCCGCCCCCCCCCCCCCCCCCCCCCCCCTCCCCCCCCCGGATGCCACGGCAAGTCGGCAACGGCTACCTCTCCCCCGTCTCGAGGTGGTGGCGGCGCGTGTTGCGTCAGTGCCCATTCGCTGCGTCGGCCGGCCCACGCGAGCTGGGCCTGTTTTACTGTGTGGAATTCCTTGCTGCGTCGAAAATTTACGGCCCACAACCCGGTTCATATCTGCCCCTTGGCCCATGATTTGGCCCACTCGCTCCCTATTAATGTGCCCCTTCTAGTTATAATACTTCATCATTGTTCTTAAATATGTAATATCATTGATTTTTTTCAAACTTTAACTAATAACATTTATTCGATAATTTTTTTAAACAAAGTAAAATGAGTGTTACCAGAGCTTTCACTAAAAATATTTTAAATTTAATTCAAAGATTTATCTATTTGCGTATTTGTAGAAGAAAAAAAATTATGATAGTACTCCCTCCGTTCTAAATTACAATTTATTTTAATTTTATTAGATATATCATTTTTCTACACATCTAAACATAGTATATATCTAGGTGCATAGCAAAATATATATATATATAGAAAAGTTAAAATTTAGAACGAAGAAAGTATATATTTATACTATTTCTAAAGCAATAAAGGAATCCTTCACGGGTTCTGCCCTCTCTAATTTTTCGTCCGTCCTCGGGTGAGTTGCTCGTGCCTGAGACTTGGCCGAGTCGGACTCGAACTGAACATGGCCGCTGTACCGAGCTCCTGGTGCGCACGTCAAGGAGCTTGGCTCGCGCGGCAATAAAGCTAAGTCCGTGGCCCCGTCAGCATCCCGTTCCTGGACGGCATCTCCGTTCCTCCACTCCGGTGCCCACCCCACCCCACCCTCCCGCACGTCGATGCAGCAGCAGAAAGAAGCCCTGACAGTGTGCTGTCAAAGAGGCAATTACGTGCTGGCTATCAACCGCCTCGGTCTTGTCGCACCGTCGCCGTACACATCGGTCGTAGCTTTGCCCGTCAGGTCTAACTGCTCTCCATGCTCCTTCGTGCTACTGTCTGTCGATCTCATAATTTGCTTGCTTGGTGTTCTACTTGTTACTGCGCCAGCTACTGTATGCACTATAGTTGTTCAATGAAATGGCCGTTCAAGCTGCCGGCAAGTCTTACAATTGGGCTAGGATGTGCTAGATGCATGATGGTGTAATTAGATGATGTGGCCTTCTTTGAACAAACAAGTTGTGTGGTTTATTTTGTTTTATGGACTACCTAAGTTGTATAAATTTTAGTTTAAATACTTTCGCTAGGGCCCTTTTGCATCCTATAAAAAGCTAGAAAAACGGTCGGTGCCACTGCGCCGGCATGAGCAGGGTCGTCAATTTTCTAAGAAAATACCAAGGCTTAGAAGCTCGGTGGGCTTACGTTTTTTTTTTGAGCTCCCCTGTTCCCTTAAACGGATTATCTGGATAATATTGGTATTCAATTTAACATACCATTTTTCTTGCATATGGCTTCTTCGAAACGATATGAGGACCGCACTACATTGAAAGGACCGCACTACATTGAAAGACCTAAGAAGCATCATCAACACAAGTAATATTGATCAACTATTGTCAATAAATACATACAATTTTTCTTTAAATGGCGACTACATTAGCAATGACAATGGATCCACAACATACAATGACATCCACTACTTACGGATCCTAAAGAACATAAGAGGCAGCGAGAAAGCAACACGTATGCTTCGCTGTCTGACCAGCAAAAGTATGAATTACTAAAAAGAGTATGGTGAAGCTCGTCAACAAAAGAAAGTTATAGCCAACCTTATTGATGTAGAATACTATGGTTAGATGGGATCAGGGTTTTTTTTTGCATGAAAAAGTACAATGTGCATCCAAGCAAATTGCAGAAAGACGTGCAAATGATAGGGCACGATATGCAAATTTAAAATCCGAGCAGAGATAGACAATATTTTATCGTCATAAGTTGCTATATGCAAACATGACTTGTGAAAAAAATACGTAAACAGAAACCATGAAAAAGTACGTTGTGAGATTCAACGCAACACTCCAAGTAAGAATTCCATCATCATGAAGAACCCTTCGCATCTGATTCGGATTGAAAGGTATTTCTAGAGAATATCTCCAATTTTAGCATTCTAAATCGTGAGGTGAGACTGAGAATACGTCAACTTTCATTGTTTGTTTTGTCTATATGTATGTTTGCACAAGTTATAAATTTATGATTCTATATAATGTGATCCAATAGTGTCGTTGTCAAGATTGGTGATCAAGACTTAGACTAGTAAATTTCTTTTATGCGCGTACGGCCTCAGATGGTTGCACGGGTGACACGGGATTTAGACTGGTTCGGGCGTGAAGAAGCACTACGTCCAGTATGGGGAGATGCTCGTGTTACCCACGCGGGTTCTGTAGTAGGGGTTACAGAAGGGCGAGAGAGGGAACCGGTCCCAAGTCTCTAAGGTGTGCACTGGGGCTCTAATGGCGCGGGCGTGTTCTTCTTTGCCGGGGAGAAGAAAACCTGTGCGAGGAAGTGTGTGTGTGTGTGAGCGTGTGAGAGTCTAAAAATTCTCCTCCCGTCTCCTGGGCCTGGCCTTCCCTTTATAGCTCCAGGGAGTCGACCAGGCATATGCGAGACGCGCGTGGGGGGTACACAGAGAGAGAAAGAATCGAGGGGGAGAGGGAACACGGAGTCCAAGAAGAAGATCTGCGCTTCTCGGGCGCCACGGTTGTCTTCCGTCTCCTCGCTTTGCCGGGCGGCCTGCACTGATCTGGTCGCTGTTCTCCTCGGGAGCCGGTTACGGCGGGCGTGCGTGATGATGGCGGTGGCTTCCGTCCCGTCGGGGCTGACGGCTGCCACGACTGTCCCTGTTGTGCTGCAGGCGGCGTGAGCGGCGCGGACGCCCTGTCCTTGTCGCCGGAATCGCGGGGTGCGAGGACGGGTAGGCGGAGCGCGGACGGTCAGGCGTGCTCCTGTGCCAGGCGACGTGGGTCATGATGGCCTGACAGCGAATCAGAGAAGACTGAGCCGCTGTACCGCGCGCGGCGCGGTCGTGGGCGGGTAGGTGTGACGGGTCACGTCAGCGGCGTGGACGCCTTTCCGCACGCCCGAGCCGTGGAGCATTTAAGGCAAGGCTGCGCCCGAGTCTGATTTCCGTCCGGCGGGCCCACGTGAGTCCGACCCTAGGACCTTGGGTCGGGCGAGGCGGATCCTTGCGGCAAGGGGTCGGGCGAGACGGACCCTTGCGGCAAGGGGTCGGGTGAGACGGACCCTTGGGGCAAGGGGTCGGGCGAGGCGGACCCTCGTGGCGAGGGGTCGGGCGAGGCGGACCCTCGTGGCGAGGGGTCGGGCGAGGCGGAGCCCGCCTGCCTGGGGATCGGGAGCGTCCGACCACGAGGGACGGGGTCGGGCGGAGCGGAGCGCTTCCTCCTCGTGTTGGGCTGACGATGGTCGCCGTTGCCGCGGGTCAGTCCGGGCCTCCATAATTGTTGCCAGGGCAGTCATTAGATGACCGTTTACTTTTCCCCCTGACAGTAGCCCCCAAGCCTGTGGTGGAGCGGGGACGCTCCTCTAGAGGTTGTTACTGTTGTTCGTCGGGAGCCCTTGCCCGCCGTGCAGGCTGCTTGGTGACTGTCTCAACATGAGGGGAAACTTGCCGTTCCGGAGGACTCCCTCCGTACGGAGGCCTCATGTTGTGACCACCCGCGTGGTCATCGGTTGCGAATCTAGCCCCCAAGCCCCCGCTCGTTGCAGGAGACCGGTCGGGAGGCCAGACCGACTTTTGTACGTTACCCCTCAAGCGTCCGTTCGCTGGGACGGAGGGGGTGAGCCGTGCCGCGTTATCCTCGTTGGACGAACCGTGGTGCTCGTTTGAGCTACAATCGGGTCAATTCGAGTGGGGTCCCGGTCCCCGTTCGGGGGCGGTCCGGCCTGGGCCAAGCTGGTGGGGTACCCCAGATTCCGGTCGGCCAGTTCATTTAGTTCCCGAGTCCGTTCGATGGGACCCGGTGGCTCGTTGCCTTTCGTCGGGAAAAACCATGAACTTTGATGCCGGCCGGACTCGAATGTGAGGTCGGGACGCCCTGAGCAGTCGGGTGCCCGGGTGATGGCCGCTAGCGGACCCGTCCATCCTCACCCCTCGCTCAGGGTTATCCTGGGTGGCTGTCGAACCCACTGTGGGCCAGCCTTCGATCCCTTGGACCGTAACGGGCCGTAGGGACGTTTTCAGTCCCGTATCCCTTCTTCCCTTTCCGTCGCGCCTTGGGCCGAGTGCAGGGGGGGATCGTGCGCGCGTACTTCTCGGAAGACGAAGTGGCGGTGGGTGCCGACCCGCGAAACGAGAGGGCGTAGACATTTCCCGCAGAGTCGTGCGCACGGAAGACGAAGTGGCAGTAGGCGCCGACCCGCGAAGCGAGGGGGAGTAGACGTTTCCTGCAGAGTCGTGCGCACATCTTCCGAAAAAAGGAGGGGAACGGGCGTGATGAGGTGTACCTGACGCCGCATTAACTGCAACGGGCGCGTCCGTTCCGCTCCACGCGTCGCCCTATAAGACGGGGGGCCGCCTCGCCGGTTCCGCCCCCACCTTGTGCTGAGTCTTTCGCCTTCCCCTTTGCCTTTTGGTTTGCTGCGCCGGCCGTTTGCCTTCTTCTTCCCCAGCGCTCCGGCCTTCTTCCCCTTCCACTGGCAAGCTTTCCCCCATCGCGCTATGGCGACCTGGGAGCGTTCCAGCTTCGGGACCTCACGTGCTGAGGGTCTCGTGAAGAAGGGCCTCCTCTGCAACAGGACTGAGCGGGGTGAGTGGCTGTTCCCTGACTCGGAGGAGGCGCCGGCTCCGCCCAACGGGTACGTCGTCTCGTTCGCCCACTTCCACGAGCGGGGGTTCGTGGCGCCGCCGAGCCTCTTCTTCCGCGGGCTGCTGCACCACTACGGGCTCGAGCTGCAGCACCTCAACCCCAACGGGATCCAGCACATCGCGGCGTTCGTCGCGCTGTTCGAAGGATTCCTGGGCATCGAGGCCAATTTCTCACTGTGGAAGTACTTCTTCACAGTGAGTTTGTACTAGAGGGCCGAGAAGCGGAGCGGCCAGCCGTGGGCGACTCCGGTGGTGATTGGGTGCGCCGGGATCCATCTCCGCCAGTCTCGTGCCAGGGAATATATGGCGATAAAGACCGCGGCGTCCCACAAGGGGTGGCATCAGCAGTGGTTCTACGTGAAGAACTACTCCGAATCCCCCTTGCCGGAGTTCACCGGCCGCGTCTTTGAGGCGGCGCCGGAGGTTTGGGCGTACGACCCAGTGGAGAAAGAGAAGAAGCGAATCTCCAGCCTCCTCCGCGCCATCGAGTACCTGAAGACGAAGGGGCTCACCGGGGCCGGAGTCATCGGGGCGTACCACTCTCGGAGGGTGGCGGCGCTGATGCTTCGTATCCGCTCGCTCGCTGAGATGGTTCCTGATGCTCCAACCGAAGGGACCGTCCTTGCGACTTGCACGCTCTCCACCTCCGAGATTCGCCAGCGCGTTCGGGAGGCGCTGGAGGACAAGGATGTCGTCTTCCCGGTGCCCGGCCACCCTCCGATGCGACCGGATAGGGGCTTTGTTGATCTGGTAAGTGTTCCAAGCGCCTGTTTCTTCTCCTTGCGCCCCTTGACTCGTCGTTCTGACGTAGAATCTTGCGCTTGCAGGGCCAACTGACAAACGTCGTCGACGCGCGTCCGCCCGTCCCTGAGGACGCCGAGCAGCGGCTGCGGAATCGCCTCTTCGCTGAAAAGCAGAAGAAACGCAAGGACGCAAAGGAGGCGAAGAAGCAAAAACGGCTCGCCAAGGAATTCCGGCGGCGGCAGAAGGGTCCGGTCCTCTCGGACGATGACGACAACGATGACGACGATGATGACGATGATGATGACGATGATGATGAGGAGGAGGAGGATGATGAGGAAGAGGAGGAGGGCGTCCCGGCCCCTCAGCCGGGCGCATTAGTTATCCGGGAGCGGCGCTCCAAGGCGGCCGCGGGGGACGGTTCGAGCGGCCCGTCCGCCCGGGACCCGACCCCTCAAGACCCCGAGGCCGCGCCCCAAGGGTCGGCGCGGGGTGCGCCTCAGGAGTCGGGAGGGCCGACCCCTGCTCCGTCCGCCCGAGGCCCGAACCCACAGGGCTCCGGGGCCGCGCCTCGCGAGTCGGCGCGGGGCGCGCCCCAGGAGTCGAGGGAGCCGACCCCCGCCCCTCTGCCCCTGACCCGGGAGCAGAGCAGCAGCGGCAAGCGGCCGTTACCAGATGCCCCGGGGTCGGCCTCGGGCTCAGAGGCGAAGCGCGCCCGCCGGCCTAGCGCCCGCAGAAGGTAAGTTGAAAAGTCCTTGTCCACCTGCTTCCTTTCCCTGCATTAAGTTGCTTTTGTTGATGTCATTTGTCGTCCTGCAGCGTCCCCTCTCGGGCTCCGCCGGTGGCGCTGAAGAAAATGCCCCGGACGCCGTCCACCTCTGCGGGGCGGACCGCGGCCCAACCGGCGGCGAGAGGCGACGCTAGCGGGGAGACCGCGGAGGTTGCCGTCGAGGTGACCCCCACGACGGCGGACCCCGCGGGTCGGGGGATTGCCCCCGAGGGCCCTCGGATCGAGGAGGTAATAAACCTCGATGACGAGGCGGAGGAGGAGCGCGCCGCCCCGGCGGTGGCGACAGGGATGGAGGAGTCCGCCGCGGCGGGGGCGACGGTGGCTGCAGGGACGGAGGTGCCTGCCCCGGCGGCCGTTGCGGGGGAGGCGACGCTTGCCCCGGTGGTTGCGGCGGAGACCGCGGCGGCGGCGGGCGAGGCGGGACGCGCGTCGGCGCTGACGGGGACCGCGTCGGCCAGAGGCGCCCGTGGTGGCCGTGCCCGCCCTTGCGGCGACGCCGAGGACCGCGGAGCCGGGGCCCCTGCCCACGTTGGGCGGCGCCGAGGAGCAGGAGACGTGGCGGGCAGTGCAGGGTGCGCTCCACAGCACCCTTGCTGCCCTTTCTTCCTTGACGAGGGAGCTGGATGGCATCATTGCTCCCGCTGGTCAGGTATGCCATTCATCGCGGTGACCATTCTCTTCTCCGTCGTTCTGTTGTTGACTGTGGGTTATTTTGCAGGCCCTCCAGGAGTGCAGTCGGGAGAAATCTGATCTCCTTCGGCTCGGGCAGGAGCGCCTCTTTGCGGAGGAGCAGCGGTCCAAGGAGCTGGCCGCGCAAGGCGCGAGCAGGCGGCGTGGGATGGTCTCCAGACCGCTGTCGAGGAGGCCCGTTCTGCCCGCGTGGACCTCCGGGCCGCTATCGACAAAGCCCCGCTTGATGCCGCGGAGCTCCTTCGGGTGAAGAAGGAGAATGAGGCCCTTCGGAAGACCGTTGAGCGCATCCGCCAGGAGCGGCAGCAGGCCTGGCAGGACCGGGACCTTGAGGTGACCCGAAGGGTCGAAGCCGAGAAGATGGTGGCCGACCTCGGGACGGAGGTTGGTCAACTTCAGACCGCTGCGACCACGTTGAAGGCGCAGTCCGAGGGTAAGGTTCCTCCTGTCCTTCTTCCTTTGTGGTGTTGGAGGGTCTCTGATCCCGCGTGTTTTTTCGCACAGGTCTTGCGGGTGAAGTCGACCAGCTGAAGGGGGCTCTTGATGCGGAGCGCGCCGAGCACAACAGCCTGCAGGACGCGGTCCGCGTCGTCTGCACTGGCCTTGGCGTGGTCCAGGGGGAAGGGACGAGCTCGCTGGCGGCTCGTGCCCTCAAAGTGTACCAGCGGGCCCGCGAGATCGCTCGTGAGGCGCTTCGCGTTGGCGTGAGGCGGGCTTTCGGGGTCTTCGGGTCCCATTACACCAGCCTCGATTTTGACTTGATGAGCGAAGGGTATGCCCTTGGGTACACCGAGGCTGAGCTGGACGAGATCGATGCGTCGGTGCTCGGCCCGGCGGATGCCTTGGCGGCGCAGCTGGAGGAGGAGGCCGTCCCGCCGGAGGAGCCTTGAACGGTCCAGCTGGGTCGGGTTCAGATACCCGGCCATGTAAATGTGTTAGTTTATTTTGGACTTGCTTTTGTAATGGCTGCGGGGGCCGTTTTTGCAATTTATCAATGTTTACTTCCGATCCCCTTCCTTGTCCTTTTGGGTCTGGAAAGTTTAGAATACGGGTCGGATGCGTCAGTAAGCGCTGATGGGCGATAGTACCGTAGCCACTGGGCGTGGGCTTTCTCGCAGTCCGATCAGTCTTGCCTGGGCATCGTTTGCGCACTCTCCCCTTTTCATGCCCAAACATCTAGGAAGGGGGGGGGGATCGGAGAAAAGTTGTTTTGGGCAGACCTCGGGTGACTTGGGCCAGAGCCCCTGATAGCCCCCGAGGGATATGCGACCCTGAGGCAGGGTCAGGGTCGGATATCCCTGAGCCCGCAACGAGACTCGAAAAAGGTCGACTCAAAACTGCTTTTCTCCGTGGACTAGAAGTTTGCAAGGATGCGTGTGTTTAAACTTGGAAACAGAATTTAAGGGTAGAAGTGTCTTAGCTGTTCTATGTTCCAAGCGTTGCTGAAGATCTGCCCGTCGGGGGTCGCCAGCTTGTACGTGCCTGGACGCAGTACTTGGGCGATGACGAAAGGACCTTCCCACGGAGGGGTCAGCTTGTGTCGACCCCTGTTGTCCTGGACGAGGCGGAATACTAGGTCCCCGACGTTGAAGGCTCGGCCTTGCACCTTGCGACTGTGGTGTCATTGTAGGGCCTGCTGGTACTTGGCTGAGTGTGACAGGGCCACATCGCGTGCTTCATCGAGTTGGTCTTGTGCGTCCTCGAGCGACGCCTAGTTTCCCTGCTCGTCGTATGCCCTGACCCTCGGCGATCCGTACTCTAGGTCCGTGGGGAGGATTTCCTCAGACCCGTAGACCATGAAGAACGGGGTGAAGCCAATCGCCCTGCTGGGGGTCGTCCTCAAGCTCCATAGGACCACGGGGAGCTCCGCAACCCACCGGCCGCCGAACTTCTTGAGGCGATCGAAGATCCGTGGCTTGAGACCCTGGAGTATCATGCCGTTGGCTCGTTCAACCTGCCCATTCGTGCGGGGGTGCGCCACGGCCGACCAATCCACTCGGATGTGGTGGCCATCGCAGAACCGGAGGAATTTCTTCCCGGTAAATTGCGTGCCGTTATCCATGATGATAGAGTTGGGGACCCCAAAGCGATGAATGGTGTCGGTGAAGAATCGCGCCGCCTGTTCAGATGTGATCTGCGCGATGGGTCGTGCCTCGATCCACTTAGAGAACTTGTCGATGGCGACAAGCAAGTGGGTGAAGCCCCCGGGCGCTTTCTTGAAGGGCCCGACGAGGTCCAGTCCCCAGACCGCGAAGGGCCATGTGATGGGGATAGTCTGGAGCGCTTGTGCGGGCATGTGAGTTTGGCGTGCGAAAAATTAGCACCCTTCGCAGGTGCGGACCACATGGGTGGCGTCGGCGACCGTCGTTGGCCAGTAGAAACCCTGCCGGAAAGCGTTTCCGACGAGGGTTCTTGGCGCGGCGTGGTGGCCGCAGGCCCCTGCGTGGATGTCGTGAATTAGTGCCTTTCCTTGCTCGATCGGGATGCATCGCTGGAGGATGCCAGTGTGGCTCCGCTTATAGAGCTCCTGGTCGATGACGACGAATGTCTTGGCGCGGCACGCGATCCTTCGTGCCTCCGTCTTGTCCTTTGGAAGAGTCTCGCGGATGAGGTAGTCCATGTATGGAGTTCTCCAGTCGGGCGGGGGGTCGGGCCCCGTGGCTGGATCTGTGTCCACCTCCACGACCTCGGGGTCGGACGGAACATGGGCTACATCTGGGTCGGCGCCCGGGCACAGGACAGGTGGCGCGTCGCCAACCTTTCCCGGTTCCTGACAACGAACCGAGGGCTCGAACTTATCGCTGATGAAGACGCCATCGGGAACGGGCTTTCGGCCGGATGCTGCCTTTGCCAGTTCGTCGGCTGCCTCATTAAAACGCCTCGCGATGTGGTTGAGCTCTAGGCCGTCGAACTTGTCCTCAAGCTTGCGGACCTCGTTGCAATAGGCTGCCATTTTGGGGTCGTGGCAGCTCCATTCCTTCATGACTTGCTCAACGACTAGCTGGGAGTCGCCTCGGACGTCCAGCCATCGGATGCCCAGCTCGATGGCGATGCGGAGCCCGTTGAGGAGAGCCTCATACTCGGCGACGTTATTAGACGCGGGGAAATGGAGACGGATCATGTACCTCATGCGGACGCCGAGAGGAGAGATGAAGACTAGGCCTGCTCCGGCGCAAGCCTTCATCAGCGATCCGTCAAAGTTCTCCGGTGATGATGGCGTCTGTATCTCCGTCCATTCTGCCACGAAATCAGCGAGCACCTGGGACTTGATGGCGGTGCGGGGGGCATTGGTGATGCCCTGGTCCATGAGCTCGAGCGCCCACTTTGCGACCCGACCCGTGGCGTCCTAGTTCCGGACCACCTCGCCGAGGGGAAAAGACGAGACGACTATCACCGGGTGCGAGGTGAAGTAATGGCGCAGCTTCCTCTTCGTGATGAGGACGGCGTAAATGAGCTTCTGGATCTGCGGATATCGCGTCTTGGACTCGGACAAGACCTCGCTGACGAAGTAGACTGGGCGCTGTACCTTGAGGGTGTGTCCCTCTTTCTCTCGCTCTACCACTAGGGCCGCGCTGACCACCTGGGTGGTTGCCGCGATGTAGAGCAGAAGGGGTTCCCCGTCGGCGGGTGGCACCAGGATCGGAGCTTTTGTCAGGAGTTCCTTGAGCCGGTCAAGTGCTTCCTGGGCCTCTGCGGTCCACTCGAAGCGGTCAGTCTTCTTCAGGAGCCGGTAAAGGGGAAGCCCTCGCTCGCCGAGGCGCGAGATGAAGCGACTCAGGGCCGCCAGGACCCCCTTTATGTTTCGGATTGGCCCCATGTCATTGATGGCCGTTATCTTCTCCGGGTTGGCTTGGATGCCGCGCACGGAGACGATGAAACCTAGCAGCATTCCCCTTGGAACCCCAAAAATGCATTTCTCTGGGTTGAGCTTGATGCACTTGTCTCTCAGCCTCTTAAAGGCGAGTTCGAGGTCGGGGATGAGCTGGTCACCCTTCTTGGACTTGACTACGATGTCATCGACATAAGCCTCAACGGTTTGCCCGATGAGGTCCCCAAAACACTTGAGCATACATCGCTGGAATGTAGCCCCCATGTTTTTGAGGCCGAACGGCATCTTGACGTAGCAATAGGGGCCGAAAGGGGTGATGAAGGAGGTCGCGAGCTGGTCGGACTCTTTCATCGCGATTTGATGATAGCCGGAATACGCGTCGAGGAAGCTGAGGGTCTCGCACCCGGCGGTCGAGTCGACTATCTGGTCAATGCGCGGCAAAGGAAACGGATCCTTTGGGCACGCCTTGTTGAGACCGGTGTAGTCAACGCACATTCGCCATTTCCCATTCCCTTTTCGTACAAGAACAGGATTAGCTAACCACTCGGGGTGGTACACTTCCTTGATGAACCCGGCCGCCACAAGCTTCTGGAGCTCCTCGCCTATGGCCTGGCGCCTCTCCTCGTCGAAGCGGCGCAAACCTTGCTTCACTGGCTTGGAGCCGGCCTTGATGTTCAAGGAGTGCTCGGCGACTTCCCTCGGAATGCCGGGCATGTCCGAGGGTTTCCACGCAAAGACGTCGATGTTTGCGCGGAGGAAGTCGACGAGCGCGCTTTCCTATTTGGGAGATAGGTTAGCGCTGATTCGGACGGTCTGGCCGTCGGAACCGCTAGGGTTGAGGGGGACCTCCTTCACACCTTCTGTGGTCTCGAAAGCGGTGGGCGATCGCTGGGAGTCGGGCCGACCCTCGGCGCCCTCCGCGAGCTGGGCCGCCGGCTCTTCCACGACACTGATGGCCGCGGCGTACTCGCAGCACTCGACATCACACTCGTACGCCTTCTGGAAGGACGTGCCGACGGTAATGACACCGTTGGGCCCCGGCAGCTTGAGCTTGAGCTTGAGGTAGGTGTAGGTTCCACGGAAGCCCACCACCTCAAAGGTGAGGATCTCCTTCCTGTAGTTGGACGGAGTCCCGAAAGTAACGGGCAGGTCGATCTGCACGAGGGGCATCGCCTGTTTCCCTGGCACGATGCCATGGAAAGGCGCCTTGCTGGGGCGGAGACGGGAGCAGTCGATCCCCATGGCGTCGAGAGTCTCGGCGTAGAGGATGTTGAGTCCGCTGCCTCCGTCCATGAGCACCTTGGTGAGGCGCGTTGTGCCGATGATCGGGTCCACGACGAGGGGGTAGCGCCCCGGCTGCAAGACACGCCCCGGGTGGTCGGACCGATCGAACGTGATGGCGGATCCCGACCAGTCGAGGAAGGTCGGCGTCGCAGGCTCGGCCGTGTAAACCTCGCGGCGCTCCAGCTTCCGCCGTCGTCTGGAATCATAGGCCGTCGAGCCGCCGAAGATCATGAAACAGCCGTCCACCTTGGGGAAACTGTCTTCTTTCCCTCCGTCGTCCTTCCTTTCCTCGTCGGGCTTCCGCCTACGGTCGCCCTTCATCGGGTTTCCTGCAAAGTACCTTTTCATGAGGTTGCAGTCTTTGTAGGCGTGCTTCGCGGGGAACTCGTGGTTCGGGCACGGTCCCTCAAGCAACTTGTCGAAGAAGCCGGGGGTGCCTTCCGAGGGCGGCTGACCCCGCTTGCGCTCAGCAGCCGCCACGAGGGGTGCCTCCCGCCACTGCTTGTTCTTTTTCTTCTGCGGACGGTTGGAGGTACCCTCGTCGGTGTCCTCCTTCCGCTTCGCCTCGGCCTTGGAGCGGTCGAAAATTGCTCCGACCGCTTCCTCGCCCGAGGCGAAGCTGGTGGCGATGTTGAGGAGGTCCTCCGTGGTCCGCGGGCCTCGGCGCCCGAGCTCATGGACGAGGGGTCGGCAGGAAGTTCCTGCCAGGAACGCCCCTATGACGTCGGCGTCTGCGACGTTGGAGAGCTCGGTGCGCTTCCTGGAGAAGCGTCGTATGTAATCTCGGAGGGATTCGCCCGGCTCCTGGCGACAGCTCCGGAGATCCCAAGAATTGCCAGGGCGCATGTACGTGCCCTGGAAGTTTCCTACGAAAATTTCCCTCAAGTCGTTCCAACTGCGGATCCGTCCCGAGGGGATATCCTCTAGCCAGGCTCGCGCTGAGTCGGCTAGGAAGAGTGGGAGGTTGCGGATGATGAACAGGTCATCATCCGCCCCACCGGCCTGACATGCAAGCCGGTAGTCGCTAAGCCATAGCCCAGGGTTCGTTTCCCCGGAGTATTTGGCCACGTTGGTTGGCTGCCTGAAGCACGGCGGAAATGGCGCGCCCAGGATGCGTGCGGAGAAGGCCCGGGGCCCCGCCGGGTCTGGGCTGGGGTTGCGGTCTTCCTCACTGTCATAGCGGCCGCCACGGTGGACGTGGTAGCCGCGGTCCACCCCCTCCTCCCTGTCCGCG
Source organism: Panicum miliaceum (assembly GCA_032594955.1). Taxonomy (NCBI): domain Eukaryota; kingdom Viridiplantae; phylum Streptophyta; class Magnoliopsida; order Poales; family Poaceae; genus Panicum; species Panicum miliaceum. The sequence goes on from CM064062.1 coordinate 44,201,200, forward strand.
CGGGAGCGCCTCCGCGCGTCCAGGGTGTCACGGGCGTCGCGGGTGGGACCGACGCGCCGGTGGATGGATGGGGCCCTGCCCCCAGCGGGTGGCGCGTCCGTCGAGCGGGTGCGGCCTGGTTCGTCCGGGGAGGAGGCTGGTGGACAGACTCCCCCCGCCTTTCGGACGGCGTGGTGGGGGCCGCCCCGCTGGCGTTTTGCCCGTGTCGCCGGGACGCGGAGCTCTCCGCCTGCTGAACAGCGGCACACTCGAGCAGGTCGCGTACCTCTCGATGCGCCTGACGTTCTTCGGGTGTCTCCAGCTCCGGGAGCCATCGGAGCAGGGCCGCCGCCGCGGCAATGTTTTGGCTGGCGCGGGCGAAGAGCTGGGGGCGATCCTCGTCAGCGCAGATGCGCTGCTGGACGTCGCGCGCTCGCCGTCGCGCCCCGCCCTCGTTGCGGGGGCGCTCGCCCTCCTGGTGGGGTGCCGCGCGCGCCTCCGGCTGTTGTGGCCGCTCCGGGGCCCGGGCAAGGGCTCCCGTCGTGGCCGCGGCGCGTGGCAGGGGAGTTCGTTGCCTCCTCCCGGCGCCATCGCCGTTGGACCCCTCGGAGTGCGTGTCGGCCATGAAGCACTCACGCGAGGGGTGGTGACTCCTGCTGCTGGAGCCCGCATCGGAGATCGTCCTCGCCGCGCCCGCGAGCTCGTTGCTCGCAGGCGGCGCGTCCATGGGTCGCGCCAGGGCACGACCGCAGGCAGTCACGGCGCTGCGCAGCCCGAAAAGCCGTTCCGTCGAAGGGGGCCCTCCGGCGCGCGTCCGGCCACCCGTCACCACCCTGGCGGCGGAGCCAGAGGCGATGAGGCGAGTGGGTGAAGAAAGGAGAGGGATAAGGTTGATCCCCTCTCCGGTGGCGAGGAAGTCCAGGCTCCCAAAGCGGACCAGGGAGCCCGGGGTGAAACTGGCGTCGTGGCTGGCCATCTGAAACCGGTGATGTACGCGCAAAGGTCCCCTACCTGGCGCGCCAACTGTCGTTGTCAAGATTGGTGATCAAGACTTAGACTAGTAAATTTCTTTTATGCGCGTACGGCCTCAGATGGTTGCACGAGTGACACGGGATTTAGACTGGTTCGGGCGTGAAGAAGCCCTACGTCCAGTATGGGGAGATGCTCGTGTTACCCACGCGGGTTCTGTAGTAGGGGTTACAGAAGGGCGAGAGAGGGAACCGGTCCCAAGTCTCTAAGGTGTGCACTGGGGCTCTAATGGCGCGGGCGTGTTCTTCTTTGTCGGGGAGAAGAAAATCTGTGCGAGGAAGTGTGTGTGTGTGTGAGCATGTGAGAGTCTAAAAATTCTCCTCCCGTCTCCTGGGCCTGGCCTTCCCTTATAGCTCCAGGGAGTCGACCAGGCATATGCGAGACGCGCGTGGGGGTACACAGAGAGAGAAAGAATCGAGGGGGAGAGGGAACACGGAGTCCAAGAAGAAGATCTGCGCTTTCCGGGCGCCACGGTTGTCTTCCGTCTCCTCGCTTTGCCGGGCGGCCTGCACTGATCTGGTCGCTGTTCTCCTCGGGAGCCGGTTACGGCGGGCGTGCGTGATGATGGCGGTGGCTTCCGTCCCGTCGGGGCTGACGGCTGCCACGACTGTCCCTGTTGTGCTGCAGGCGGCGTGAGCGGTGCGGACGCCCTGTCCCTATCGCCGGAATCGCGGGGTGCGAGGACGGGTAGGCGAAGCGCGAACGGTCAGGCGTGCTCCTGTGCCAGGCGACGTGGGTCATGATGGCCTGACAGCGAATCAGAGAAGACTGAGCCGCTGTACCGCGCGCGGCGCGGTCATGGGCGGGTAGGTGTGACGGGTCACGTCAGCGGCGTGGACGCCTTTCCGCACGCCCGAGCCGTGGAGCATTTAAGGCAAGGCTGCGCCCGAGTCTGATTTCCGTCCGGCGGGCCCATGTGAGTCCGACCCTAGGACCCTGGGTCGGGCGAGGCGGATCCTTGCGGCAAGGGGTCGGGCGAGACGGACCCTTGTGGCAAGGGGTCGGGCGAGGCGGACCCTCGTGGCGAGGGGTCGGGCGAGGCGGAGCCCGCCTGCCTGGGGATCGGGAGCGTCCGACCACGAGGGATGGGGTCGGGCGGAGCGGAGCGCTTCCTCCTCGTGTTGGGCTGACGATGGTCGCCGTTTCCGCGGGTCAGTCCGGGCCTCCATAATTGTTGTCAGGGCAGTCATTAGATGACCGTTTACTTTTCCCCCTGACAAATAGTACTTAAAAAATGATAATACCTGGGATTCCGATCGTGACAACATTAGCTTTTGTTTTTGTTTTTGTTCCTTTGTTTTTATCTAGCTAAAATTAATAGGCTTGATTTGTGCACGAGGGTTTCAAACCTATTTTGGAAACAATTAGTGTGAATCAAAAATCAAGTTGTCACCTAAATTTTTGGACATGTCTATTGAGCAGAAGGGCATGTGAGGTTTTTAGTTTCTCCTATTGCAACACACGGATATATTTGCTAGTATATATTTAAGAACAGAGGCAGTATATGTTTCTCGATCTTGCCTAGAGCTGCACTACAGGAGATAGTGCCGCATACGCTTTAGAAGAAAGCTCAGCCGCTTTACGACAACACAAACAAATGTGATGCAAGTATCCACAATCCACCCACCGGCAGGCCACCACTCGGTACGCGATAACAGAGAGTGGTGGGGGCTGGGCGGCGGCTCTGGCTCTACATGTGCATCATATCATCACGTAATAATAATGCCTCCCGGCGTCATGCAATTGACGGCCAATCGGCAGCGGATATACATATATATTATTATTGAATGAATCCTCTAATTTCCCCCCAACATGGCTCCGAAACCAGCTGCCTAACCCTCACCGTACCACGCCCATGACGCGCATGCACGCACGCACAACAAGAGCCGGCCGGCCGGCCGGCCGACACCACCATCACCGGCGGCAATGCTGCTCCTAGTATAATGGTCAATTGGCCACTGAGGACTTGGAAATCTATATGTATACCTAAAATACGTGCACAGACATATATCCTACGTACAATGGAGGTGCTCAGGTGCTTAGACATGAATTTGCTTTCCCCCCCAATTATATGAACCGGGTTCTATTTGGTAGACATATATATCCTACATGTGAATGTACTCCTGATTCTTTATGAGAGCTGATTCTCTATGATAAATGATTTTTTATGATTCTATATGATAAATTTTATGGAAATAGGGATTATGTGTGAGAAGTGATCTAATTAAAAGAAATTAGTTTTTTCTAGCTCTTAGCTTCTTAGTTCATTTCAGATAATCACTTCATAGAATCAGCTTAAAATTAATTCTCTTTGGCACAGCTCCTTCTAGATCCAGCCTAAAAGCTGCTTGGGAGCTCTGACATATAGACTCAGGCAGCGGGGATGATGCTTAAGTTTGCCCTATGTTCAAGCCGTGCTAATAATAACAAGACGATTGACACATCGGTTCCTATCGTAGGATTAGCTTTTATACGCATGCATTAATCACGTAACAATAACTTCTCTCCGTAGATCTCGGAGCCGTTCTGGTTGGAAAAAAATGTGGCTTATAAATTAATATAAGTAAAGCTACTCCAGAAAACTTACTTACAGAACCTGGCTCCTAGTTCAAGTGGTGAAGGCACCTGATTCCAGCCTTGCAAACCCAGGTTGAAGTCCTAGTTTTACAATTTTTTTCTATTTTTTATGCTTAACTCCCTTGCAAATGCACTGGTTCTATTTTTTCCTAGTTCTAGTCCTGTAATTGTGAATGTGCAATGGAGGTGTAGCCATGGAAGAAGCATCAAGATCCAAACGAAGAGGGAAGATTTAAATATAATCCTGAGCTGTTACCCGTAGAAGAGATCCCTCATGTCTCGGGGTGGGCGTTCGGTTCATCAATTTTTACGAAAATTTGGTTAGTATAAAATAGGAACTGATCGATCGTCGGAAAAACTCTAAGACCGAGCATTTCGGTCTCGGTTAGTTCGGTTTGGTCTTCGGTTATGACCGAACTAACCGACTGCTCCATCACACACAAAATCAACAGATTCAACCGTCTATACATCGAATTGAAACAAGATGCATCAAGAATTCAACATCAATCCAACATTGATCGATTCAACACAGATTACAGATAAAAAAGAGTATCAGCTTCCGAGAGACGAACACAAGAACTGCGCCTCAGCTTGCCTCGCGCGAAGAGAAACAGGTGGGGGACCGGCAACCTAGGGGTGAGCGTGCCTCCTGCGCGCGTGCTTGGGCGGCGGCCTCCACGCGCGGCCGCTGGCGGGCGCTGGGCAAGCGGCCTGCAGGGGCCTCCCGCACCACGCGGCCAGCGCCCAAAGGCCAAGCGGTCTGCAGTAGCAGGCGCAGCCCCGGCCGGCGGCTGCCCCCGCGGTCCGCTGTGCTTATGCAGCCTAGCGCCTGCGCCTGCACGCCTAGGCTATGGGCAGGGGGCTGTGCCGGTGCCGGCAGTGCAGGGCAGCGGCCGTGCGGGCGTGCGGCGGCTGCGGGTGCGGGCGGGCAGGTGACGGCGGCAGCCTGGCGGGGTCAGGGTGGGCACTGGGCGGCGGGTGGATTGGACGAGCGGTGGCCGGTGGGGGGAACTGAAGGAGGCTGAGGGTTAAACACTTAGGGTTTCTCACGATAGTGGGCTGGGCCGCTGGGCTAACTTCTTAATGGGCTTTGCATTATATATTTTGGGTATTTCGGTTACCCTAGGGGTGAAAACGAATTACCCGAACTTATTTCGGTTAGTCAAAAGTGAAGACTGAACAGTGACCGAATTTTTCGATTTCGGTTACTTCAGTTTCGGTTTTGGGTAATTCGATTTTGTCTTCGATTATTCGCTTATTTATGCCCAGGGCTACTCATGCTGAACACGGTGACGTAGGACGGGTCGTCGATCTCGGGCATGTACGGCGGCCGCTTCCTCCGTAGCACGTCCTTGTACCCGGCCTCCGTCCTCGGGTAGAACCACAGGATTTTGTTCTGCACCACGCACGGGTACGACGCGCGCGCGCCCTGCTGTTCCTTTGCAAAGGAGTTAAGCATAAAAAATAGAAAAAAAACTGCAAAACTAGGACTTGAACCTGGGTTTGCAAGGTTGCAATCAAGCACCTTAACCATTTGAACTAGGAGCCAAGTTTTATTAGTTTTCCGGAGTAGCTTTACTTATATTAATTCATAAGCCATTTTTTTTTCAACCAGAGCGGCGCCGAGATCTATGGCGCTGAGGTGGTGCCACGTTGGCTCCACGTTGACTGCCACATTGAATCGGGTCGCAAAGCTCGGCGTTGTAACTTATGGCGCTGAGATGTGTTACCTCGGCGCCGTGAGTCACGGCGCCAACCCTAGAGTCCAAAGACGCAAATCGTTTCTCCAGGGGTCCAAACGTGAAATTCTTTTTAAAAAAGAACTAAAAAGCAAAAAATACGAGGGATCCTCCAGCCTCCATGCTTAAAATAATTAGTTTAAAATAAATTAGTTTAATTTGCTTGAATTTATATAGTTAAGAATGCAGATAGTACATGTTTAGAGTCAATATCCTCCATTGTCATATTCAGAGCCTCTTTGGCATTGGCTCCGCCGAAAATAGCTCTAGCTCCATGCTACAGTAAATAGTGCTATAGCACTTCAGTGCGCTACATGGAGCCGGTGCACCCCGGAGCTCTCCCAAGCGAGGCCTCAGAACTCATCCGTGGAGGAGTACGGGAGACAATGGTCTTGTAGTTTTTTTTTTGGAATAAATATGACAGGTACTCTGCCTTTGCATTTAAGTAGATAGAAGTTCCAATACGTACAAGAATGATGCATCATGGCTTGCAAGTCATACCTCGGTAATTGTCCTTTTTTAGGGCGTCCATCACTTGCTCTGTCTACCAGTGTACGGAGCATCTCTGAAAATTCTTGACATTCCTACGAGCCTACAAATGACTGGCAAACTACAAGCACAGAAAAGCACATGATTTTGCCTAAGGAAGAAAAAAGAAAAACCGTAGAATTCCCGCTTCAGAATTAAACTATCTATTTGTTGGAACGTAGGGAAACATTTCAGTTCCCACTGAAACTGAACCATTTTTTTAAAAAAAAGAGAAATTGCTGCTTCCACACAGGCTCTACAATGCATGGGCAGAGACGCACCTCATCAGGTATTCAGGTTCTTGCACTGGAACGATTGGGCAGATGATGATGCTGTCTATCCAGACGACGATGTGGCGGTCCTCGCGCGACAGGGACGGCCATGGACAGTGAAGTTTATGCGCTAATCTACACGCTTAACCAACTGGATTGTAGTGTCTGCACTCGGAAGCTAGAGGTGATGATGGGCAAGCGTCATCAGGGCCGCCTATCATCAGTGGGTTAAACCATTTACGAAGACAAATATATAGCGACGGCGACTGCTGCAGATTAGAATCGTCAAGTGGACATGCGAGACAGACGACACGAACGACGCCTGATCCGCAGCGAGCGTCGAAGCAACATCTATCCTTTCGCTGACAGACCCGTACACACCTCAAATAGCATCGGCGCCATCGAAGGGACGCCCATCCGTACATGTTTCTTCCCAGATGGTTCAGACTTCCAAAACTGCCGTTCCTCGGTCAATGGCATGCTAAGAGCGCCATGCTTGATCTTTCAGAAAATAGCCCTGAACAAATTAACCTGTCAGAAAGGAGAGGTTTGATACACTGTGGTTGTTGTTGAAGCGTCGTCTGTCAGATTGAACTCGCAACATGCAAAGCCGATCGATTTGCCCTGCAGACGCCGGCAGCCCTGGCTGAAAGACAATGCAGCTAGCAAAAACTCTCCAAAAGTTTATCAATCAGCTACTGTGCATGGACCATATGACTATATGTCTATATCGTATGGCCAATCACAAAAAAAAAATCCCCTCGCCTATATATACATGGCGGTAATGAGACGTGAGGCGCATGTGCTCCCTCCTCTACTCGCTTAACCGGCCGGCCGCCCCCATTCTCACAGCCACTTGACGGCGTCCCCATGGCTGCTGCCTCTTGCCGCCCCAGCCATGGAAGCTTCTGCCTCCTCCTCCTCCTGGTCCTGGTTGCCGCCGCCGCTGATGTTGGTGCGGCAGGGAGCTCCTCCCATGTCCAGCTGAGTGAGGAGTCCCTGCTCCCTGCCGAAGGCTCATCTTGCCCCGCACCACAAGGTTAACTTGCTCATCACAATATATGGTTACTAATTGTTGCTGCTCCGATCCGTTTTCTCTGCCAGTGATTAGAGTCATCTGTATGTGCGCATGGCTCCATCCTGCTCCATCTCATGCTTCTGTTTTGGATTCATATATCGTTTTTGGAACTTTCATATTTTGGATAAACTGGTTTAGTGCGTGGTTTCCCCTGTCCAGTTTATAATTTATATACACCACATGTATCCGAAGTTTTGAGGTTAAAGTTAAAAACAGTTAAACAAGGCAACAAAGATTTAAACTATGTGATGCTTCAGGAGGAGCGGAGTATGTGAGGCTTGTGCTTAAGTTATTCTCCGGCAGATCACCCTGCTTTGCCACATGAAGAATCCGGGGCCATGCACGCCGTACACCCACCTTTGAGCTCTTACTCTTACATGTCGCCCCAAATATTTGGTACCGTAAAATTAAAGTATACGAGTATTTGCAAAAATTAAAATAAGTGAGTGAACAGTACTGGAAGTAGTCAAACCATTGTACATAGAGATCCTCGATAAGAAAAGGTGAAAATGAATGATATGTACGTGAAAAGTTCACTAGCAGTAACTTTCGGAGCACTTAGTTTTGACCATCCTACTAGGTGAATGTGATGAAACATGGAGTCGTCTACTGCAAGACTTGTAAGGTTCACAGATTTTGTGCTGAAACGGAGTCCTTTTGTCGAAATTGGCAGCTAGCTAGAAGCTAAAGCAATGGCTAAGCCCATACAAACAGTGATAGTAACCCCTTCACTGGATACAAGAACACCTCTCATTTTCTGAAAATGATGTATGTGTTTTTGTTGACCATTTTTTCTCGATTAAAACTGAAATCCACAAGGTTGCTCGAAAAATAAAACTGAAATCCACAAATTTTCCACGGGATAAATTGCCAAGTTTCCTAAGCTGTCCACTCAAGATTTTTTTTTCGAAACAAGTACGGTTTGCGAAATTTTCTGCAGTTTTTTTTTTTTGCGAGGGAAATTTTCGCAGTTGCAACTGAAAGTTCTGAACCTGCTTCTGAATTCCCAAATCGAACTGAACGTCTGTGTCTGTAAATCCAGAGCAACAACATGGCGCCGTCACGGGGACGCGGATGCCGGTCGTGCACCAGCACGGCCCGTGCTCGCCGCTGGCCGGCAAGCGCGGGAAGGCGCCGTCCCACACGGAGATCCTCGCCGCGGACCAGCGCCGCGTCGAGTACATCCACCGCCGCGTGTCCGAGACCACCGGCCGGGTGAGGCCGAAGCGCGCCGCGGCGCCGGTCCACCTCCAGCCCGGCGCGCCGTCGAAGGCAGCAACTCCGGCGTCGGCCTCGTCCTACGCGAAGTCGGCGAACCTCCCGGCGTCGTCCGGGCGCGCGCTGGGCACGGGCAACTACGTGGTGACCATCGGGCTCGGCACGCCGTCCGAGCGGTTCACGGTGGTGTTCGACACCGGCAGCGACACAACGTGGGTGCAGTGCCAGCCGTGCGTGGCCTACTGCTACCGGCAGAAGGAGCCGCTCTTCAGCCCGGCCAAGTCGTCCACCTACGCCAACATCTCGTGCTCGTCGTCCTACTGCGACGACCTCTACACCAGCGGCTGCGACGGCGGCCACTGCCTCTACGCCGTCCAGTACGGTGACGGCTCCCTGACCGTCGGCTTCTACGCCCAGGACACCCTCAAGCTCGCCTACGACGTCGTCAAGGTACGTACGCGATGTCTCATTATCATCGACACGTGCGGGAGTCGTAGGTAGCAGCTGCAGCCACCTTGACGACGCGTGTGCGCGTGCGTGCGCCGTGCAGGAGTTCCGGTTCGGGTGCGGCGAGAAGAACCGCGGGCTGTTCGGGCGGTCGGCGGGGCTGATGGGGCTCGGCCGCGGCAAGACGTCGCTGACGGTGCAGGCGTACGCCAAGTACGGCGGCGTGTTCGCGTACTGCCTCCCGGCGACGCCGTCGGGAACGACGGGGTTCCTGGACTTCGGCCCGGGCGCGCCGGCGGCGAACGCGCGGCTCACCCCGATGCTGACCGACAACGGGCCGACGTTCTACTACGTGGGGGTGACGGGCATCAAGGTGGGCGGGCACCCGCTGCCCATCCCGGAGTCCGTCTTCTCCGCCGCCGGCGCGCTCGTGGACTCCGGCACGGTGATCACGCGGCTGCCGCCCTCGGCGTACGAGCCGCTATCATCGGCGTTCGCCAAGGGCATGGACGCGCTGGGGTACAAGAAGGCCCCCGCGTTCTCGATCCTCGACACCTGCTACGACCTGACGGGGTACCAGGGGAGCATCGCGCTGCCGGCGGTGTCGCTGGTGTTCAAGGGCGGCGCGTGCCTGGACGTGGACGCGTCGGGGATCCTGTACGTCGCGGACGTGTCGCAGGCGTGCCTGGCGTTTGCCGCCAACGAAGACGACGCCGACGCGGCCATCATCGGGAACACGCAGCAGAAGACGTACGGCGTGCTCTACGACCTCGGCAGGAAGGTCGTCGGCTTCGCCCCCGGAGCCTGCTGATCCGGCTCGCCGGTGGAGTAGCACGCGCGTGATCCCTGAATAATCAATTGTTCGCCTGAATCCGCTAAGCGGTCAGTGATCGGTGTTGAAGATCGAAGGTTATCATGCCTATATATGACTGTCAGATGGTGCACTTTAATTGACACACAGTCGTCGTCTCTCAAGTCTGAATTTCACAGGGCTTCATTCGTATCCATTTTTTCAGAAGAGTAAAAATATCAGGCCCAGTAGCCGGGATGGTCCGAAACTGAGTATCAGGCCCAGAATTTTCAAAAAAAAAATAGGTATCAGGCAGGCCCAGTCAGGCCTTCCATATAGGACGCATGCCGATCCACTCTCTATAGTGCAGCGGATAACGTACTCTGCTCCGGCTATGGCTTCCTCCGCCTCCCTCCGTGGCGCCAGCCTCCAGAACCCCCTCCTCGCGCCCCGCCTCGCCGTCCGCCGCGCGCCCACGGCGAGGCGCCGCGCCGCGCCGGCCAAGATATCCTGCATCGGATGGGTACGCGCTCTCTCTCCTTCGCCCCGTCCTCCCCTCCCGCGGCCGCTGGACTACGAGCCCACGCCGACGGCCACCCCTGCCCCTCGTTTCATTTCATGACTGGTTGTTCGTTGGCTCGGGCGGCGCCGGCGACAGGACCCGGAGGGCGTCCTGGGCGCGCCGCAGGGCGGGCACATCGCGCGCCTCGAGTTCCGCCGCCGCCTCGAGAGGGACTCCGAGGCGCGCGAGGCGTTCGAGCGCCAGGTGCGCGAGGAGAAGGAGCGCCGCCGCAGCGAGCGCGAGGTAAGCCGAGCACCAGTGCTTCGGGGCGTTCCCTCGAATGGGTTCCGGGCATGAGGAGGCTGTACTGTGCTCCCCGGTCTTGAATGCGCGCGTGGTTTCCGCCTGCTGCTAGGATAGGTGCGGGTGATCCCGGACACGGACGCCGGCCTGGTGGAGTTCTTCCTCGACACGGAGGCGCGCGAGATCGAGATCGAGATCGGCAGGCTGCGGCCAAGGCTGAACGAGGCCTTCTTCAGTCATATCTCGCGGGAGATAGCACAGATCAAGTTTGCAGTCACCAGAACGGCGGTGCGGTGTCCTTGCTTGAAACCTGCAAAATTGGCTAGCTTGGTGATAATCCATCTCTACTGACATCAGTCTCTACTGACATCAGTTTGTGTACGATGCTGCAGGAGATGGAAGACAGATTGATTGAGTTGGAAGCAATGCAGAAGGTTCTTCTTGAGGGAGTTGGTCAGTTAAATGACTAAATCCTGAAATGATATTACCTACCAAGGTATATACGACTGTGTTTAACTGTAACAACGCTTGCAGAGGCCTACGACAAGTTGCAGAATGACCTTGTGACAGCGAAGGAGCGGCTAATGAAGATTCTGCAATCTAGTGACAGAAAAGCGACAGTAAGATCGATGAAAAGCTAAAGGAATCTTTTAATCTTTTTCATTGGTAACGTATTTCACGCACCTATATATCAATTTGTTACTGTTGTTAATTAACTGATCTTACACAGTTGCTTGAAATGGTAGAGCGGAATGAGCTGAACATTTCCATACTAACACTTCTTGATGAGAATATAGCAAGTGCAAAGACAAGTAATCAGGTGATGCAATGTCTCTGCTTTTTATGAAGTTTATTACTTTGTAGATAGAAATGCTGCAGATGTTTGATGATCTAGTCTTGCAGGTCTCCTAACTTTTGTTTTTCGTTTGTTTACTTTGCAGGATGATGCTGTTGCTTTCATGGAAGACGTGAGATCATCCATTGTGAAATATATAACAGTATAAATCTTGTATGTATATGTCAATGGTGCATTACTTCCAGCATTTACTGATCTTTGCAGTACAATTTTGGAAAAATGCCATGAGCTTGTAACTTACAAGGACGTCTGGTGGATGTGGAAGCTTGAGTTATTGTTGCCTGTATTTAGTTGATCTTTCATATTTGCTCAGATCATCAGTATCATTAGCGTTACTGGTAAAGAGAAATTGTGAGACCTTATACCTGTACTACCAAGAATAATGCAAAGATTGAACTCTTTTTTCGGTTAAGTTTATTTATGATGGATCACATAATTTGTTGAATTTTTTTTATGTTTCTATACAAGATCAGAATGATCCTCTTTATTGAGTCCATAAATGTAAAAGTGGAATAGAGATATCTATATTCTCTTGTTGAGAATTTTTACAGAAGTGATTATAGTACAACTCTAAGTACAAATCCTGTGGCACTACAAGCTCTATGTATATAGAAAGTGTTGTGGTATCTTTATTTATTTGTATCGAGTATATAAGAGAAGGGCGTATAATGAATATGTAGATTGCATTAATTTGGAGTAAAATATGCCCCATATTAATATTTTGAAATACACCGTGTGACACATTATGCCTGGTGAGGCACAGTACATGTGAAGTAGGAGATCTCAAACAATGTTTCTGGGTGCCAGAGAACAGCAGCCAGAATGCTGCAAATGCCATTTGCTGTCATCTTTTTGTTAATAAACAAATTATACTATCTGTATTGCTGTATTGACTTCTTGTTGAATGTTCACGGTCTGGTAGCCTGCCAAGCCTAGCAAATCGCTTGGTTCAGCTGCGATGGCCTGAAAATAGGAATAGCAGCAAAGGCATTGCTCTCGGAGCTTTTTGTTCCTTGTGTCATTGTGTGGGGGATCCTTGTATCTGTTGCATGCTGGATTACATTGATGCTTGTCCAGCTGCTCTAGTGTTGTACCCTGCGTCCCAAAAAATAAGTCATCCTATGAATTCTAGAATGAATTAACAAGGTAAAATGATCATATTTGCTCCTATTTATTACCCATATTTGGTACTAATTGATTCTTCTTGCATCACATGCACTTTCTAAATAGGGTAATATTACTTATTTTTTGGATAAATTTTGAATCCTAGAATGACTTGTTTTTTGGGATGGAAGGAGTAATTGATAACGCAAATTTGTTGGTACCATTACACCGTAAATTGAAAAATACACATAGAACATCTTTTTAAATATATAAATTGTTGATTTTATTTTATTATACACATTGTAAATATCACAATAGTTTAAGGTAGTTTAGTTCACCTATGACCTGACAAAAAAAGACCTCAGCCCCATGCATATGGCCATATTGGGCTCCTATTCTGAATCGCACGGCCCAATCGCTAGCAGCTGACTGATGGGCCTGGAGGTAAAGCGTAGCAGCAGCGGGGCCCAGCAAAACCAACAACACCAGGATGCAGCACAGATACATGAGCAAATTCGCTGTTCTTTTCTTCCATGGAGGAAGCGACGAGCAGCGGCTCCGTTTGCTAGCAACGTGGATTACCGGGGAAGCGCTACAAGGATTTGATTGTAATATTTCTTCTTTTAGGGATGTTCTTGTAAGCTGTCAATGTAAACTGTTATATCAATAAAGATACAACCCGGTTCTCAAAAGAAAAAGATACATGAGCAAATGTTTGGACAAACATATTCAACATTTTGAAATTATAGATTCGATATTTCTTAAAATTATCTCATCACCTTGGATAAACTAGTACATCATTATGTTAAATGTTGAAATGGTACATTCTAAATGTTTTTAATAAAAATAAGAATAAGCTCATATTTCATCCTGTTTTGTGACATTAACTCTAATTCTAAATAACGTAAAGGTTCAAATGGATCAAAAACGGGTTCACGGTTCAAGAGAAAATAACATTTAAAGTTCCAAGCTCAAACTAGATTCCCACCCACCCAGGCCGGTCAGCTATTACAAGTCAAGTTGCTAGTGGTTCGAGATCTAGACTAAACCCGTACCAAACTATTTTAATTAAATACTTTATCATAAACCACTCCAGATCATGTGAAAATCAAACCACACCACCCCAACCAAACCACTCCATAGAAATTTAGTTGCTTCGCTCTTAACGTGGAGCCTATACGTAGATCTAGCCACATTGCTTTGCACGGATTAGCTGTCATACCGAGTCATCTCCAACAAGTTTCAGTCAATTTGATAAAATTTTATATTGTGAACGCGAGATTTTATTTCCAAGGTCCGGCTCTTAATGTGGGGCCCACGTGCAGTCCTAGCCACACCGTTTTGCGCCGAGTACCTGTCAGTCATACTGAATCATCACCAACAAATTTCAATCAATTTCAATAGAATTTTATAGTGTGAACACAAGGTTTTATTTCCAGGGTCCAACACTTGATGTGGAGTCCATGTGTAAGTCTAGTCATACCACTTTGCACAGAGTAGCTGCCAGTCATACTTAGTCATCTTCAATAAATTTCAGTCAATTGTGATAAAATTTTATGGTGTGAACGCGATGTTTTATTTTCAGGGTCCGGATCTTATGTGGGCCCACGTGTGGGTGTAGCCATATTGTTTTGCACAGAGTAGCTGCCAGTTATACCGAGTTATCTTTAATAAATTTCAGTCGATTTCAGTATAATTTTATGATCTTAACGTGCACAGTAGCCACTTGGCGCTATTATTATTCCAAACCAAACTACCAGAGCAATTAGTTTTCACCAGATTAAAGTAGGACCAATGCAAAACTCAAACCACTTCAACCGTTTCCACCCAAACCATTAGCGGCTTGAATTACAAGCCCATTGGGCCATTCATACTCAGTTGAGCTCCCCACGTAGCGCAGATTGGGCTTCACGGAATCACACGGTCCATTAATCCTTTTGGATCTCCGATCCACTAGAGCCGCCGCGCCGCTCTCTTTCCTCGTCTTTCTGCTCCCTCTCCCTCTCTCTCTGCTGGTACAGTCTGACGAGTAGCCGCAGGACAGTCTCTCTCGGCCTTCCTCCCCCTAGCAGCGGCGACAACAGGGCGAGCGGCGCCGCCCTTCGCCGGGTCTTCGTCGCACGCTTCGCCGGCCGCAAGCGTCCGACAGGTATGCCTGCCCATTCCCTCCCCTCCCTGCTGCACGAGATCGAACGCCCAGAACCCTAGAGTATGATATCTGTGTTCGAATCTGACCGTTTATGTTGCCTACTGGCTTCGATTTTCCGCAAAAGTTGCATGTGCACGCCCATGTCCTAAACTCGGCGCACCCCTGCTATCGGGCAGGTGGCGTATTCGGTGTAAATTTTTCATGCCCCAAACGGCCTTTTTCTCTGCGCGCGAGATGCAGGGCGTTTGGTTTTTAGCGTGAATCGTGTAGCTCGATGTAGGAATGCCTGGATGCTTCGACATTATCAGGACATTCCTAGTAGGTAAGTAATTTGAATATACGCTAGTCGTCCCGCAAGGCAATGTTTTTGTTCCTTTCTCTTGCCTTTTGATGGTAGGTCGGTGAATACCGCTCGTATCCTGCCAGGCTCTTAAATGATGATTCCGTAGAAGATAAAATGAGCTCTTTGTACTTTTTTTTGTTCTTTTCTGGTGGTTTGGTTGGCATTTGGGTCCTTATGGGAATATGGTCAGCACTGTTTCTGTATCTGTACTATTTGTCTATTATTGGTTTGTTACTTAGCAAGTAGTGTCCCATAAGGTCAAGACGGCCCAGTGGAATGTTATCAGGTGTTGACATCTGTTTGTGCATTTCTTCGGGAAATCTTATGCCGAGGAAGGCAATCCATACATTTAGCTTTATTAGCATTTCTTGACTGTTTATAAAGCTGTGCCCAAGACTCACTGTTGAATCTTTGGTGTGTGATGGCCGTGGTATAGTATCGAATTTTATGTTTTCTGGTTTACTTTGTGCTTGGTATTGCTGCCTAAGTGATTCAGGTCGCATTCTGAATATCTGATATAGTCTGAGTGCCTTTATTAGTGTTTACAGGATCAATGAAGTCTAAGTCTTAGTAGTGTTTACTGTATTGAAAAAACTAGGAGTGTTTCTTTAGCAGCCATAACTGTTTTTTTTTGGTAAAGTGATCTAAAAATTGTAGCACATTGAATTTTCCTTTAGGCTTTAGGCTAAAAAAATTGTTGGGGGATGTATTTTCTTTGGTTCTGTTGCTTTCAGATTTATACATTGTGAACTGAAAATATATATTTCATGAGTCATGATATGCATACTCTAAATTTACCCTGATAATTTTAGCATACATAATCTTTCATTGTCATGCAGATTATTGAGCTAAAATGGGAGTGGCAGGTCACAATGATCCATTATTAGGTGAAACAACATGTGGGTCTTTGCTGCAGCAACTTCAGGTGCTTTGCTATTTTTGGAATAGTTCAATGCTCAATCATAAATGCATTTTTTTTTTACTTTTATTTATGCTTTCTGAGGCTTAAAGCAGTGGCAGCATGTAACCATTCAAACTCGTAATCTACATCAGCTAAGAATTAAGATTTTGTTTCTACAAGATTGGTTAGTATAGCATTGGGCAAGTGACTGATATGTGTTATTTCAGCTGATTTGGGATGAGGTTGGTGAAAGCGATGAAGATCGTGACAAGATGTTACTTCAGCTAGAGCAAGAGTGCTTAGATGTTTATAGGAGAAAGGTCGATCGGGCTTCTAGTTCCAGGGCACATCTCCTTCAACAGCTCGCCAACTCCAAGTCCGAGCTGACTAGACTCCTTTCTGCATTAGGAGAGCTATCTGTTTCTGGCATTGTAAGTATCTGGGAAAATTATACGAATGCAGTGACCTTTTTCTTTGAAAGTAGAATACATTGCCCTTAGAATTAGAACTTATAAGTGAGATTGTTGCAAGATAAACTGCAATGTGTAACTAAAATGTATTACTGGGTAGCTTAAAACATATTCCTTTCCATTTATACTGACCCCAGTTTCACCTGATTCTCCACTATAGAAGTATACTCAGTTGATAGATTGCTGGCTTTTATATTTTGGTAGATTTTATCTTCAATTAAAAATTCTTTCCCTAGTATTGGGCTGATGGTTCTTTGCTCCAAATTTACAGCCTGACAAGACAACTGGTACAATCAAGGAGCAACTAGCAGCTATATCACCATCTTTGGAACTACTATGCAAGAAAAGAGATAGTAGAGTAAAAGAGTTTGCCGACGTACAACTTCAGATTCAGACACTTCGTGGTGAAATCACCGGGAATCTACAATTTGGTGAACACTTGGAAACACCCCATGTTAATGAGGATGATCTTTCAGTAAAGAAATTAAATGAATTTCTTTTTGAACTACAAGCTCTACAAAAGGAAAAGGTTATTACTAATTTCAGAGTTTGCTTTGCTTTATGCAATCCTGCAATTGCTGTTTTCAGTTAAAGTGTCAATGCTGCAACCCTCAAACTCCAACCATGGTAGAGGGATGATAACTTTTGGCACAGCACTTAACTTTGCACATTTTATCTGCTGGACAAATTCTCTTGTGCCAGATTGAATAACTTAACATTTCCAAATGTCCACCATGACGGAGGATTCTGAACACTGGCATAATGTTACCATAATGCTGACCAAGGCAACAAGCCACTGATACAGCTGATGATCATCTTACCAGTATCTTTTTGGATAAACAAAAATCAGTGGGCTTGAATAGTACTTCTAAATGTTTTTTTCTGCATTGCAGAGTAATAGGCTCAACAAGATTCTTGAATCCGTGAGTTCAGTGCATGATCTTTGTTCTGTACTCGGCACGGATTTCGTGGGCACAGTTACTGAAGTTCATCCTAGCCTTGATGACTCTGTTGGTGTTCAAGCCAAGAGCATTAGTGATGAAACTTTATCTAAGCTGTCTAAAATGGTGATTGGACTTCAAGAAGAAAAATCGAAGAGGTTTACAAAGGTAAATTTGCAATGGGTTCTTGAGCTTGATTATCTATCCCTTTCCAATCTTTGATATATTATTTACACTGTTGATACTATTTTCGATTATTGATATGGTTCCTCAGATCCAAGCCCTAGCATCCCAGCTATCAGATCTTTGGAACTTAATGGATGCCCCTGTGGAGGAATGCCAACCTTTTCATCACATCACCTGCAATATGTCCTTAACTTTGGATGAAGTGACAGTTCCAGGAGCTCTGGCTCTTGATGTAATTGAGCAGGTTAGAAAGTGGTTTCTTTTCAGTGTTCCTTGGACTTATGAAATAGCATGCTGTTGTTTGCCTGTTATTGATTATTTTTGCATTTTCAAGGCTGAACTTGAAGTTGAAAGGCTCGATCAGCTAAAAGCTAGTAGGATGAAGGACATAGCATTCAAGAAGCAAACTGAACTTGAAGATATATATGCCCGGGCTCATATTGCAATAGATTCTAGTGCTGCCAGAGATAGAATAATGTCTATTATTGAATCTAGTAGTTTTGAGCCTTCGGAACTACTGGCTGATATGGAGAACCAGATACATAAAGCAAATGAAGAGGCATTAAGCAGAAAGGACATATTGGAGAGGGTTGATAGGTGGATGTTAGCATGTGAAGAAGAGAGCTGGCTTGAAGACTATAGTCGGGTATTTAAAATTGATTCTGCTATGTGTACTGCTTATTCAGTCTAGTGAATTTTCTCATGGAAGATATGCCAAGTTGTGCTTTGGCTCCTCTACATATTGCCATACTTGAAACTGATTTTTTTTGTTATATACTTTCCATTATCTTCACTTCATTCATGTGCAATCACAATATTCTAACATTGATGCTTTCTTAATGGCAGGATGATAACAGGTACAGTGCAACTAGGGGTGCACATCTGAATCTGAAGCGCGCGGAAAAGGCTCGTGTTTTGGTCAACAAAATTCCAGGTATGTTCCGACCATTAACAGAATTTTGGGTGTGGGAAACAGACCATGTTAGAAATTGGAGTAAACTTTTTGGCTGTTATACTCATATGACATTGGAATTTTTTGTAAGAAAATATTCTTTGTAACTTGAGCTAACTTTTCATGAATACCTTTGGTGTTTTCATTATGCTAGCGATTGTTGACACGCTGGTTGCAAAGACGCGGGCTTGGGAACAAGAGCACGGCATGCCATTCACCTATGATGGTGTTCCTCTCCTTGCGATGCTGGATGAATACAAAGTTCTGAGGCAGGAGAAGGAAGAAGAGAAGCAAAGAATGAGGGTATTTATTTTTTTGCTGTCCAATTCGGTTCTTCTATGATTGGTTCCTGAACCACTATCTAATCCATGCTCTGCACCTCTTCATAACCTCGCAGGACCAGAAAAAGATCAATGATCAGCTAGCCGCGGAACAGGAGAAGCTGTTTGGTTCGAAGCTGAGCCCAGCGCGGCCCCAGTCCTCAAGGAAGGTGGCTGGAGCCCGGGCTAACGGTGGCGGTGGTGCAGTTAATGGCACGCCGGTCCGGAGGCTCTCAGCCCTCCAGAGCGGGGGCAGGACCGCGAGCCGGGATGGGCGGAGGGATGTGAGCAGGCCGGTGGCTCCGGTGAACTACGTCGCCATCGCTAAGGAGGATGCGGCCTCACAGGCGTCCAGCAACCACACGGGGCCCTCCACGCCCTGACTGTTGTTGGTAGCTACAACTAGGTAGCAACCATTGTGACGGTGCTAGAGATATACCAGAGCAGTAGTAAAGAGATATAGCTGGCCGGATTGGTGGAACGGTGGCGGCGGCGGCGGCGGCGCCGGCGCCGGGTCCGGCAGCGCTTCTTCGTTCTCAGGCGACGTTGGTGCGGTGTAGATTGGAATTGGGTGCAGGATATGGAATGGAAACAAACGATGCTGGATATGATCTCTCAGTGTCTCCCCGTGTGTTTGTACGGTTGCTCGTTGCTCCTCGTCCCATCTGCCTGGCGAATTCGTTCATCGTGTAGCTTTTGCCTTGACAGTTTGCTCGTCGGCTGCGAAGTAAGTTGGTGAAGCAGCAAGGACATTGCACAGATGATCTTGTTTGGGAGGACCAGCAGAACAAAGTTAAGAGACAGCGACATCTGATGCAACATTTAGTGATGAACTTTACGTGGCCCTGGCGACATGTGGCAGTCTTTCAGACTGTAGCAAACCCAAACAAATCGTCAGCTACTTGAGGTAGCAGCGCTGCAAATCCAGATCATAGTGTATGTACAGCAGGTCGTCGCAGAAGCTCAGTAATCCGTCGGAGGCTGGCAGGCGGCGTCGTAGCCGTCGGCCTCGGCCTCGGCCTGGTCCTTGTGCGCCTGCTCCTGTCGCTGGTGCCCTTTCTTGCTCACCTTCGCATCATCACATCGTTGCGTCAGCACATCGCATTGCTCAAGTCAAGATCGGCGGCGAAATTACGGCAGCGGCGGAATGGGGGCAGTAGTTTACCTTGTGCGATCTTGCCTGGTGGCGGTGGTCCGACGAGGCCACCTTGCGGCGCGGCAGGCCCCGGGCGCCCTTGAGCCGGCTCCTGCCGGGCTTGTGGCAGCTGAGCCCGCTCCGGCCGCCGAGGCTGGAGCCGTCGAAGCTGACGACGGACACGTCGTTGGACCCGCAGCTCTCCTTCTCCTCGACGGCGAGGTCGCCCCGCCTCCGGACGACCACCACCCGCCGCCCGGCGGCCGCGGCCGAGCCCGTGTCCGCGTTCCGGCTCATGCAGTCGTCCGCCGCCGGCTCCGCCTGCCGCGTTGCCATCCACCGCTCCAGCCAGCTCCACCCCACGTTGAACTCCGCTTGGTCCGGCCGCGCCGACCGCTTCTTCGTGCCGCCGCAGCTCCGAAGCTGGCACCAATAGGATTCCACCATCAGCTCAATGCATTCATTCGGTTTAACGACACAGTCGGCGACACTGTCCGCACACGCAGCAGCACACTTCTTACCTGCTGGGAGAAGGCGTAGGCGAGGGCTCTCTCGCGCCGCGTCGTCGCCTCGATCCTGCTCTGGATCCTCATCCTCGACACGTTGGAGCTCACCGTGCTGTCGTCCCACTCCTCCTGAGACCAGCAGTTGCATCCATCGTCAGCAATGGCGACGCCGGTGCCTTTCAATTCTGCAACTCAAATCTACTTGCTTTGCGTGGAATAATGTACTGTACCTTCACTCTGAACGCTGGCGGCGGCGGCCGCGACTTCTGGCTGCCGCGCTGCTGCACCGACGCGCTGTCCTCGCTTAGCCGGAGGTTGCTCAGCGACTCGCCCACCTGGACCACCACCGACGTCGCAACAGACGCCGAAGTGGGGCTCCTGGGCTCGTCGGCGCCGCCGTCCATTTCTCTCCGGGTCCTCAGCTCCTGCAGCTGCCTCCTCGCCTGCGGTTCAGCAAACCGCACACAAATGTGACTGCGTCAACAATGACTCTTCTTCTTTTCTGGTGAATTGGACTAACTGAACACTGAGGCTAGAATGGCACACCATGAATCCGCTGAACGCAGACTGGATCAGCGTCGCCGCCGCCGCTCCTTCCTTCTCGTCCGGCTCTGTTGGCACGACGGCGTGGCTGTGCTCGCCGGGGACCCTCTGATCTTCAGGCTCCCCGGTGCTGCCGTCGGCGTCGTGCACGCCGCTCGGTTGAGCCACCGCCACCGGGACGTGCTCCTCCTGCGGCGGCATCACGCAGGTCTCGAAGCTCTTGACGGAGACCGTTTCGTCGTCCTCCTCCTCTGGGGCCGTGTTCATCTCCTCGCCGCAAAGGTACAGCCGCAGAGAGCTCCATCTTCTCCGGTGATCACCAGCGCCCTTCTCCTGCAACCATGTCCGTCATGCACAGCACAGCGTCAGTTCATCGACACTGCAGGTGCAAGCTCCATTTTCAGACACCGTACACGCATCTCAAAACCACTTCCAGACGCGACATGGCAAGTACTGCTGATTATGCGTACGTCAAGAGCGATCTTCACCTTTTGTTTTTGTACTCAGCTACAAGTAGCGCTACTCTAGCTAGTACTCGTAACAATGTGACCCACAGAAACAGTGAAGCAGCAATAACACGCTTCCGATTTCTTAACACGGCAACGACGACAGAAAGGGAGAAAGAAAGAGGGAGAAGGCACGCACACTGTGGGCACGGCCGCCGCCGCTGGCCGACGAGCACGGGCTCTTGGAGAAGACTCTCCGTACAATGCCGCCGGCGAGACCCATCTCTCCGCGCGGCCGAGATGTGCTAAACCCTCCAAACCTAGAGCCGGGTGTTTTCCAGCAAGCCAGCCAGTGACCTCGCCATGACCACGGCTGTGCTTGTATAAGGCCCTCAGTGGCTCCCAGTTCTTCTTCCTCCCTCCCTCCCTCCCTCACTCACTCCACAACACCATACAGCCGTCCTGCACCGGCGCCGCACTGGCTGCCCTTTATAGCTAGGTAGCAACAGGCCAACCGCCACGGGCGGAGTGTCTGAATCCAAGATGGCTCGGCAAATGCTTTGAGCAAAGCTCCCCCGGGCGAGATGTGCTTTGGCGCAATGCAACTTTGGTGTAAAAAGTGCACGCGTCTGATTGGTGGATCCGTGCAGAAAAATGTGCAGCACAGGCCGTGGTTGTTTCCATGATGAGAGAGAGAGAGGAGAGAGGAAAGAGGGGAAAGGGAGAGAAAGGAGGCCCCATGTGTTAGTTTTCTTTGGCCTGGCAGAGCCGTGAGGTTTTATACTACTGTTCCAAGTAAGCTGTTGAAAAGTAGTGTCATGCTATGCTCACACAGTGGCACTCACCGTCCAGTTGCACTTGCATATGCAGTGGCTTGAGCTGATGGCTCAAAAACAGTACGAGTAACAATCTACCAAGTTCAGTTTAGTACCTGTTGTCGTCACCGACGAGGACGTAAATCCTGGAAGTCAGGTTTTCAGCACACACACGCACACTAGTGCTGAAAGCCTCGGTGAGACTGCATGGAGACTGAAACCTGTCGGCAAGACGGAAGTCCCTTGTCAAGCTAGCAATTCCAGCGACTTGGCAGGAAAAAGAATGCTGCGAGGGCCCGGAGATAAAAGGTTCTAGACGCGCACCTTTTTTTTTTCACTGAACTGTCACATGGCTTGCTTCATCCATCCGACCTAATCCGGTTCTTGCTTGCGCTTGGGTGCAGGCATATTGGCCGGCCATGGTCCCCTTCTCCCTCTCTCACCTGCAACCGCAAGTGTACAACACACTCAAGCATGCTACAGGCCCTCGACACAAAAGCACAGGAGCCAGCCACGCTAGATCCGACACCAGGCTATGAGCTCTAGCTCTAGCAGCATGGTCTCCGCTCCAGAGCTTGGTCCATCCTGCAACCGACGCGGCATGGCGCTGTGCCGGTCTCCGTTCCCCGGCAGCCAATGCAGCCAGTTCGACAGCTGCGTCTGGGCATGAACTGAACCCAAACCCATGGCTGCCATGGGGGGAGAGAGGTGGCCCGTCCATGTCCGCAGCAGTAATCACGTACGGAAGCTTGAGCAGGGAGCAATCACCAACAGCGAAATCACGGTACGACAGTACTGAGCGATCGTCCTGGACAGAACAGATTAAGAAGGGCCAAAGTACCGTACCTCAGATCAGCTGCTCCTTTCCGTATCATGGTAGATGAAAGCAAGCAGGATTAAGACGTTAATTACAATATTATATTTGGTGCTTACCTCAGCAAGGAATTTGATCTGTGCAAAAGGTCCAGATTAAAATGTGTCTTCCCCCACTTTACTGATTCGTGCACATGATTCCCATCATGGAGATTGGGATCACCGTGCACGCTTCAGATGGACACTTGTCGATATGTTAATATAAGAGTTCATCAGCAAAACTAAATTTCAGGACGGTTCAGAGTTGCATGAAACTGCCTACCTCTCCCCTGAAAGTGTCGGTGATGGTGCATCAGAACAAAACACCACCAGACCAGATCCGGATGGCCGCAGCACAAAAATCACTGGATAGGGAGCTTACTCTGTTCCAAAATTACGGTAGGAGGGTCTAGGAATTGGGGAAGAGCGTTCTTCAAATTGACTGCTACTCATCAAGTGCAACACATAAGTCAGCCCCTCAAATTGGAAACGAGTGAATGAAAGTCAGCATGCTAAAGAACAGAACAATGTATTGCAGGTACATACAGACAAGCAAAAGATAGGTTTGCCAGATGTCTACAGCAGGAACGAGGTGGTAAAACCCATGATAAAGCATCATTGCAATAGGTAGGCCAGTAGTGTCTTTTTAGGCTTTCTTTTGAGTACCTAATACGATCTGCATCACAGAAATGTCAATCAACTGAGAAGTAAAATTTCCAAGATCTTTCAGCGGATTTGACAATGTCAACTGCAGTTGGCACGTGCGTGTGTGCTGCAGAGCTTGATTTTGCAAATAATATATGATAGTTATTGTTGAATCATATTGAGAGCTTCTCTTATTATTATACTACATCAAGGTTGAAAACCACAGAGTTTTGTGTCCTGGCATAGGAGCAGCATCTTCTTCTGCCGTATAAATGGAGTGTAACATCCTCATCAGTTGTCGCCAGTGTATGTGGCCAGATTGAACTCATCAGAGTGAATCATATAAGAGGACCTGTAGATAAAGAGATTAGACAGTGTTAACGATCATATGCTAAACAGCATCTACTTTGATCCACAGTTCAGAAAGCACTTCCTGGAACATAGAAATTCCGCCACACGCATGCACACCATCTTAATTTATGTATACACTAATAAAAAAAGGGCGTACCCAGTGCAGAGAGCTCCCGCTCTGTACGGGGTCTTGGGAAGGGGTGTCAGTGGGAAGCCTTACCCTCGCCTGTGCAATGCGAGGAGACTGCAACTCGAACCCGGGACCTTCCGGTCACATGCGGTAAAACTCTACCGCTTGCACCAGACCCGCCCTTCTTATGTATACACTAATAATGATGAAAAATCAGAAAACAAGGAAGAAACTTAACTTATCATAATGTTGGTAATTTGATCCTAATTATTCTGCATAAATCTTAATTGCACTGCCTGCTACAAACAACAATAATATTCGAAATTTCAGTTCTGTGAGGCTGTAGCAATATCAAAAGGCACCCGGCAATATTTTCTTGTTAACTCTAAATAAAGAAGTCGTCTCTGAATAGATTCAATGCTATGACCAGTTTGCTAGATCAAACAGTACCATCAATGCATTGATTGTTCAACAAAGAGCAGATTCTCGAAGGATGCATGATACTTCTCTGATTACTTCTCCCCCCACACAGTTACAAAGGATAAAATTGCTGATTTATCTTTTTATGTATTAGGTCACTTGTAGACCGGGAGGTGCAAAATTTACTCAAATCTTTAGTACAAACAAAAAATAAACTGTACAAAAAGTGAAGAAAAATATGATAGACAGTTTGGGTATCCTAGAAGGTCTTAGAGACTGGAGTTACTTAACAGGAATAACTCATCTTGAATTCTGAAGGAACATTTGACTGAAACTAGTTATGCTATCAGCTGGAAGCAATGATCAGATAAAAAACATGAAAACCCGGATTACTGATAACTAAGTCTGGCATAGTTAAATGTACTCGTCCTTACAAAAGGAAGCCTACAGCTGTGGACAGTTTGCTTGACAGATCCCTTTTGTCTCCCATGGTGGCCAAGGGCAACCAACCATTCTAAAAACCAGGGGAAAACTGGTATTGTGGAATCTGGCTTTTATAAAACTTGAGATCCAAACAACCCCGCGGTCTGCACTCTCTAAGAGCCTCTGTGGTTGCGCCGACATTAACATACGCTGTAACTGTAAAGCACATATGATTATCTTTAGAGAGCAGATCGATCATGTTTTGTATCAATTGATGGACTGGATTTCGCAAGTTGCCAGCTGGTGCCAATTTGCAATGGCAATTCATAAAAGTACAGCCTTTTCAAAACAAGACCTGCTAAAATTCGTCTGAACAATTCAGAAATGGCTTATAAGCACTATTTCTGATATCCAAATCACCACCATGCCAAATCAATTATATGGACTGTACTTCCTCATCTGCACTCATGTCCCCAGAGGCTACAAGTTGTGAAGCTCCCTCCTTAGCCTTACACACGTACAGTTTGCTTCTGTTTGCGTCAATCCAGCTTGTCCCAGGTTCTTTCTTCACCTTTCTTGATTTCATCAGCTTCCTTACCTCCACAGCATCTTCCCATCGCCCAATGGTTCTGTATACATTTTCAAGAAGAACGTAGCTCAAGTGGTATTGAGGCTCCAATTCCATCATTTTCTTTGCAACCCTTGCTGCTACATCAGGGTTAGTATGTGTGGCGCAGGCACCAAGGATCGCTGCCCACAGTGATGAATCATCTCTAAATGGTGACTTGTTCACCAAATCTTCAGCCTCTTCCAGAAGCTCTACTCTACTGAGGAGGTCAACCATGCAATTGTAGTGTTCAATACCAGGGACAATGCCGTAGTCCTTGGTCATCGAGTTGAAGTAGTTCCTTCCTTCCTCAACCATACCAGTATGACCACAGGCAAAAAGAACGCCAATGAAACTGATGTAGTCTGGCTTAACCCCTTCCCTGACCATCTTATTGAATAGACTGATAGCTCGCTCGCCATGGCCATTCTGAGCAAAACCACAAATCATGGCATTCCAAGTAATCATGTTGCGGACACTGCTCATTTCAAAAACCCTGTGCGCGTATTCTACCGCACCACATTTCGCATACAGGTCGACGAGTGCGGACTCAGCAATGACGTCTCTGCACCCTCTCATCCTCATAAAGCGGCAGTGGATTTCTTTTCCTAGCTTCACTGCAGACAGGCCAGCGCAAGACCGCAGAAGAGTTCCCAAGCTATACCAGTCATCCTCCAAATCCATCTGCCGAAACAAAACAAGAACCTTCTCATGCTCCCCGCTCTGGCAATACCCCCCAAGCAACGCGCACCATGAAACTGCATTCCTGACCTTCATCCTGTCGAACACCTTGCGTGCATCCACCATCATCCCGCATTTGGCGTACATGTCGAGCGTGCTGCTCTCCACGATCACGTTCCCACAAAGGCCACGCGTCACAACCTGCGCGTGCGCCTCCCGGCCCTGCCTCGCCCTCTTCAAGTTCCCCAGTGCCGTCATCATGGAACCAAACGTGCAGCCATCCAGACAGACCCCATTAGTCGCAACCATGGCGCGGAACCACCGCAGGGCCTCCTCGAACCAGTCGTTCCGCACGAATGCGGATATCAGCGACGTGTAGCATATCCCGTCCGGGGCGCGCATTTCCTCGAAGGACCTCCGCGCGTCGGCCGGCGCGCCCGCGTGGCCGTACATGTCCACGAGTGCGCTCAGCACGACCCCGTCGTCGCCGAACCCTCGCACGACGATGGTCCCGTGCACGCAGGCGCCCGCGCGGAGGTCGCGCAGCACGGCGCACGCCTTGGCGGCGGCGGAGAGCGCGTGCGCGCTGGGGGCGACGCCCTCGTCGGCGCCGCAGCCGCCGGAGGCCATGGTCCTGAGGTGGAGGAGCGCGCGCCGCGGGTGGCCCGCGCGGAGGAACGCGGCGAGGATGGAGGAGTGCGCGACGACGTCGCGGCGGGGCAGGTCGTCGAACGCCCTGAGCGCGTGTGGCAGGTGGCCCGGGAGGCGGACGTAGAAGGCGAGCAGCGCGTTGGCGAGGTAGCGGTCCGCGAGGAGGCCCGAGCGCGCGGCGAGGGCGTGGAGGCAGTAGCCGAGCCGCGGGGGCAGCGGGCGGTGGAGGAGCACCGCGGCGAGCGGGAGCGGGGAGGAGGAGGCGGCGGCCGCGGCGAGGCGCGCGGCGGCGGGGAGGCGGCCAGACTCGAGGAGGCGGACGACGGCGGCGACGCCCGGAGGCGGCGGCGGCGGGGGAGGGGAGCGAGGGCATCGCGTCATGGGGTGACGCGGGGGCGGAGTGCGGCGCGCCGGCGGCGGGGAGTCGCCGCGTCGTGCTGGTTTCCTCGCGGGCGCGCGTTGCGTGACGGCGGCGAGATAATTCGCGTGGCGAGCTCTTCGCAGCCGTCCGATTAGAATCCCATGGTTGGGATGTCCTGCTGTGCCTCCGGTGGTAGAGTTCTAAGAGAAATTTGAAATTACGCCATTATCAAAATGGAACTTGAGCAGGCTGAAATTGGAAGTCAGGGTGGGGCATTCCATTCTTCGGCTCGGTTCAGTTTCTCGGTTTTTTGAAGAAATTTAGTTTAAAAAATAGGAACCTACGGTTCCATGAAATTTTAGGAACCGAGTATTTCGGTTCTCAGTTATTTTGGTTCGATTTTAGTTCTAACCGAGCTAACCAAAATTTTTTAGCAGAAGGTAAGATAATAAGAAAACCATACATGTTCTATAGTAAATTTAGACAATACTTCCTCTATTTTAGAGAATAATAATTGAGAAGGGAATAATAATGATAGAGTAAGAGAAATACATAGCAATTGAAATATGACTCATCACATATAAACTAAATGTACTATTACAAAATGCAAGGTTTATGTTATTGGTTCTTTCGATTAACCGAGAGTAGAAACCATACTTTTTTCGGTTATTTCGGATCCATGCTTTATGAAACCTAACGGGGAACCAATTTTTTCGGTTTTGATTATTTCGATCTTAATTATTTCGGTTCGATTTTTAATTCTCGATTAATTATGCCCACCCTAAATTGGAAGCAAGAACAACACTATCCGTACGATATGACGAGCAAAAGCAAAGAGCCCACGGATTAGCCCAAAAGCTCCTTGAGAGCAGGGAGCAGCCCGGCCACAGATTTGCCCTCACGGACATGTAAGTGGCGGCCCATTGGAGGTGGTTTGAAGCTCCTCCTCCCGATTGAAGATGAGCAGGAGCAGGACGAGTAGTTAAACTTGGCGTATTGATGTTCCATTGTTGCTTCGTACCTTCATTAACCACTTCCGAGATTCGAACTTTGCAAAAGAAAGTTTTAGTAAGCTAAATTTCATGCCGAACTCGATATATTTATGTGCATCTCTCTATCAAGTTGAAACAATTAAAACCCTTTCTGCTCACCATACTTCTCACGGAGGTTCCACTTGTCAGCCCGGAAGGTTTGATAAAAAAAAGGTAGAGTTCCATTTTTTAATAGAAGAAAGATATTTCCACCCAAAATCCATATTTTTTTCACCAAATCACTGCATACCCGCCGCCCGCCGTACCCACTTACTTGCGCGGATGTTGTGCGCTGATGGCATGCGCTGATCAATTTCCTTCTATTGTTCCTAACCTTCTCTCCCTGGTACGTGGGCCTCACAACATGTGCGTACGCCAGCCTTAGGACCTGATCAATTTCCTATTGCATGGGCCTCGTGATTGACTGACGCACGACGGCGCAGCCAGACGTAAGGCGACGCTCCTCCTGATCCAGACGTACGGCGACGCTCCTCCTGATCCAGACGCACGGCGACGGTCTACGCTCGACGCACACGGCGGCGCTCGACGCACGGCGACGGTCGACGGTCGACGCACGACAACGCACGGCGGCGCACGGCAAAGGACGACAACGCTCGACCAGATGGCGGCAGAGGTGCATATGCAACCCACACCGTGCCTTCGCGCTGTGATTGTTCCATCGTTTTGATGCGGCCTTTTCAGATTCATGCATCAGGAATTCCATCGTGCACGGCGACTTGCTAGACGTTCGGTTCGTTCCATCCGCGGTCGGTACAGGCCACCGTCATTCACCATCGTGTTCGATCCAATCCCTGGCCTGGTGATCCTATCAGGAAGCTACTGGGCATCAGGGTAACAAATCCTATTCAAAAAATAAAGATGCATGTTATTCACGTTTATATTATATGCTGAAATATAGTGGATGATATACAAGGTCATAATACTTTTTGTTATATATTGATGTTATACTATTGAACAGTTGTTGTTCTCCATCTACCAATGGATGGCCGTCGACCATCTACCCAAAGAGCCCGATGCTGGTATTTTTCATATATATTCTTTTAAGAAGCTTCATATACACAAAGAATAAGTAATTTATTCAAAGTTCCTTTACAAATATAGATGATCCCACTGATCAAAGAGAAACTAAGCGGCAAAAGGCACGGGAGAAGTATGCAAGCATGCCAGCTGATAAAAAAGCCGAGTTGAATGCAAAAAGACGGAAAAATTACCATCCAAAAAGGCTGAGAAGGAAGCTGCTCGGAATAATGCAGAGAACCTCAGTGTATCTTTTTAAAACATTACCCATCAGTATGTGGGTCTGCTAACTTGAAATGCATTTGCCATATGTAGGTGTTGCGACTATGATTAATGAGACAAATATGTGCCGTTGTTCAGCATGCAAGTTCTTATTTAAATGTGGGAACTACGGATGATTTCGATGATTCATGGTTGCATCGGAATGATTCTATCCAAAGAATTCCAATGGAATACACGAGCACTGTCTGATCTGGTATTTCTAATTATTCATGTTAAAACTATGTCATATTATTAAAAATATGCCAAATGCATGATATCAATTCACTAATATTCTTACGATTTTTTTGAACCAGACATCGAGCAGCGGAGGGAGAAAGACAGAAAAAGGTGGAGCAAACGGTACCTTAACATGACTGATGATCAGGAGGCCGAGAAATATGCCAAAGAAAGGGCAACTAGAAATGTCAATTATTCTGATGTTATCGCCAGTGTTACATCCATTGAAGGTTTTGACATTTCTTGAAGCACCATTCTTTCTAATACAGTATTACAATATCCATGGTGTATTTCTTGAATTATTATATTTGCACATATATTTGTGTGTAGATGTGACAGATTGTACCTCTGTCACACTATTTTGTACTGGCACATCAGGAGTCAAGTATGAGATTACTCCGGACGAGTTGAAAAGGGATTATGATAGGAGAAGATATTTTGAAATGGCAGACTCCGCGAAGCATGAGAAGATATCAAAAGCTATTGAATGTCGGAAGAAAAAAAATATACCCAATCAAGGTACTATAACCTATGCTCCATTGTGTAAATAACTTGTTATTATATGTGGATCATAATATATAGTTTGCATACAATTTCAGGTGAACAGGTAGATACACCTGTAACTGGGACCTTACAATCTGTACCGACGCAACAACTGTCCGGTCGATTAACTAGGGCGCGCACTAGGAATATTGACGGAGAAGATCAATTTGACTGGGGTTTGTGGGAACCAAATGATCCGATGCATGGAGTTGAAGGTATATTTTTTTACATTCTAACTTGCTTATGAAAATGCATTCTTACAGTTTAATACATGATAACTAAATAATATTTCTGTAATTTACTAATGAACAGAGAATGATTTAGACCAAATGAACCCCACTGATCTTGGAACGGATAATATGGAAGACGATGAAGCACGCGTATTTCATGTTAGAGGTTTGTTTCTTTTTCTTGTAATTCCATGCATTCTATTAATAATCAGAATCACGCTAATAATCAATTTTTTCCGTAGATTTCCAATATGAATATTCTGTAGATCCTGATGTTGGTTACAAATATACGGAGGCATATGGTGCGGTGTACAAAGATCTTCCAAAGAAACACCATGTCCTGAAGAAGGCTAAAAATTGTGAATTCTGCAATGCAAAGAGGTTTCCAGGTGAAGGACCGGCCTTCTGTTGCAGGAAAGGGAAGGTTAACTACGCCCATTGTTTGCCAGCCAGACTGATAGGGATGCAAATTATTTTCGGAAGCACATTCGGTATTTTAACTCCCATTTCTCCTTCACAAGCTTCGGGGTTTCCATTGATCACAATTGTGCTTCTGCCCGAGGTACCGGTGTGTACTGTTTTAAAGCGCACGGTCAGATATATCATAGATTGGATCAGCTTGTGTCTGGTGGAAGAGGGCCTCGACATATGCAGTTATACTTTTATGACACTGATGAGACCATTGCACATAGGATTAAAAGGTCGCCTAAGCTTGATAGTACACTGATCCGGTTGATTTTAGGAGTTATGCAGGGCAATCCATATGTGCTTTTATTCAGGAGTCTCAGTTCGGTTTCTAATATTGTGGAGTACAACATTGAACTTAATACCAGCATATCGGTTGATCAAAGGAGATATAGCGCACCTAGGATGGGTCGACGGTAACGATCCGCAACAGAGGTTTTCTCGTAGCATAATAATTTACGGCAGTGAGGATAGACCACACTATGTCAGAGCATACCATGGTTGCTATGACCCATTAGCCTACCCTTTATTTTTTTCCAGTGGTGAGACCGGATGGGAGGACAAAAAGATCGAATACCAGGATCCACCTCCTCCTAAGCCGAAGAGAAAGTATACAAAGCGTAAGAAGCAAGATTTGTATCAAGGTGTATATTAATTTACAATAATTATGTATTGATGTTTGGACAATATACTGATTCTTATAATATCGCATTTACAGATGATCTTGATGACAGTGCAGTTAAGGTGCAACCTCTTAAGAAGTCAAAACAGCGACATCCCGTTTATTACGATTTTAATGGGGAAGACCATGAAATGGATGAGCAAAGTGAGAATGAGGATGATCCCGATGATGAGCTTGACGATATAGGTACAAATGCACTGTCTATTAATTTTAGATTATATTAGATTATATATACTAAATAATATTTTAGATTGAGCAAGGGGAGTTAGATTTAATTAATTTAATTCTGGAAGGAATGGTGTCATTTGGTCATTAAATTGTTGGTGGAGGGAGATAGCTACATATTTAACTTGGTTTGTAGCTTGTATCTCTGCCATTTTGCCATGAACCAATTGCTACTTAAAAAACTCCACTTGCAGGAATTGACTATAAGAATTAATCTTATCCTTCTAATCATATATTCAAGAATGTTAAACCTTGCATTACCTTAAATATTGATCGTGTTTGACATTTATGGATGAAAGGAAAACAAAATTAGCATATATATATATATATATATATATATATATATATATATATATATATATATATATATATATATATATATATATATATATATATATATATAGACACACACACACACATACTGCTGGTGGGAATGTCTTAATATGCTCTAAATAAAAATGCCCATACCCCATATATATATATATATATATATATATATATATATAGTTATATAGAGATTTTAACATTTACCTTGCTGAGGTTGTTCAGATCGTAAATTTGTACAACTATTTTTTAAGGTGTTCCGAGTTTGGGTGTCAACCTGTGTTGCTCAATAGATCAATAGAGAGGTGAGCTTAACTGTTTACAATTGTGTCTCTTTATTACAGCTGGTGGAGGATCCCGACGTCACGTTAGCGCTAGGCTAGGGAGTACTACTGCTTCAAGCTACAGATACGGGAAGTTCAATTCAACGTGTTCTTTCATGTCGGTCAGCTCTTCCAGCAATTTGCAGTTGATATGTATGTCAAGGTTGAGTCAATGCGTCTGGATTGGTACGCGAAGCCTGCACATCAGGCTATAATTCGTGCCGATCTATATCAAGTGAGCTCGATTTACCTAAGAATCATCAAGTCTGTGTTTCACTGTAATCTCATCAATTAGCATATAAGAATGTTCAATTTTGCTGTGTTCAGGGTGATGCTTCAAATGCTGGCCTTAGGGTTGTTTTGAGTAAGGATTTTCCTGGCAGTGATCGTGATGTGCAGGCTAGGTTCATGGATGCTATGACACTGGTTACATGGTTTGGGAAGCCAGATTTTTTCATAACAATGACATGTAATCCATGCTAGGATGAGATAGTTGCAAAACTGCTGCCAGGACGGACCCCGCAAGATTGACCTGATATTGTTGCAAGGGTGTATCATGCTAAGTTATTGGATCTTCATGATTTTTTGGATTAAAAAGGATCATCTTGGCAAGGTTGCTGCATGGGCGCATGTGACGGAGTTTCAGAAGTGGGGACTGCCGCACGAGCACTTACTACTCGTTATGGAACCTGGGAGTAAGTTAAAGACCCCTGATAATTATGATAAATATATTTCAGCAGAACTTCTAAACAAGAAAAAGTATCCTGAGTTACATAAGCTTGTTCGGAAACATATGATGCATGGTCCATGTGGGATTCTAAACAAGGACTGTCCATGTATGGTGGATGGGGAGTGTCGATTCCGTTATCCTCGCCAGTTCAGTGATACCACACAGCAGGGAAATGACTCTTACCCCATATACAGAAGACGAGATGATGGGCAGAAGGTGAAGGTGCGGAATGAATGGCTAGATAACCGATGGGTGGTTCCTTATAATCCAGTCCTATTGATGAGGTATAACTACCATATAGATGTTGAGATCTGTTGCAGTATCAAGTCAGCTAAATATCTCTACAAATATATATACAAAGGGCATGATCGGGCATCTTACTCACTTGAGCCTAAGGAGAATGGTAAGAAGATAATCAATGAGATAAAATAATATAGAGACTCAAGGATGATTACTGCTATAGAAGCTTTATACAGATTATATGCATTTAAGTTGTATACAATGTCTCCACCAGTACTGCAGATGCAGGTTCACCTTGAGGGTATGCACATGGTTGCATATAAGTCTACTGACAACCTGAATAATGTTGTGCAATCTGAAAAATCCCAGAGATCCATGCTTACAGAGTATTTCTTGGTGAACAGAACAAACCCTGCAGTTCGCAATTATATGTATAGGGAGTTTCCCGGGCACTTCACTTGGAACAAGTCAGAAAAGCTCTGGAAGCCTAGAAAAGCTAAAAGGATTCAGATTGGCAGGTTGGTTTATGCAAATCCTGCTGAAGGTGAGAGGTACTATCTCCGGATCATGTTGAACCATGTTAGGGGTGCAACCTCGTACCAGAATCTGAGAACATTGCGTGGTGTTACATATGACACATTTAGACAGTCATGTGAGGTTATAGGGCTTGTTGAATCAAATAAGTCACTTGATGATTGCCTTACGGAGTTGGCTACATTCAGGATGCCTTGTGCGCTGCGGAGACTTTTTGCCACTATAATGGTTTTCTGTGAGTGTGCTAATATCCGACGTCTTTGAGATAACCATCTTGAATCGATGTCTGAGGATTTTAGCCGTACATGTAACAATAGCTTGCGAGTTGAACAAATGGTGCTTAGAGATATATCTTATCATTTGACATCTATGGGTAAAGATATTAGGCACTATGGTCTTCCGGAGCTACATGAGACTGGTGCGTAATCTCTAATGCTTTTGGTATACTTACATTTGCTTTGAGTATTATCTGCATTTAATTTGAGCTCATATCTTATCATATTTAAATGATTGATAGAGGAGGAGCGATCGAGGGACTATTACGGAGAGCTTACAGAGGAACTGAACCTTGGATTTGATGAGGATCATTTAAAAATTGTTGATACGCTTAATGCAGAACAAATGGCTAGTTATAAGGAAATACTTGATCATGTGTTTAAGAATACAGGACAGGTGTTCTTTGTGGATGGTCCAGGCGGCACCGGTAACACTTATCTCTACAAGGCTTTGATTGCTACGGTGCGGTCGATGGATCTTATTGCTGTTGCTACTGCTACATCTGGTATAGGTGCTTCCATTATGCCTGGTGGACGCACCGCACATTCTCGGTTCAAGATCCCAATAAAATTGAGTGGCAATACTATGTGTAACTTTACAAAACAGAGTTGCTTAGAAGGGCATCTCTAATAATATGGGATGAGGTTGCAATGACTAAGAGGCAGGCAACTGAGGCTCTTGACAGGTCACTGCGGGATATAATGGGCTGTGAGAAACCGTTTGGAGGAAAGCTTATGTTGTTTGGTGGCGACTTCAGACAAGTTCTTCCTGTGGTGCCACGTGGTAATAGAGCCCAGATCACAGATGTAACCTTACTGAGGTCATACATATGGGAAAGTGTTAGGAGGATGTTGACCCAGAACATGCGAGCTCAGTCTGATACATGGTTTGCAGATTACCTCAGTCTGATACATGGTTTGCAGATTACCTGTTAAGAATTGGTAACGGGACGGAGGAAGCATTTGAAGGTGACTATGTGTGGATGTCTGATGATATTTTGATTCAGAACCCTCCAGATGATGATTCCACCGACATTCTTATTGAACGCGTGTTCCCTGAACTTGTTGCTAATTGCACTTCTGCAACTTATTTGCGCGAGCGTGTGATACTCTCCACCAGGAATGAACATGTTGATGCGGTGAGTGCAATTATGATTGATAGATTTCCAGGAAAGCAGAAGATTTTCTACAGTTTTGACTCTGTCGATGATGACTCGCGTAACAATTATCCTCTTGATTTTCTCAATTCCATTACTCCTAATGGGTTGCCCCCTTATGAGTTGAAGGTCAAGAAGAATTGTCCTGTTATATTGCTTCGTAATCTCGATCCTCATAATGACCTCTGCAATGGAGTTTAATTTAATTAATATTTGTGTTTGGGCATTTTCCTTTGTATTTAACTTGCAATTCAAATACAACATATATAACTCGCATAAGACATCTAAATCAGGTTGTGATCCCAAAGCTGATTCACACTTATCTTCCTTTTCACTTGTATGGCTATATTTTTGGTGGCTTGAGTCATTACAGAATACCGTCTGCACATTCGTACGAGTCGCTCGATTGGACTCTATTTTTAGTAATCCTGATGCAATCCAATAATTTTTAAATAATTGTTCATTTATACACGTGTCTGTGGCACGTGCATCTCCACTAGTTTTTTTAAAAAAAACATTCTAAGAGTGCGCAAGCAACGCCCTCAAAGTATCCCAAAAATTAACAAGAATGCTTGTATTTGTGGACCAAGGGGCCACAATGCATTCACGAGTTGGATTGCATGTTCGGTACATATCAACTTATGTCGAGACTAGGTAGCAACTTATTGAACATGCAGGATTGAGCATTGGGATCTACGTTAAAACAAGACACGAATGTGAACTTGGAAATTAATACTTAGTCACAAATGTTTAAAAAATACACTTCCACTCGATCACAGGTCCTACATTTGCGTATTGATTAACCGAGAAATTAAAAGTCTGAAACTAAAGATGTTTGGTTTAATCTATTACTTATTACTACTTTCTTTCGTTAGAAATAAAATAGCAAAGTGTGGGTGAGAACATGGAACAAAAATTTGAGGCCACGAGCAAAGCCGGGTCTGAAAATAGCGATGGTCAGGTGACCGTGCCACAAACATAGCAGCGAGAAGCCCGTCAGCAGTAGGTATATATAGGCCGGAGCCATCAACGAACAATGCAAGACACAAAGTTCCCTGGCAAAATGGCCTTCCCCAACAACACCATGCTAAGAGCCCTCTTCCTCCTGGCGCTTGTCTCCGCCGCTCATGCCGGCGGGAAGGCGAAGGAGAGCTCCTCTGCTCCGGTCGAGGGTGGTGGTGGGTCCTGTGACGGCGGGACATGCGACATTACCAAGATGGGCGCGACCGCCGGCGGCAAGACGGACAGCACCAAGGCTGTACAAGAAGCATGGACGTCGGCGTGTGGCGGCACCGGAAAGCAGAAGATCATGATCCCCAAGGGCGACTTTTTGGTAGGGCCGCTCCACTTCACAGGCCCATGCAAGGGTGACGTGACCATCCAGCTGGACGGCAACCTTCTTGCGTCCACGGATCTAAGCCAGTACAAGGCCAACTGGATCGAGATCTTGCGCGTGGACAACCTGGTGATCACCGGCAAGGGCACGCTCGACGGGCAGGGCCCCGCTGTGTGGAGCAAGAACTCATGCGCCAAGAAGTACGACTGCAAGATCCTACCCAACTCGCTGGTTCTGGACTTCGTGAACAACAGCGAGGTGTCCGGCATCACGCTGCTCAACTCCAAGTTCTTCCACATGAACATTTTCCAGTGCAAGGACATAGCGATCAAGGACGTGACGGTCACGGCGCCAGGGGACAGCCCCAACACGGATGGCATCCACATGGGCGACTCATCCGGGGTCAGCATCACCAACACAGTCATCGGTGTCGGCGACGACTGCATCTCCATCGGCCCGGGTAGCACCAAGGTCAACATCACCGGCGTCACCTGCGGCCCAGGTCACGGCATCAGCATCGGCAGCCTTGGGCGGTACAAGGACGAGAAGGACGTGACGGACATCACGGTGAAGGACTGCACTCTGAAGAAGTCGACCAACGGCGTGCGGATCAAGGCGTACGAGGATGCCAAGTCGGTGCTCACGGCCTCCAAGATCCACTATGAGAACATCAAGATGGAGGACGCAGCGAACCCTATCATCATCGACATGAAGTACTGCCCCAACAAGATTTGCACCGCCAGCGGCGACTCCAAGGTCACCGTCAAGGACGTCTCCTTTAAGAACATCACCGGAACATCCTCCACCCCCGCGGCCGTCAGCCTGCTCTGCTCCGACAAGATCCCATGCAGCGGAGTCACCATGGACAATGTCAACGTCGAGTATAGCGGCAAAAACAACAAGACCATGGCCGTCTGCAAAAACGCCAAGGGCAGCGCCACGGGCTGCCTCAAGGAGCTCGCCTGCCTCTGAGCGATCCAGGCCATTTATTTCATTCCCTCCTCCGTTGCCATCCATTGATATGATGGCAACTACTACCACATCAACATCTCACTGCTTCCGGCTGCTGGTATATATGGACCGCATAAGATCGAGCAATTTAAATCCAGACTCGATGGGTACTCTTTTACTTTCTTGATTTCTCTCGGGAGTCAGTAGACATAGAATAATAATATTTGCGACCCTAGCCATGCATGTAAAGCACTGAGATGATGTATATTCCACGTATGCACTCGAGCCCCGAGTCATGATGATTTTTTTTGTTTCCCCCTTTTTAAGCTGAAAAATGCCGGTGCTGAAAACTATTTCTGTAGTAGTGTCCAGTGACCGTGAGTCTTCAAATAATGGATGCGGCCACATTCTACAAGAAGTTCTTGGTATATTATTTCCAGGTTCTGTTGAGAACTATTGCGCGCTTAGTATATTTTGACTTATATTGCGAGTGTTAAGTATTGGGGGACATCTAGCACCTGAATTCTTATTACTCCGTAATCATTAGTAAAAGGAATTGTAACTCCTTTGTAAAGTTATTCTAATTCCAATGTAAAACTAGTAATTTTTTGCGGGCCCAATGTAAAAAATCATTCGTCAAGAGGATTTAAACATGATTCCTTTTCTACCTTATATGCTTTCTATCATCCCTAGTGCACAAATATAAGGTGTAAAAGTTCGGGTATTAGAGCTATGTAAAACGCTAAAAATACTCCAGCAAGAGCCCCAATTTTAGAGTCCTTGAAGACCAAATGGGGCTGTCTCCATTTCCTGAGGCCCCTAAAAGTGACTCCAACTCTAGGTATAGCCCACATTTCTAAGGAATATGTATAGCTAGTGCTCGTGAGTTGTGCCCAATCAATACTTGATGTCATATCATTTCTAGGTTCTCTTGAGACATATTACTTAGAATATTTTAACTTATGTTCTAAGAGCAGCTCTAGCAACAGCTCTTAAATCAGACCCTCTAAATGGTAAATGAGGCTCTATTTTTTAGGGGCTTCCAAATTTCTTTCAACTCCAACAATAGATTTCAATTCTAAATTATAATAGAGGGCTCCCTAAAGAGCACCTTGAAATGGAGGGTGCAGGAGGAAATTTGGAGGCCTCCCCAAAATAAAGAGCCTAGTAGAAGGTCTGTTAGAGTGCATCTTTTTAGGGTTGTGCTACGGTACTCTATCTCAAATACTCTTACCTTTTAAGAGGCAAGAGTTAAAACAAGTCTTAGCCATTGATTTTTATCAGAGAAAAAAGAATTAATAAAGAATTCGGGGCTGTTTAGAGAGTCTGCTAGAGTTGCCCTATGCAATATTTCTCGACCTGTAAATATCCTAGATCTCTTATCACATTGCTTTAGTTGTTGTCTTATCATTTTCGCGTTCTCCTCAGAAATATCACTTAGAATATTTTAGCTTATACCGAAAACGTCGAGTGTCAGGGAGAGGGGAGAGGGGCTGTAGCACCCGAGTTTTGATCACCATTATCATGACTAAAAAGTTTAGACAAAAAGGGGTAATTGCATCTCCTAGTATGCAGAGTAATTCTAATTCAATATAAAATGCATGTGCCAAACCATTAAAAGACACTATTTATTTTAAAATTTATTTTTGGAAGGAATTGGTAAAAACTCCTTTTGCCAATCAGGAAACACACACGTTGCAAGTTGCAAGGATTTTTTTTGCCCGTGCGTGTCCTTTCTTCAAATGGCACTTTTTACATGGCAGCCTCGATCGGATTATTTCCTACCTACTTGGACCAAACCGCTAGCAGACTCGGTGATGCCGAGACAAATCAGCCATGAAACAAGGCAAAGACAAGGTGCTCATGGCAAGAGCAGCTGCCTAACAGATAGCACTACACAATTATATGCAGTTCCAAGAATTCGTTGGGGGGCAAATGCCAGAAAAGAAAACAGAACAGTATACTACGTGCCATAAATCATGCTCCGATCCGCACAATGCATGAAGAAGCGTTGCTTCTCCCCTCCATAGGCACTCGGCAGCCATGGCGTCGCGCTTGGGTGCTCTGGTCCTCCTCCTGGCCATGGCGGCGACGTGGCTCGCCGCAGACGTCGCCGGTGCCGTCGGCCCGGTCTTCAACGTCACGGACTTCGGCGCCGTGGCGGACGGGAAGACGGATGACTCCAGGGCGTTCCTGAGGGCGTGGATGAAGGCGTGCGCGACGCCCGGGAGGCCCGCCGTCGTCGTCCCCGGGGGCGCGAGCTACCTGCTGCACCCGCTGGTGTTCCGCGGCCCGTGCAGGGGATGCATGGAGGTGCGCGTCGCCGGCGTCCTCCGCGCGCCGGCCGGCCTCGGCGCCTTCCGCGGCTGCCGCGAGTGGGTCCATTTCTCCAACGTCGACGGGCTGCTCATCACCGGCGGCGGCACGTTCGACGGCCGCGGCGCCACCGCGTGGCCGCTCAACGACTGCCCCAAGAGACGCGACTGCAAGCTCCTCCCCACCGTAAGTTTGATTCAGCATGTTACTCCAGCGCGCGGCACGGATCTCTGGCCGTTCGATCGGAAGATCCACGGCTCTGATTGATTTTGCGTGACGCGCACGATTATCCCCCCCCCCCCCCCCCCCCCCCCCCCCCCCTCCTGTTTGTCCAGTCCATCAAGCTCGGGCGCGTGAGGAACGCGACCATCACGGACGTGACGTCGCTGGACAGCAAGTTCTTCCACGTCACGGTGGCCGGCAGCCACGGCGTGCGCATCCACCGCGTCAGCATCCGGGCGCCGCGCGACAGCCCCAACACGGACGGCGTGCACATCCAGGGCTCCTCCGACGTCCGCGTCACCGACTCGGCCGTCGCCACGGGCGACGACTGCGTCTCCGTCGGGCCCGGCACCTCCGACGTGCTGGTGTCCGGGGTGACCTGCGGCCCCGGGCACGGCATCAGCGTCGGCAGCCTCGGCAGGTACCCCGGCGAGGAGGACGTCCGGCGGCTGCGCGTCGCCAACTGCACCATCGCCGGCACGTCCAACGGCGTGCGCATCAAGACGTGGCGCGGCGGGTCCCGGCCCACCGCCGTGTCCGGGCTCGTCTTCGAGGACATCGTCATGCGCAGGGTCCGCAACCCCATCATCATCGACCAGGAGTACTGCCCCTACGCCTCCTGCCGCAGCGAATCGGTCAGAGCAAAACTAACCGAATTTCTTGCCGATCGATCGTTCTATCATGATGAGACGCTCACGGTTTTGATCGCCGGCGTGCAGGAGCAGCGGCCGTCGGCGGTGAGGATAAGCGACGTCAAGTTCAGGAACATCCGCGGCGTGTCGGCGACGCAGGTCGCCGTGAAGCTGTCGTGCAGCGAGGCGAGCCCGTGCCGGGGGCTGGAGCTCAGGGACATCGACCTGCGGTACGTCAGGCGCGGGGTCGCCACCCAGTCGCAGTGCGCGCACGTCGCCGGCGGCGTGGTCGGCGGCACGCTCGTCCCTCCCTCCTGCATCTGAAGGCCGCCGTCTGCTGATTGCTGAATGCTCTGGATCCAAGAACTGAGACAGGGCGAATTTTTGCTCGATTAGTTCGTAATTGGTAGCATAGCCACTAGCCAGAACACCTCTGTACTGTAAGCTCTAATCAAATTCGTTAAATTTCTTGACCCAAAAAGAAAGCTCATCGATTTTCTGACGGCCAGGATGCCTATGAGGCGATGATCCACTGAATGGCATAGTAAACTGAACACGCTGCAGGGACCTGAATCCCCTTGGTGCCGGTAAAATTAGCGCGCATTAATCTTTAAAACTAAAATTAGCATACAGTCTTCTTGAATGAAGGAACAAAAAAACAGTAGCATTCTTCAGTCACTAGGATCTACGGCCTGATTCCATGGTGTCCAATGCCTGGCTGCTGCTTCTCATCTCCGTTCCAGCACGTCCTGGGGAGGAGTCAAGCGTCAGTGACAGGTGCCGGCTCGAGCCGGCTGCTGACTGCACTTCGATCTCACCCTCGAGGGTAAGCATGTGCTCGAAATAGGAATGAGGCCAGAATCCTGAAACCCAACCGGCAGCAGCATCAGTTATCTAGCAATGTGAGGTAACATTGTAATGTTCAGACAAGGATGCAAGGTAGATCAGAACATTGCGCCTACACTGCCGGCTGCAGGGTCATACCTTGTTCACCGGAGGGTGGTGGGAAGAACTGCAGGTAGCAGAAGGACGCGACCACCAATCCTGCAGGCGCAGAGTTACAGGGAGCAGAGCGTGACAGACTGACAGTGTGATCTTCAGAATCCAGAAGTGGGCTTTGCAACGACAGATGATGGGTCAGTTCAAACGGGACACACGTACCGAGGACTCCGGCGGTGAACACGTCCTGCCAGTGGTGCCAGTAGTCGTCCACCCGCGACACCGCCACCATGGCTGCGAGGAGCAGCGGCATGGCGACGATGCAGAGCTTGGCGACGTGGCCTCCCCGGTCGAACGCCTTGATCTTGCCGGCCAGGTACCACGACAGGAAGCCCAGCCCGGCGAACGACCCTGCAATGCCGATGAGGCCAGTGCTCAGTGTTGGACGGAACGCAGGAAACGGAGATGGCCTCCGGAATTTTGAGTGATGGATGGATCGGACTTACACGAAGTGTGGCCGCTTGGGAAGCTCTTGTACCCTTCTTTGATCACGCCCGGGTCTCCGTGGCAGATGACCTCTCTGGTGACGTTGTCGTACCTCTGAAGAAGACTCATCGCGTTTAGTCAGATGTCAGGCTTAGCTCTGAACAAGCCAAGCAGCTACAGAGCACAGTCTGAACTCTGAAGCTCAGGAATTCAACCAATGAAAAGGGTGGACTCACCGGCAGTCCGTCAGGAAAGCAGCGCCAGAAGAAGTTGGGGCGCGGCCGGCCGACGCTGTCCTTGATGGCGTCGGTCAGGACGGCGGTTATAAGCACGGAGAACAGGAGCCCTGCTCGGTCACAACAGCGTGTCAGCAAGACAGCAACTAAGCCAACTAACAATGCACACCAGGCACATCAACAGAACAGGAACAGGAGCGGTTGTGGTGCCAGAAAACTTGCCGAGGATGGCGTGGTGCAGGTCGTAGACGTTCCTCCTCCTCACGTATATCCCGGCGACGATGGCCATCGGCGCGACGACGGCGAGCACCTGCAGAGAAAGCCAGCAAGGCTCTTCAACCCAGGTGAAATGCAGACACATACCTCGTCGTCGTCGATTCACACGTGCACGCACGCACCGGCACGGCCCAGACGGGCACGGTGTTGTCCTTGAGCGGGTACCGGAGGCCCGGCACCGTGTCTTCCCCGACGAACCGGTGGAAGGGCTCGATGGCGTTGAGCGCGCCGTCGAGGGCGACGAGGCCGGCCAGCACGACCCAGTCGAGCAGGTGCAGCCTCGCGACCCTGGTCCCGTGGGTCTTGAGGTAGAGGCGCGGCGCTCCCGGACGGGCGGCGGGCACCGGCGGCGGCGGCGGCGGCGGCATCGGGCTGCGGGACAGCCGACGGCGGAGAGAGGACGGGGACGAGATCTGAATCAGCCTGCGCGCAGGTTTCCGGTCAAGAAGCCATGGATGGAGCTCGGGAACGGATTGCAAATGCCAAATGCGAATGATGCGAGGTGCTGGTTCCAAGTTCGAACTTGCCCTGGAGCTCAGGTCAGGAGTGCTGGGACGGGCGCGTGACTCTAGAATCTCTGACAGCTTGTTCGTCGTCTCAGGAGAAGCGAGGGGACACTTTTCACGTGACCTCAACCTCGGCAGTCCAACAAAGTTCAGATGGAGAGATAAAAAGTTTTCACGTGTCACATCAAAGAGAATTTTTTCATATTAAATATAGATTAATAATAAAATTAATTATATTTCTCGTCCGTACACCGCAAGATGAATTTAATGAGGATAATTAATTCATAATTAACGGATATTTACTGTAGCATCACTGTTGCAAATCATAGATTAAGTAGACCCACTAGATTCGTCTCACGAATTACAACTCATCTATGTAAAAGGTTTTATAAATAAATTTTATTTAATAATTCTAAATAGTAAGATTCTCTTTGATGTAATAGGTGAAAGATTTTTGGTGGCAACTAAACAGGCCTAAGTGGCGCTCTTTGACAAATTCGCGTGCTGAAGACCATTTTCTTTCTTTTTGCCTGCTCTCATGCATCGTCTCTTCAAATCTTAATGAGCAAGGAAGGACAACGGGAGATTCCGACAACATAGATACCCGTCCAAGATCACCAAGAAACACACACATAGCCTAAATGGGATTAGAGTCGGCCCGTATAAGTAATCATGGAGCTGAAAAGAGATTACCTAAGATGTTATATGGCGGAAGTGATTTTAGGTGGGATGGGAGAAGAATCAGGGGAAGTTGTTTTTTAGCTCTCAACATTTTAGTTGATTTTAAAAAAGGTAAAGACTAGTTATAGACCGACAGATGTTTGTTTCTCCACACGGCCGCCTCCATCTCTCCTTCGTATTCGATTCAAGACCCGCGGTGGGAGGTGACGTTTCAGACACGGCTCACATGCCTTGCCTGCTACCTCCAGTCCCACAATCACAGTAAGGGGAAAGGTTTTA
Source organism: Panicum miliaceum (assembly GCA_032594955.1). Taxonomy (NCBI): domain Eukaryota; kingdom Viridiplantae; phylum Streptophyta; class Magnoliopsida; order Poales; family Poaceae; genus Panicum; species Panicum miliaceum. The sequence goes on from CM064062.1 coordinate 44,245,605, forward strand.
CGAAGAAGTATTTTCATTTTGCTCTCTCTTAATAAAATAAAGTTGTAGTTCTCAAATAGACCATCCAATTCAAATTCTGATAGTACATATGTATTTCTTTTAAAAAGATCTTCAAACAAGACTCACTTGCATATATTTGAACAATATTTTTTAAATACGCATAAATTGCTTACGTAGATTAGAAAAATACATAAATTAGTAACAATGCTCGATTGACTTGCTAAAGTTACCTATCACTGATCATGCAATAAACATCCACCTACCCTAACACAATTGTTTGCCATCACCCTCTAGTCACATCATCCAATTATCTTCTAAATATCAACATGCTTAACTAAACCCAGGCGAGTCAAACAATATTTTGTAAAACGACGAGTAATGTTTGCAAAATTCATAGCAATTTAGAATACACTAAAAATATTTTCTCACACAGAAAAATATATCTTTAAAATATAGTGGCGTATGATCTTGTTTTGAAGTTTTTATTGAAATGGGTGCAACTGTGTCACCGTATTTTGATTTGGACATTTAATATTGAAACTATGATCTTTGAAATCATGTATTCTGTACACGATGCCAAAGTTGAGACTTCCTCTAAAAGGAGTGCCGTATAGCGGGCCTAACATACGTTAGCCAGATCCACTTTACGAGGTAATATTGGGAGCGGTTACTCGCAAAACTGTCATTTTTTTTTAAGGAACAAAACTGTCATTTTAGTAGAGCTTCTTCTGTGCACCTCTAGGAGCTATGCGAAATAGTAGGTAGTCCCTGGGCGCCCAAAGTCCCAGGACCCAACCTCCAAAAAAAAAATCCCAGGACCCACCATATAGAAGCATTGCGAGCCAAATATTTAGATCTAATTTTCATACCACTAGCACAACCAGCACTGAACTCCCACAAAGGATATGTTTGGCAGGGCTCCGGTTTCTTCAAAAATAGTTCTGGATCCGGCTTCTCCAGTGGAACGGCTTCTCCGGTAGAACTGAAACCGTTTTGAAAAACATTTGGCAAAACAGTTTCAACCTATCTCTTTAGATGGATTGAAAAAAAATATCCATAATGCCCTTATAGTTTTTCTATGTTTATCTTTTTTTTCAATTTTTTTTCTTTTATCCTTTCTCTCTGTTTTATTCTTTACATCTTTTCTTTCCTTCTTATCGTCTTCTTCCTTGATTTCTGCGCTGCCCACCGCTGCAGCTCCCGCATAGCCCCTGCCTCGCCTCCCGCGCAACCATGCCGCCTGCCGCTGCGCTGCCCGGCCTCCCGCGCAGTCCCTGCCTCGGCCTCCCGCGCAACCACACCGCCCGCCGCTGCACTGCCGGCCTCCCGCGCCGCTGCGCCGCCCGACCTCACGCGCCGCTCGCAGCCGGCCCCGCCTGCTGCCGTCCATGCCCAACGCCGCGCGACCTTCCGCAGGCAGCCCTGGCTGCCGCCGCACGGCCTCCCGAAGCCGGCCACGCCCGCTGCCGCACGGCCTCCCGCAGCCGGCCGCGCGGCCTCCAGCGCAGCAGCACTTGAGCAGCCGGCCGCGCCCACCACCGTGCGAGAAGCGGAACACGCGAAGAGGCCGGGCAAAGATGGCAGCGGGATGCGGGCGTGCATCTGGAGCCGGACGGAGTCACGATTTTGTGGCTCCGGCACGCCCAATCCGTTCCAGTAAACGGAATTTTAGGGACTGGAACGGAATTTTAGGGGCTCAAAGGTTGGAGCAGCTGCAGAAAATACCATTTGGGAGGGCTCCATGTGAAGCCCGTTTTGAGCCGGAGCTGAGGCGCAAAGCTGAAGGCGAAGCGGTTCGACGATTCTACTTGTACCTTGCCAAGCAAGCGGGTGCCCAGAGGCCAGAGTGCACACCGTGCACATGGCCGCCGTGGTCCGGGGAGAGCCGGCCGCCGCGCGCGCATGCGTTGGGGCGCGGGACCAGGCCAACAAGGCCAACGGCCCAAGCCCAATGCAACAACTTAAGTAGTTTCATATTCTTCCATTCAGAATCCTTTTTTTTTTGTCGAACAGTGATTGGTGAATTAGCTTGTTTGTTTTTTGTTTGAGTTGTGACCCTTACTTATGTCCTTTTCATCTTTTGTGTACACGTGCATCAAGTGGTGTTTAGACGTCTTGTTTTACGAGAGCCAAGCCATGTCTTATGCAAATCAGTCTAGAAAATATGATTTAGTTATCAAAAGCAAAAGAACAAACAAAAGCTGTGTTGTTCAAGTAAATATTATACAACTAAGAGTTGAATAAGTACAATACAATTCTTGATATATCCCTCTATTTTTTCTATTTTTCTAGACCCATTTTAGAGTATGGCATAAGGCCTCGGATTTTGCCAAATAGCTCTACCCAACAGGCGTGGAGTTTGCACTATTTTGCAAAAAAGCATGAACGCACATGTTTCACATCAAAGCTATAAGCTACTTTTACAATAAAACTAGGAAACAGGAGGTATTCTCATGCCAACACTCTATCTCCATCTCCATATGTGTTTGAATGCAGAATCACTATGGCAGATATAGTGAAGTTGATGGCGTGCGGGAAAAAGAAAATATATCTCTCTTGATAAGCCGTGCAGCTATATTGGTAATAAACGTGTAAGAAAATATAGTCCCTTTGGTACATTTTCGATGAAAAATTTAGTTTGTAGTTTTCCCTATTTTATTTATTACATATTGTTAACAAAGACAGGTGTATTACTTTTAGATATGTGAAGCAAATTTGCACCTAGACATTGAATTTTGGATAATTGGTGTAGGCAAACACCATATCCACAAACATATCATACGCATACTTTGAAACTATTTATTATGCTTTTAATCAATATATTGCGTATTCACATTCTTACAACCAAAAGATTAAAGGCAAAAGATAAATAAAAAACGTGCTAGAATCCCTCGAATTTAAGTTTTTTTCCAGTGGATTGTCTATTGCATCCAACTCCACACTCAAAAGCCAGTTTGAACCTACTTATCTCCCCTGCCCTGCCACGATCAAACCATTTGTACACCGCGACTTGTGACTGGCAGAAGCGTGGACACGGCGCCTACTCAACCGAGGGGAACAGTCAGAAAGCCACTAAAACAGCCAACTATTTACACGCACTGCCACACGCAAAAACACAAATAATTTGACGGTACGAAACCCCCGGGCCACTGCCTCCTCAACCCTAAACCCTCTGCCTCCCTCTCTCGGCGGCGGCGCCGCCCTCCGCTCTCCGCCCGGGCCCCCTCTCCCTCTCGCCCGCTCGCCGCTCGCGTCCCTGCGGCGGCCCCCTGCGTTAGCCCGCCGCCTCCTATCCCCCTCAAAGCGGCGCCGCTGCCTCCGACTCGAAAGCGCCGCCGCCGCTCTCCCCGCGTCACGCCGCCGGTCTCCCGGGTCGATAGGCAGCTGCCTGCGCCGTCGCCATCGCCGCGGTGCCTCCGGCTTCCGTCCCTGTAGGTTCGGCCTGCTCGTGCCCTCGGGAATCCGGCGAGGAGGAAGGGCGCACGCGCGGGGTCTGGCATGGCCGACTTGCGGGGTATCGAGGTTGGTGTCTGGTCCTCCCACTCCTGCGCTGGTTTCTTCATAGTACTACAGTGATTAAGCTCGCGGCAGCTACGATTTTCATGTATCAGCTGGACTCGCAAGTCCTTGTCATCTTCTGAGGCTCAGTTTTGTGCTCCGGGAACGATTTAGTTTCATCACAGCAGTGGAATAGCATGTTGTCGCGGTGGGCCTTGCGCTTTGATAACCTCCTAATTGGTCTCCCAGTGTGATTTTGTTGATTGCTCTAGGATAAGTTCATCTGAGGAGGCTTTCCATTCATGATTTAGTGAGGAGTAAGTGGCTTGAAACCTTTGCCAAATGGATCGATATAAAAATCTCTTCACTTCTAGGTGGTTAATTCATGTCACGTGACGTAAATCTAACGTGATACATAGTTTTGAATCTTTACTCACAGGTGGTAACTGAAATCTTGCTTATCGTAAGTCACCAAAATTTTAAAATAGAAAACTGAGATTGGGATGGGGATTTTGGGTTAGGGTTTGGAGGTTTACCCTGTCCTGATGGCCGTGGCGGAAGCCTGTGCTGGCTTACCGGCCCACAGTGGTGGCAGGCGGAGGGGCACTGGCTGCTGGGGTGAAAGCTGTCTGGTGGGTGGTAAAGGTGGTGGGGGCGTCAGACAATTGGGCATCGAAGGGTTAGTGGAGCCGGGTGGGAGGTGGTGGCAGTGGGAGAGCTTGGGAAGACGAGTCCGGGTGGTCAGGGAGGACAGCAGGTGCGCTCGAGGTAGGGATGGCGCCGGCGGGTCTCGCTAGCTCTTCTTCGACGCTGATGAGGCAGCTGGAACCTGAGGTGGAGGGACGCAAAGGGGGACTGCGCATGCATGCGGGGCAGCGGGGTTGTGCGGAATGGAGAGCGGATAAGAAGAAGAAAGACATAAATGAAGAGGCCCGCTATCTGAAACATTGGATGTAGATTGGATGGTTAGAAAAAGTGACTAATGTATAAATCAAATTTCAATCAACTGTTATGGAGATAGGCCCGTATATTTTTTTACTAGATATGATGTGTTACCTTTTGTTACCTATGTTACATTTACATTACAGTTCGCTTAAACAGTAGCTAATATAATGAAAAACAAAGGTCTCGTCCTAGCACTTGAGTATTTGATCTGTTACTTTTGCAATTGATATCAATTTTAAGCTGTTTACATTTATCTTGTTGTTAAGCTTCTCGACCTAGTATCATATTGGTTTTAGCTGCTATTTGAAAGGTTTGTGCAGGTTTGTTCTTTTAGCTTTCAGTTTCCTGTTCACTGCATGTTGCGGCCCTTTTTTGTTCTTTACTTGCTGTAAGATTTTAATTGTTTATGTCATTATAATTGAAACAGCAGGTATTGCATCATTCCAAACATTTACTGGATGTTGAAAGCTGCACAATTTTTCTTATCTTTTATTCTTTTTCTGTCTTTTCCTATTATGTTGGCAGCAAATCACTTGTTTCAGTTTCTATAGACTATGAATATCACACTATGGTGTCTTGTATTTGTGCGCCTTGTACTTACCTTGTAATTCAGTCTATGATGTTATATTATTTACTTCTTGAGAAGGCAGCATCAGAGGAAGTGGATTCGATCCACTTCAGCTTCTATAGTGATGATGAAATTAAGAGGATCAGTGTTAAGAAGATCACCAAGTCAGAGCGCCTTGATGCCAAAAACCATCCTGTGCCAGGTGGATTACTTGATCCTGCAATGGGACCCATCAATGATACTGATACGTGAGTTCCCTATCCAATTTCTGAAATCTTGCTCCCAGACTTGCATCTTAATTACAGTGCTTAGTCTTAGGGATCAATTTACCAGGAAGCGACACGGTGTATTTTCTTGTGTTTTGATACCAATTTCTATATTTGTTTCAGAAATTAAATCATATGGCATTGCCTGTGCATCTTAGAAACTGACTAACACCTTATTTAGCTTGCAAGATTATGACATGCTTAGATGTTGTTAAGACAAACACTGCCAGATGTGAGCTCCACTTCCCGCTGGTGAAGGGAACAGCCACCATAGAATTGGTGCCCTAAATTGGTTAGACAAACCGTTTTGTTGGCCAAGCGTAAACTGATTCCATTAATTATTGTTTAGATTTTGTGTCTTGTTCGTTTTTTATATGGGTCAGTTGATGCCTGGTTGGGCAAGTTTGTGAAACAGAGTGAGTATCTATACATAATTTTTGCATCCAGCAGTGGGGATAACATACTCTGTGTTGTGGAATACGGTTGTGGTGTATCTGTTGTATAGATCTGGGCAAACAATAGAAGTGACATTATTACACGTTTTGGTAATTGGATTCAGTTTTGCTATCATTTACTGATTTGTGTTGACCCAAGGGAACATTTAAAGCAAACCTTGCGGGTGTGCTCCCTTGATTTTTTTTTACGGGGGTAAAAATACGCTTCTAGATTCTGACTATGTCCAAATTTAATGTCCAGATGCAAGAGTTGTGGTCAGCATTCTGTTCGTTGCCCTGGTCACTTCGGTCATATTGAGTTGGCAAAACCATTGTTCAACCCTTTGCTGTTTATGAGTCTGACAAACCTTCTCCATGCCACTTGTTTCCATTGTCACAAGTTCCGTTTGAACAAGGAACAGGTGAGTCCATGTTTTTCTCATTAAGTACTAAGGTTTTGCATGCCACTACGTGATCTTATGATGATTTTACTTTATTAGGTTGACAGATATGTGAATGAACTTGAACTGTTAGTAAAGGGTGATGTTGCTCGCGCTAAAAATTTGGAAGACTCAGGTAAAAAAGCATCTCTTTCAGAGGAAGATGAAGACTCAGGTAAAGAAGCATCTCTTTCAGAGGAAGATGAAGACATTACTGATGCCACTTCGGGTGATAAATCATCTCCTGAGAAAGACAAGAAAACCTGGACATCGATCCAACTGAAAGAGATTTTGTCTATTTTTTCCAAGATAATGAAAAAGAGACAGAAGAAGTGTGCAAACTGCGACATGAAGAATCCATCAATCTCAAGTCCTATATTTGGCTGGCTGGTCAAGGTATATATGATTTGATTGATTTCAGCAGTTTTCGGTTAGTGCTTAGTTGATGGTTCAAATTTCTGTAAACATATTAAAAAATTAGATATTTAATTTGTTTGACATTTGCTTAATTGCCATGTTTCTGATTAAATTGGGGCAGATAACGATCAGTTACCTGACACGTTTATGAAACTTAGACAACTGTTTCACTCTTTTTTAAAACTGATTCATTCAACCACCTTCTATCTACTGTAAATGTCAATGCGCTGCATATCTTTAGCAATTACACAACTTAATCTCTAGATTGTCGCTAAAGGAAAAAACCTTCAATGTGTATCATCATCTATTCCTCTCGTTAGCACTCCTGCTTAATCTCTCAAGTGTTAGTTTTAGAACCTACTCCCTCTGTCCCAAAAAACAAGTCACCCTGGAAAATTTTGGACAGATTAACGAGGGAGTAAAATGACCATGCAGTCCCTACCGGTTGGCGCGCGGTAATGAGATAATTAAGGGATTTGCATGGCTGCATGCAGGTTTGTTACCACCGATATTAATTTTAGCAGCATGCAGCAGGTTTGTTGCTTTCCTTTAGCGCTGCTGCCGAATAAAAAATTGGAAGGGAAAGGGGCCGGTGCGACGGAAATGACGGGCTGTGCAGGATGAGAGATGGGTTTTTAACGGTTGTGGGCCCATAAAATTGTCCAAAAGTTAAGGTGACTTGTTTTATGGGACAAATTTTGAATCCCAGGGTGACTTGTTTTTTGGGACGGAGGGAGTATATAATTAAAAACTTCAGAGTTTTAGAACATGAGCAGGGGCGGAGCCTAGTGGAGGCCAAACTGGGCTCCCCCCTCTTTGACTCAGCAAAATCACTGAAGATCTAAGAATGCATCCATAGCTAGGAGGCCTCAGTTTCTTTGAAGCACTAGCCTAAGCCTGTACCTCCCTCTGTGAAAAATTCAAACAACCAGGCCAGGGAGACACATGACCGTGAGGAGTGCACGACTGCGTGCAGCTCGGTTGCGAGATAGCGCCCTCCGCCCGAGCGCCTGGCGCCAAGCCTCGCCGTACTCAGCCTTGTCTCGTTATCCATAGCACAAGCTGCTGCACTCCTCACTGCGCACAAGCACTTTGTCCTAATTCCTTGGCTCATGCCATGCCGGTTCTCGAAAAAGGCAATAGCTGCTTATGCTAATGCTTTTTGCCATGGTTTTTAACTTTTAAGGTGGTAAGGTGAGGCGTGGCGACCCACCCCCTTCCGGACGCCTAGGCGAGTAAGGCACGTGGCGAGGTGACGCCATACTCATCCTAATCTAGGATGAAGCAGCATAAACATACCTTGTTGCTGTCAATTCTGAAGCCGAGAGTAGCAAGTAGCAAAACTAAGAAAAATGCAATAAGGTAGAATCACATGAATCAGTCACCAGGCACACATTCACACAAAGCTACCTTGTTATATAATGGAGCAGAGCAGCCAATGCTGTTTGCCTACTACCACAGGAAGCACAGCAGAGCAGAGTATAGCAGTGTCCAAGCTAACAAAGCATAAGCAATAGAGCAGAGGAAGGGAGAGGAAGAGTTACGTGCACTGCGAGCAGAACGGGAGGACGAGGAGGCGGAGCAGAGGACAGAGCAGACCGGGAGAAGAACCAGGAGCTCCTGGGTGGAGGAGTGGAGGGAGTCCGCCCGGATTGGTTGGAGAAGAGGAAGAAGATGCAGATCGATTGGAAGAGAAGGGGCTGGATCCACAGGATTGGAGGAGAAGGGGCTGGAGCAGAGTGCCGCCGCCGAGGATTCCAGTTGCCGTGGCCTACTGCCCTCACTCTTTCCCTCTCTCGATCTGAATCGGCGCCCTCTTCAGAGACGTCGCGGCGGGAAGTGTAGGCGCGCGGATTCCCTCCCCGCACGCAACCTCTGCTGATTCCCGCGCGTGCCTCTCCCCCGCGCCCCCTCGTTTTCACTCGCGCGCTCCTCGCCAAATCGTCGTGCGGCGCCTGCCTTGCTGAAAAATGACGCCATGCCTGCCTAGGCGACGACTCCAGACGCCATACGCACGGGGGGCTGGCACCCTGGACGCTAGAACTTTATTTCCGCTCGGACAACTAGGCGACGCCATAAAAACCATGCTATTTGCATAATAGAAATGGTAACCATAGTCTTACCGCCTGCGACCGGAAGGTCCCGGGTTCGAGTCGCAGTCTCCTCGCATTGCACAGGCGAGGGTAAGGCTTGCCACTGACACCCCTTCCCCAGACCCCGCACAGAGCGGGAGCTCTCTGCACTGGGTATGCCCTTTATAGTGGTATATTAAGTTATCATTGGACCCTCTCCCCCTCCTTGTGTCATTCTTCCCAATTGAACATTAGTATACACGTACTGGTCGACCCGACCCGTGTTCCTGCACATGTTAAGTTCATGTATACCTAATTGAACATTAGTATACACGTACTGGTCCACCCGACCCGTGTTCCTGCACATGTTAAGTTCATGTATACCTAATTAGAATTGCTTATATTTGTTCTCATTTGTTCATATCCTAACATAATACTCATATGGATACTTTGTAATCTTTGTCTGGTTGTGATAAGACTTTAGTTACCAATTACACTTATGCTTTTCCATTAGCATTCATAGTTTTTCTCTTTGCATCATGGCTCCATGCGTGTCTAAAATGTGTTTAGTTGAATCCTTGCTATGTATTTCACATGGAAATCGATATGCTTATAGCTGCGGTTAGATGGACCACATGGATATAAAGTTAGTAAATTTCTCATCAAAAGTATTTGTGTAAGCCTTTCTCACAAACATTAGAGGACATCCCATAACTTCTATATTGTCCATACACCACCAATGCCTCACTGGCATGTGGACTGGCCCCACATGGCAACCACACACTGGCGTATTGTGCATTGTTTAGTTTATCAGTGGCAAGTACTGACATGAAATTCTCAAATAACATCCACGGAGAGAGGACTTTATTAGCAATATCTATTTTGTGTTGGGTATGGTTGGTTTTAACCTGGATGTTAAATTTTCATTTGAAATTCTTAAGGGATTGCATTATCTGATTCTTCATTACCTGTGATTGCATCTTCTGATTTATAGGACAGAAGTGCTTCTGCTGTAAGAGCAAATGCAATTGCCGACTTTAAACTTAAGGGAGATGGCAGTGCTCACAACTCAGGGGAAACTGGGGTTTCTGGTCTTGACGAAGAACCAACTTCACCTCAGTCCAAAGGATCAATCAATGAAGGTAGACGCCTTTCTGATGACACTATTAAAGAAATGGTGGCATCATCAGGAAAGAAGCATCTATTGCCTACAGAGGTATGTTTTGTTGTTTCTTGAGTTTAAAAGGGAAATGCAAGCTTTGGAAGCAGATCGCTAAGCATTTTCTTATTAACTGCATCAGGTTGAAATTATTCTCAAGGACTTGTGGAAAAATGAAGCCAAGTTCTGCATGTTACTTTGTGACTTCCAGCAGAATACATTAAGTGTATCAGAAAAGAGAAGAGGCTATGAGATGTTTTTCTTGAATAGTCTACTTGTTGCACCAAATAGATTCCGTCCGTCAACTAGCTCTAGTCTTGGAGTAAGTATCTCAGTTATTTGACCAACTGAATTTTGTTCTGAGCTGACATTTTTAGGTGTTATTGTAGATTATGGAACATCCACAAAATGTTCTGCTAAGTAAAGTGCAAGAAGCGAATCTTTTGCTACATAATAACAGTGCTGGTTCTAATCATATGGATGTTCTTAGAAGATGGATGGATCTACAGCGAAGTGTAAATGTGTTATATGATAGTAGCAAAGGCCTCGGTAAGGATGTATTCTTTCCTTAATGATTTGGACTGGTGCCTTTTTCTTTAGTATACTCAGTAAGCACTAAAGAACAAGTAAACTCTATGTATTTGCTCTTTCTAAGCCTTGGTGACTACTCCAATCAAGACTCAGCACATAATACTAGCTGGTGTTGTGCATTCGTGCTGCACACTACTGGAATTTGGAAATTAAATTGTTCTGACTAGTACAGTCAACTTACACGATAAACACCTGTTGAAACAGTGTCACTTGTGCTGCCCCGAGGGGGCTATTTTTCATGTTACTGTAGATTGTCCTTGCATGACTGTTCGTGACAGTATGCATTATGTAAGAATTGCCTCAGTCCTAGGCCTTTTCTTTTCAATTGTGGGTGTTAGTGGATGGTTATTGATGTTATTAGCCAAGGGAGCACCTCAGTTCAAAGCTTCAGGCTTCAGGGTATTTGAGAGCTGCTTGAAAATAAGTTTGTGTGTTCATTTAAGATGCAGTCATCCTTGGGAAGGGTTGGGTTTAGTATAATCTTACCTCTACTCATTTTCTTTGCTCTACTCTATGCTCTAAAGCTAAATATCTTGAGTTTGTGACTCATTTCATCTACACCCACTATAAAGGTTTGATGGCTAAATGTTTATGTTGACAACAGCAAAAAGCGAGAAGAATGCTCATGGTATACGGCAATTGTTAGAAAAGAAAGAAGGAGTTCTTCGACAGAAGATGATGGGGAAGAGGGTTAATTATGCATGCCGATCTGTTATATCTCCAGATCCGTACTTGGCTGTTAATGAAATTGGCATTCCTCCTGTTTTTGCAACACGGTTGACATATCCTGAGGTATCTGCTCCATGCATAGCTGTCAATTATTGTATCATTATTCAATTTGGAACTGCTTTGTTTATGTTTGTGCTCTGACTTGTCTTGACTGCCCCCTCCCTCCCTCCCCTTTTTATAAATACAACTTGCTTTGACCTTTACGATCACTTTTTTTTAACAATTTTCCTCGAACCCATATGTAATCTAAGAGGTAAATCCAGCTAGCAAGAAACCTAATTATTCTTATCCAGCTAACAAGAATGAATGTTGTGCACTTTGATGTGCTGATGTCAGGACTCAGGAGGTCCATCCAGTTGCGACTTAGCCTGTTCTTTAGTGCAATGGCCTACCTGGTTCCGTGCATTAAATGCTCAGGAAGTAGCTGTTACACACATAGGCCCTGTTTGGAGAAATAGCCAAGGGTTATTTTGAGGGCTAAAATTTATCCAAAAAAATAGCCCTTCAATGAAATAGCCCTTGAGGTGTTTGGATCCAAGAGCTATTTAGCTCCTAAAGTACTTTTCCAATCATTTGACTGTCACTTTAACAAGAGAGAGAAAGAGAGAATCAGTGGGCCCCACCCAAAATAGCCCTAAATAGCACCCCTTGGAGGGGATAGTTTTTTGGGGTGGGCTATTTGCAAATATCCCAGAAATAGCCCTCTTGTTTGGCTCCTCTAGGGCTATTTAGGCTATTTGAGTGGGGGCTAAAAAATAGCTGAGGGATCCAAACAGGACCATAATCAGCCATTCCAAACCTTCAGAACTTTTACGCACCTGGTATTCTTTTGATTACCCATTCAGGCAGTACCTGACAGACTGGAATGCTCTGGCTGTTCTGGACAGAACTTCAAAAATTAGCCTCGACTGGTCTTGAACATCTGATTTGTTCAGACCTTACCATCCAGGTGGCATGTCCAGCTGTTTGGCATTAGCTGGCGAAGGGTTCAACAGTGTCAATGTGCATGATCTTTCTCTATGGATGCAAATAAAACAAACATAAGGTTTCAAACCCTTAAGTGCAATATATGCTAGTCTGAGTCTGAGGCACTCAAGCAAATTGAAAGTACTGGTCAGTCAGTCTCTTAGGTTCTGTTTGGCATGGCTTGTCTGCAGCTTATGTTTTTTAAAGCTACGATGATTCCCAAAAGCCTAGCTTATTTACTGCTACGAGAAACACTTCTCCCGTTTAACTAGCGAAGTGGAGAAACGTCCTGACCCCAGATTTTTCCACAGCATTCACGCTTCTCTTCTTCCTGTGCCGCTCCTCACCGCATCTCCCACGCTGCTCCTCGCCTGCGTCTCTCCCTACCGCGCTGCCGACGGGTGCTGATGCACGGCGATGAGCAGCGGTTGACCTGAGCCCGATTCCCTCCCTGAGCCTAGTTCCGGTGAGGGTAAGCGCACAGCGGCGGATTCTCCCTCCATTAGTTCGATGACGGTGGGATGCGGATGATAAGCTACAGGACCATTGGAGGGACAGCGAGGGCCTTCTTCGGGTGCATCGGCCCCTCCACCTCGGGCTAGCGAGGAGCAGCCTCATCGGGACCCTCCATGGAGAGTGACGGCCTCGTTGTTGATGATATCCACGAGATGGTCCAGCGATTGCCAGGATGGGCCTTTGAGCCCTTGCTCCACTAGTGCAGCATCCCTTCCTTGTGATGGCGACGGTGATGGTGAGCCCCCTTCTTTTGGCCCGGCGGCCCTTCCCAGCGTCTGCGTCCGCGAGCTATGGGCTGATAACAGGCGAGTCCCACATGTGAAGCGGTAGAAAAGCTAGGTGTGCCAAAGGCCATCAGCTTTAATCTAGCAGCTTCTACAAGAAACGGTTTATGTGGGGCTGTGGGCAGCAGGAGAAAAACTGGCTTAATAAATAATTTAAGCTTGTGCCAAGCTGAAATTTTATACGAAAATTGTAGCATCCTAGACTGCGTGATAGAAAAACTCTCGGATCGGTATGATGTTATGACATACATATTCTAGAAACAAGATCATGAGATGTTCCCTATAACACATCGGCGATGTCATGAAGGCTTTCGCGGTCGAAGAGTGATGACCATATGTTAATTTTTTCTTTGATTCTCATGTTTCAGCATCATTAGCCTTCAATTTAGAGTAAAGTCCACCGCCAGTCCTCAAACTTAATTTTGTGAGTTTGGGGACCGGGATGACACAACGTTACAAGTTTGAGGACAGACGGTGGACTTTACTGTTCATTTTACCTTCGACTTGAGGAATTTCCAAGAACCTGGGTTTATTGCTACTTTTCTGGCAATGCTTCCATTTTGCTGGGACCATTCCTTCATATTCTCAATGAAATTGATCATCAGTCAACCAACTAGGGGCCTCGATGCTTCTTTACCACAGTAGCATATGAACTGTATCCTTCTGTGCAGTGAATCATAGTGTGAAGCTGTACTGCTCTGCAATGGTCCCCAGCCATGTGCCGATGGGTCATCTGGATTGTGTTAGAACATTAAAGGGTGGGATATGTATGACTTGTAGGGAACATTGAGTGTTGAGATATAATAATACCGGATCCAGGTACGAATGCCTCTTGAGACTAGTTGGTTCCTCAATGCAAGTCATATAAGTGTAAGATTTCTTCAACCAGGTGTATTTGTACAGATAGACATGTGGACTTGATCTTTTATAGCACTCTTGGTAGCTTGTGTAGTGATTTCTTTTTTTGTTAGGATCACACTGAATTCCTAGACTTCCATTTTTCTTCAAGATGCTACAGCTATAACAAAACAAATGCAGAAACTGTTGTATATTAGAATAATCTTCTTTCAAATACTCTCTACTAATAACTAAAGTTTAGCTGCTCGTTCCAGGAACTTGCTATCCTTGAATCATTAATTTGGGGGGACTTTTCATAATTTTTGACATTGTTATCTTTTCTCCACAGAAAGTAACACCCTGGAATGCAAAAAAACTACAAGAAGCTGTAAGGAATGGTGCTGATGTTCACCCAGGTGCAACACATTACAGGGACAATGATAACATGTATAAGTTACAGGCAGCTCCTGCCAAACGCCGTGCCATTTCTAAGCTGCTACCTGCGTCCAGAGGATCAATTTCTCAGCTAGGGAATGACCCTAATTGCGAATTTGAAAGCAAGGTTGTATATCGACATCTTCAAGATGGTGACATTGTACTTGTCAATAGGCAGGTATGATATTCTTGCTGTTCCATATTCTTCAGCAGCAATGTCTAAAAAGAAATCTTCCTCCACTCCCATTGAGACACAATTTCAGCAAAGTGGTGTTTGTTTGCGATTACTTGTTTTGTTTTTAATACGCAACTCAGGCATGCAGATACCGATGTTTGCTTATTCTCAGAAGTGGTATAGAAATGGATGAATGATTGTTGGGGGCAGAATCTTCTAAAATGGGGTGCATAATTCTTTGTTCTATGTGCCTAGATAAAAGGACAAATCTAAGTTAGGGTGCAGAGGTAACAAGTGATACGTGATAGATGTTGTGATTCCATAATAATCATGAGTTGAGACTTAGATCAAACGTGAATTCAAGGTTAACATATCTGAGGTCAGGCAAGTTCTTGCCTGCTCTCCCAAATGTTTTAAAACACACATTGGGAAGCGACTGAGTATTGGTTTTGCAATCACTCACCATTCTGCTTCTAACCATACTGATTATGATTCTGTACAATACAGTGGCATTGTGGGCGATAGAGCTATTACTCAATTTATCAATTAGCCATGATGTAGATCTTCCAGTTCATGGGTCACCCCCTAATCTCATTTTTCTTGCATGTGATATAAAGCCTACTCTTCACAAGCCCAGCATGATGGCTCATTTTGTTCGTGTGTTGCCTGGAGAAAAGACGATACGAATGCACTATGCCAATTGCAGGTATTTGTTTTTTTATTCCATGCTGCAATGTCCTTTTGCCTATATCATGTGTAATTGTGTGCTCTCTTTTTAGCACCTACAATGCTGATTTTGATGGAGATGAGATGAATGTGCACTTCCCACAAGATGAAATATCTCGTTCTGAGGCTATGAATATTGTTGATGCAAACAAGCAATACATTGGTCCTAGGAGTGGGGATGCTGTCAGAGGTCTCATACAGGTATAGTATGCTGATGGAATCGTGATATCTTGATTCTTTTGTGTACTGTAATAATCGAATACACATTTTATTTGCTTATCCAGCAGTTTAACGTCAAATGCATCTTTCCTCATTAGTGAACTAATTCTCCCAGCTAGACCTTATAACCATGTTTTCTTTCCTTTTTCTGTAACTAACAGATAGTTATTTTTCTCTTTTATGCTAAACTTGTTTTGTTTTGCATTTTGTAGGACCACATTGTTGGTGCTGTACTACTGACAAAACAGGACACCCTTCTAAGCCGTGAAGAATATAGTCAGCTTGTCTATGGGTCTTGCGTGCCCTCAAAATGTGGCCCTCGTCAACCTGGTACAAAAGTGTCTGCTATTAAGGATGATGGTGCACTAGAATTTGTCCCTCCTTCTATTTTGAGACCAAAGCCCTTATGGACAGGAAAACAGGTTAGGTATTTCTGAGTTCTGATAACAATTCTCTGCTGCTGATGTTGTGACTCAATCTTGGGAATTGCATAAAATGTAACTTCTTTGTTTACAGGTTATAACAACCATCTTGAATCATTTAACAAAAGGTCGTCATCCATTTACTGTGGAGCAGAAGGGAAAAATAACAGAAGAATTTCTAATCCCTGGAGAACTCCATGTTGCTAAGGATAAAGGCCCTTCTGCTGAAGAAGAAGAAAGAAAAAAAGATATTTCTGAACTGGTTTTATATGTTCGTGATAATGAACTCATAAAGGGCATGATAGATAAGGCCCAGTTCGGGAAGTACGGCATAGTTCATACAGTTCATGAATTCTATGGTGCAGATACAGCTGGAATACTGCTCTCAACATTCAGCCGCTTGTTTACGCTTTTCTTGCAGGTAAATTTAGAAGTAGGGCTACCATTTTTTAATTATTCTTGGTGATTCACCAGTTACATCTTTAGTAGTTCTAAGTGTACTCTATTACTCATGCCTAAATGTCTAACTGCACTAAAACATTTATATCATGGAAATTCACTAGTAGTAATTAGTAAACTATAAATGTTCTATATTGAATGCTTTTGCGTAACTAAGTCATTTACTGAATTTATGCGCCCAAGCTTAGTGTGCTCTGTATGTTTGGCCATTGGACATAATTTGAGGTGCTGTTTTTTTTTTTCAAATAACAAGACCAGCCTCCAGTGGGCATTAGAACAGATCCAAATTGCCTTGGGAATGTGGAACTTGATTTGTTTGGTGCAAAATATGTTTATCTAGTATCACAACATTAAACTTCTAGATGGGCCATGGGAGCCACAATGGAAGGAAAAGAAAAGAGTTTGGATGTGCGGTTCAGAGTTCAGACTGCTTTTAACTGGAAAGAATCGCCATCAAGCTGGTTGGTTATTTCAAACTACACTCGTTGAACCAATTAGAGCGCAGTCATATGGCAACACATAAAAGTCATTTTTGCAGTGATGCATATCCAGTATATGTGGACTCTGTACATAGGAGAATTTTGCTTATCTGACGCAAAAGCTTTATTGACTTATTTTGTGTTTTCCAATCAGTGCATACTACGTTCTCCATCCACAAATATAAGTATTCCTGGTATTTTTAGGACAGATTAATAAGATTGGAAGTAAAATACTTATATCTGATTTAAAAGGAAGGAATCACTGCTGCATGTGCTTCGCTTAACAGCATGCATGCGCCTGCGTTATTGAGTGCATGGGGTGCGAGCTGAGAGGGAAAGTTGTTGACGTGCATGACATGGAACGAAAATCCCAGGAGTGCTTATTTTCATGGAAAAATTTCAAACGCTAAGAGTGCTTGTATTTGTGGATGGAGGTTGTAGTTGTTTTAGTAACACAGTTTGCTGATTTTGCCTAGTCCTTCCATCCTTTTTAAGCATATCATGTAGTACCCGCTGCTGCACTGGTGAAGTGTAGGTCTGCGCTATGTGAATGGTCTACTGGTACAGACCTTACTCAGTAATTCCACATATGATATTGAAGATGTAACCAGAATATATTTTAATCATAATATCATCAGATCAGACGCTACTGTTATCAGGTCTACTGAAATTTGTTGGCACCAGATCTCAATTGTCTTGTAGGACGAAATCTCTTGGTCCCACTGTTGAGGATGACCTTGTGATGCATATGTTGTTTTGAGTTTGAGTGCATTTGTGCTGATCAGCAGTTCCACATAAGATAAGATGACTAATATAATATCCAATTTGTATCATCCTTTTTCTAAGCAGTTTTGTGGTTGTGCACTTAATTTTCTTTTTTGCTTTGAGCCTTCCACAGATTTTTTTTTTTGTTTCTTTCAAGCACAAAAGTTGTTATTAGTTTGTGATACTGTGATTGATGAAGTAAGTCACTGTAATCTTTTCAGTTGCATGGGTTTACTTGTGGGATAGATGACCTGCTACTACGCCAACAATCCAATGAAACGAGAAGCAAAATTATCGCTGAAAGTGAAACGTGTAGTAAAATGGTCCACAAGATATTTACACAAAGAACTGAAGAAGGTCTTGGAGGTTCGTGGAATGCTATACCCAAGACAAGGCATTTGCATGCAATAAAATCATTGATTTATTGAATTTACCTTTCTGTTTGCACCCTTAGCTTCATGTTGATTGTTTATTTGCTAACTTTTAAACAGACCTGGTATTGCAAATGGAGGTGGAGAAAGTTATAAGAAGTAATGGTGAATCTGCCACAGTTGCATTGGACAGAATGATGAGTAATGGACTAAACGATATAACGTCTGAAGCCAATCAAAATTTATTGCCTTGTGGTCTACTAAAGCCTTTTCCTGGAAATTGTCTCTCTCTTATGACTGCAACTGGAGCTAAAGGTGGCATGGTAAGTTTTTCTTCAGTCAGAACTTAATATGCTGCATTATTAATTTACCTGGGAAGCAGACTGAGGCTAATATGGAACTGTTTTATTTGTCTTGATAGGTCAACATGACACAAATATCATCATTGCTAGGCCAGCAATCGTTAGAAGGAAAGCGTGTTCCACGGATGGTTTCTGGGAAGACTTTGCCATGCTTTCCGCCATGGGATACTTCTTCAAGAGCTGGTGGTTTCATCTGTGATCGATTTTTAACTGGTTTGCGCCCTCAAGAGTATTACTTTCACTGTATGGCAGGCAGAGAGGGGTATTTTTTCTCAACTATTTTCTGATACATAATAATTATACATTTGCATCTGTACTGTCCTCGCATTAGGTTACTTAAAAAAACATGCAGCATATGAGGAACCTGTGATAGCCATAAAACAGGCAGGTACTGGTGCTGCCTTTTCCACACTGTTGATTTCTTAGGTGTCGGTTCTTAACTTCCACAGGACCAGTGGTACCGAAATGCTTGAAAAGGGCTTGTTGGCTTTTGGGTCTGCAGGCCTAGCGCAAACGTTAGCATTCATTATCCATAGTTCCCACATAACTGGTACCCGCCCGTGAGATGCCAAAATGTTTTGAAAATGCTGCTTGTTTTTTGGTCCATAAACCGCCAATACCCTGCTTCATTCAGTTTGGACTTTGGACACTTGTGCCTGAATTCACAAATTCCAGGCTAGCCTTTAGTTTGCACATGGATTTATATGCTTTCTGGAAAAGTAAAAGCAGGGAAACCTTTTTTTTTTAAAAAAAATGTGTGCACATGGATATCCATAGTAAGCTGGGATATGTGTATTTGCCCAAAAACTGTGGTTACTTCCTCTGTGTACCTATTGGTGATCATCAATGCTCGATAGCTCTTCCTACATCTGAACAGCATTTGCTTATTGGTGTATAAGCAAGCATTAGTTGTAGCATCTAGAGGTTGTATAGACACAGTATTCATACTGAGGTTTGAGCTAATGTGGGTATCCGTCAGTCATGCATCTTAATAAACTGTATGGATATGAATTGGTTGACTACATTATTTTTGGTGTATATGGAGGTGATCGTTGATTTCGGATTTGAAGTAGGTTGGTCCTAACAAAGATACAAGCCATATGAGTCTGTTATGACCTCCACTTGCATGTTGTGGCGAGTATATTTTATTTATTCTGAGTTTTGATGCCCATGAAAGGAATTTACATCTTCTTGACAAAATCATTGTCATATTGTAAAAGATGATAAGTTTCATACTCATTAGTAATTAGTACAGGATAATCCTACCATTAGAAGATATGCAAAATTCTGGATTTTTCTGCCAAGTATATGCTTAGGATTTACGATATTTAAATTTTGTGCGTTCTTTGTAGGTTGGTAGACACAGCAGTCAAGACATCCCGCAGTGGATATCTTCAGCGTTGTCTTATTAAATGTCTGGAATCGTTGAAAGTCTCATACGATCACACTGTACGGGATGTTGATGGATCAATTGTACAGTTCTGCTATGGAGAAGATGGAGTTGACGTGCTGAAAACTAGCTTTCTCAAAAAGTTCAAAGAACTTGCTGATGTAAGATATTCAATACTCAGCTATAAGCCACCTTGAACTAGAAGTATCTCTCTTTTGTTTGTTTGGTGGTCTTTCTAATTGTGTGCTAATTTGATCCAAATTACAGAACAAAAAAGTTCTCCTTGACAAGATAGGTGGCCACAATCAGATACCGTTTGACCAGAAAGGAGAAAAGAAGCAGTTACCGAACTTTAATTGCTACATTACTAAACTGCCTAAGAAGTTGAGGGTTGAAGCAGCCACGTTTCTTAAGGTATCAAAGGAAAAGAAAAGCTGTGACATTGATGAGGAGGAACTACTGAAGTTACTGAAAATCAAATACATATATAGTCTTGTAGATCCAGGTGAGGCTGTTGGTGTGGTTGCTGCTCAGTCAATAGGAGAACCTTCAACGCAGATGACGTAAGGGGCTCTCTAAATTTATTATATACTTCTTGACTTTCCCATATATTGATTTTGTCCAGTCTATGCTAGACCTTTCACGGGTGGACTTGTATTGGGCAAGGGAGGGAGTAGTAGTTTTTGCTGACTGTAGTTTTCTCTCTTTTGGGTAGTGTTGCACTGCTTATTTATGTTACATTTCAATTTGGTGATAAAACAACTCAAATATTGTTTACTATGCATTGCAGGCTGAACACTTTTCATCTTGCTGGAAGGGGTGAGATGAATGTAACACTTGGTATACCTCGTTTAAAAGAAATTCTGATGACTGCATCCGCTAATATTGGTACGCCTTTTATGAAGTGTCCTCTGCTTAAAGAAAAGACTAGGTGAGCTTTATTTGTGGTTACTTTCTGGATAATTAGTGTTCTTAGTTTGGTTGCTGCTGTCATTTGCTTAACTCTGTATTCAATCTTGTCTTCCTAATATCCTATCAAACATGATTGTAATCTCCATCGAAATGTTCTCGTAACTTCATGTGCACTAAATTTTCAAGATATGGGCTTTCATTCGCTATTATGTGAAGGTCTAGGGATGATGCTGAGCGGGTGGCTGCAAAGTTTAGAAGAGTTTGTGTGGCTCATATAGTGGAGAAAATTGAAGTATGCACAGTTCCTTTTTACAACAGCAATGGGCATGTTTCGACCCTATACAAGCTACAAATGAAACTTTACCCCCAGGAGCGTTTCCCTCTGTCGGATCTTACTGTAGATGAGTGTCAGACAACCTTGAGAAAAGTTTTTGTTGATGCAATGGAACATGCAATTGACAAGCATCTAGATCTGCTACGCAAAATTAATAAAATCCGTGCTGTTAGGGTAGAAGATACAGAGGGCTCATTATCAGATGGTGGTGAAGAATCTGAAAGTGGACATGCTGATGGTGAAGACACTGGTATGAGTGATGGTGATGATGAAAATGATGATGAAGATGATTTGGGAGCTGATGCAGAAAAGAGGAAACGACAAGAGAAAGATGAGATTGAGTATGATGATGATACTGAAAACGAAGGGGAAATAGATAGTGAATCTGAGGAAGTGACCAACATTAAACGTCAGAGCGAGGAGGATCCTGCTGAGTCAGGTGACGATCTGCAAGAGGCTGAGGAAGAACACAAAACCTCGAAGTCTGAGATGACTTCAGTGGGCGAAGTGTCATATTCTTCCAAAAAGGGGGCAAATTCAAAAGATAAGCACAAGGCAGCTAAACTTCAAGAAAAAATGCAAACTGATGGTAAATCAGATGAGAGTAAACCGGATCAAATAACTTACAAGCGTGGGAAAAAAATACAACGGACTGTCCATGTTGAATCCAAAGGTTTGGATTTTGAGATTCACTACGCCTTTCATGATGAACCTCACATTTTACTAGCACAGGTAACTTCTTCACTCGTGAAAACTTCAATTTTATTTCTGTTACTAGTTACTGTGAAAGTCAAGATATTTCCTTCATTTAATTGCCTATCGTTTACTTAAATGGTGATCTTATACAATGTCTGCCAAAGCTGTAATTCTCAGGAATATCTACTCCCTTTTTTTTTACGTCACATTAGTATTGTCCTAAGTCAAACTTATCCAAATTTAACCAAGTGTAATTATAGCAATTTCTAATGGCTGTTTTGATTTCCTTGTTCAGATTGCCCAGAAGACAGCTAGGACTGTTTTTGTAAAGGCCTGCAATAACATTGAAAAATGTTCAGTCTTGCCAAGGGATAATGGCCCTCCTACGCATCTGGAAACGTCCGGAGTGAACTTTGAACTTTTCTGGAACCTTGCAGACTACATCAACATCAATGAGATCAGGTCAAACGACATCCATGCAATGCTGAAGACATATGGGGTGGAGGCTGCACGGGAAACCATCATCCAGGAAGTGAGTGCCGTGTTTGGAGTCTACGGCATCACTGTGGACATGAGGCACCTGAGCATGATCGCTGACTTCATGACCTTTGACGGTGGGTTCCGGCCCATGAACAGGCTGGGGATGGGCCAGTTGAGCACCTCACCGTTTGGCAAGATGACGTTCGAGACGGCGACCAAGTTCATCGTCGATGCGGCCACGCATGGGGAGGCGGACTCACTAGAGTGCCCCTCGGCCAGTGTCTGCCTCGGGAAGCCACCGAAGGTGGGCACGGGGACCTTTGGTTTGCTACAGAACCTTAGCGTGGAGCAGCCCATGGTGATGTGAGCCTAATTGGTTCCACAAATTTTGGTCCAAGCTGCTTGTAGGAAAGAAAAGGTAGGATTGTTTATGGTTGCTGGTCTTGCTGCTTCCGTGGGAGCACCTTGAAACTCCTGAGACCGTGCACTAAGATATAGAAAGCTATGTTTTGTAGATTGAATATTTATGTGTAATCCTGGTATTGACGGTGTAGGCTATCTCTGGAGTGTGTGTGGAGTTGCAGTTTTGTTGCGCAGGTTTCGTTTTCGATGTTGTTTGTTGTTTATACCGGTGTATTCTGGTCAGGCGCCGGATGCGCAATAGAAGCACCCATCTTTTGGGCCGGGCCAAGGCAGGTCACACGACGGCCCTGAGCCGTGTGCCAGGGCCCATCCAACCATCATCATTTCACTGGCCCACTAGCGAAAGCACACGAGACAAGACGAACGAGCGTGCACGCTGCTGCGTAGACGCGGGCCAGTACGCCAGATTCGTTCGTCTCGGGCGCAGGCGCCGCCGGTGCTCTTGCCCCAGCGATTGCGATCCGGCTCTTGTACGCGCCGCGTCGGCACGGCCGGGACAGCCTGCGGCGTCGAATCCCGCACAGCTCACCACTCATACCAGATGGATCGATGACGCACCGCGTCCGACAGAAAAAAGGGCAGACCGGCGTGGGGCCCGTCGCGAATATTAGCACGTTGCCGGCCGGCCGGCCACGGCCGTGGTCCGGGCCGGCTGCTCTGCATGCAACAAGTCCGGCGAGCAATCCGTAGTACGTGTCGATCATCCTTGCTGCTAGCCTGCTAGTTGATCTTTGGCTGGCTCGTAAAGGGAACAGAGAAATATTCCAAATTCCAGCCACCTGAACCTGAAGCCAGGATGCTGCTGTGTATGGATGGTATTAGGAGTATACGATGTCGAGTAATGCCTGCCTTTCCAACAAGCTGTGTAGAATCACACCGAGCCATGGCAACCGGTACTATGATACTATGATTAGGACGTCCGACGTGCAGAAAAAATCAGAGTTACGATCCATATTGTTTCTTTATGTTGCGCAGTGGATGTCACATGAAACATGATGTTAATATTGTGGTGGGAATTTTCCATCATCGAATCGGATATCAGAGTTATTTGTACATATATTTTTGTGATATTGCAAGCGTTGATTTTTGATCTTGCAACCGTCCGATGAAAAAATTCTGATCCAACGTCCGAGCGTTAGCAGTGCCGTTTACTCTTTGAGGATCAATGAGCAACAATTACTTTTTTAAGAAAAAACTTTTTCGTTTTCGGAGAAACAGCAAGTCTGGCTGATTGTTCAAGTCGAGACTCGCACTGTTACATGCAAGGCTGTTATTGTCTCTCGTTTGAGAAAAAAACATCGAACAGGGGGTAACTGATGCAATGTGCCTTCAGTGCATGCATATGCAAATGCAAGCAACCATCATCCACCAGCATCCAGCAGCGCCCGGCCGGACTGTTCCCGTGCCGCCGCCGCGCCCACGTACGCCCGCGCTGCTCACCGGCTCACCGCATGCTCTGATGGTCACACCGCCACACATGGGTCGCCCCAGCCGGCCGCGCATGATGGCGACCTGGTTCGGGTCAGAGGCCGGCTCCCCCGGCGGAAATTCAATGCGCACGCGGACGACCCGGCCGGCAACAACGTGGCCACCGGCATGCATGGTCATGTTCATCCACAGTGTCCCATCGGCCGTGCTCTTCCTCCCCCCTGCTGCTCTGCTATGCAACTGCAAACAACGAAACGATCGCTTTGCTGCTGCTGCTGGCGGGTGGCCGCAGCAATGTGGCTGGCCCGGCCGATCCGGGCAACAGTCTCGCCGGGGCCGGCCGGCTGGGGCGCCGAGATCCAAGGCAGGCAGCCGGCGGCCGGCCAGCCAGGCACGGCCGCGCGCGCGCATGATTGCGCCGCGGATCCACGCGCGCCCGGCGTCTCCCTGGCGCGGGGGAGTAACTGCGCTGTCTCGCCGCGCCGGGGCAGGCCCCCCTGTGCGCCAACAGTGGCCTCTGTGTGCCCAATTGAAACCCTCCCGCGCCGGCCGGCCGGCCCGGCCCGGCCTACCCTCTGATCGATCTCCAGCTTTCTCCCGGCCCGGCCGTAATGCGCCGTCGGCCTAACGGCCGCATGATGAGTCGGACGACGGGCGACCGGCCGGCCGGGGAGATCAGGCGAGGTGGCTGGTCCTGCGTCGCGCGCGCATCGCATGCACGGCGGCACGGGATGCCGGTGGCGATGCAGCGGCAAGGAACGAAGGCTGGGGGGTCGAATCGGACAGGGCGGAAGCGGACAGCCGCTAGAAGCTAGCGGCGGTGACGGTGCCATCCATGCACGGGTTGCAGGTTGCTGTCCTGGTGCCTGCGGATGACCTAGCTAATCCATCCTAAGCAATCTTAGAGGTGCTACTCCAACACAGCTTACGGCAGTGACAAGGACGAGCAGGGCAATGACCTACCCCTGTGACTGAATCAGGGGTGGGGGGGTGGTGTGTTGGGGGTGGCACTCATAGGCGACAGCTCTTGGTTGTGGATGACATGGTGGCAACGATGACAGGTAGATCGACTACTACTGGACGACACATAGGATGTGTCGTGTCTGTAAGCATGCTTGGTCACCGTGGTGTCATCATTAGAGGGAGAAGGCACTGGAGAGGTCGAAGCTGAGGTGGTGCAGTAGTTTGGGGCCGGGGAGTCGCCACTCGCCATTCGCCAACGGGTCTATTGACTAACAAATCGATTTATGAACTACAAATCTTTGGATAACGACCAATAATTCCGTCCTGCAGCTGGTGCTTGCATTGAGCGGTCCATCATCAGTCTGCCACTCTGCCCTACATCTTCAGCTAACTCTCACAGCACTGCCGTGTAACCTGCACTCGACTGTTAGTTGGTCGTCTGATCTGATGCTAGCTGAGCGATCACAATAATTCCTACTGAACCTAAGAGAAAAAAAACACAACTCCGATCCGTCGTCTCGTTGCAGCATGTGCACGCAAAGAGGGGCACGCATGGAGCTGCAGCAACTGATTGATGAGGGGAAGCCAGATGAAACCGAGACAGCATGGGTGCTAGCCCCCGGCCACTGCAGCGCGCGCTGGTACTACGGGCGGGGGCGCGGCGAACAGTGTCCTCGATCATAAGATTCTTTCTGTATGGGAGGACTACGCACGGCTCCCGTCGTTCTCATCCATGGCCCCAACCTGAAAGCATCGCATGCATCGCTGTACCCGCGCCTCGCTGCTACCTGTTCCGCTGTGTTCTCGCTCTCCGGCTGGCGTCCATCGATGCCCTGATGCGTATGCACGTTTTGCTGCTGGCTCCCCTGCTGCTAGCGAGCTCCGAACCAACTGCAATTTCAGCTACGCATTCACGTCTGCAGGCTGCACAGGGATCGCCACTGTGCATCGTCGACGTGTACAGTGTCTAAAGATTCTGTGAAGCGATCAGTAATATACTCCCTCCGTCCTAAAATATAGCAGCTAGTTTTAGTTTACCGTGAGTCAAACTATTTTATGTCTAACCAAATTTATATGGATATTGAAGATCTGTGATATTAAGATAGTATGATCAGATCAATCATGAAATATATTTCCATGGTGTGTGCTTTATTTGATTTTTTTTCATAAAGTTGCTTCTTCATATTGAAAAGGGACCAGTCATGGACGTACAATTGTACTGGTGGGCTTTTTTTTCTCAAATATTGTACTGGTGGGCTGTAGAGACGTCCATGTTCGTACGTGCATCTAACCAGAAACCATGCATGTACACACCGTGTGGATTGCAAGATTGGGGTACAACATGGTCTGGTTGTGCGTTGCACAATGGCCATGCATGTTTTTATGGCGATATTGACACTATACGGAAGAAATCGCAAGTCATCATGTTACGGTCAAACATGACGAAACACAAGTGTAAATTCTTCGAGGCTCTAGAATATTATTACCGGGATAATTTGTTTCACATTTTTTTATACACGATAATCATGAATAATCGACACAGAAGGGGACTACTGAATACTAATCATCCACCAACAACGTCGCCGACTACGAGAACGAAAGCTATATATCGACCTTCCTTTGGACATACACCTACATACTAGGAGCCACCACTTGGTACGGCCAGAGGGCCTTGCTTGCAGTGAGTGTGACGCTGATCAGGACTGCCGCTGGCTGCAGGCTGTCCCTGCATTGATGCAAGAAGGGCTCTTCTCTGAATTTACATCCATCATCGTCGTCGACATGTACATCTGCCGTTACCGAGCAGCAGCGGCGAGAACAGTGTCGCCATTGATTTCGGCCCACGCATAAAAGGTGAAGGAGAGAAGAAAGGGCCCGTGCATGATGATTATTCGGAGTACTTGGTTGAGAGATGGCAGAAAAAGACTACGCATTCAGTTACAAGATCAGCAAGTCTTTGGGTACAGGATCGATCGACGGCCGGCCGTATTGAAAGGGCAAACCAAATTAACTGTGGCTATCTTGAGGCCAAAACGGGAAAGGAGAAAAGCACAAAGCAAGCCATCCATGGAAAAGCAGCATGTTCATCGCTTTTGATCGACATACAAATCCTGAAGAGATCATCAGTGGTAGCATGCGATTGCGTCTGCATAGCTTAGCTGCGAGTGGTTTCATCTAGCATGGGGGAAGGATCTACCTGCAGCCAAGGGATAGACCCAGCGACCAAAAGAAATCGTCGACAGAAAAGGTACATCATTGATGGTCCGGGGAAAGTTACACTGCAGAATTTATGTCATAGGCACTGTCTACAGAAAAGCAAATATACACATATAGCTACACCCATTTTAGGTAAAAGCATTATATGCAAAGAAATTAGAAAATTCAGACTTCCATGTTAGATTATCTATACTTACAAATATTAATGCAGATTTATGTCACATGTGTATGTAAAAGAAAAAGGAAATAATCGTTCTTTCCATAAAAGATATGCTTCACCTCGAGTGCACATGTGAATGTATATTTGCATGTCTTGTTTAGCAATCACACATATTTAAACATAATATGTATTATGCTGAGCTAGTATCTCGAAGGTATTGTGAACATGTGTGTTCATAGGGCTGAGTGTACCTCAGTGGAAGTGAGGAGTCTGCATCTTTATTGTGTATAATTAAGACCTGCTTGGATCCACCTAACTAAAATTTAGCTAGCTAAAATTTTAAAGCCAAACTGTTGGGTTCTTAAAACCAGGGTCACCAATGGGTCCGCCTTGTCAGAGCAAGGTCTGAACGACTCTCACACCCACGGCCTTTCGGACTAGACAATGCTTATGGGCCATCCTGGCCCATGAGCCCCGTCGAAAGGGATTCCCTCCTAACCAAACTTCACATCCTACAATACCAAGTCCGAGTGCCTCCACTCGGACCAACTGAAGGACCGCAGGCACCGCCTCTCCTTCTCTCCTCTTGGACTCCCGACTGACTTAGGTCACTGCCGGGAGGAAAAATCCCACTTGGTCATGCACACCCAGACTTGGTCCGCAAGGGTCAGACCTGGCCGTACCAAGTGGGCGCGGCTCTCCAGGGGTCGTACGCTCGAACAGTGGCCCACTGTGCCTCTGTCACAGCAGAGGACCAAGACTGTGGCGTCCACTTGGTCCTTGTGATGATCAGGCTTGCCGTCATCACGGCTTGACCACCAAGAAACCATCAACCGGGATGGGACTTGGCATGTAAAGAGTCCTCCCGCAATGGGACGTCTGCCTCGTCCCATCAGGACCCCCGTACTTGTTGACTGACCAAGCCTGGTGCACAGGTTCAAGACCAGGAGACCCCCAGGACTTCGGGATCACGCAATCCACCAAGGACATCGCTGACTGACCCCCTGTACGGGACCATTGACGATTTGGGCCACCCGACTGCCGGAGTCAAAGATATTTCTCCCCGAAGCCTTCTCCTCCAAGGAATTCCCTGTAACATGGCACCCTCTTGAGCTATAAAAGAGGGGTCCCTTTAGATTTAGGGGAGAAGACATCAGAACTCAAGTTAGACAGGAGACCTAGCTCTCTAGCACTTGAAAATCTTGTACTCCCCAACTCTCATGAGCAACTAGGCTCGAGCAATACATCCGACTAACCCTCGACTGGACGTAGGGCGTTCTCGCCTGAACCAGTATAATCCCTCGAGTCATTGTGTGCTAGGCCACCTCTAATCACGACGCACGATACACACGCTGTCGAGTAGTTTACCTGCCGCCCAATTCCGGGAGCGACAGTTTCGGGCCCACAGGCTTTCGCATCCCACATCCGGCAGGCGCCGTTCCCATAATGTTTTCGACCACCGGCAAACGTCTCCAGGTACAGCGGGGACACCAACCCCGCTATCTGGCTCGAGGATTTCCGGCTTGCGTGCCGGGCCGGAGGCGCGACTGATGACAACTTCATCATCCAATATCTCCCCATCTGCGTTGGGGAACACATCCGATCGTGGCTCGAGTTCTTGCCACCCAGCAGCATCCGCAGCTAGACCGATCTCAAATAGGTCTTTGTGGGCAACTTCCAGGGAACTTACGTCCGCCTCGGAAACTCCTGGGACCTGAAGAGCTGCAAGCAGAAGCCTTGCGAATCCCTTAGGGACTACATTCACCGGTTTTCACAGCAGTGCAACGCCCTCCCTGACGTCGTCGGCGCGTTCATCTCTGGGACCACTTGCAGGTCTCTCGTCCACAAGCTTGGCTGCCAGAAGCCGCGGACTACCTGTGAACTCTTGGACGTAGACACAAACCACGCCTCCGGCGAGGAGGCCGTCGGCGCCGTCTTTGTCGGCACGTAGGGCACCGGCAAAGCCAAGGCCAAAGAGCCAGACAAAGCCCCTGCCTCCTGAAAACAAAGAAGCAAAAAGAGGGGAAATCGGCGCCGGCCGAACCCCAATCTTGTCACAGCCGCCGACCACCCTGCCAAACGGAAAGGGGGCAACGAATACTTTAAGCAGCTACTGGAGAAGCCGTGCACCAACCATGGCTACCACGTCAAGCACAAGGTCAAGGATTGCAAGCTCCTGAGGCGCGTTCTCAATCCAGCCGGAAAATGCAAGGGAGACGACCGTGACAAGAAGGCACCCAAAGAGTTGGAGGATTCTGACAGGCCTCAGAACATGTTCCCCGATGCCCAGGGCTGCCTCATGATCTTCGGAGGAACCAAGGACGATTGCACTCGGCGCCAGCTCAAACTGCGTCACTGTGAAGTCCTCTCAGCGATGACCGCAATCCCTAGGCGACTCCGTTGGTCCAAAACACCAATCAGCTTCAGTCAAGACGATCACCCACCGAGCGTACTGTGACCAGGAAGCTATCCGCTCGTCGTGTATCCTATCGTTAGCACCAAGCGCTTGACCAAGGTGCTGATGGATGAAGGCAGCCTGAACATCCTCTACGTGGAGACCCTCGACACCATGGGCGTCTCGAGGGACAAACTCCGCCCTTCCATCTTCCCGTTCTTTGGGATTGTCCCCGGCATGAAGGCCTATCCGCTGGGGAACATTTAGCTGCCTGTCACCTTCGGTGACTGTCGGATTTGCACTCCGGCAAGTCTGCCAAGGGTAGCCCCAAGCAGTAGATTTGTAGGCGGGGTGGATCGGAGAGAGCCCGTGAACTTGATGGTCACACAAAGACGCAGAGGTTTAGACAGGTTCGGGCCGCACAGAGCGTAACACCCTATGTCCTATGTTCGGGGGTTTGTATTAGGGTTAGCCGTCGAGGCTAGGATGATGTGGGTTGAATTGTCTTTTCTATGGGTCTCCCCATGAGCCCCTTATATATCCGAGTTGCCGTGGGTTACAAGTTAGGGTAAATCTACTCAGGTTTGTTACAAGGAATCCGATCGGTTAAGATACACAAGATCATGCCTATCCAGTTCGACCTAGATCCTGACCCCGGGGGATCCTGCCCACCGTCCAGCCGAGTGCATGCACGCCGGGTCATTTATGCAGAGTCGTTCAGCCGGGTAGTCATGTCCACTCGGCAGGGAGGTACCTGGGTCTACCTCCATCAAGCCCCGAGTGCCGAGTTGGCACATCGAGCCTTGACCGAACAATGAGGCCAGTCGGTGCTCATATAATAATCCTTGCATCCTCGAGCTCTTGCTGCGACTTTACTTCAGTAGACTCCTGCCTTCATGTTTCTGCTTCAATGGGATGCGCCCCTGGGCATACCCGTTGGGTGTAGCCCCCAAGCCTCGGAAGGTTTCACAGAAGCGTTTCGAGGGTCAAAAAAGGGAACAACCTCTTAAGCCCTTCATTCCTATTTGTCTTCCAGCGCCCAGCTTCTCAATCAGAGCAGCCAGCAGAGTCACGGAGATACGCCAAGTCGAATAGCGGCGCCCAGCCATTGAGCAGGGTCCCTGGTGGAGTCACAGAGACACGCCGAGTCAAATAGCGGTGCCCAGCCCCCGAGCAGGGTCACTAGCGGAGTCACGGAGACACGCTGAGTCAAATAGCGGCGCCCAGCCCACGAGCAGGGTCACTGGCGGAGTCACGGAGACACGTCGTATCATTTAACATCGCCTGGTACGGAAAGGAATATTTCAATCCAACGGGTAGATCCAGTCTATTCCGAGGATCCTGGGATCCGTTTCGATCTTTTGGTCAACTGCTCAGCTTATATTTTGGGGCCGCCCTTCCTTTTACTGCTGCTATCAAATCCTTTGTTACCATTTCTCCCTCTACCTCGTGAAGGGGAAAGGATGCTCTTGGAGTTGTTTTAAAATTCAAAAAGAGGTGAGAAGGTGATCGGCCCGTTAGGGTTGCGGCCGTATAAAAGCAATCGGCTCGACGCGACCTCATCTCATTGTGCCCTTTCGTCTCTGCTGCCTCCGAGTCTTCCAGATCTCTCCAGCCTCCTCCTAGGCACTCGCCTCCAGAGCATTCCACCGCCCCTTCTCCCGGCACCACTCGCCTCGAGCAGGAATGGCCAGCGAAATCCTAGCAGCAGCCGTCGCCGCCGCGCCGCCAGCCCCGGAGCTGGCCTAGTCCGCAAGCACCATGACCGACGCCGACATAGAGGCGCTCGTGGCGCAGGGCCTGCTGCCGGAGAAGGCAATCTCCAGCTGGCGGAGCTGCTTCTGGGAGGTGTTCCCCTCGGAGGATCGAACGGAGACGGTCGTCTTCCAGTCCTTCTACAAGAAGGGGTTCGGCCTGCCCTCGGGGGCGTTGTTCCGGAGGTTGCTCCTAACTCCATCACACAGATTACTACCTTCATCCGTCTGTGTGAGGGGTTCTTGGGGATCGCGCCCCACTTCAACCTGTGGAGGGCCCTCTATCATCTGCGGGCGTATCCTAGCAAGGGTGCGCCGGATGTGGTCGGCGGCGCCACCTTCTTACTCCGCCAGGGCGGGAACTACCCGGAGGCCTCCTTCAAGGACAGCAACAAGCGGTGGGCGGAGGAGTGGTTCATGGTGGCGAACCCTGCTCCAGGCCTTCCGCCTCGCACCGGCCTCGTGCCGGTGCTGAACGCCTGGTGGGAGGAGAAGCCCACCGACGAGGAGATGGTGGAGGTGGAGGTGCTGCTGGCCGAGCTGCAGAAGCTCAAGGCCGAGAAGCTGACCGGCGCCACGGTGGCACTGTTGTTCACGAAGCGGCTGATCCTGCCGATCCAGGAGCGGGTCCACCCCGGGTACGAGTACTCGGGTCGTGACGATCCAACTCGCGTGTAGAACCGCAAGGTCTCGCGCAGCGAGGCTCACAGGTGGGTCACGCTCATCGTGAGCGGGGAGGTCCGCGACAAGGGCTGCCTGAAGGCGTACTGCCTGAAGCGGCCCACCACCGAGGTATGTAGTCTGCTTGTAGAGTCGTTTGCTTCTTGCCAAGTGGTTTTGGTCCGAATAGTGCTCCATCGAGTCGTTTTTGTCGTCGAGTAACCCGTTGGGTTGTAACACCACTCGGCTTCCTGCAAGAAAAAATTATGTCGTTCTGGTGCCCTGCGCCTCTGCCGGAGGGGCAGCATGGCAAGGCTGTTGATCCGCCCGCCGGGCTTGCACTGCCGGCGGCGGACGTTGGAAGTTTCTCGTCTGACTCCTCCATCGGGTGCGACGTTGTAGAAGTATCGGGGCCGGCGGCTGGTGCCGGCTCCGCCACAAAGAAGCGGCGCCCCACCCGAAAGGTGGCCGCGTCGAAGGCCCAGCGAGTTGGAGTGGTGTCGCGGGGCCGGAGCTCGACCTCTCCGGGCACAAGCAGGGTGGCGGTGGAGGCCGCGGCAGAGAAGGCCGGCCTCACCACCCCCAAGCCGAAGGAGGAGGACCAGGGGGAGGAGCGGGGGTGGCCAGCGAGGTCGCCCGTGCAGGTGGCGCAGTCATTGCCCTCCGCCATGCCGCTGAAGCCGAGCTTCAGCGTGAAGCAGGTTGGGAAGTGAGTGTTCCAACCTCTTGCACTTCTCAACTTGACTCCTTTTCATGCTGGGTTCCGATTCTGAGTCGATGAGCCGAATTGTAGGAGGGCGTCGCTTAATGGCGCCAAGCGCAAGGCGGAGGAGTCCACCCGTGAGGTTGTTTCGGCTGAGGTGGCTAGGGGGAAGGCGTCCCTATCGGAGCAGCCGCTAGCTCGCCCTCGACTGATCGAGGAGGCGGTTGCCGGGTCCAAGGAGGAGTTGGCGGCGTCAGAGCCGCCGCAGGGGGACGATGTCGCGCCCCTAGAGGTCACGCTAGGGGACGGTGCCAAGGGAGGGGTCGTGGAGGACCCTGCCGACCCGCACGCAGAGCCCCGGGCCATCGCCCCCGCGCTCACTACTGCCCAGGTGCTGCCTGAGGAGAAGGCGCCTGGGGAAGAGGCAGTGATGACCAAGGAGGCACTGGTCGAGGCCGCTCGGCGCACCGCCGTGGCTACCGAGGTGAGTCTTTGGAGTTTGCGTTGTAGCTGCCTGGGCATGTTGCTTGATACACATTGTTTATGCAGGCTCTGGCTGACCTGAGTCGGCGAGTTGCGAGTCAACTCGAGGTGAGAGATGGGTCGGCGGGCCGAGTCCTCCAGTTGGAGGAGGAGCTACGAGCGTTGAAGCGTCACCACTCCGAGGCCTCGAAGAAGTAGTCGGTGAAGCTAAAAGGTTTGGCTTTTTAGTTGTCTTCGTGTCTGGCTGCCCAACTTGCTGCAAGGGGCTGACGCCTGGGGTTGTGTAGAGATGAAGGAGGCCAACGAGACGATAGCCCAGGAGCTCAAGGTCGTCTTGGCGGCAAACGAGGAGCTTCACTGGTTGTGGGAGGGCGCTGAAGGCTGGGAGTCTCTCACGGAGCAGAAACTCCGGCTGGAGAAGCAGCGCTGCCAAGGTAACTGTCCTTGTTTGTTGAAGATTACCTGTTCTGCCGAGTTGCTCGTAGTGATACGAGTATCTTTTGCAGAGGTGGAGTCCCATTTAGCCAACGTGCGGGCGGACCTCGACCAGCTGATGGCCAAGATCGACGTCGTGCTGGTCGTGTTCGAGCCGGAGGGGGTTGCCTTGGCGGAGGAGGCGGCGCAACGCCTCGATGGTGCATGGGACCGCCTCAAGGCCTTCGTCAGGAAGACAACCAAGGACTCGGTGCTGTTCGCGATGGCCCTCGTGAAGTCCCACAACCCTGAAGCGGACCTGGATCCCGTGGGTGAGGGCGTCGCGGAGGACTGCAGTGATGCCGAGTAGGACGCGCACTTCGCCGTCGTTGGCCCCCTCGCCGAGCGCATCATGGGCGAGGTGAACATGTGAAAATTCATTAGTGGGGCAGAAACATTATGGGGCCAAGTGTTGGCCAAAAACAATGTTTATTTTGCATGTAATTAAGTGTTGCTTTCGCTATGTTCTATAGCCTAGTAGTTTTCTGATTTGGCCAAGTGGTTAGGATGCCAACTCTGCGATGTGCCCTTGCCCATTGTGCAGAGACCTGGTCATCAGATACGTGATAGGCGTAGGTGACACAGAGAGGTTACAGGACGCACCTGGTTGCGATCAGTTCACCACCCAGCTAGGTTAGTTTTTGACGCGAACGATGCTGGTGCGAGTTGGCATGGCCGAGTCGCAGCCCCCGAGCGTGCTGGACGAGTCAAAAGGGGCTATACCAGGTCGTTTTTCAGGCACGAAAAAGAAAGAGTATAGAAAGACAAAAAGAGATAAAATGCTCTTGTTATTATATAGAAAGGTTGGGGTACATAACTGCGAGCTCGTCTCACGGGTAGAAGCACCGAAGGTGTTCGATGTTCCATGGATTGCCTATGTCCGTCCCATCTTCCTTTTGCAGGCGATAGGTGTCGGGGGCAATGACAACACTAACAATGAAGGGTCCTTCCCATGGGGAAGACAACTTGTGAGCACCGGTAGTAGACTAGATCCGATGCAGGACCATGTCGCCTATGTTGAAGTCTCGCTCCTGCACGTTTCTGTCGTGATAGCGCCTGACCTGCTGTTCGTAATGTGTGTGCTGCAAGGCAGCTGAGATGCGGTGTTCCTCGACTAGGTTGATGTCGTGGTGCCGAGTCATTTCTGCTTCGCCTTCCTCATAGTTTTGGATGCGCGGGGTACCAAAGGTTATATCACTCGGGAGGATGGCCTCCAAGCCATACACTAGGAAGAAGGGAGAGTAGCCGGTGCCCGGCTCTTTTGGGTGCGTAGGCCCCAAAAGTCCTGTGGTAGTTCTTGGAACCACTTGGGACCGAACTTCTCGAGTGGGTCAAAGATGCGCGCCTTGAGCCCCTGGAGGATCATATCGTTGGCGTGTTCCACCTGGCCATTGCGCCTTGGGTGAGCCACAGAGGCGTAATAGACGTCGATGCAATTTTCCAGGTAGTTGTCCCAGAACGTGCTTCCGGTGAACGATGTGCCCAGGTCAGTGATGATCCTGTTGGGCACACCTATGGCAGAACCACCTGAATAAATCCGGCTCAAGCGCGCTAACCATCACCACAAGGGCAATCAGGACTAACTCGCACTTCAAACGAAGTAATCCACTGGTCTGTCGGGTAACCTCCCGATACAACCACGGTTTTGCCGATAAGCATATACAAGTAGGTCCTTACTTTCAAATTTTAGCTCCGGATTCTAGTTTCCTTAACCATTCTAGGTAAGCAACTATCCAATATCATACATGGTGGAAGAATTAATTTGCATCCAACAAGATTAATCATCATCATTGTTCCTCTGCTTACTCTATGTGGTAAAAGGGTCAAGCAGTCTCAATAACCGCGAGAAACGGACGATTCGAATCGAATTTCTTAACCTTGCAAGGGAAACCTAAACACACGTCACGTGGTTACTCCCAGAGTCACACGTGCAACCTTTCCCCTTTCTTCCCGGGTTGTGGATCAGGGCCACCATCCGAGACTACAGAGCCTGGCTCTGTACCCACCATGTGCGCGCATGGAACCAAAGTTGAGAGGGTGGGATGCTGTCCACTTGCCGGTCCGATTAGGTACTTAAGCTTACCGATTACCATATTCTCGGCATGTGGTTAGTACATTCAAAGACTTAACCACCACTACCACACACTGCAGCCTTAGCATTTTTCACTAAACAGACGGGACATCAATCATCAACTTGAACATCGCACCATAGCCCCATCCGTCGACCTTATGATTGCAGCATGTAGTAAACACTCAACTCCTATATTCTCGCGAGTGACAGAAAATCACTCGACTTTTACCGAGTCCTATTAGCATAGCATTCTATCGAACCTTACATCTTGTGTTCAGAGTATGGGTACCTAGGATCATGCAACTAAGTTTTCATTCAACTCCTATAAACTTAATGCACAAGTAGAATAGAGTATTAAGTTGCGCAATTTAGAAAAATAGGGTTCATGCTCCGGGGCTTGCCTTCTTGGATAATGTTAGCTTGGGGCTCGTCCAAACTTTGGTTCAGGTCTTCGAAAACCTCAGTTAGATTCGCTTGAGCTTCACGCTGCTCACTCTCGAACGCGGGCACCAGCTCGTATGTTCCGTCGGCGAGAGTAGTCGATTCTATATGAATGCACAAGTGTAAGTTGTAGTGGTGGTATATGACGATTATTTTCCTTCACGATAAAGTTGCAGTCCACAAAACATAGGTTTTGTTGTAAAGTTACTTAGTTACGATTTCTTGGCAATCTTTAATAGAAGGGGTGGTGTTGTATTGAAATTTTAATTTTCGCAGTATAAGCATGGATTAAGCACAAACACTGATCTAGGTAACTTCTGGTGATGAAATTTTTATTCAGAGTACATTATGAAGAGATAAGACTACTGTAAAAATTTTAGACATTTTCATGCAGCAGAATTATTATGAAAAATGTAATACAGAGCTACTGCTAGAACCTAGTTATTTTTATACAGGACGAATCATGCAAGTGTCGATGCCAAAAATTTACAGGGGGTTAACATATCCACATATAAATTACTGTAAATTTTTCAGATTTTATTGTGCATGATACAAAGCATAATAAATAGGACAAGCTACACTTATGTTAATAAAGATTAATTTCTACAGGATGTTCTACAAGGTTTCTGTGTATGAAACATTTTATACAGCATAAACTAATCTAAAGTATCCCCTAGTAAAAAGGTGAACATTTTCAGAGCACAGGAACTAATTATTTTTCTTTAGTGCAATTTTCCCACCACAAAATTAGACAAATAGGTTACAGAAAGGAAAAAGGTTCTAAACTTTTTCTGCGGTATTTAGGCATCACTATAACAGCTCTGGAAAAGTTTCACAACAAGAAACACAATATAACAGCAGGTACAATTATTTCTATTATTTCATGGCATAAAACAAAGCCTAACAAAAAGTTTAGCTAGAGATGGGTTCTGGTCCTGAACTTTTTACACTGTTCTACACATCAAGAAACTAACCTATTGTCCAAAACTCAGGTTCAGCCCTTGTCTACAACAGTAGGCACAAATAAAGACTATTAAACCTTCCATTTAATCTAGAGCAAAATATAGCAAGCAAATGAAGAAATACGTGTAACAAAAGTTGTAGATCTTCTGCTAAGAATTACAGAACAGTTGAGTTTGTATTTTTCCGATTTTTCTACAATTTTTAAATGATATTCAAAATTTTCTATTTTGAATCTAGAGGTGGAAAACGTGGTTTACAACCAGGTCCTTCAGTTTTTCAGAAAACCCCCTAAAACTAATCCAATCCACGCAATTGGGTCCTGTCGCCATGGTTGACCAATGGAGCTCGGTTTGGCCCAAAATCCGGCCATCTCGGACCACGGCGGCGAGGGGGAATGTGGGAAAAATTTAGAGGGGGCCATGGCGCACCTGTAGATGGTTTCGGTGTGGTCTGGGGTGGAAGGTGGCGGGCTCGCCATGGTGGAGCAGGGGCGGCGGCGGTTGGAGCTCGGCTCCGGCGAGCTCTGGCGAGGAGGAGCGAAAGGGGCTGGGCTGGGAGGCTTCGTGGGGAGGTAGGAGGGCGATTTTGGGGTCTGGCTCGGGTCGAGGAGGGGCGAAGGAGGGGGTTCCACGGCGGGCGGCGGCAATGGAGGTGCGGCGGGGTCAGGGCGCGCGCAGGTGAGCTCTGTTCGGCCTTTATAGGTGCAAGGGAGGGAGGAGAAGGGGCTAGGGGTGCCGGCAGGGCTGGGGCGCGCCATTGGGCGCGGCCGGCGGTGGCCAGAGCTGTGACGGCTGGGGCACTATTGGGCGAGAGAGGCGGTAGCAGGGGCGCGGCGGAGGCTCGCGCACGGCGCCGTCTCGCCATTGGGCGCGGCGGGCGGTGGCAGCGCCGGCGCAGCGTCGCGTTCCAGCGACGCGGGCATGGGTTGGGGAGCTGCAGGGGCGCGCGTGCGTTTGCTTGGCGCGGAGCGGTGCAGGCATCGCCAGCCACATGGCACCGGCGGCTTCGCTGGGCGGCAGAGCAGGGGGAGGGAGGGAGCCGAGAGGGAAATAGAAGAAAGGTGAGGGGCTGAACTGCAAATTCAAGTGTTTCTCAAATTTTTGTGTTGCAACTCAAATATCTCTGAACATGAAAGTTGTTCAAAAATGAAAAGTTACACAAGTTTTGTTTCAGGCCAAATTTCATTTGAGTTATAGTTCAGAAGTTATTTTGAAAACTCAAAAAGCATGATTCGGAGGGTACGTCATTTCCTGGGCAAAAATTTGTATTCTCTCCTAGGCTTCAACTAGACTTTTGTTTATCCTGTCACAGATGATGTGTCTATTTGATTTCGTACCCATAAGTGCTTTGAGGTGAAAGTTATTCAATTTGTTCGATTAAAGTACATGTACTTGTGCACATATACACATACTTTCAAATCCAAGCAAAACCAACTCATAATTTATTTCCTTTAAATTTTTCTTAGTTAGTTAAGCATATTGTTACGCTAATGAGACTTGTTTAGCAATTTGAACACCTGAGGCGTCACAACACCGAACCTGTTGGAAATTTCCTGGATGAATTCAACCGCCTTGAGTGCCATGGTCGCCGCGACTGGTTTGACTTCAATCCACTTGGTGAACTTGTCGATGGCCACAAATATGTGGTTGTAGCCACCTACAGCTGTCTTGAGAGATCCGACCGAGTCGAGCCCCCGGCAGGCGAAGGGCTAGGAAGGAGGAATCGTTCGCAGGGCCTGAGCCGGAACGTGCTGCTGCTTTGCGAAGAATTGGCACCCTGGGCACCTTTTGACGATGTCGTGGGCATCAGTGAGTGGTGTAGGCTAGTAGAAACCAGACCTGAATGTCTTGCCCACCATAGTAGAGGCACCTGCGTGGTTGCCGCAGATGCCCGAGTGGATGTCGTGGAGTAGAGCAACTCCTTCGCTCTGAGCGATGCACTTGGACAGCGTCCCTGAGGAGGCCGAGTGCTTGAATAAGTCGGTGCCAATAACCATGTAGCTGGTAGCTCGTCGCGAGAGCTTCTCGTGTTCTTTTCTGTCGGGGGAGGACTTGTTGTTTGTGAGGAAGTCGATGATGGGAGAGCGCCAGTCGGAGTCGACACCAACACCTCTTGGCCCTGAGCAGGCACCAAGTCTGGCTTGGTGGGGGGTGGTTCCTCGACCTCAACCGTGGGTCGTCTCAGGGCCTGGATGAAGACTCCGGCCGATACAAGGGCGCGACTGGAGCCGAGCTTGGAGAGGACATCAGCCGCGACATTGTAGTCTCTGATGACGTGGTGGAACTCCAACCCATAGAAGCTGGCTTCTAACTTTCGTATCTCCTTGCAGTAGGCGTCCATCTTTTCCTTTGTACAGTCCCAGTCTTTGTTGACTTGCTGGATAATGACTTTGGAGTCACCGTAGGCGAAGAGGCGCTTGATGCCGAGTGAAGCGGCGATTCGAAGACCGTGGATAAGGGCTTCATACTCAGCAGCGTTGTTAGTTGTTTTTAAAAGTAACTAGAGGACGTACTTGAGTTGTTCGCCTTTCGGGGAGATGAGTAGAACTCCAGCGCCAGCTCCGTCGAGGTTGAGGGCGCCGTCGAAGTACATCTTCTAGTGCTCAGGTCGTTCCTCGGGTGGTTGGTCTTGTATCTCTGTCCACCTGGCCACGAAGTCAGCAAGGGCTTGAGACTTGATCATGGACCGAGGGGAGAACTGCAGGTTGAGCGTACCCAGCTCAGCAGACCGCTTGACGACTTGGCCGTTGGCGTCGCGGTTGTGGAGGATGTCGCCGAGTGGGAATGAGGAGACGACTCTGATTTTGTGTGCTTGGAAGTAATGTCGTAGCTTCCTGGACGTGATGAGGACCGCGTACAGGAGCTTCTAGACCTGAGGGTAGCGCACCTTGCATTCACCGAGTACCTCGCTGACGAAGTAAACGGGTCGCTGCACCTTGTAAACGTGACCTGGCTCGCCCCGCTCAGCGACCAGGATGGTACTCACCAATTGAGTGGTTGCCTCTATGTAGAGGAGGAGCTCTTCCTCGGGCTCTGAAGCTGTGAGAACTGTTGGGTAGGTGAGGAAGTCCTTAAGCTCCTAGAAGGCTCTAGTAGCGTTGTCGTTCCATACAAACTTGTCTGCTTTGCGAAGCAGCTTGAAGAAGGGGAGTCCCTTGTCACTGAGTCGACTAATGAATTGACTCAGGGCCGCCATGCACCCGGTCAGTTTCATCACATCCTTCTTGCACCGAGGGGACTTCATTCTCCTGAGGGGTTGGCTTCGATGCCTCGGTTACTGACTATGAAGCCGAGTAACTTTCCTGAAGGGACCCCGAAAACACAATTGCGTGGGTTTAGCTTCCATTTGAATTTCCTGAGATTTTCGAATGATTCGACTAGATCTGCTATGAACTGATCATAGGACCTAGTTTTAACCACTACGTCGTCGACGCATGCTTCGACGTTGCGGCCGATCTGCCCCTAGAGGCATCTCTGGATGACTTTCAGATACATAGCTACCGTGTTTTTAAGACCAAACGTCATGGTGTTGTAGCAGTATACCCCGAAGGGCATGATGAACGAGGTCTTCTCTTGATCCGACTCCTTGAGGGCGATCTGATGGTACCCGTAGTAGCAATCAAGGAACGAGAGGAAGACGCACCCGGCCGTAGAGTCAACGACCTGGTAGATGCGAGGGACGGGGAAGGGATCCTTAGGGCAATGCTTGTTGAGATCTGTATAGTCAACACACATTCTCCACTCGCCATGTTGCTTTTTTACAAGGACTGGGTTTGCTAGCCATTCGGGGTGTGTGACTTCACGAACGAATCCTGCGGCTAAGAGCCGAGTAACTTCCACCTTAATAGCCTCCTTCCGATCTTGAGCGAAGCGCCGGAGTCGCTGCTTGACGGGTCGCGCCTTTTCGTCGAGATCTAGGGAGTGCTCAGCCTCCTCCCTCGGAACGCCTGTCATGTCAGAGGGCTTCCATGCGAAGATGTCCCAATTGGTGCGGACGAAGGAGGTGAGCGCATCTTCTTATGACTTATCGAGGTCCGCCCCGATGAGGGAGGTCGTTCTCCCTGAGGAGGATGGTCTTTGTCGCGCAGCTGGGCTGCAGCTGTGACTCGGTTGCCGAATCATTTGCTGGGATGGGGATGTCCTCTGGAGGCATCACCTCTGCCGCCTCGGCAATGATGACGGCGTTCTTTGTCCTCTCAAGTGCCTCCGAGATGTTTGCAGGTCACCGTAGATGGAGAGCACACCGTTGGGAGCAGGCATCTTGAGGACAAGATACGTGTGGCGTGGAATGGCCATGAACCTGGTGAGGGCGGGCGTCCCCAGGATGGCATGGTACGACATCTCGAAGGAAGCCACCTCGAAGTGGATGTGCTCCGTCCTGTAGTTCTCCCGGGTCCCGAAGGTGACTCGGAGAGTAAATTGGCCGACTGAAGTCGAGCCTGAGCCGGGGATAATGCAGTAGAAGGCCTCCTTGGTCGGAACCAAGGAGGTCATGTCGTACCCCATGCTCTCCAG
Source organism: Panicum miliaceum (assembly GCA_032594955.1). NCBI lineage: Eukaryota > Viridiplantae > Streptophyta > Magnoliopsida > Poales > Poaceae > Panicum > Panicum miliaceum. The sequence continues at coordinate 44,287,201 of CM064062.1, forward strand.
CGCCTTGGAGAAGATGATGTTGAGGTCGTTGCCTCCATCGACGAGCACCTTGGAGAGACGCACCTGGCTGACCACCAGGCTGACCACGAGTGGGTAGGAGCCAGGGCTGGGTAAGTGTATCCAGTGGTCGCGCCGATCAAAGGTGATTGCGACCTCGGACCAGCGCATGGGTTCGGCCGGGTGTTGGACCAATGAGTTGACCTCGCGCTGATCAAGCTTGAGGCGACGTCGGCACCTTGGGGCCCTGGAGCCACCATAGATGAAGTTGACCGCCCAGACTGCCTCTTGGAAGTCCGCTGGGAACTTGTCACCTTGGTTGTCCCGGTCTCGCCTGGGCATGTCGTTCCAGCGTCCTCGACCCCGGAGGTTTTGGAGCTACCGGGCTTGTCACAGTCGTCATAGCGAGTACACTTGGGGTCGTCCTAGCCCACACTATTGCGGAGTTCATGCACTCCCGCGCCGTGTGGTTGAAGTCCTTGTGCTAGGGGCACTTGCCGTCGAGGAGTCGATCCAGCTCCTCCTGGTTAAGGGAGGTGCGCTGTCGTTTTCGATCTGCGACTGCGACGGTGTTGTCGGGGCCGCGCTTGCGCTCCTGCTATTTGGACGACTCGGGTCGATCGTTGTGCTTGCCGGAGTTGTGGCGAGGCGGTCGACCATCAGGTCATTGACGATCATCGTGTCGCTGCTTAGGTCGGTCCTCGGAGTGACGCCGGTCCTTGTGGTGACGATGCGCCTTCTCCGTGTCCTCCATCTCGGCGTGCTTGTTGACAACGACCATCATCTCGGAGACGGTTTTGGGGTTGCTCTCGAACATCTTGCGCTAGGGCTCGATGTTGAGTATCCCTTGTTGGAAGTAGTGAATGATGTCCCTGTCATCAACATCCGTGATCATGTTACGGTTGGTGAAGTACCTTTTGGTGTAGTCGCGCAGGGATTTGCTGGGTTGTTGAGTGACACTGCCGAGATCCCATCTGGTTTTGGGCTCCGGGCATGAAGCCTAGAAGTGGTTGACGAAAGTGGTGCAGTGGTCCTGCCAGCTGTTGATGGAGCCGGGACGGAGTCCCTCGAGCCAGTTGAGGGCCTGGCGACTCATCATAACTGGGAAGTAGGGTGCCATGATGTCGTTATTGCCGCTTGCCACCCGAACGGCGATGGAGTAGGTGCAAAGCCACGTCTTGGGGTCAGAGTCGCCGTCGAACTTGTCGATGCCGACTGGCTTGAACGTAGAAGGCCACGAGACTCCGCGGAGCTAGGTGGAGAAAGCAGAGAAGCCGTCCAGGTCCCTGGTGACGTCATCATCGAGGTTGATCGGAGCCTGTTGGGGTCGATGTGGGCGTTGGTTAGCATTGATGTGGCGAGCCCGACCTCCGCGGTTAGTAACGGGTAGGCCGTACTCCTCGTCATACTGTCAGCGGCGCTCCCGCTCGGCCTCGTTGCGCTCGCGGTGTCGTTCATTGACGACGAGTCGAACATCGCGGTTGCGGAGGTTGAAGCAGAGATCCGGCTGGTTGACTTCGTTGCCGTCGTGGTGGCGGGCTGTGGAGTGGCGAGAGCTACTAGATTGGGCTCGTAGAGCCGAGTAGTCCTTCTTCAAGCGCTGGACCTGGGCAGCAGCAACTTGCAAACGAGTCCGGGCTCGTTCAAGCTCGGGTGAGTGAGGTAGAGTCTCCAATACCTCGAATGCGGCGGCCATGTTGGAATATGGGGTGGCGAAGAAGTTCTGGCCATCGCACTCGAGGACGAAGTCGTCGTCGAGGTTCCGCGGCGTCGCCGGCGGGCATCGGGGTGGAACCCGCGGGTTGCGGCCGTCGATGTTGCGGAGATCTTCTTCAGCTTGGTCGATGACGGCCTCGTTGTTGCGCCATTCCTGGCGGTTCTGGTTGCGGTGGAGTCATTGGCTCTTGGCCTCCTCGTCTTCTCCTTCGACGGATGCTTCGTCGGAGGAAACAACAGAGGTCTCCCGCCGATCTGGAGACCTCACGGGGTTGGGTGGGAGGGTGAAGAGAACCTCCTGGTAGCCAGGTTGTGGTCCTGGGACCATGTCAGATCCGATCTGGTCAATGTTGGGTTGACTCAGGTTGGAAATGCGCAGCTTCTCCATCGAAGATCGGATCTGGTCCGAACAAAAGGAGGAGCTGGAGCGGAGCCCGAACGGGGCCCGAGGGGTCGAGCCGTGGGGACGGCGCAGTGCCGACTTCGCGAGCCAGATGCACTCGGCCAGGGAGGCATCGACTCGGTCCAAGCCCGCGTGGATATCATCGATGTTGATGCGCGGGCGACAGGTCGTCCGTGAGGGGTTCTGGGCCTCATCCTGGATGGACAGGTGCTCCACCTAGTGCAACACTAAGCTGGAGACGATCAGATCGGATCTGGAACCCTGGAGGCTTTCTGTCTCGGAGACAGATAAACTTGGCGACGAGCTCCTAGGAGCAGACATCTCTGGAAAGCTTCAGAAGGTGATAGAGTGGCTGCAAGCAGCCTGGACATAGAGCGTCACTTGTACGGAGAAGAAGACGCCGGAGTTGGATGCCATCAAGTTCGCCGAGAGGACCCGGGAGATCCCCCTACCTGGCGCGCCAACTGTCGGATTTGCACTCCGGCAAGTCTGCCAAGGGTAGCCCCAAGCAGTAGATTTGTAGGTTCTGCAGATCGGGGCCCAGCTCCCCGCCAAATAGGAAGACGCGCTCATCGACTTCCTGCGCTCCAATCGGGATGTATTCGCGTGGAAGTCGTCTGACATGCCTGGCATCCCATAGGAGGTTGCTGAGCACGAGCTCCGTATCCTGCCTGGATCGAGACCTATCCGACAGCGCCTACACCGCTTTGATGAGGAAAGGAGCAGGGCCATCAGCGAAGAAGTCGCCAAGCTCCTCGCGGCCGGTTTCATTAAGGAGGTCTACCACTCCGATTGGCTAGCGAATCCCGTTCTTGTAAAGAAAAAGAATGGGAAATGGAGAATGTGCGTCGACTACACTGGTCGTAATAAAGCGTGCCCTAAGGACTCGTTCCCACTGCCGCGCATAGACCAGATAGTCGACTCCACCTCTGGGTGCGAAGTCCTCTCGTTTTTGGATGCCTACTCGGGCTATCACCAGATCGCTATGGAGTCCGACCAGCTCGCGACTTCCTTCATCACCCCGTTCGGTTCTTACTGCTATGTAACCATGCCGTTCAGTCTCAAAAATGCAGGCGCGACCTACCAGCGCTGCATGCAAAAGAGCTTTGCAGATCAGATCGATCCACCTCGGAAGCCCGAGGAGACCAAGCTCCCGAGGCCCACGATTTCTGTCTACGTAGACGATATCGTGGTCAAACCGCCCCGCGCGGATGATTTGATCGCCACTCTTGATGCAACTTTCATTAACCTCCATAAATACAGCATCAAGCTGAACCCGAAGAAGTGCACCTTTGGGGTCCCCAAGGAAAAACTACTCGGTTACATTGTTTCCAAGCCTAGCATCGAAGCCAACCCCGAAAAAAATCACAGCCATCACCAAGATGCGCCCAGTCCGTAGCATCAAGGGCGTCCAACGACTCACCCGGTGCTTGGCCGCCCTTAGTCGGTTTATATCCCTACTGGGAGAGCGAGGTATGCCCCTCTACAAACTTCTCAAAAAGTAGAACACTTTCGACTAGACTGGGGAAGGTCAGCACGCGCTTGACAGCCTGAAAGCGCTGCTGAAACTCTATTGCAGCCACAACTAATGTGGTCAGTGCCGCGCTAGTGGTCGAGAGGAAGGAGCCAGGCCACGTCATGAGGGTTCAGCGACCGGTGTACTTTGTGATTAAAGTGCTTACCGAGACCAAATCTTGGTACACCCAGGTGCAGAAACTTCTTTACGCCATGCTTATGGCCACTAGGAAGCTTCAGCACTACTTCACAGACCACGAGGTCACTATCGTCACTTCATTCCCGCTCGGAGAAGTCATTCATAGCCGCGATGCGACTGGGTGAATATCCAAATGGGCGATCAAGCTCACGGGCTACGACCTCTAGTATATTCCCCGTACAGCGATCAAGTCACAAGAGCTCACCGACTTTGTTGTCGAGTGGACTGATGTGCAGACTCCCACGCATGACATAGCCCACGAGTATTGGACCCTCTACTTTGACGGGTCAGTCATGGGGCCAGGCGCGGGGGCTGGAGTCATGTTGGTCTCACCCGAGGGTAACCGACTCCGGTATGCAATCCATATCCACTTCCCCGCTTCGAACAACGCCGCCGAGTACGAAGGGCTGATCAATGGGCTTCGCATTGCTGTCGAGCTCGGAGCCACTCAACTCTACGTATACGGCGATTCCAAGCTCGTTGTGGACCAGACCATGAAGGAGGCGAACTGCGAAAGCCCCCTCATGGACGCTTATTGTCAGGAGGTACGCAAGCTGGAGGACAAGTTTCAAGGAATCGAGCTACATCACCTACCGAGGAAAGACAATGCCGACGCGGACGCACTCGCCAAGATGGTGGCACAACGGGAAGACGCGCCGACCGATGTGTTCGTCAACGACCTTCATACGCCCTCGGTACGCCTCAAACCCCCACCTCAACATGTCAATGAGACACTCAGGGGCCCGGTTCTGTGACCTTTCGAATCCTCAGCACCACACCTAGTAACAACGACCGCCAGATCATGGAGATCATGTTGCGAGACGCAGAGGAGATCGTCCGTACATGCAAAGGGTGTCAGTTCTACGCTCGGCAGACGCACCTACCGGATCTAACGCTCCAAACTATCCCCCTCACTTGGCCGTTTTTAGTGTGGGGACTAGACATGATCGGGCCTCTCAAGCAGTCTCCCGATGGGTTCACTCGGTTGCTTGTCGCTGTAGTTAAATTCACCAAGTGGATCGAGGCAAAACCCATCATGAAAGCAAGCACGCAAGAAGCTGTAAAATTCTTCCTGGATATCGTCTATTGATTTGGTGTGCCCAACACCATAATCACCGACAACGGGACCAATTTTATAGGCAAAATATTCCAGGATTTTGCAAAAGAATACGGGATCAGGATCGACTAGGCATTAGTTGGACACCCACGAACAAATGGTCAAGTCGAAAGAGCAAACGGCACGGTCCTCCAGGGACTCAAGCCGCGCATCTTTGACCAGCTCAACAAGTTTGCAGGCCGTTGCATGGACGAGCTCCTGTCGGTACTCTGGAGCCTGAGAACAACCCCTAATCGCTCCATGGGTTTCACCCCATTCCTTTTAACCTACGGATCAGAGGTTGTGATACCTTCCAACTTAGATTACGGCGCTTCAAGGGTTAAGGCATTTGACTCAGATCAAGCCGCGGAGGCACAGAAGGACGCCATGGATCTTTTCGAGGAAGCACGGGAGATAGCCCTATTCCATTCCGCTCTCTATCAGCAAACTTTACGCAGGTACCACGAGAGGAAGATACGAGGAAGGACTCTGGAAGTTGGCGACATGGTGCTTCCATGGGCGCAGTCAACAAAAGACAAAAACAAGCTTTCTCCGCCATGGGAAGGACCATACACGATCGCTGAAGTGGTACGACCAGGCACCTACCGATCGAAAGACAGCGACGGCAATGTTCTCACCAACACCAGGAACATCGAAAACGTCCCGGCCCGAATACTTTTCAGCCCAGGATGTTCGGGGGCCTCACCAGGATGCGCCACCACATGGTAGCCTTCCTTTCACCACGAACTTTGCCTTCGAAAAGCCAAACTTGCTGCTCCTGCTCAAAGGAGCAGCCTTCTTCCTGCTTTGTTGCATGAATTGTCCTCGTAACGCATTAATCCCGCCGAGTCCTCGTCACAACCTATGGTGACTAGCAGCTGACGCCAACAGGGCCAGCCCCAGGCTCTATGCTGCAGCCTACGGTTAACGAGCGGCTCAAGGGTACAAAGTGCAAGCGCGGGAAGATTCAAGCGACAAAAACGGAGGAGTTTCCCGGCCTTAAACATTTAAGACCGGTTACTCGGGGGCAACAGGGATTCCCCCCACATGTTCACATGTTCAGAATTACAAAAACTCAACAAAACTCAAACTGATTTTACAGTTTCGATCGTATTCTGCCCCTCGCTGGTCCCCACTGGCGCTGGGGGAGGCGTGCTCTGTGTTATAGGGTGCGGCGGAGCAGCGGCCGGCACGACGCCATCGAATCCCTCCACGCTCCCGACCGGAGAAGGATATTCCTCGACGCGATGCGCAGGCTTGATCCAGTCGACCATGATGAATCCGAGACCGCCGCTGCAACAGGCTCCAGGCACAGGCCCACCTCGCACAATTGATCGAACATCCACCCAGTCGCGTACCCATCGCCGACCACCTAGAAGTCGATGTTCGGGAAATGCGTCGCCGCCGAGGTAAGCACTCCTGATGTGCCGTGGAAAACACCGTCGGCAATAAGCTTCGACACCTGACCTGGGACCGCCTGGAGATCGGCAACAAGCGACTCCTCCGCCAGGCAGGGCCCCAGGACATCGACGATGAAGCGTCCCTCAGCTCTGCCAACAGGTCTTTGGCCGCCTTTTCCAGCCGGCTGGTCTCACTCTCGAGGGTGCGCTCCTTCTCCTGGGAAAGCGCCGGGGCCTCCGATCTCTTGTTTTCAGCCTGCAGAGAGGTCGCCAGCTTCGATTCGATGGTGAGCAGAGTTTCCTCCGACCGCGTCAGCTTGTCCTGTAGGATCGCGTTTCTCTGCTTTGGCTCTGCAGGAGTAGACGTCGGGAGTCAGCAATCATCAGAAAAATTGACCAGGGTGAACGAAACCATTTACCTTCTGCAGCAGCCTCCAACGCGTGAACCCACTCCTTCAAGGAGATCGCCTCACCGGCCTGGTCCCGGGAATGCTTCTCCCCAGACTTGCGAGCAGCCTGTTCTTCCTCCCGAGCCGACCGAGCTAAGGACAGTTGTTGCTCCATGACCACCGCACACTCGCGTTCCTGGCCCTCTGCCGACCGTGCTGAATCCAACTCCCGTGCAAATTCCTCCGCCCTCTAATGGGTCCCAGCATCACGCTGCTGCCGGGCATGCTCCCCCACAAGGAATTGCGATTTCTCACGGGAAATCAGCTCGAAACGGCGGGTGAGTTTCTGGAGCTCCCACGATGAGGTGAGGCGGGCAGTCTGAACCCTCTTTAGGGCATCAGTGAGCCCCAACTCCGCCTAGGCGAGATCGTCGAGAGCAGACTGCCCGACTTGAGCAGCCCACTGCCAAAGCTCCGCTTCAGCCGGATCGCGGAGAACGAAACGCGCCCGCCCAGGCTCCGATGGGTCAGGCCACACCAGCTTGCACGACGCGCCGTCCTGCGACACCAACAAGTTGGCCGCAAGTGCCAACGCGGAGCCATCCGTTCCCATTATCAGGGCCTCACGTGAAGAGGAAGTCTACGCAGCGCAACCATCTTCAGTCGGAGCATGCCCAACCCCCACATTCACTGCGGCTGGTGATGGTGGCGTCCGTCCATTGTCATCCTCATCCTCTAGCACCATGACGGTTGGGGACTTGGGACACTCCTTGGCGAGTGAGGAAGGAGGAGTCGCATTCTAGCCTCCTCCTGTGCCGGCCATGGGCCGAAAGGCCACCGTCACCGCCTGCTCCGACGCGAGGGGGAGGCCCTTTGGCTGGGCAGTCGGACGAACAGCTCCTCGCCCTCTCCCTCTGCCCATCATCGCGAGAAGGGCCGGGTTAGGGGTCCAACTGACCATTTCCAGGGCACTGCCCATGGAAACCTCCGTCCTTCCCCTAAGATAAGAAAGACAAAATCATATCACCAAATCACAAGGTATCCTGTCGACCAGGACTAAGGGGGAAGATCACATACCCAGGTTGAGGGGAGGAGGTCCCACCGACGAACGAATGCCTCCGGCAGCAGCTCTCGCGATGTCAGACGCTCTCTCGAGCATCGGGGGCACCCCACGCCCTACTGACACCACACGGCCACAGCGGCAGGCCGACATCTTCTCCCTAGAAGTCCTTGGAGGCAGCGTTGGCGCCATTGCTTGCGGTGGCCGCGGCGCCGGGGGAGATGAAGAGCGGACGCTTCCGGAACACGCGGGCGGCGATCGCGGCGACCCCGAACACCGCTCGGTCCCAGCACGCTTCGCCTCCTCATCGTCTCGCCCCGCAGCGCCCTCCGCCACATGTTTCCTCATGCCAAACTCATTGGGAGATGCCCCGGAGTCGCCGACATCACGAGGCCTGGAGCTGCTGTCCTCTTGCGGCCCGATGTCACCAGCCTCGCCCGCCGCGGAGAAGCACGGCACCCCGCTCCACGTCTCTTCCGAGTCATACCCATCATCGGAACCAGGACTTGACTCGGCCTCGCTGGTGGAAGGGTACTCCTCCCGTATCTTGTAACGATCCACCCCATGCTTGGCGCGGTGCGAGATCTCCCTCTCCTTCGCCTACCGCTTCATCACCCGATCACCCTTCTTCTTCCTCTTTTTCCGGGCAGCCTCAGGCTGGGCAGCCTGCCTTGCCTGGCCCTCAGGGCCTCCAGGAAGACGAGGACGAGAGCGCGGGTGGCCGAGTCCCTACAAAAATAGAGCAACAGTGAACTACCTAGCAAAGCTCTACAACACCAACCAAAAACAGCAATCAAGGAAGGAAAGCGTACCAAATTGGGAGGATTCTTGCAATCGAAGGGAGCCAGCATCCTGAAATCTTCCAGGTCCGCCCCCTTGAGGACCATCATCAGCCAGGAGTACACATCATCCTCTGGGAGCTCCTCGGCGAAGGTCCAATCTGGGTCGGATGGACCGGAGTAAAGCCACAACGGCATCCTCCACTCCGCCAGCGGCATCACACGCTGCTTGCGCATGGTAAAGAAGAGCGTCACGCCATTGAGCCCCGCCTCCACCACGCGCTTCCGGATGACCTCCTTTATCTCCCTCGCAAGGAACTTCTCCGACGTCAGCGTCCCTCATGTCCAACTCAGGTCCCTCACCGGCCGCCCCCCGTAGAACTCAGAAAAGGGCACTTCCGGCGGGTTCCAGATGTAGAACCAGTCATCGTGCCACCCATTGTTTGACGTTGCAGGGGTGTACTCTGGGTAGACGTCGTCATGGCGGGGTCTCCTCTGAAGGCCAAAGCCGCCAACGGGCGCGGTAGATGACGTCTCCCCCTTCGCCAGCGAGGTCTTGCCATAGAAGAACGCTCGGAACAAGCCCACATGCGGCTCAATCCCGAGGAACGCCTCACACAGGGTGACAAAGCCAGCAATGTGTAGCACCCCATTCGGGTTCAGGTGCTGCAACTCCAATCCCCACTCGTGAAGCAGTCACCGCAAGAACCAGTTAGCAGGGTAACCAAGCCCCCACTCATGGAAGGCGAGGAAGCCCACCACCTCATGCGGTTCCGGGTGCGGCTCCTCGTGCTCCGGTGGCAGCGCTCTCCACCCCGCCACCTCCTTTGGAGGGAGGAATCCCTTCGCCGCGAAATCCTCCTGCAGCATCTCATCGACATTCGATTGATGCCAGTGCGACATCGCGACGGCGCGAATCGCTCCGGCAACGGCTGCGAAGCTCTCTAGAGCGAGGAATAGGTGGCGGCGGCAATGGCGGCGGAGACGGCGTGAACAGGCGAAATGGGCAAGAAGGGCGTGGAAAGCGGAGAAGAGTAGTCAACTGACAAAACCCTCCCTCCCGCAGCCTCCTTAATGAGATGTGACCTATCACAAGTGGGCCTGCGAGCCCTGCCGAAGCCGAACCATCGCGGCAGGCCACACGGTCCGGGGGGGCCAACACTGGCACGCTTGTGGACTCCGCACGCGAAGTGTCCTTCGCACGCCTCGCCTCGAAAAATGCGACTCGTGAAACTCTGTTCACAACACAGAACGAATCGATTGGTACAAACACGATTTCTAGGAGTCCGTTCGCGCTGTTGAACGGGCCTGTCTGGCTAAAAAACATGAGTCAACACATTCATAAGCCCAAACAAAGAGTTTTTACATTAAAACTTTATTTAGGGTGACCCATATCGGGTTAGCAAGCATTATGCCCACTAATCCAAGTCCAGAGTACATGACACTCGGGGGCCGCCCTACCCCCGGCACTCGGACTAAAACAAAAGCGGCCTGCAACTACCACGGATGCCACGTCCACCTAGGGGGCCACCTACGCGCCGCCCAGGTTCGGCCCGGCATCGCCGTAGAGGATGGCGTTGATGTCCACCTCCGCGGTGGCGCCGTCACCCCACTCTCGGAACCCGGCAGCAAGCTCCCACTTCTGCTGCAGGACGAGGTGGGGCGGGAACTCGGGTCGGAACATGTGCAGGTCCCACATGGAGCGCGCGTACACCGCCGCCAGGGAGATGGCGCCTCCTTGATGAACGCCCTCGGTCACCAGGTCACGCACGCGGAACGGCAGCGCGTGCAGATGATCAGGCAGCAACTGCCCTTCCGTCCCCGTCGCCACCATAGCCGTCGTCGCGACGCACGAGAGGTCACCGTGTTCCACCTCCAAGTCGGCGTAGCGCTGCTGCAAGTGCTCCAGTTCGGCCCGGACGGCAGCCACCTCCTCCTCTCGTCCTGGAACACAAGAACGATCAAGCAACGTTCCGTCAGAAAAACCAGCACGAACGAACGTGCCACGAACGCAAACTCGATGCGAGCCCCGGCGGTCTGCAGCTCCGCGGCGTCAAGGCCCCCCTTGATGTCGGTGGCCTTCTTCTCCGCGGCCTCCAGCGCGGACCTGACACGGCCCAGCTCCCGCATCGCCGCGCTATACCGCTCCCTCGCCTCGGCGCCCTCCCGAATAAGGACTCGGATTGTCTCACGCGCATCCCCGTTGGACTCCGACGAAGACGCGGACCCCAGGGGGATGACGACCACGGCGGTGACGAGTCGGAGGAAGGATCACCGCCGGGACCACCGCCCGCCAGGTGCATCCTTGCCCCGGTCGAAGCAACTCTGCATCAATCTCAACGTCAGTCCCCCCACAATCTCGGTGAAACGACAATCCGTGAGAAAGAGGGACGTTGCTCACCCATGGGAGCGAAGCACCGTGCGTAGAGGTGGAGGACGACGGCACCGTCCCCTCGAGCCCTCAAAGGCGACACGCTTCCGATCAGCCATCTCCACACTCAGGAACAAGAAGCGGGGGAGTGGGCTTTTTCTCTCTCTACTTGCAGGAATGGTGCAACTGCTGCTTGCTGGTGAAGAGGATGGAGGGAAGACGGGGTATATATAGCCGGGAAATGACTCCACGTGTCGCGCGACCCCTCGACTCCCGTGAAAAGGCCAAGAGGTACGACCCTTCCCACATTTCCGCCTGACCCATGACCGCAATAAGAACGGGAGACGGAGCAGTTGCCTAACGTAAGCGCAGGAGGGTACGACAAGCAAAGCATCTCATCAAGTGCCACAGTGCAGCCTGAAACACAATGACGCTAAGCGTTCCTAGGTAAAACCGCACCGCGACCGTCGCCACGTTGGTGAGATCCAATGCACACCCCTGCACTCGTCATTTCCAAATCTAATTTGCCTATTAGTTCTTGAATCTATTTTCATGTACAAAACGTGCCGAGTCCATGGACTCATAGACCAAGGTTCAAAAGCCAGCTCCTAGCGGGCACCAAGCTGCCTCGCGTCGAACAGAGCCAGGGGGGAAAACAGATGGCCAATTCCAGCAGTTGCTAACCGACTCGCTCCGGCGACTCGGAGTGCCATGATTTTCTCGTCCGATCCTAACCTCTAGCCGAACCCACAGAATCCCTACCTTAAGGGAGGCTAGCGGGCTGCTCGAGTCGGTCGAACGACTCGGGAGATCTGACTAGGACGGGCGGGTCGTGGAGTAGTAACGCGCCTCATGCGGGTCCTATCAACCTCGTCACTAACGGCGAAACTAGGCGTCACTCGAATCGCTCAAAGCATTGCGCTCAAGCACACCCGTTAGGAGCTCACCGAGCACGTCACTCAGTCCACTCGGATAAGTGATGCCGACTCCACACCTCCGACTGTGGAAGTCGCAGGGGGAAACCTAAGTTGCACACCTGAACAAGAAAAGTTCAATTTCCGCGACATCACTCGCGCAAAAGCCCCTGCCAGCCAGGGCACATTCGGCTCCGTCAAGGATTCCGCACGGATCAATGATGCTGACTCAATCCCTCCGACTGAAAAAGTCACTGGGAAGAAACTGAACCAAAGAAGTTCAGGTTATTGCGACGCTGCTCGCACGAACAAAGCCCCTGCCAGCCAGGGCACATTCGGCTCCATCAAGGATTCCACACGGATCAAATGACGCCGACTCAAGTCCTCCGACTGAAAAAGTTGCTGGGAAGGAACTGAACGAAAGAGTTTGGATTAGTGCGACGCTGCTCGTACTAACAAAAACCCTGCCAAAGCCGGGTCACTTTCAGCTCGACCCAGAGTAATTCGCGATGAAGTCATTCTTTTACACCACAGACATGCGAACCAACAAAAGCAATCTGAACTGGGAAAATCATTTCATTTCTAGCGAAACAAACATTACAAAGTACACTAGGCTCAAGGTCGTTACAAGGTACAAATCCTATTACTCCCACTATGGGAGTAAACCTAGAGTCCCAGGGAGTGGCTGCTTCAAGTGCGGGGAGTTGCGGAGGCACATCTGCCTCGCAAACCCTCCTCTAACATCGCCGCCCTCTCAGACGCCTAGGCCTGGGGACGCCACCAGGTAGCCTTGCTTGACGCCACCAGCCGAGGAAGAAGATGCTTCAAGAGCTCCTCCTCGGCCGTCGACGCTTCCCACGAACATATCCCCCAAGAGACAGCCTGTCGACCAGGAAGAAGAGGAACCAGATCCCAACTTGGGGATCCGCAAGTTCCTGAGAGCACGTCTGGCTCTCACACGGAACGAGGAGTTCCTCCTGTCTTCCTGATCGGTGCGGTCAAAGTGCTGACACGCCCGCCGCTAGGCTGCGACGTCAAGCTCGAGACCGCCGCCGCCGGCCGAAGGTCGTCGTCCGAGAGCAAGGGCGCCATCGCACGGTGTACCCGTTCAAACGGACGGTTATGACGAACACAGCGATAGTCTCTTGTAACCGGACGCGGCGCGCCGGCTGGTTCGACGATTGCGGCACTGATCCCCTGGCTCCCGCAGGTCATCCCCTACTTCTCGCAAACTCTCCTCTAACACCTGATATTGGAAGAACTACCGCCGCCCTCAGGAGGGCGCACACAACACAACACGAGAAACATGACTTGGGTGGTCTGTGAAGCACGCTCGGCACACCCTCTATTTATAGCCAGGGGGACTAATCCAGCGAGCCCCTACGAGCGACCACACATGGGCCACACAGTCCAATCGAATAGGGAACATATTCCCCTAAAAAAAAGGCGAGACGGCAGGCCTCCGATTTGACATAATCGGTCAGAGACCCATCAACTCCCCTATCGGGGCAACGCGAGGCAGACGGTGCAGAACCGTCATAAGAGCCCGGCGACCCCTCGGACGAACCACCGGGTAAAAGGGTAACGCCCCTAAAAGACCGCCATGTAGCACAGGACCACCTGCGCGCAGTAACTCCCCCTGACGAAAATAAAGCGTCCACGCGATTAAGAAAAAAAATCGCGAGGACGCTCGGGGGCCTCTGTTGGGTTCCTAGAACCAGGGTTACCAATGGGTCCGCCTTGTCAGAGCAAGGCGTGAATGACTCTCACACCCACGGCCTTTTGAACCAGACAACGCTTATGGGCCGTCCTGGCCCATGAGTCCCGTCGAAAGGGATTCCCCCCTAACCAAACTGAACAGCCTACAGCACCAAGTCCGAGTGCCTCCACTCGGACCAGCTGAAGGATCGCAGGCACCGCCTCTCCTTCTCTCCTCTTGGACTCCCGACTGACTCAGATCACTGCCGGGAGGAAAAATCCCACTTGGTCACGCGCACCCAGACTTGGTCCGCAAGGGTCACACCTGGCCGTACCAAGTGGGCGCGGCTCTCTCGGGATCGTACGCTCGAACAGTGGCCCACTGTGCCTCTGTCACAGCAGAGGACCAAGACTGTGGCGTCCACTTGGTCCTTGTGATGATCAGGCTTGCCGTCATCACGGCTTGACCACCAAGAAACCATCAACCGGGATGGGACTTGGCATGTAAACAGTCCTCCCCCGATGGGACGGCTGCCTCGTCCCATCAGGACCCCTGTACTTGTTGACTGACCAAGCGTGGCGCACAGGTTCAACACCAAAAGACCCCCAGGACATCAGGATCACGCAATCCACCAAGGACATCGCCGACTAACCCCCTGTACGGGACCATTGATGATTTGGTCCACCCGACTGCCGGAGTCAAGGATATTTCTCCCCGAAGCCTTCTCCTCCAAGGAATTCCCTGTAACATGGGCCCCCCTTGAGCTATAAAAGAGGGATCCCTTTAGATTTAGGGGAGAAGACATCAGAACTCAAGTTAGACAAGAGACCTAGCTCTTTAGAACTCGAAAAGCTTGTACTCCCCAACTCTCACGAGCACCTGGGCTCGAGCAATATATCCGACTGACCTGCGACTGGACGTAGGGCGTTCTCACCTGAACCAGTATAATCCCTCGAGTCATTGTGTGCTAGGCCACCTCCGATCACGACGCATGACACACACATTGTCGAGTAGTTTACCTGCCACCCAATTCCGGGAGCGACACAAACTTTAGCCAGCTAAAATTCTTCCAGCTAAACTTTAGCTGGAGTGTTTGGATCCTCCAGCTAATAGACCCAGCTAAAATTTAGTTGGCTTTAGCTATGATGAAACAACTAAACTTTAGTTGGGCCGATTGGATCCCTAGCAGCTAAATGTAGCTAGCTAAAGTTTAGTTAGTGGATCCAAACAGGTCCTTAAAATGCAGTTCATCACCATAAAATAATTTAAAATTATTGTTCATCATCAGAAAATATCTTAACATGTTTGTCATCAACACAAACTAAATAGCCGCTCGTCACCATCTACCTACTTCATAGTTCATCATCACAAACTAAAATCTTAATACCTCAATAGCCACTCTCTAACTAGGACCTAAAACCAAAGCATTCATAACAATGATGATTACCTCGTTGATGATGATAGACCTTACGCCCCTGCTAGGGAGAGCAACACCGCCCTCACCAGTGTTTGTCACTACCGCTACAATGGGGGAGGGTGTCCACCAACAGTGCAGATGGAGTCTACGGCGGTGATGATACACATCACACACCACCACCATGCACCCTGTGAACGCAACCATTCTGGCCTTTACTATCATGCTCCCTAGTGATTCTGCATAAACGCTCTTAAACGCTCTAGCCACAACGTTTGCATGCACCGCTAGTGCTATCATGTTCAAGTAGGCAACTTAGGAGAAAAGCGTGAAAAACATGAAGGGTTCAGGTCCCTGGCAGAGGTCAAACACACATCAACATTAGTGAGTCATACCTTAAGGGACAAGCAAGAGGATCTTATTATTTGGACCCCAAATTGGACATGGACGGTTTGCCATTTTGATCCTACAAAAGCCAGCATTGTCTATCTTCCTACGTAGAGTTCAAAATTTGGACGACAAGTTGGAGGATGCGTGCAACCATCGTGAAGCCTGAATCGAGACAAAATAAAATTGTGTAGGCACTAAGACAACAACGCGCAAAGAAGAAGTTGGACAGTTTTATCCTTGGGAGTATTTGGAGTGTGTGCTTCATGTAAGGTAAACTTGGAAATTATCCAAGTGGCTTAATCATGGCGATGGCTGGTTAGAGACCAAGCAATTTTTTGTATGCCTTGGGTAGGATCTTTCATTTGTGTAGTTGAGAGTCTAAGGTTAACAAGAGGGAGAACAGAGACTTTTTTTAATCTAGGCATTTGCCATTCTTTCATGTAATGTGTGAAGGAGTGGCTTGTAACAATACATCTTGAGCTTATCAAAAGATCATATTCATGCAAGATTTCCTTCTCCTTCTACATCTCAAATTTGTTATTTTGGCATTTTCAATATGTCTATGGGTTGCAATTTCAATTGAATTTGTGAAGGCAAAACAGTGCTAGGATGACAGCAAACCGAATCGCTCATGCGAGCCCCCTGGATTTGAGTTCTCTCTAAAATTTCTCTTTTTTCGTTCTTGTTCAAACCCATGAAAATTAGAATGAAAACATCTTGGTTTCAAACCCATAATACTTTTTGTAAAGGTCATTCAGGCAAAGATTCATTGTGTATATTCAGAGCTATGGCTAAAATTTCATTGAATTTGTACCTTGTTTCCTCAAATTTCAATCTCAAAATTTTCATCTCAAGTTCATGCCTTTTTGTATTCATGAAATTTGTCTTTAAATATTGGTACTTTTAGACCTGTCAGGAAAAGGTTTGTCATATAGTTAAAATTTTGTCAAATTTGAGAGTCGTTTGATTGGCTTAGAGCAAATCTTCAAATTTTGACAGGTTGTCTTTGCAATTTCAGAATTTTTGGACTTTATTTTGGATTCCTAGACTTTATTTTTAGAAGTCATTTTCGAAGATCTGGACAATATCTCGAAAGTTCCGAGCCTTATTTGGAAGTTTATTTCAAAAGTTTGGTTGTCATCCGAATATTCCGGTGAACAGTAACTTCAAAACTTCTTAGCGTCAACTTGGAATTTTCGATGGGCATTGTTTTTCAAACTATGAACAGTATTTCAGCTTTTGACCACTTTGTTTAGTTTGACTTCCACTTCGATTTTAAGCTTTATTTGCTAGCACTGTCCCTAGATGCCGTGAGTTCGTTCTTAATTATTATGTGAATTTGACGGTTGCTAGCAGAGAGACGTCGTGGGTAAATTTTGGACGTAGGATAAAGTTATTGTGAAGAATTTTTATTAAGTACTGATCCCCAATGCTATCTATATGTATTCAAAAGGAAAAGGACATGAATATCATTATACAAGGCAGGACAAACACAGAGTTTAAGTCATTGTTATCAAAAGAAAAGGTCAGGAATTGTTATGTGCTTCTTCATGGCATGTTTCTTCTAAAGACAACCAAAATAAATGTATGGAAGAGGTAATTATACACGTTTTCTAGTTTTAGAGAAAAGTGTGAGAGAGAAAATATATACTCACGCGATGGAATTGTACACACATATATATACGTTACATGTATACCTAGAGTGTTGTAAAATACCTAAAGAGTAAAATACATGGATGGTCCTCAAACTTGTCTCGAGGTGTCATCTAGGTTCCTAAACTATCAAAATGCATTTTTATATCTCTAAACTTGTCCGGAGGTATCATTCGAGTCCCTAAACTCTCAAGATGCATCTTCAGGTCCCCAAACTTATCTCAATATGTTATTTCAGTCCCTAAACTCTCAAGGTGAATTTTCATATCCTAAAAATTATCATTAATTAATTTTATTCAAAATGGACTATTTATTAAACTATTTTTCAGCTGATTCATTTAGAAATCTTACCACTAAGATCATTTTAGTTTTGAATTAGCTGCTTATTAATCATACATCATGAAGTTAATCTAGATCATTTGATATCAACGGTGGGTATTATAGTTTTCTCGTTTAACATGGAGATCAATGATAATCCTAAATATTTTCCGCGCTTTGTATAAATTTATATTAAGATAATTTTTCCCATTCTCAATAAAAAATAAAATAGCAATTTTATTAAATTTAAAGTTGTAAAAGAATTTTTCATTAACTTAAAGATAGCAAAACAACATTATATTAGATTAAAAATAGCATCTTGAGAGTATACAGTTTAGGGACATGCGTGACATTGCGGGATAAGTTTATAGACCTAAAAATGTATTTTAAGATATTAGGGACCTATGTGACATCTTGAAATAAGTTTAGGGATCTGAAATGCATTTTAAGAGTTTAGGCAACTAGATGACACCAGAACAAATTTAGGAATCGTTGGTGTACTTTACTCATACCTAAATTTTAGAGTGAAATTGACTGATGATGAATAGGATTAAATAAAGGAGCTATTGCTCGGTTTCTTCCATGCATGTCCAACTTCATCAGAATAGTACAATTCAGTTAGTTGGCATCCGTCCCTCTCTGTAGCTGTTGCTGGAACAGAGATCTACAGGAGACCAATTTTTAGTGGTGCCCTAATTGCATTCAGGGCGTGTGGTTTTTCTTGATTTCACGCATCCCCTTCTGAAAACATTATCCACCGTCCACGTGATCTCGTATGCATAGCATACATTTTTTTGCAGAAAATTAAATATACGTAGCATACGTACATGACAAGACTTAACTTATTAACTTTCAGGACAGTTTTACCTTTACTGACAGTTTGTAGTTCTTATATGATAGTTATCTACCACACCATAACTGCGATAATAATATATCCTGCCCAGTGCCCACCCACTCGAAAAAAATGCTCAAGACTACTATGACTATTTATAGGCTACTCATAAAATAACTGCAAGGAAAGATCGAAACTACTACAAAAATCCTGCTACAAGGTTGATAGAGGTAACATTGCTGTATGTATCACCTAGCGCGCCTGCATGTTGACTAGCAATTTTTACAAAAAAAAAAACATATGTTCAAAACTTTAACTATATATTATAAAGGTAACCATCAAGATAATTACCTTTACGTTTAACATAATTCTTGCCATTTATATATATAATATCGAAAAGGAACATTAGACGCGAATCCACAATCGACTAATACATGCATGAAGACATGGAGCATTTGCAAAAAAAAAATGCAGCAACGCGTATGTCAATCAATAGCTAGCGAAGATTCAACAGGATCCGCGCTGATCAGCAGCAGTATTATTCATGTAGTGGTACATTTGTTTATGAACTTGAGAAGCACCAGCCACCACATACGTAGGACAAAATATCCCTTTGTCTAGTCACCCCCAGGATTATAGAAAAATATCCCTTTTGTCGCGCGCACTGATCATTGCACGGCGTCGTATTTCTCTGGTGAGAGAGAGAGAGAGAGAGATGGCCAGATCGATCGGCCGGGCTCCACCTCCACGGCAGCATCCATGCATGCAGCAGCTAGCTAGCGCGTGGCATGGCACGGATCGGATGAACAGCGGGAGAGGGCGAGCCGTCCCAATCAAGCCCATCAATGCGTGCTCGATGGATCGGCCGATCGACGGGAGCTGATCGATAGATCGAGCATATATAATCTATCTATCGAACCAGCAACAGCAACGCCTCTTCCCTCCCCCCTGCACCACCCAACGCTGTTCCCCATTGACGCCCGCCACTGTTCACCTGCCTCCCATCGTACCTTGGACCTTGCTTGTCGGTTCCAAGTTACTGTGCACCATTAGCCCAGTCTTAGTAGATAGTATCATCACACAATTATCAAGACTACGACCTTAAGAACTATGTTAAAGGAGTGTCATCTCTCCCCCTCTTCTCTCTCCTATTATGCCAGCAACGTGACACTCCTGCAACACTTTTATTGAAATTGGCCTTACGCTGCGCTTCATTCCCCTCTCGCAGTGCACAGGGCGTGCTGTCCTCGATCTCTCTGCATAGCCCTGCAATGCATACACTGCGAGATCAGTAGTGATTACTCGTTCAGCGGTAGTAGTAGAGTCTACTACTAGTACTAGACAATGCATATATGTAGATATGTATATATACATACATGCATATATGTATGCATATATATAGATATATATAGATATATAGGATATCTATATATATGCATACATATATGCATGTATGTATATATACATATATGTATATATGCTATCTATGATATACAGGACTGCTAATCCGTCCCCCATTGCTAATATGGCAAGCAAGCAACTGAGCAAGCTTGTGGTATAGTTGTATACATCCATCAATCCATGATGAGCGGCCACCAGTCAGCAAGGGCCAAGGGGAAACAAACAGCACAGCTGCAGCCTGCAGGAGGGCATACTGTTGGGCATTCAAGGCCAAGGAGGGGGCCGGTAAAAACCTAAAACGTACTGTGCAGGCCTAGCTAGGGTTTACCCTGCATCTGCATTGCCTCCCCATGAATGGAACCACGGGCCCACCAGGCTGAGCCACTCATGGGCCTGCACGGGGGCCCAATGTGTAGTCGCCTGTCGTTTGGGCTCGGTTAGGTCGAGCATGCATGCGTGCAGGGGCTGCTGCTTGCATTGGGTGTCGTTTGGGTACGCATGCCTTTTGCTTCTCCTCCGGTTCCAAGTTGGTCAGCAGCTTCGTTGTCGCCTACTGTTCATCTGATGAGTCAGAGAAATCAACACACCCCAGCTCTTTTGCTAAAACTGATTTTTTTTATTACATGGCCTTCGGAATACCCTATTATTAGCTGATAAACTAATTAAGCATGAACAAGTCTAATGCATGGTCTCTTCGACAAATTTCGACTGGTTGAAGGATCCGTTAATCATGAAGTATCAAACCTCAAAGATTCCCAGGACGAAATTTTTTGAAAAAAGAATCCTCTGAAATAAAACGACGCTTATCAGATCAGACTTTGGAGGACTACACGTATGATCTGCATAATCAGCCGAGTCAGGAGGTCTGGCCTTAAATTCAAACCAACTTGACAAAATGACAACATTAAAGGCTATCTGGGCACGGTAAGCCCAACTAATTACTGGATCAGCTAAGACCATGTCAGTACATACCTTTGACCCACTCGTACGGCGCCAGGCTACTTCAAAACAAAGTGGGACCTTATCACATGGACGCTTTCAAGGAAAAATAAAATAAAATTGATGCTCCAAATGGCATGCCAAGTTGCCAACCTGTTGAAATTTGGAGTCCAAAACCCTGTTGTCTTTGTTGCTACTTGAGAGCGATTCCATTGTTTACTGTCTGGTGATTTATTGATGAGTTTTATAGCATGCCTTTTTGGTATATATGTGTTGTACATACTTTAGCTATAGGATTTGATCAATTCCCATATGGGAACCAAGATAGAGATGTGCTGTATGTATGTGGACTGGGTGTGTCATATCTAGAAGGACAGTTGTTCTTACCTACTAATATCGATATAGTTAAAGTATCATATATTATGAGGTAACCAACAATTTAACGCATAGTCAATGAAGATTCGGGAGTGAGTTCAAGTTCATGGTCAATTCAGCATGCGATAGCATGACCGTAGGCCTGCCAGCTAGGGATATCTGTGGTAACACATTAGGTAGATTTTGTGAAATCCCTAAAGAAGAAGCTATATACATGCAGCATGATCTGACTAAAAATGTTTATCTGTAACTGTAAGCTACACTTCTGCTGATGACTAGAATTTGAGATCAAGTCAAGTTTATGTGACGGGTATATATGCATGTAAAACACCCAGTGCCTGATCGAGATAGAGGCATTAGCACGCACACATGGTCCCGCATGTTGGTGCACCGACAATGCATACTCATGGCATGGGAGACTTTTCTGCCCCTTTTTGTATGACTAGTTCGCCACCATGTCCAACATTTTGTTGCCTAGCTCACGTTGGTGTGGCAAAATTTCAAATCAAGTTTTAGGTTTCAAAGATCCACTCCGATCGACGACGTGTTCATCTGTCATGTACATTTGAAGCAGGAGCGTATTTGCGATATACTACTAAGGGTCCGTTTGGTTGAGCTCTATCTGATTTTGATTCTCTATAGGAGCTGATTCTCTGAGAGAAGTGATTTTATAGCTGAAAGTGATACTCTAGCATAAACTTTTACAATTAGGATGGAGAATCACTTCACAGAATCAGGAGAAGCTACTTTTTTTCAGCTCTCAACCTCTTAGTTCATTTTACAGAATCAACAAAGAATTACTTCTCTCTGAAAAACTGTTTGGCAGAGCTCCTGCTGGATCTAGTAGAGAATCAGCTCTGCGAGCTCTGCTAAACGCTCCCTAAATTTAAAGATCCACCGTATTTTCAATTTAAAGGGTTAGGTTCAATATTCGCTTTCCCATTGAACAGGAAGCCTCCTATGAAAGTTGGAGGACACCATCAGTTATTAATTACCAGCAACATCATGCACCACTTCACGAGTCCCCTTGCTCTTCCACTCTTTCTTAGCTTTGAGCCGTTCATCGTACTTTTCTGTGGAGAATTTTAACTCCATCATTTTCTATGTTTCTTGTTCTCAGCATATTCTACTAGTGGGCATCCCACACTGGTGTCAAAATAGGCCCTCAATTTTTTTTCTTTAATTCATGCTCACTAAGGTTTTTTCAAACATCACCACATTGTAGTACTATATTTTTTACGTAATGAAAAACTAATCGATGCATATGTTTTATTGGTGCTGGCTGACCTAGTATAGGAGGTTGGGAAAATCGAAGAGATGGCAGTCAAATCTTCTGCTAGTACCTCGTCCACTACCAGCAGTGTATGCTAACATGTACAGGTCATTACGCAACCAACATCTCAGTCACTAATTGTATCCGATTAATAATGTCACCTTGACCTGTTTCATCAATAACCTTTTTATGATGGTTCACCATAAATCTTAGTGCCTGAAATAAAAAAAAACTTAATTTGAAGTCTTTGGGAGTGTAGATATGTTTGCAGGATTCACAGTAGAAGTATATAGACTTATAGTGTGAGGCTCATTTGCATGCGGCAAAGAGTGGCACGTCCAAAGTGAAGATCGCAGGTGTGGAGCAGGGTACCCCCACCCCCCCCCCCCCCCCCCCCCCGCCCCAAGGAAACATGTGCATCTATTCCTTCAATTCTTCCTTGTCATCTTTGTGCTATATCAAAACCCAAACTAATATATATACACGGAAGAAATAGTAGCGACTCAACCAAAAAGGGGGGCTAGCTAGCTAACAAGACATTAACATATTTATAAATAATAACGTGAAATGCGTTAAGAGATAAAAGGGACCGAAATTTAACATGTGCAAGATCATATATCTGCCACCAAATTAAAGATTATTGGTGGCTTAAAATATAGAGTTTATAGTAAGACAGGGTTCAATAAAACGAATAAAATGGTTCAGCAATCAAAGGTATCTGTGAAACATAGCACGATCAAAGTCCCTTTCGTCACTGTCCACACCACTTGTCTGCTATCCCTGGCACTACTCGACCGTCCTCCTTGCAACATCAAACTCTTTGTACATTGCAAGTGCCGACATGCCTTTACCCATTATCTTTTGCAATTTAAAATTGATATCGAGGCGGATGAATAATACTTTCTAGGCTTTTGTTGGTATTTATATTTAGGGTCATCATAAGGAAATGCCACTATTAAATTAATTTATTCTAAAAGTTAATTTAATATATGATTATTGCAACTGAATAAAACTTTTTGAGAATTAAATAATTAATGAAGTTTAAGCACAAAATAAGTGCTTAATTAAACACATTTTAGATTAATATCCACCCCAACCCACGCTTAAACACTCGATATGAGAAAGTAATAACTTATTTCGTCTTACTCATGCATGGCTCACCCCTGATTTAATTAGTTAACTTCATTCGTTTATAAATTGAACTGAACATTATATTTCAAGACAAATTAATCAATACTACATGGATTTCTGATTGCTGGCAGTAGTTGCATATGCAAGAAACTAAATACCATTGCTGTTAAAATTCTTGCAAATATTTGATTTATGCGTCCAGATGTATACTGAGCCAAAAGGCACCCGGTCGAACTAGCCAAGCGGTCCCACGCACCAGTCAAAGCAAGAATTTACCATGCGCAAGTGGCGATCCAAGTACAACTTCCAACCACAGGTTGCACTAGAAAAAAATATTCTGCGGGGCTCCGGCTGCTAGTGCTGCTACCTGAAGCCAAAGGCCTGTCTCAACTCTCAAGCTGTGGCAACAGGCAGCCCGCCTGTCAAGGTGAACTAGTATTTATTTATTAACCAAAATAAAAAAAATAACTCAATAATAAACATTCAAATTAAGTATACAAACAAACAAGCAACAATCACAGTGATTATTTAACCACCAAGGCAATCTATGACTTAACTTGCAAAAGCTGCTGGCCCAAAAAGGTCAGCTTTAGTATTCCACTACACAAAGCAAAAGTGGCCTATCTAGACATACATGCATACATGTAGTATCGTCACAACTTGTTTCCCCTTCATTCTTTTTTTCTTTCTATATTATCTTTTTATTTATTTATTTGCAGCACGCAATAATTCGTATGATTTTAATTCGTATCATATTTTGTATAGAGCTTTTACTTTCGTGAATAAATGGTCAAAGTGTGTACCGTGTCGATGTCCAAAACTAAACATCGCTCTGTTGAAAGTGGGTCCAGCTTGTTAGTAGTATAGTACAGTACGCCTCCTAGAGCTGACTCCATCTTCTCGTCTAAAACACACACACACTCTCTCTCTAGGTGGGACACAGCAACATGCATGCGAGCTTGTTTGAGCTTGTTTAGGACTTGATGCATGCATGTGCACGTTATAGTACTCGTCTAACTTATTGCTTTGTCGCGGAGCAAATTTTTAGTGATAGGTATGATTACACACTTGAATAATTTTTTTCTATCTTGCCATTTTCACTAGGGGTCATGCATGCATCTTGGATGACTTGGGCCTGAATCTTTTCATATTTGAAATATTAAACATAGACCAATTAAAAAACTAATTGCACATTCTGTCCGTAAATCGCGAGACGAACTTAACGAGCCTAATCAATCCATCATTAGCACTTATTTATTGTAGCATTACTATAGCAATTTATTGTCTAATCACAGACTAATTAGGCTCATTAGATTCGTCTCGCGATTTACGGACCATCTGCGTAATGCGATTTTTTTTCAACTACATTTAATACGCCATGCATATGTGTAAATATTTATTTGGAATTTTAAATTTTGGATCTAAACAAGGCCTTGACATATTTTCTTTCATTCGGTATTACTCCCTCCGTTCTAAAAAGCTCTCACTTTCTGAGAAGCCAAACAATTTTATGTTTGACCAAATTTAAAAAAATACTAATATTTGTATCTTCAAATAGATTTAGTATAAAAATATATTATATAATTATTCTAATAATATTTATTTGTAACATAAGTATTAATTTTATTTTGTATAAAATTGGTTAAATTCGAAATTGTTTGATTTTCTCGAGAAGCGAGAGTTGTATTCTTTTTAGATGGAGGGAGTATATATATAGCTAAATTTTTTACCGGGGTTCATGCATGTTTATTTCAACGTCCGAGTGGAGTAAGTTTTGTCTTTGGTCAATGAATTATTGCAGGGAGAATATTTGGTTCCCATGCTGATGCTTCCATGGGAATTGAAGAATTCATGCTTCCAAGTCCCAAGATTTTTCACCATGCATTTACTGAGTACAGCATACTGATTCAGTATGAGCTCCTCACTTTCAAACCTTTGCTTTTGTTCCTACTCGCCATCAACCTTCATCTCTCTCTCTCTCTCTCTCTCTCTCTCTCTCTCTCTCTCTCTCTCTGCTGTCAGCCAGGAGATCCCTCACCCCTCTCTCTCTCACACACTCTTTCTCTCTCTAGTGAACTTCCCTTTCATCCACTACAACCTCATTTACACCTTTAGGGCTGCAAGCACACGCCTCTCTCTCTCTCCATAGCTAGAGTGTACAGCAGCTGCAGCCCCTTCTCTCTCTATAATAGTTCCCCCTCTCCCTCCCATCCACACCTCTTCTTCTCTATCTTCAGCTCCACTCCAGCCCGGCCAGCCCAGCTGCCTCCACCATGGGAGACCCCTACACCAATTTCCTCAGATGCTACTACTCCCACTTCCCTCCCTCCAACCCTCCCTCCTTCCCCAGCAGCTACGCCTCCTCCTACCTCCACCCGCCTCCCGCCTCCCCTCCCATCAGGGAAGCCCTCCCGCTCCTCAGCAGCCTCACGCCGTCGTCGTCCGCCACCAACCACCACCAACACCACGACGACGTCGCCCGGGATCACAAGGGCTGCAGCCGCGCCACCTCCTGCAGCGGCCAAGATGCGGCCGATCAGGCCGCCGGGGAGGTCACCGTGGCCTTGCACATCGGCCTGCCCAGCCCCAGCCCCTCCGAGTCCGCGGCAGGCGGCGGCGAGAGCCGAGAACCGGCGGCGGAAGGGAGCAGCGGCCTGCAGCAGCAAGGGGACGGCCATGAAGGAGGAGGAGACGAGGAGGACGGGGACGACGGGGAGGACGCCGCCATGGCGGTCGGCTGCGCTTCCATCGGCGTCGGGAGGCTGACGAAAGGGCAGTACTGGATCCCCACCCCGTCGCAGATCCTCATTGGCCCCACCCAGTTCTCCTGCCCCGTCTGCTACAAGACCTTCAACCGATACAACAACATGCAGGTCTGCTCATCAGCTCGTCCCCCATCGATCTATCTGCTGTTCTTGCTCTCTGCCTGATTCTGATCGATCCGCTCTGCTGGGTTTCGTTCTTGTTCATGATTGCCATCACCTGCACGATGATCATCCTATCTTTGTTGGTTTTCTTGGTGTTTTGATCCATCTGAATTTCTTTGATTTTTTTGTGCTTGTTTTCTTCATGGATTAGATTATCAGAGAATTGCATGCATCGATCAGAAGCTTTCGACTTTCGTGTGTGCCGTGGAGTGGTGGATCTAGGAGGGAGTGCCGCTGCTGTAGGAGTACCACACCTGCAGGCTTCAACCAATCTCTCTCTCTCTCTCTCTCTGATCCCCTCCCTCTGATCCAGTGTACGGTGTGTGCCATATCTTTGATTTGATTGAACCGAGCAGGAGCAGCGGCGGCAAAGGGGTCAGTAATGGCTGCCGTGCCGAACGGCCATTGACACGGGGAAGAACTCTGAGCCTGAGCTATCGCTACCTAGTATATAGTGTTCTTGGAGTCCGCGCTGATGGCGCCTTTTCAATTCGCGTCGCCGCGTGTGTGGACGCAGAGACCAGGCCGCAGAGGGAGAAAGAGGGGAGGGGGAGAGAGAGATATCTGAGAAGAAAGATCTGGCAAAAAGGCATCTTTTCTTTCGCTGATCAGTTCCTTCAGGCTTACACAGATGTGCATCTCAAGCAACAAACGCCTCTGTCTCCCTCTCTAAATTCTCCCTTCCCCTCTCTGGCTCTCCCTCTCTAAAGTTCTCTCCCTCGGCACAGCGCAACAAACCCCACCACGAGCAGTGCCCTTCAGTGTTGCACAGTTCCTTCGCTCAGACCCCTTCCGTAACATCCCTTTTGCCTGCCCCATCCGGCCATTCCCCGTCCCCTCGCTCGCTCCGCCACGTGAAGAGCTCCCCTCCACTTACACCCTTCCAGCTCTCGATCTCCATGCTTGCAGCTAACGAACTCCCTAGCCTCGCTACTACTCATTCCCACCGCGCGCATCGATTGTTGATGATTTACACCATGGATTGTTTGCAGATGCACATGTGGGGCCACGGGTCGCAGTACCGCAAGGGCCCGGAGTCGCTGCGCGGCACGCAGCCGACGGCGATGCTCCGGCTGCCGTGCTACTGCTGCGCGGCGGGGTGCCGGAACAACATCGACCACCCGCGGGCGCGGCCGCTCAAGGACTTCCGCACGCTGCAGACGCACTACCGCCGGAAGCACGGGATCAAGCCCTTCATGTGCCGCAAGTGCGGCAAGGCCTTCGCCGTGCGCGGCGACTGGCGCACCCACGAGAAGAACTGCGGCAAGCTCTGGTACTGCGCCTGCGGCTCCGACTTCAAGCACAAGCGCTCGCTCAAGGACCACATCCGGGCCTTCGGCAGGGGCCACGCCGCCTGCGGCATCGACTGCTTCGACGATCTCGACGACGACGACCGCGACCCGTCGTCGGAGGTCGACCACGCCGCCGGCGGTGCTAGTACTGCAACTGCGACTGCGACTGCTAGTGCTACCACCACCAACACCAACAACACTGCTAGCGCCGCTAGTACTGCTGCCGGCGCCGCCAGTTCTCACCGCCACCACCACTGGAAGCCGCCGCCGCCGTCGTCGAGAGGCTGATCCGGCGGCGACCGGCTGCTATAGGGTGAGTACGCACGTACGGTACTGCTACTTGTGCGTGTAACCGTCTACTGTGCGTGTGTTGCCGGGGAGACAGCTGATTTAGTAAGCAAGGGTTTCCATTAATCGATCGATGAACTGAACATACACATAATTAATTAAGCATGCTGGAAGGGTTGATGTGTGTGCATGGTTAAGATGGACTATATATAACTAAGGTTCTAATCCTCAGCTGGGGGTAGCCCGTAGCATAACTAGCTTCATTGTATGTGTAGACTCGATCCATCTCGATCTGGTATATGGTGATGAACACGGTGAAATATACAGGTTGTCAGTGTTAATAACTTGAGGTAATATAGTAACAATCCTGCATCATATTCATGCATATGCATGCAAGTGTTGATGAAGATATAGTACTGCTGTGGCTAGATATCCTATATATACGTACTCTTTGTTTTGTTTTTTTTGTTTGTTTGTTTTTTTTTTTGGAGGGGAGATTTTTCTTCTTTTATTTGTTTTATTTAACATGTTAATTTGTGGTGTCATGCATAGTATAGCGAAGTTATCGAGAAGAATGGATCCTTTTCTATCATACTATTCTCTTTATAGATGAAGTGTTATGGTTTGATTGGGGATATATTGGGGTGTGTGATGGATTGTTAATTATTTCAAATTATAGCAAATCAATTTCCTGATATTTTACTTGTTTTCCAATGTTGAAACAATTGAACGCATACCAGATCTCATGCAAGATGTTAATTAATCTGAGGTTTTCTTTGTAAAATTCGTGCAGATAGAAGATAGTTTTAACTTGTGCATGACTACAAGTGAACCAGTTGGTCCCTGGAACTCTAAAGTTTATACCATGGTCGTTTTGATGTAATTACATAAATTTGCTGAAACTCTTGTTTCGTTGAGAGGAATTATATATACAGGAAAACAAAACTTTTTTTGTGTGTGCTACCGCGCATCATTGTTGTTTTGAATTTCTGTGCTCAATTTTTTTCTTAAGAAAAGTAATTGGTTTTCAATGCCTTTAAGAATATTTTGTTGAGCACATGAAACTACATATATTTTTGCTAGAGTCCATAAATATTTTGAACATGCTGTTATTTTTTCCAATTTTTAACAAACAAATTAGGATGCATATTGGCTTTTTTCAGGACATCAAAATGGAAATTGATTTAGAAAGTTTTCTTCTGGTTCATATCAGTATCTAGAAGTACAAATTTGTACCTGTTAGAAGAATTTTACTAATCATAAACAGACTTGGGAGTGCACAAAGATAAGGGGATTTTAATATTGTATTTCTAAAAAAGTATAATATACCATGCCTTTACCAATACCTGCAAAAGCGTAAGTTTTTTGCCTCGCAATGTTAGGTCTTTCTTGCGGCAAGCCAGGGGTGAACTATTTTCTACATATATATCCGCTTAAGTTTATTAAATAAATAATTATATAATATGCCCTTAGTTAAAATTGTATTGAGCTTTGACTTAAAAAAGGTCTGATATGAAACGTTACATTAGGAGAAAGCAATTTTTTTATTTTTTGAAAATTTGAGTTTATTAGAATTTGGCATTTCATAAATATCAACAATATATGAGCCAAGCAATATGGCAAGACATACCAATCCAAACTACTGTGTAGTACACTGGAAAATTAAGTAACTAGCCATGTATATGAATGAAGGATGAAATTAAAATGCATGGATGTGTGATTAACAAATAAAGTGTTCAATGAAAACTAATTCACATACAACCATTTTGTTTTGTATACCGTTCAAGGACAACGAACCATGCACGGTCATCTGATGCATCGATGAATTTTTATCTAATAGGTAACTTGAACCGTTAGTTCGATCTTGAGCTCTATTTCAATTTCAACTTGGTAGCTCAGTGCATGCGGAAAACAGGTTGTCTGAACATGCAGCACACCTGGTGGATCCCAATGCATGGGAATCTCGTAGCTAGTTTTGCTTTAATCCTCTCATCTTTTGCACAAAGATATGTGCTTTGCTAAAGTTTATCCCTTTGAGCAACCTCCCCCTGTGCCTGGGATAACCCTAGCTTTCAAGACTGTGAAGCCCACGCATGCTTTGCCACCAATGGCAAATGCAGTGTGCTTTTCAGCATGTTAAGAATCACGAGAGAGAAGGGCCGGTCTATTTATCCGTGCCTAATAATAATATGTCCATGGATTGATTTAACTGCAAAAGGACGAGGAAAAGGTAAAGTTGAATGATTATACGAAATCTGATGGGCGATATCTTGGAGAACTATGCTTGTCGATCCTACAGCTAGTAGTTTCTTTCATCTGCAGTTTGCCTACCCCTGATTACGTACACCATGCAATGATCAAAGTAACAAAAGAAGGCTTAAAGTTTTGACCTTTTTTGCTATTGCCTGAAACCTTAACCTTTGGTTTCTTTACGTCGCCTTTAGCTTTGCTAGGTAGCTTTCTCATGTTTATCAGCTGAAATTAGTTTCTAGGAGATATAAATGTTACTATTGAGCTTTCTTGGATCCCTATTAACTTTATCATAAGTTTGGATCCCTAGTAACTTTATCATAAGTTTAAACTTACTACTACATATTAATTAGTGTATGGAGTATATTCCCTCTGTTCTGATCAGCTTTGTTCTAATAAGTCACACAGTTTTAAGTTTGACCAAGTATATATACAAACAATGCTAATACATATAATACCAAATGAGTATCATTAGACTTAATCGTAAAATATATTTCCATAGTTTACCTATTAGATGTCATAAATGTTGTTGAACTCTTCTTTATAAATTTGGTCAAACTTTTTCATAGTTTGAATTAGGATGAAGTTAAAAGAGCATACTCTTTTAGGACAGAGAGAGTATACATGCATGTAGATACATTGATTAGCATGGTATATATTGCTTACTATCATGGTTTTAGAAAATAATATTCAATAATAAGATTCAATAGTACTTTTTGACAAAATGGTTTTCCAAAGCAGTAGTGTACTGGACTAACTGTATGTCCCTAGTGGAAACCTGTTTACTTGTCGGCCAGATGACGAAAGAAATGCCAATGTATAGTGGTAGGGGCTGGTCCTATAAAATTTCTCATGACAGCATTTGATTGCTAGCTTTTTGTTGGTCTTTTATGACTCAATGACTGCATGGCTGCATATATACCTCTACGGCTCTATTTACGTACTGCTTCGTTGTAGCACCTTTTCTTTTACGAACGGATAAAGCCTTCTAGAGGGAGTAGGCCGCATTATGTCTCTAGGCACATGCTTCTTTCAATTCTGAGGCCATAGGCAAGGCCAAAGTTAAATTCAAGCCAAATCTCGCTGAAATCATTCTCTTGAGCTGGAATTTTGTTTTACTTTCTAGAAATGTTATCACACATCACTACTCAAAAATGACCTAAAAATTCAGGCCAAAAGTACCGGCTGCTGTTGCAGCTGGTACTGGCCGGTTTCAATGGCGGCTGGTCCAAGGAGGACCTTTGGCACCGGGTCGTGGCATGACCCGGTGCTCATGGTGCGGACATTAGCACCGGATCAAACTACGGTCCGGTGCTAATACCAAGGTATTAGCACCGGTATTAAGGGTCCTTTCTCCAGTAGTGTATATGATGACTTATAAAATTATTTGCCTCTAAAATGTTGTCACACTAATAACTGCTGCTTCAAATTAATTATTAGCTAGTGTGATATAACTCTCCTGCCTCCAACAAGTACTTTGGGCACTATAGCAAACATGGAAAGTCCTATTAACGCTGTTGCAGTTGCATGACATATATATAGCATCTAAAAAACTCATAGTTCAAATACTCGGAAACAAACAAAACCACGTAATACATTCTCAGTTGCTGCATTTGGTTTTTACTTGAATCGTTTTCTATTATAAACTGGAAATACAAGGTGCAAAACATATTATATGATCAGTTAATAAATCAAATGTAACCCGTTTATTTGATTATTTCCCGCTCCATCACATAGCCGAGTTCGAATCAAGGCAGTCCGAAAAGAAATTGTGGCCATCGATATATACTAATAAAAAGATCATGCGTGCTCATTTCCTGTCCGATTGCTCTTTTGAGTACTGAATGAGAGACCTTTCACGGTTCTATCCACCACTCTAGTCGTCAGTCACTATTCTTTCAGACAAGGCCAAGTACATGTCATAATTACCTGAGCACAGAGGGAGAAACTTTTTCTTACATTATGCCATACTCACTTCACTTCTCTGCCCCATTTCTTTTCTTGAGCACAAGTTAGCACTTTCACCTGCTCAGGCCTTGTTAAGATGCAAGGCTGTAAAATTTCGATGAATGTCGGCGCACATTTAAAATATTAAATATAAATTAATTAAAAAACTAATTACAGAACTCGTCTGAACTGCGAGACGAATCTATTAAACCTAATTAATCCGTTATTAGCATATATTTACTTTAGCACAACATTGTCTAATTACGGACTAATTAGGCTCATTAGATTCGTCTCGCAAAATACACTCAATCTGTGATAGGTTTTTTTCATCTCCATTTAATATGCCATGCATGTGCGAAAATATTTGATGTGATATTTTTAGGTGTAAAGTTTATTACATCTAAACAAGGCTAATTACACTCCCTTCTATTCCTATGCTTGTTTCTTCCATGGTCAGCCAGCGCCACAGTCCTACAGTACAATGGTGTGGGGAGGGGCGGGGGGGGGAGAGGTATATCAGTATACGTATAGTATAGCCCAGCAGCAGATGCAGGTGATTGTGGCTTTTCAACCCTTCTGCCTGGCGAAGCATTGATGCCAAGGCATTGGGCAATGGCAGCTTTTTTTTATTATTCTTGCTGCTTCTGCAGCTTTAGCATCCTCCTGATAGTTCTGGCAGGATGCAAAGCTCTCTAGCTGTGTCGTTTGCTTGTGACGCCGGTGAATCCTTTTTTTACTCGAGTCATTTGTTCTCAGTGTGTGTTCTTGCATAGTACTGGACCGGCAATTCAGCAGTCATGCAATACTATCTCTATCCTAAAATATAAGTATTTTTGAATTTAATCAAAGTTAAATTTACTCAATTTTGATCATCAATATTTATATAAATAAATTATTTTAAATATAAATAATTATATATTATCACACCGTTCGGCTCGACTACACGCAGCCAGCTGCGCCTGATTCCGGTTCGGCAGCCCACCTGCAGCCGTTCGGCTGCCTCACATCGGCCACTAGTGCTAAGCTCAGCCGTCTGCTTCCTGCTGGCTGCCGCTGCTCGCGGCTGCTTGGTGCATGCAGCAGTAGCTGCAGGCCCAGCCGGGGGACAACCAGCGGAACATTGTCTATAATAATTGCTTTCATAACGAATATAATAATATTATTTTTTATCTTATTGATCTTTATAAATTATTTACTATTTATAGTTAAAATTGAATAAAATTAACTTTGATCAAATCTAGAAATACTTACATTATGGCACGGAGGAGGTAGTAAAAATCGAATGATCCGCTTGCCTGAAGGATAAAATCATTTAAATGATGGGATTGGGCCATACCAACCTTCCAGTCCCGCTGACAGAACGAGAGTGGCACAACTATATGTCTACATGATAGTACCAAGTATATACCAGCATGCATGACAGCTTTACTGTTCACTAGTGAATTTGTCTGGTTGGTGGGTGTCAGTAAATGCCGGCTGAAATATTCATCCGTTTCACTGTTCACCGGCTAAAATATTTACTTTGTTCTACTGTAGTTTTTAGCCGTTCTTGTCTCTCCAACAGCTTTGCCCATACGATCGAGTAGGAGGCTGGATGATCTTTCTGGAATTACATCGTGAGCACTGCTAGTGAGTACTAGGACAGAGGCTGAGGTCATTTGAGGCCAGGGATATGCATCGGTCAATCAGTGTGCTGCTGCTGCTCCCCCCGCTGACTCAACTAGCATTCTTTGGACACGTCCTATCAGACCAGAACAATGATACATCCATGTCGATAGTCGCTGGATGCGGTCAGGGCTGGAGTTCTGTATGCAGGGCAGTGTGGATGCCATTTGTCTAAGAAAAAAACAATATTTTTTTTATTTAGGTAAAAAGAATATTCCATTAGAATGCAGTCACTTCTTTGAAGTCAAGTAGTAGCCCAGGCTCATAGGCCAAAGCCATACTCACGGCGTCACAGAGAATATGAGTGTGTGTGAGAATCCAATACTCCCTCCGTCCTAAAAAAAAATCATTCTAGGAATTTTAGGATAAATTAACAGGAAAGTAAAATGACCATATTTGCCCCTATTTATTTATCATATTTGCACTAATTGATTCTTACACATGCACATGCACTTTTTAAATAGGGTAGGATGACTTGTTTTTTGGGATAAATTTTCAATCCTAGAATAACTTGTTTTTTGGGACGGATGGAGTATGTGATTGGGTGGTTCCAAGTGTGGTTTTGTGAAAAATATGTTTTAAAGTGCATGTAATTTTTCAAAATGGATATGAAGGAAATGTATGTAGTTCTTTTTTAAAAAGAAATGGAAGTTTAATATTAGCTTGCTGATATATATATAGAAAAAAGGTAAAATTAAGTATATAACAATTAAATGGGAGTGGCAGTGTGCCACTTCAGTATTTTTGTATGTGATTTGCCGTCCTAAAATAGGAGTAGTGGAGAGTGCAAAAAATTTCTATTGTTGATAACGTTCCAAAGCCTTTTTCAGCTTTCCAAGGTTAGTACATATAATCTAAAATTATAAATCTTATGACTTCAAACTAATACAAGTGTTTAGAAATTGATAGTCAAAGACAAAAATGTTTGACTTGTGACTAAGCTACAGCAACAACTTGTAGAACGAAGGGAGTACAAAACAGGTTAAATAAACTAAGAAATTTGCAATTTTATTAAAAAAATTGTTTTCATGTGTTCAAAGCTGATCTCATCTCAATTAATGAGCATCTAACTTAATTTTCTATCTAAAAGTAAGTGGAAAAGTTGATCCAACTAAGTTGTATCTGGTTGAAAAGTTGCCCCCTCTCATTGAAGGAACTTATAAGCGGGTAGGTGTTTGAAGAAAACTTGGATCATAAAAGTATGAATATATAGCTTTCGCAAAGAAGCCGTCATTGTTGTATTCTTAAGGTAGCAACAGTTTGCACAGTGGGGGGGGGGGGGGGGGGGGGCGGGGGGGGCGGGGGGGTCAGGGGACACATTTGAATGCATACTGATGCAGTCAAAGTGAGTATATATGTTTTATCCTAATATAAACTCATTTAATTAATAGTATTATTGCTGGTGATTTTTTTTAAGTTTTCACCATCAATATTTTCAAACAGAACACATGCATGTTTGATGTTCGTACCTTGATGGTGGAAAGGCAACCATTAATTCGTATCTTGATGATAGAATACGTTCACAGCAGACATGCATTGAGTATTAATACATCGAAAAACATGCCAGTACGTGTCCTGTATATATGGATGTTCAGAGGAAATAGCAAGTACTTAAGCCTGCACTTTACCTTTTGGGTTTAACCATGCTGCGTTCTGAAGCAACGACGAAAACCCTTTTGACCTTTTTTTTTCATACATGACAAATTGACAATGACAGCGAGCTGGGGTGCACCTAGCTCAGCTTGCTTGTGGTTAAGTTTATTGTCACCGGCCACACGATCGGCATTGGAGACTGAGATCTCATCTCTCTCTCGGACGACTACACGCGACGCGAGGAGGAGGAGGAGAGGATATCCGCAGCACGCGGGCGGCGGAAGCAACGAGGCCACGCGCGCGCGCGCGCGGCCTCGAGAGCAAGCAGGGCCTGCGGCGCATGCGGGGGCAGGAGCGCGAGATCCGCGGCGCGGCGGGGGCACAGGGAGCCTTTGCTCCCCCGCTGCCGTGTTGGTTGCCGCCGGCCGTGTCGCGCCACCGGCCGGCACCCACCCGGAACAGCAGGTGCATGCGCGCGCGCGCGCGCACGGGTGGGCAGGGTGCCCAAATCGATGGGGGATATTGCTCGCTTGCCGCATTCTCGTGCGTGTGGCCCATCCGCCGATACATCCCCAAGACCCCACCTTGTCTAAAACAGACATGTCCTCGTATAGGTATAATCCTGATAGCTTGGCAATAATCCTGTATTTTTTTTCTTGTTTCCAAAAGACGGTTCAAACGCAAACAATCTCATACACCTGCTACCCACGCTCATTCCTTTGAGCAGAGGCCAGGGTTCTGAACTTCTTCGGCCATAGTCCGCTGAAACCGGCAAATTTCTTCGGTCCTACCGGTCACCACCGGTAAATGGACATACCGGTAATCCAATATTTTTTTAGATGATATTCTTTTTTAATTTTCAAATTCCTGTCAAAATTTATCTAGAGTTCGAAAACTTTGGCTAAAGTTCTGGCTGGTTACCGTCCTTCCGGTTTTACCAATTCTATACGAAGTTTTCCCCAAAATGGGTTGGCTTGGCATCTGTGCTGGCCAAATGGTAAGGCCGCATCAGATCTTTCGAAACGCATGGCCCTTCTGCAGCTGTTGAAATAATAACTGTTTTTTTTTGAAATTTCAATATAATTGTAGAGAAATTGACATGACATTTGTATAAAAAGTGGACAATGATTTTCTAAAAAAAATAGCGACCGAGGGCACCCACATTCCTATAAAAGTGGGCACCAAAATTTGAAAGAAGTCACATACTAGTATTCTTCTAAAATAATGAGCGTCATTGCTCGTTCTTTTCTTTCATGAGACGATGGATAGTTTTAAGTTTTTAACAAGAGGCTTGAGGGAGAAGAAAGAGGGGCGGAGGAGATGGGCCCGGGATACACCAAAGACAAAAGCAAAAGATAATTGGAAAAGGAAAGAGGTGTGGCGAGCATTCCTCGCCCTCCCCTTGCTTTCCACTTTATATCAGGCACCATGAATTGAAGGGAAAGAAAGATGGCCAAGGTACGTGGCGCACACGGCCGGGGATCCCTCCTCGCAACATATCAAGTCACGGGGATCCGCTGGCTAGATACTACCAGTATCTGCTCCTGCCTGCTGCCTACTTGGAGAGACATGCATGGAGGAGGCCACCAAAAGGAAAAACAAGGCAACCATCCAGGCTTATATATGCCTGGGGTCGTATCCGCCAAAGCCACCCCCGGGTCCGGCCCCAATGCTAAAAGCAAAAGCTAGACCGGCATCTTTGAAAAGACCTTAGCTAGCGCTATTGGGATATGTGGCTTTCAGGAGTGATACGTATGTCGGTGTGTATATATATGCGGTTTTCAGCGAATCAATAATATAGTTGTACGCGTATGAACAGTTAAAATAAATTAGAGTTTGATCGGACTGGAAGTCGGTCTCTTTTCATCTATATCCTATCTCTGTCAACAGTTAATTAAAGTCATGATATAAACATTTATTTGAAATAAATTGTTTTATAGATATTCTTAGCTGAAATGCCGTCTTTAATTGATGGACTCATTTCTGTGATCAAATGAAATAAATGTGAACAGCTAAAATTATAGTTACCGTTACAAAAATCATATATTCACCTTTTCATTTATGCGGCGGGAAGGTGCTTACGGGGGTTTCACGGCCTTTCTATGCTCATATTTTATCAAAATAATTAAACTTATATAGTTTCAGGACAATAGAAACCGAACTCATCTAAATTTAGAATCAACAAAAGAATATAGACAAGGCAATGACTCTTGAATGAAACAGGATAGAGAGCCAACGGAGATCATTGTATTCATGTAAAGTATATTTATACATGTACAATGGAGTAACTCGAAAGGAGTAGTGATAGGTGAAATATATGCAATATATACCACTGATGATGGTATATCTTGTATATATACAAGAGAGTTTCAAACTTGGGTGATGGAAGAGATCGAGACTATATACAGCTATCTCAAGGCAAGGGGCAAAAGCTTTGTTTCTTTAATTTTTTGGTGCATATTACTCGTGTTACCATATTTGTTAGTACGCGCATTTCAAACAAATAGGACGAGTAGATCGATTTAGATATAAGCCAGCAGTGCATTGGCCGTAGAAGATCCGGGGAATTCACCTGCGTCAAGCAAGAAATTTTACGAATTTTGACCTCTGCCAAAAGGCATCCCATGATCAATTGTTGTCAAAATCATCGCCCCTGTACAGAATGCACCGTGTGGCCCAACGGTTTAGTGGAAGTTACCAGAAAAATTCAAAGTTACTGCAAAGTAAAAAAAAAAAAAGAGGACTGACGACGAGCTGTAGTGGTGATAAGAATTACGCCAGCACACAGTAGTGGTCTTCGAAGTTAGCTGTTTGTTTGTCCCTTAATCAGCGCATATAATCCGTACTTCCGGATCCACGAATATGTGCCTTAGAAATATGACGTCAGCTAATTTGGTACTTAACATCTGGTTTTTACTTTTTACTAGTATCTACTTAACCAACATAAGTGACACCAGTTGTTACTATATGTTAGGTGAATTCTCAGAAAATATATGTTTGGAGAGGTACTACTATAGGAGATGCCACTAGCTATAACTTGTTTGAGTAACAAACTTTAGTACATGAGATACCGAAAATTCACTAAACTCCAATTTATAAACTCAGTAGTACCTCTAGGTATCATCTCAACAACCATAAAAACTTCTTAGTATACAGTTATAAGTTTAAGATTATAACTACAATATTTTTTTACTGATGGTGGAAAGGGTGGAACATGCATGGAAGCACGTACTGGTTAAAATACATTCCTAGAATATGCATGGGCACCTTTTTTGTCTATTTGACAGCTTAATATACTCGTGGAAGCTGTTTGTGCGTTCTTTTTCTTTTGAAAGACATTTTGCATAGATTGTGTGCTGAGCAAAGTAGAACAGCAAACTTGTATCGCAGTGCCGCCCTAGACTAGACCTAATGCAAATAAAATACTTTGGTCTTGAAAACCTAATGATAAAGTACTAAATCAGTAACTTTTTTTGACAATACAGTTTCCTGCTAGTAGTACCCCCTTTTTTTAAAAAAATACAACATCCACATTAACATGCCATGTTTCATTCCATTATCCGGATTCCAGAAAGACCACTGCTGGGACCCTCATGTAGATTCCTCCGGAGTTTTCCCCTGGCGCGTTCCACATGAAACGCCTTGCCCTGCTGCTCGATCGCATTGATTGCGAGCCGTTGCCCTGTCGCCTGAAAAGGCATGCCGGCCGGGCGCCCCGGGTGGGCGACATGGCGCCGTCGTCGGCGACCCGGCCGCCTGCGCCAGGCGAGCCACACTCACCGACGACGCCATCGCCATGCCGTGCATGCATGCACGGAGGAGACGGAGGCGCCCTTGGCTCGGCTCCGCAGAATGGTATGGGCACTTCCTTTAATGCCATGCATGCATGCACCGGCCGGCGCCGGCGCCGGCGCCGGCGACGGGGACGGGGACGAGTGCGGAGTGCCCATCCGGTCTGTGCAGTTGTCTCTTTCGCCTGGCAGGCCATGCCCTCCGATCCTGCATCGTTGGCTCGTTGCCATGCCATGCTCTTAGCTTCTACTTCTTTCAGACATGGAGAGATGGATTATGAGAGTCGAGACAGAGACGTAAGGGGACCAGTGAGGAATTGTTTTTTCTTTTCAGAGGGAAGAGGAAGTTATCCCTCTGCAAAAAAAAAAACAATGCAGCAGTGAGTCGCTTACGTTTTCCAGGCTGTATTAGGATCGGGCTGAAACAGTCAAGAAAGCCCATGAAATGTCGTCCC
Organism: Panicum miliaceum; assembly: GCA_032594955.1. Classification (NCBI taxonomy): domain Eukaryota; kingdom Viridiplantae; phylum Streptophyta; class Magnoliopsida; order Poales; family Poaceae; genus Panicum; species Panicum miliaceum. Next base: position 44,326,673 of record CM064062.1, read on the forward strand.
AGATTGCTGGGCTGATTTTGGCCCAGACCGGGAAAGGCCGTCCAGTTTCTTTTCTTTTTGCCCCCTTGTATGGATCCGCCCGTTTGTTACTCGATCGTCAGGACACACAGCACAATCAGCAATCAGAGTTCAGAGATAACAAAAACAGAATTCAATAACATTTTAGAGAGACAGATGGGGAATTGAACAAGAAATCATGAGTTCATGACACAATTCCGAGGCAACAAATCATCAATATTTATGAAGCAACGAAACAATTCATATATTTCATATGGTTAAACAAAAACAAACTGGATACAAATACATGGACATAATAATATAGTCTATTCAAACCGGATCAACAATTCAGCATACATGATACGCGCAAAATATAGATTCAAATAAGATTAAGCAAATAGCAGCACTGCAATCTCATGCACACGAAGCTTTCGCATGCACGCTTATGCAATGCCGCCCATCGATCTGTTCCTCCCAAATGCAGCGCAATCCATGGTGAAACGACGAGAGGGCCCGATCGGCCGGTCGCCGGGCGGACGGTCGGTCGACGCGCTTAGTGGAGGTAGTAGGCGAGGAGGGAGACGAGGATGGCGGCGGGCGCGGCGGCGAGCGCGGGCGCGCCGCTGCTGGCGGTGGGGCCGGCAGCGCCGGCGGCGCCGCCCGCCGCGGCGCCGGCGGGGGCGCCGGCGGCCTCGGACGACGCCTCGGCGGCCTCCGGGGCGCCGGCGGCGGCCGCGCCGCCGGCCGCGGCCTCGGAGGCCAGCACGGCGGTGGCCAGGGCGACGGCGACGAGCGCGGCGAGGAGGATCCTCTTCATCTCCATCTCAGCTGCTCTCCGGGGGACGGGCGCGGAACGGCGTCGGGAGGGGTCCGGTGGCCGGCGGCTGGCTTGCCTTGCTGCTGCGGGGTCGTCGGGCGGCGGCCTTGCTCTCTGTCTCTCTCTCGGTCGGGCGGGCGGCGAGGGGTTTATTAGTTCCTTGGCTCTTATTGAAGGCTGGAGCTCTCGGTTGCTTCTGCTGCGTTGGGAGGAGGGGGAGAGCGAGGGCTTTATAGGGTGCGGGGTGGCTGGGCGCGCCTGGTTTGGCGCGAGAGTAGGGGGAGGGGAGGGTTAATTTTGGGGTGGTGTTCTGCTGGGTGGTCGGAGGCTTCTCCACGTGGATGGTGGAGCAGCATTTGCGCTTCGCGCGCATTCCGGTGGTTCTTCATCAAATTTGAGTGGCTATTCCGGATTTGAAAATAGGCATCTTGTTTGTTACGTCTATGGTTTTATTTACTTGATTTGAAGCAATTTTCAGCGTCACTGCAATAAGTCTTTTAATTTGCTGAGCGCATATACTAGAAAATATTCTCGTGGTATTAGGGAGCGGGGATTTCGGTATGCTGAAGTACGGGAGATCGGAGGACATACTAGGGACTAGGGTTAGCCTTGGGCCACGTAGCAAATGCCTGCACATTGGAATGGAGCTCATTCTCCATGAACCATCTAGTGTAGTACCTCACAAAAGAGACGGTAGTAAATTCTAAGATCTATCAGTTAAAAACAATTGCTTGTTTGCATATTTGAAACCCAAAAATTTATGAAATATAAGTGTGGAGTTGCGGGAAGAAAAACCTTGTGTGGAAATCGGAGCACTTGAGAAGATATGGAGCTTTGTCGTTGGCAACTTTTTTTTCATTTAAGGCCATTCGCACTCTAAAATAGTCGTTCAAAATTTTCGGTAGAAAGGAAAAGAATTCTCGAATAGTTGACACGCTAAGGTGGTTATCATAATTTTGAACCCAATAAACAATTGGATCTAAGTTTTTTGCCCGACACCGATAACAACGACCTTTATCATCATATTACTAGCGTTGACTTCCTAACTGCGGTGTAAATCTTCTAACACCATCATCGCATTGTGTTTCTTTGCTGGTGAGTGTATGTCCCATAGATTTAAAACCAGGGCCAAGATGAAAACATCAGAATGCAGATGTTGTTCTATTTAAGGCATGAATATACACGTCCGGATCCAGCAGAAAATGGGTGATTAAAGGATGGGATTTGGTGATCTTGTCCTTCTTGTGGACGTCCAATCATGATTTTCTCATTATTTTTAATTTTGTAATTTTATCCTCACATTTCGAAAATGAAGGCATCCTTTGCCTCTATTCTTCTAGTGGATAAATAAATAAATTAAAGAAAAACCTTTAGAAAGCTAGGAAAAAACCATGTCATAATGTGTACAAAATATTTGATGCCAAAAAAAAGTACAATAGACCTTCAAAGTAGGAGCATGAACACAAATGCCTCTTAAACGATCGAGTTTCAAAACTGAGCGCGGACAACATGACACCATAGAATAGCGCTCCCTTTCCTCCCAAGTCGTAACTGGATCATGCACCGACTATGTATGCGTGGATGTCAATGGACAGGACGAAGAAGATAGAGATGGAATTACCTTGTGGATCCCACACTACGGGAAACTCGATGTTTGCCGAGTGCCTAAACCTTTGCCAAGTGTATTTTTTCGGGCACTCGGCAAACAACATCTTTGCCGAGTGTCATACAAAAAACACCCAGCAAAATAAATACACTCGGCAAAGAGCTGTTTGCCGAGTGTTTTATTTTTGGCACTCGGCAAAACTGAGAGTTTGTTGAGTGTTTTATTTTTGACACTCGGCAAAGATGAGAGTTTGCCGAGTGTTTTTTTTGACACTCGGCAAAGAATTAAGTTTTTCTTTCACTTCCAACCTCAAAACTTTTCCTACTCTCAAAAGACAACATGTGTTACTCCATGTTAAATTTTGGTATATTTTTATATTTGTTTGCTATATTTAATTAGTTGATTACATTTCAAGCAATTTTTTGAATCAAGTCAAATTTGAACTGCAAGTGATTCAAATAATAGAATACAATGAGTAGAAAAAATATATTCATGTTATTTAGCCTAGTTTGAGGCCATACCCATGAAATGAAAAGAAATTTTGAACATCTTGGTCAAGAAATATGATCACTAATGTGTGTCCGAATTATTTTTAAATTCTAAAAAAGTGAATGAAGTATGAAAATCATGAGATTTGTCATAATGTGAAGGTATCACACATGGAAGCTGTGATTAAAAGTTGAGAAGATTTCACACATTTTGTCATAATGATGTTTACAAAATCGAAATATCTCACAAGAAGTATATATGTGATTGTATGTGAGAGAGTTAGTGGATGTATTTTTTGAACACAAACTTTTTTATATGATCTCATATGAAAAAAACTTTATACCAAAGTCGTACAACTCGGTGTAATCTAAAACTTTGTAGTCTACAACTTTTGTATTTGAGATTATCTAATATTTTAAAATTCCTAATTTGAAATCATAAATTTTAAAACTTTAAAATGACCTCGGATATAAATAAGTTCTATACCAAAGTTGTACATATCAACAAAATATAAAACTTTGTAGTTGAATTTTTTTTTATTTGAGATTGTTTAATACTTAAAAAATTATTAAGCTATCCAATTTCAAATGTTAAATTTTTAAAACTTTCAAATGACCTCGGATGTAAATAAGTTATATATCAAAGTTGCAGATCTCGAAAATATGTAAAATTTTGTAGTTTACAACTTTTTCATTTGAAATTATTTAGCTATACAAAAATTTGTTACAAGTAAGCAGAGAAAACACAATGCCACGTCAGCGATCCACCCCTTCAAAATGGAGGCCTCTCATTGGTCCCATGTTCATCACATGGATCCCTCCCTCTCTCTTACCTCTCTTTCTTCCACCCTGGCTCTCATTCTTCCACCTCTATCTCTCTCTTATCTCTCTCCCCCTCTGCAGGCCGGTGAGGGGCGGCGGCGGCGCGTGCGGCGGCGTGGCGCCCCCACCCTCTCCCCCGGCGACCTCCCTCCCGCGGGTGGCCGTAGCGGCGGCGGCGGCCGGGGAGCGGCGCAGCGGCGGCGGCGAGCCGAGGCGCAGCGGCGGGCCGAGGTGGTGGTGGCGGCCTCGTGGTGGTGGCGGCGGCGAGGCTCGGCCGGCGGGAGGCAGGGTAGTGCCAGCGCGGCCGCGGCCGGTGGCGAGCTGGGTGGTGCGGCGAAGGTCGGCGGCGTGGTGGTGCTGGATTTTTTTTATTTTTTTCGAAAATATTTGCCGAGTGTTAGATTTTTCACTCGGCGAAGTCTTTTCCGAGTGACCGAAAAACGACTCTCGGCAAAGAGATCTTTTACCGAGTCGGCTGTCGCCGAGTGTTACTTGCCGAGTGCCTCAGCCACTCGGCAAGCATCAGTTTCCCGTAGTGCCACTTCAATGGAGGGCAAATTGGAATTTGCGTATTCTATATCTAATACCAATAAAACATAGTATCAGCAGGTAAAATTAGCCTACTTGCTAATGGATCGGAATCCCACGACAAAAAGATATATATATATATATATATATATATATATATATATTACCTTTCTTTTCCATGGAAAGGGGTAATACTAACTCCATCCTAAAAAATAAACCATTATATGATTCAAAGTTTTCCTAAAAAAATAAATTATTTTACCTAAATTCGTAGGTGCATATGCATACAACAAATCAATTAGTGCTAAATATAGCTTATAAATAGAAATAAATATGGTCATCTTACCCATGTTAATTTGTTATAAGAGCATCTCTAGCACATTACTCATCTATTTTCCCAATACCAAAAAAATATCCTTTTACTAATGGGAGGTGCTCCAGCAGATTATCAATCCCATCGGCAATACCAAAAAAATTTTGGTGGTCGCCAAAACACACCTTCCTCTTGCTCAAATATAGTGAATTTCTCCATCCACCCTATATATTTATTGAGTAATCTGCTGTAGCATTGACTACCAAAACTAATAAAAGTGTTAATAATAATGGAGAGAGAAAATATATAGGATATTAAAGATGAGTAATCTGCTGGAGATACTCTAAACGTATTAAAATGATCTGTTTTTTTTTACGGAGGAAATATATGCTATGCGCATGCCGACATGCTATAAGGACAATTTAAGATGGCACAATATGCCTGTCTTTCGGTTTGCCAACAGAGTTAAAATTTTACATTTTTTCTTCTAGAAGTAGATAATATTTATGCAATGGTCTACTGATAGGAACGTGAGGGTGTCCGATCTTCCATCATGTGAGGATAACTCTTGATTTGGTGGTGATTTAACACAAGCGATTCAGCTTCCGATCAACATGACCCGAACCTTGCAATCGTAGCATCATTACTTCTCTGGTTATCAACCGCGCGCCGTCCGGTTAACCTCGCCACGAAGGCTACCCCTGCATGCGAATCAAGAACACAAGCAAGGATAAGGAAGAACACAACTCAATTGCAGAAAATCCTTGTAGTAAGCACTCGAATGTGGGGTTTCACAAACCGATGAATAACGATCGTTCAAAAATAGATTCAATCTTAGTAAAATCCCACCTTATAAGGACACGTCAATGATGCCCAAAATCTGTCCCAATGTTTCACGGTATTAATAGCAAGCAAATCATGTGATCTCTAAATTTAGATTATCTTTCCAACAAATCACACAGATATATAATATATTTAGCTCATGCAAATACCAATCATGAAGGAACACGATAGTAATACTTGGATCACAATAGGAACAAAAATCAGCAGTACCCAGGCAGCACAAACCTGATCACGTCCTCCTCGTCAATCCAGTTTGGATCGGCAACAAGGTAAGAAAGAAGGGATACCCTCCTTCTAGGGTTTATTCTGGACGAAGCCACGAGCAAAAACACAATGAAAAGTCAATCTAATCTTACAAGAACGTCGGCCCTAGGCTATAAAGCACGCAGGCAGCCAAAAGTCTATACGTGACTTGACCAGGACTTGAAACTGACTTGTACTCAACATAATCTGACATTTGTTTCAACGATCATGACTAGTAAAAAACGAATATGACTATGGACCTGGATCCATTGGAAAGGGCATGGAATTTCCTTTCCAACAGTACTTAAACAATAAACACAGACTTCGTATGAGGGATATATGACCAATTTATTGTGGGCTTGTGAAGCTGTGACAGACGTGGCAATCCGAATTGAGTTTAAATCTTTCTATCTTCAAACTCCTTGTTAGATCTGAACCAAAGTCCTACCATACTTGAAAAAGGAAGTATTTACCATTATATTTTTGCGTAGATTAGCGCCAACAAATATGATATTGGTTGAATTAGTGGTAATATTACAAAGAACTCCATCGTTCATATTGCTTTGCCGCTCACCAAAGGAATCAAACTGCATATTATGAATATTTTGATGACCCATGGAACCATCATTCTTCTTCTCTTCTATTTTCTTGAGAAAATTATCTCTTTGAATATTAACTTGGTTGGCAATGTCGCAGCAGTAGATTTAGTCCCTTCATATTGCTTCTCTTCACGTCAAATGACAATGAACTAAGCTGCATAGTTAAATAATTCATAGCATTAACATCTGAAATAATCAGAGTCTTGGGCTCATCATCTACAAAAATATACTACTCTTACGCACGTGGCTATGCATTGCGTATGCGACCAATTGGAACATTTACTTACGAGCAGAACAAATTTCACGACTATTTCAAATATTGGTTTAAAAAGTATTTCGTACGCTTGGATAGAAGAAATGTTCGCCTAGGACTGAGATGGCCCATGAACCAACGGCCCAATCCACGTGAAATGGGCGTCCTCACATCTCAGTCGCGCACACATATATCGGTCGTCCTCGGACCTCGGTGTCGCCCAGAGCAGAGTCGCTCAGACGAGAGAGAGGAGAGGTGGCAGCGAGAGGGACAAAACCCTTCCCCGTCGCCGTCCGCCTCGCGCCGCCGGCGATCCAGCCCGCCGGGATCGGCTCCGAGATTGTTCTACACCGACCCTTGCTCCCCGCCCCGGCGGAGATCCGGACTGCTGGAGCCGCCCCCGGTCTAGGGTCGGTGCTCGCTGCCCCCCACCGCCGCCTCCGGCCCAGGGTTTTGGAGGTGCCGGGTCTCGAATCGCGGAGGTATGCATCCCGGGCTCCACTCCCCCATACCTACATGCTTAGTCGTCACGGCGTGGTTTGATCGGAAATTTAGGGTTTCGTCGTAAGTTGGTTCATCAGGCAGACTGTAGCAAAAAAAACTGACTTGCGATTTCGCACCGTGATTTGTGTGTGGAGGGAGGGACGAGGGAGGTGTTGCCTACGTAGATCTCTTATGGCGGATTGCGGCTGATTAGTTCGACTTGCTTCATTTTTATGGCCTTCTCGTGCTTTGAGCATCCTTTTTTTCTTATGTGCCGGAATAGATGTGCCATTTAGTGGGACGTTTGGGATGTCTAGGCCTTTTAGCAGTGTAGTGAACTAGTGATTTGCCATTCTGGCGATATAGGCTTCCATTTCTCTTGTTGATGATGCCTAACTCATGGCGTGCAGTGCGGTGGCTTGCTGGATTGTTTTTTTTTTCTGTTGCTCTGTTTTATGTGTGATGATTTTATAAGCCACTACAGTGTTTGTCAACCATTCTTGATTTCCCCGACCAGTGTTGATATCTACCTACTCTCACCTGATTCGCTCGCTTGTTTATCTCGTCTTGCGCCTGCGCCACTGCTTTTAGGTATTTCTTTGTCGCGTAGCTATGCGGATGCGGGCTTATTGCTGCATGGTATTATTTATTGCATGAGAGTTTCCTTTGGTGGTCATTAGTGTGTCCGTTTCAGCGTCGGAGATGTAATTATCATTTCATTCACTCTTCTATTTGGTTTCTGTGTAGCTTAGTAATGTTGTTGGGTAGCTTCCCTACATGGATTACCTTCCATAGTTCAATAGATATAATAATTAGCTAGAAAATTTCAGCTTTAATGTGAAGTTGCTACTATCGATTCGCGCTACGTGCTGGTTTCCTTCAGTTAGGTAATGTAGTTGGCTAGCTTTGTCTTGATGACCTTCCATAACCTATTTCATTGGAAATAGAGAGAAAGGCAATCTTTAGTTATATTAAAGAAATCGGTTACTATTTATATTGCTTCTGTTTAGCTCAGTGATGCAGTTGTCTTGTTTGCAAACTTAATTCCCATATTTGTTAACCATGATAGTGTTGATACCTATTCTCACTTGATTCTCTTGCTTGTTTATCTCGTGTCTCATGGCTGCTCATCTGCTTTTCGGTATTTCTTTGTTACGTAGCTATATTTGGTTGTGGTGTTATTACCGCATCGTATTATTTATTGCATGAAAAAGTTTCCATTGGCAGTGATTAGTGTGTCCATTTCAGCCAGTATCGTTTCTTTTGCTCCTCCTGTATTTGTTTTCTGTGCTGCTTAGTAATGTTGTTGGGTAGCTTCACTACATGGATTATGTTCTTTAATTTTAATTCATAATAAGTAGCTAGACAATTTCAGCTTTAGTATGTCCGTTGCTACTATTGGTTCGCTTTGTGTAAGTTTCGACTCAGTTAATTAACTAGTTGGCTAGCCTCACCACTTAATGACCTGCCATATCTTTTACCACCGTAAATAGAAAGCACGGCTATTTTTGGTTATGTTAATGAAATCTGTTAATATTGTTATGCTGTTTTCTGTGGTATATTGTTTCTGCTTAGCTCTGTGATGCAGTTATCTAGTTTTGGTAACCATTGTTCTTAAGGCCGTTGCCTAGGTGACAAGGGGCGTGTTTGGATTGGTGCCTGTGATTGCCAGGCCAAATTTTGGCCTTTGACCAGCAGCGACGAGCGCGTTTGGATAGCAGCCAAATTTTGGCTCGCCCATGCCCACACACGCGCACGCATTTCATTTTCGAGCCCGCGCGCAGCCGATTCTTGGGCGGCCATTTTGTTCGCCAAGATTTGGCCGGCCAATGGTTTGGCAGGGCTTGGCAGGGGCAGCATCCAAACGCACCCAAGGTGCTCCAGGAGGGCTGGGCATCCCGGACACCTTGCCAAAAGCAGTGAGGATTGACGCCTATGCAGCAGTCCATTTCGGATTGTGGACGAACAGGAAGGGGACGGATGGCGGAGGTTGATCTGATGAGATAGTGCAGTGAGTGGCGGAGGGGTGGGAGGGATGAGGCTTAGTGGTTGGCGACATCACACAGGAGGTGGAAAGATGGGGCACCAAGCAAGGGAGAGTTGTAGTGTTGCTGGGGAGACAGAGGGAGGTTTGGCGCTGCTGGAGCAATAGGGGATCGGCGGTGCTGCTTCGGGCGAGCCTGGAGCGGCACTTGATCAAAGCTTATCAATCGGAAGAGTAGGGATGTATGAGCTGTTAGGTGTGCTGGGCCATCAACATTCCTTTTAGGTTCCTTCTTTTCACCTTTTTCTTTTCCTTTCTTCTTCTCCACTACCTTTTTCAGTTTCTGAGATTAGTACAGCGTCACCTCTCCTCGCCTCATAAGCGCCTAGGCTTTTCATAGGGGTGGGCCAGTATGCCTCACCTTAGCGCCTTAACTGTTGTTAAGTTAATACTCCATCCTATGTATTATCTGTTATAGTTGACTAGGCCATGTCATCCTTAGGTTTTATTAATGTATATACCTGGAATATACTAGTAATTCTTTGGTTCACGCATATACTGTTTTACACGCTGCCTAATAGCAACTAATCGGGTTAGGCGACAAATAGGTAAAATGCAGGAGGTTGCCTGGGCAGGCTAGGTACTGGTCTTTCAGATTATTGGTTTTGTCTTCTGTACTGATGTGGTTCACTATATTTTGCTGCATTTGTTAGCTGCTATTATTTTTTTCTATTGTGTATATCAAGTGTTTATCTCTCTGATTTCTTTCAACTTCGAATGGTAGATGAACATGTTCTGTATCTATATATCAGTCTCCTATTGTGCTGAAACACTGAAGTTTTTTTGGTTGCATGATTTGTGAGCAGACCACTATGGTGTAGTAAAGCACTTGCCACATGTCACAGCCAGAAACTTTTGATCTGACAAGTATTTTTTTTCTTGCCACACTTTTTATGACACATTTCTGTGGTTGTGAATGAAGCAGTTCCATGAAGGGTTGCGGCTACATTATTTAGATTCTTTTTGCTGATTCTCTGATCTGTTACAACTGGAAGCAGTACTTCTCTATTTGGTTAGAACTTAGGAAATATTTTTACAGATTTTTTATTTGGAACTATATTATGCAAGTTCTTTGAATAGTTTATAAGATGTAGTGCACTGTTAGCTCAATATTTTGCTTTTTATGTACAATGCGTTCATGTTGTGAGTGTCGAGTGACTGACATGCATTGGTAACTTGCTGTCTTATCATCAAGTTTTTGATAGCAAAGTATACTTAATCGCTTCCTGAATAGTTGACATGCAAATTCTTATCGTTGGATTTCTGTTTTCAGCACATGGGCACATTTAGCATGTAAGAGCAACTCCAAGAGACTCTTTAAATTTTTCTTAATTGCTAGTTTTAGAGTTTTTATTAAAAAGGTACCTTCCAACAGCTTCTCTATTTGGTTATTCAAACATAGTCACTCGCTATTCCGGATTTCTCGCTAGCCAAATATAGAAAAGAGAATAGCTTTCCAGAGTGCACACAAGATATAGAAAAGCTGTTGGAAAACGGAAAGATATAGAAAACGATTTTTATGCAAATGACTCTCTAAATGATGATTTAGAGAGTGAAGTTTAGAGAGACTCTTGGAGATGCTCTAAGCTTCTGCATTTATTTGTGCAGGCTTGACATTTGACTGGCAGAATTTAGCAAGTTTTAGCAATGGGTTTTGATAATGAGTGTATCTCGAATATTCAATCCCTTCCTGGTGAATATTTCTGCCCTGTTTGCCGGACACTCATATATCCAAATGAGGCTGTACAAACTCAGTGCACACATCTCTATTGCAAACCCTGCTTGGCTTATGTAGTGGCAACCACCAAAGCTTGCCCTTATGATGGCTACTTGGTGACAGAAGCTGATTCCAAGGTATGCTTATTCAATGTTCACATATATGAAGCAGCGGTGCTCCTCTTACAGTCTATTTTGCAATATGCAGCCTCTGATGGAATCAAATAAAACCCTTGCTGAGACAATTGGAAAAGTCACAGTCCATTGCCTGTATCATAAGAGTGGCTGCCAATGGCATGGAACGCTATCTGCCTGTGTCACACATGGCACTACTTGTGCATTTGGGAACTCCCCTGTTATTTGTAATCGTTGTGGGACACAAATCGTGCATCGCCAAGTGCAAGAGCATGCTCAACTCTGCCACGTATGTCCATGTCTTCCATAACTTTGTATGCATGTCTAGAACTGTGTTGTTAGTGATAGTTTCTTTTTTAACTTTTTTGTTATTTGCAGGGCTTACAATCTCAAACTCAACAAGCTGATGGTACTCAGGCACAGCCAGTGGCAGCAACTCAGGCAGTTACCCAAGATCCATCACCTGCCTCAGCAGGATATGCTGCAGCTACAGCCACAACTCTGCCATTTTCAAGTACAGCCACAGCTGTAACAGATTCTGCATCAGCAACAGGAGGGGCAGCTGCATCAGGTTCTGCTTCACAAACTCCAACAGCTCAGCAATCTTACCAGCAACAGCAGCTCCAATACTCACAGTACTACCAACAGCAGCACCCTGGAAGCAACCCTTACATGCAGCAATATCAACAGTATGGCCAATACCAGCAGGTGTATCAGCAATATCCGCAACCTCCGTTGCAAGTACTGTCCCAGAACATGATGCAAGGATCTGCACAACCTGCTTCATATGTTCAGCCTCAAGTGCAGTCCACCCAGTCACAGTACATGATGCAATCCCAACCCCAAAGTCAGCCCCCGCTCCAAACATCAACAGGTCACCCACAGCTTCAGCAGCATCCAGTTCAATCCCAACCCCAAAGTCAGGCCCATCTTCCCCATCTTCAAGTACCTGCAGGTCAGTCGCAGCCTCATCAACCAATTCAGCCAGCCCTTCAAGTTCCACAACTGCAACCACAAAGTCAAGTAGCTCTCCAAGTGTCTGCTCCCCAAGTAAAACCTGCAGCACATACACCAGCTCCTACTCCAGTTGGTAATCAGCAATTTGCTAATACCTCTACTCAGGCAATGACTCCTCATGTGCAGCCACATGTACAAGCCCAACCTCCACAAGAGCAACAACATGCACATCTGCAAGCTTTCCCACCACAGCAAAATCTTCAACCTCAGATGCAGCTAAACTCTCAAGCCCAGCTCGAAACTCCACAAGTGCAGCAGCAATCTTACCCACAACCTCAGGCCTATGCTCAGAAAACACATAATATGCATCCACAGAATGCTTCATACCCACAGCAGCAGATGCCACATGGTGCTCTATTGCAACAACCTGTACATGCGTCCCACCAACAAGCACCTGTTTCTCAGCATCCTGCACTGATGCGCCCTCCATTGCCAGGCCAACAGCCACCTCAGGGAGTCCAGCATGCAACACAAAATCAACAGCATATTGGGTACCATGCGCAGTGGCCACCTATGCATTCCAATATCCCTTGCCAGGCACCACAGCAAGGATTGCCTCCACACTCATCTGTTTCCTCACAATCAGTTCAACCATACCAGCAAGGGATGCCCTTATCACAACAGCAGGTGCATTCTCAACCTGGTCAGCCTTATACACAACAGCATGTTCCTGGCATTACTGGACATCATGTTCAAACTTCAGCTGGCAGACCTGCGAGTTATCTGGCACCGCCACAGCAATTTCAACATCAACAGCCAACAACGCTTAGAACCCAGTCGCCTGCTGCTGGACAACCTATTGCACAGGGTTCTTTAGATCTCGAAAAACATGCTTCAAAGTCAGGGAAGTCAGAAAATGCAAGTAATGCTGCTGTTAGTGAAAATAAAAATAATGGTGCTGAATCAGCTGTCACGAGACCTACAACGTCGCAGTCATTTGGTGATGAACACATGAACAAACAGAATAGTTTTGGTGGTGGTGTCGATGGTTCAATTGGTAGGGATGGAATTTCTGACCGGGCAGGCAATTTTCATGGTCCAGTTATACAGGGAGGTAAAGACCATAAGGCTTCAGATGCATCTACGAATCATGGGAAAGGAGGATCATTTAAGCAGATTTCACAGCAAAATGCAGGGCCACTGGGCTCCTATGTTCCCCCAGGCATGGGACCACAACATCCATCTAGACCGGATAGAATGCTCCCTCAGCACATGATGCCTCCTGGTCATAAGCATGGTTTCTCTGAAAATATTCGGCCTCCATTGCAGGAACCGCATGGTTTGTTTCATTCTGGAATGACACCAAGGCCATTGGGAGAGAACCAGATTCAGATGCCAATGTCACAGCCTGGGGGTATCGATGGTATGATTCGGCCGCACATGGTTGGCCCGTTAGCTGGTCATCATGACGCAATGCTGCCTCCTTTTGTTGAAAATTTGGGCCATCCACCTGTAAGTGGAAGGGCTTTACATGAAGAGGTGTTCAACACTTCAGGGGAACATCTCAGGTCACGTGCAGCATATCCTGGTAGACATGACAATATGGAAAACAGTCTAAAGCAATTTCCAGGGCCAGCCCATCTGGATGGTCAGGGCCTGCAAAGTGGTCCTAGACCTTTTGAGAGAGGTTTAGGTAGACCTGATGGTTTCCTTGATTCATTACCAGGAAGGCCTCCATTTCCAAACCAGATAAGTCCATTTCCTGTAGGCTTGCATGAGGATTTTTCAAGGAAACCAAATGCTACTGTCGGTCACCCTGCACATGGTGCAGAATTTGATCATCACAGGACTGATGGAATGCCTATTTTCAGAAACCCAGGTATGGATTTTGAAATGATATGCATAATTTATGCTTGATTTATTAACTAAACGTGTGGGAGACATCAATGGGGGCAGGTATTTTGGTTCCATGAATGGTATGCTAATGATGGTCTCTATTGAATGTGAATGGTTTTCAGGTCCATTACAAGGGATGAGTGGTGGTCCTCATGGTCCCCAAAAAGACCAGCTTGGATCTGGTACCCTTCCTGGGAATTTACAACATTCTTTTGGGGGTCCAGAGTTCCCTCCTACTCGTTTCAACCCTGGTGATTCTTTTCCTTCCACAAACCTACATGTTGCTGGTTGCTGTGGGGAACCCTATGGACATGGCCATTGCATTTAACTGAACCTTCTAGCCACCATTTTGCAGGTCACATGCATCCCGGTGATCCTAATCTTGTTGCTGACTATGCTCATCATGGATTTCCTACAGAATCAGCACACTTTGGTTTGGTGGGTCATTAGAGCTAGTACATGAATTTATTCTTTTTTTTGTTAAAATTCACTATCACAGTATCACTTACCATTTGCTATTATTATCACTGATTATGTATTATTTAACCGCTAAGCTGTTGTTCTTTGTTCTTTCTAGGCAGGACCCTTTATAAACAGGAATGTTGGTTGGTGCAGAATATGCATGTTTAACTGTGGGAGTGCAGAGAACCTGGATCTGCATGTACAGACAATAGAACATCAACAGTGTGCGATGGACATTGTCCTGAAAATGAAGCAAGATGTTGCAAAGAGGCAAAAGCTGTGAGATTTTTCAACTAATCTGATTTTGAGTATCAAAAGTTAAGCATCTCCATGTTTATAAACGCTGAGTTCACCTCATACTCAGGAATTATGGAGGTGCCAAGTCATTCCACAACAAAAAGGTAGCTGGGAAGGGGCACTTTCGTGGAAATAGGCGTTAGCTGGTTCAGCGCTTGATGTGATTTTGAAGGTGAGTTGTGGTTCCGTTGTGATCCACAAGGACAGCCATTTTGTCCCTTTGGTTCAGTTGGTTACTTCCAAATCTTTTTTTGCCAGGTTGCTGCTGATGCTTATGGACGTTTCAAAGGCAAATGAGGATTGAGATCTCTTCAGACTTCTTGTTCATGCAGTTCAGCACATTTGAAGTGGAACTTGTAATGGTCCCAAACTTTTGTTGCCATGTTGGTCTGTAGAGTTCACATGCCTTTATGGTTTCTGTGGTTACCATTTTGGATGTTCTGGGAATGGTTAAATTGCTAGTATCTCTTACTCTGCTATATGTGTGATAATATATGGCTACTGCGTCTTTCAACTAGATTCTGTTTTCATATGATGGCAACTTTATACTAGTACACCACACTGAAAATCTTGCAAAAAAAGATTGGTAATTGAATTTATTTTCAGACAGCCATAAAATGGTAAATTTTCGTTGGAAACTTTTGATAAGGGGCTTATGGAAAATTGTTTCTAGTGCTTCCAGTGCCTGAAATTTTGACTAGTTTTGCATAGATTAGATCCCCAAACCTGAATCATATAATTTTAAGGATTGAATGCTGTATACTTTCTTAATGAATTACTTATCACGGAATCAGCTATGTTGCCAAAAAAAAGGAGGACAATCTGCTGCAATCCTGGTTAAAACGTTTACTAGAGCTATTGGCATGTCTATGTCATTGCACAACAACAATATAGCTGCCCCAAGCAATAGTCTCATTGAAATTGTTACTTATTCTATTTGCCTGTGAGGCATCCCTTAGTGTTAAAGGGACACTTAGAAGGGTGGAAGAAAACACAAATATGAAGAGGTTTGAGCTGGGACTTGTAGCTTGAATATTAGCCTTGTATGGGATGGGAGCACTGTAAGAGAGAATTGATGTTGTCTGAATGAAATCAAATTCGGAACCAAAAGATGCACATGCGGGTTAATGTTCAAAAAAGAGAGGATAGGAAAAATATATGCTTGGTTTTCATATGAATACTGGTGAGTGAATCATGTATGCAGAACTTATTCATACCAGTGCTGGAGTTGTTGTGTCCCCTTCTAGTTAGTCGCTTAGTTCCTGGAGGTAGTGATGGTTTGAGTGTCATAAGTTTTGGGTTCAGAATGGGATCTCACTAGAATCCTACTGACACTAAATGCTATGGATGAAATACTTAAGTTTGTAATTCACTCCAGCTGGACACATGGCTTGTTCAGTTATGCTTGATGTGATTGTTCACATGTGATATATTTTGCTGCTGGTGGCCTCTTTTTCTAGATTGTTTCTTCCATGGCGATCATTAAATCATTTGTCTTTGCTGTTTGTTTGCTAAGCAGAAACTGGAAAGTGTAGGATAATTTCCAGCCGAGGGCTCTTCTGTCATACTTGCATGATTTCCTAATGATGGTTACGATGGCATGATTTCCTAACGATGGTAAGGATGACATGCTTTGATATGATGGTAAGGAAAGATATGTGCTGAGCTTTTGTTACAATGCACTTTGAACTTTTGACAAGAGTTTTCTGTTGTAGATTATGGCTGAAGTACTTAAGCCAGTCTATTGCCTGTCAATTTCTTGGACACTAATGGCTGCACTTTATGTACTTGTGTGAGGCCATCATGAATGCTATGCTTGTATGCTTTATATTAAACAAAATGCTATTTGCTTATCTGTAGATGTATTTTTGTATATACGAACTAGTTGTGTATATATGCTCATTCCATGTAAGGAGTGACACTAGAACTTGCTTAAACTTATTTAATGAGATTGCCGATTTGTTCTAGTGTGTCCCAGTGTAACATTTGATCACTTTCCAGCCTTTAGTTAGCTTGCCTGATAGTATTGGCCATAGAAGATTTCCCCCCAAACAAAGTTGCTTGGAATCATTTTTCCCAAACTCAGGTTGCTTGGGATTAAACTTGTTATAAATTTTCACGTGCTCATGGGTTTTATCCAAACTACTCAGTAGGTAGCCCACACGTGCAGCTTCTTTGACATACTTTACTGTGATTCCATAGAACTGTAGTCAGACTTTAAGGTTATTTAGCAAGTTGATTGTATTGCTCAGAACAACTGAAAGCTTAAGGTTATTTAGCAAGTTGATTGTATTGCTCAGAACAACTGAAAGCTTTCTACTCTATACTATACTTGATTGTAGCTGCTATTAGTTTGGATATCATCATGCTATTGAAATGGCCCCATCCTTTCCCTTCTGCTGCATGCATAATTTGGTGATCAGCTGCCTGCAAATGAATTGGCCAGAGATTTACTCCCTCTGTCCAAAGTTACACGACATATTTTGCTTTGCACAAAGACCAAGAATTCATTAAGATGACTACACTCGTACACTACCCTGCAGTACTATGAAAAAGGCTGATTAGATATGTGGTTGATTACCATGATAACAGCAATTGGCACCCCGGACTCTGGGTTCACCAATGTTTTGGTATACAGAATGGTGGGTGAAATTTCAAAAACCTGGCTGGCTCAAGTTCCATTCTGTTTTTGCCCAGTTTTGAACCAAAAAGGCTGGTCTGTTATAATCTTTTAGTTTGAAGCTGATGCACATTCGATCTTTTAGGTGTAGACTAGAACTAAAAGAAAACTAGTGGTAACCACTGGTATAGACTTAGAGCTAAATACAAGCATTTTTTGTAGTAGATATTCTGAGGAGGTTTAGAATGCATGAAGTTGGGAGGGTGCCCACTACCCACCCGTTTGGCCACAATCCAGTTGTTACCACTGGTTTTCTTGAACCTGGACTCCCTCCTGTTTAGATTTGAACTGTAGGATGGCTGGTTGCTGGTGCCATTTGTCACTAGTGCCAACAGTATTAAGGAATAATGTATGTTGCAATGTTATTGTATCAATTGTGTAGTAACAATATTAACCTGTAGGGCAATTATTATCCAGTGAATTCTATGTAGTAATAACAATTGGCAACTTGGTGATCTTGTTTGTTGTTCCATATCAATACAGATCTATGTTTCTTTGGCATCTATTTTGTTTTGTGTTACTTCTTTGGGATTGTTGTAGTAACTCAACTGATGCGGATGGATGTGCCTGCGCTGCGTTGATCCGACTGACTGCGCCTTTGCTCATTTTCTGCCTGCATCCGATGTTCCACTACACGTCATATGCCCGATGCTGAGTTAAAATGCCGTGTTTCTAACACCCAACAATGTAAACAATTTTTTAATGGATTAAAACTTTCTTTTTAATGATGTGCGCCTACTAATTAAGGTACCTGCCGATGTAAAAAGGTATTCTTGTAATGTATTCTTAAACATTTCTGTCTAGTGTAAATGCCTTCTAATTAATGCATCCACCGGTGTAAATAAATGCTCGCGGTATTCTGAAAAATCCTTGTAATTGTTTGTTATGTAACATACATAAGTTCCTTCAGGGATGTGTTCCTACTATTTAGTGGACTGCCGACGTAAGTAAATTCTTGTAATATATCGGAGAAAGGTAATCAACTTCGATTCTTGAAAGGCTCTTTGACACTTTTTTGGCTTTTGATGCTGCGCCATGCGTCTCAAGCCTTCGGGTCATCTTCCTCGACAAGTCTCCAGCCAGGCTTGCGTGGTGGCAGGTGGTGGTTGCGTGGAGCTGCTGAGATGGGAGTAGGTGTGCTGACCGGTGAGGTTTGCTATGTAAGAAACGGAGCTGCTGAGAAGGGAGCAGGCGGGTGAAGCGGGGATGTGAGCAACTGCCAAGGAAGAAGAGAGCTGGAGGTAGAAGACGGCCGTGGGATCTCAGTCCGCTGGCCCAAAAATTCTGAGTGACAGGCGATGGAAACGTCCGAACATGGTCTCGACAGCCTGTATTTATTGCTAAGGGCATAGATGAAATTTCCTGTATTCTTAACATTTCTATTAATCGTTGTTAGTTTTGCAGTGTTTAGCTATATACCTGTATGATTTTGATGCAATGCGGTTCCCCTGTTGTCTGAAACAGAGCGGGTGTAGTGCATGATATACTACTGGTGGCGGTGGGCTGCGCCTTTGCCAAACGCTATTAATGAGAAGTCAGACTTCCACTGTGCTGACAGCACACATCACAACAAAATGGGAGTGCTGCAACTAGCAAATGGTATTCTGACATTCAGTGTACCATGGACGAACGCTGCTATTGACCTTTGACAACATCGTATACCACGTTTACTCCACAAAAGGGAGCACTAGAGCTCTATATACAGAATCTATTTAGCACTTTGAAGTCCTTGATTGAAAAAACTCAGATGGTGTACTCATCTGGAGTGGCAAGGAACAGATTCAACTTTGCTTCATTCTGAGCAACTTTGTTTCACCATTACATCATGATTAAACAATTGATCCCTCCTTTCAGCAATCTGGGTTTGAGCCTGGACTGCATTCATAACATCTATATTTGCTGCTTCAGCATCCACAAGAGTTTTGAGTGATTTTACTAAACTTGAAAACTCCAAAGCAAATACATTTTGCGACCAGCTGCGGATCTGCTTCCCGTTGATACTTGATAGGTTATTACGTTGATACTTGATAGGTTATTACCCTGGAATCACTGTTGGAAATGAGAGTGGACAGTACTTTCAGTTTGGTGGGTTGCTTCAGTCACATTTGCAGAAGAATGTTCATCATGCACTTTAAATTGACCCCCAGGGCCTTTTAGCCTTGGCTCCTTTTTCTAAATCACTAGAATAGATCTCACAGATCTTATCATAGTTCATATTTATTGCTTTAGGGATAAAATGACACTTGTGGGAAGCCAAAAATGATAAATGACTATATTTGTCTGAGATTTCATACCTTCCATTGCCTCAGTTCTCAAGGTATCATCAGCCCAGAGCTTGATCACCGTGAGGAAACTACTTGTGTGACAACACAAGGCATGAAGCAGGCATCACCATTCTTTTTTGGGGGGAGCAAGGAGCATGAATCACCATTATGATCTCATCATGTTAAGCAGCATCAAATATGAAATATAAAAAAGAATCAAAATAGTATAACACCATTAATGGAGTTGCCAGTGGATATCAGGTTGGGACATTGAGTTTTCACCGATCAGAGTTGCAGTCGTGCCATCTACAGATGTCCATGATGGATCCTCACGCTCACCTTTGCTATCTGGGAATATCCCTGTGCGTTTTGAAATCAAGAAGGAACAATGATATCATCCTAACCCTTGCATCAACAAAGTACGCATATCATGTCTGGCTGACAGTTGACAGTGATATGTATTAGCATGCAAACCTGATATGTCATCCTTCTGGAATATAAAGATCAGTGTCACTTGACTAGTACTATGGGAAAAATTAAAAGAAAAAAAAATCAGAAAGAAACAAAGAAACCTTAAAGTACTGACATGAAGACCTAGTGGTCCAACCAGAAGCATGGTTGATTGCAAAGATGAGCCATGGTTCAATGCTTCTGATCTTTCTGCCCGAATAATAGCAGCCCTGTAAGGACACAATACAACAATTGTGCAGAGATGTGGGCACAATCCAAGTAAAAAAATTACTCAGTACTGCTCAATTTCAGTGACACTAAGATTACCAGCATACTATACAGCTGATGCATGACATTATTGAATCTACTGGTCGCCTCGTTCACTGTCTCCCAGTGCCCCTGAATAGTCTGATTCCGTACCAGGTTCTTCACATGGTTGCTGAAGTAGTTGGTCATCCACACCACATCAAGACCTTTCTTACTGTCAATTATACTGATCAAGAAGTCCCTGTATAATCTGTCAGAACACCAAAGCGTCAGAAATTTTAAGGACAAGTATTTTTTGGGAACTTTCCTGTGACAAGTGATGCATGCACTCTACAGATTATCAATTGCTAATTGCTATTGTACAGTACATATTGAGACGGCTTGTGAAATTTTTTTGGAACATTTGAAGTGCTAGGCACTGCAGGAACAGAATCATACAAAATGACCCACATCGTAGGCATCAGACTTGGAACACCAAGATTTGCTTACAGCTTCAGACCAATGTGTACATCTATTAAAAAAATTCAGCCTCTACTAGAGAAACACCATTTTGAATGAGCTGACACTCTGACTGTAGAATCCACCATTCTTCTGAAGCTGCTTTCTACAAAACCCAGAATACCGCAATTGAAACCGGTACGAACTTTGTAGTAAGGATGTGTTTTTAATGCCCTTCAATCTTTTGGATGGAAATTCTCCAGCCTTCAGTATCTTTGAAGAAACTACACCACTGCTGCCAAGTGCGCTTGTCATCTGAAGAAGACTGGTGCGTGACCTACCATTCATTCCATGTCCATTACTTTTTTCAAAACTTTGCAGCTTGTTATCATCTTCTGATATTTGCAGGTTACTACTGTCATCTGAATGATCCGAATTGTCGTTCGCATGGCGACCATTGAAGGAACCGTTTGCCTGGTTGGCATTCTCTATCAAACCAACTGCTTTCCATGCATCAGCAACGAGACCGTAGGTGCTTTGCTTTGGCTTGACACCAGTCTCCTGCATCATCTGAAGGACTTCCTCAGCTTTCCATGGTTGCTTCTGTTCACTGTAACCCCAGATCAGAGTCTCAAATGTCCTGAGATTAGGATGGACGCCTGATTTGCACATCTTCTCATAGACTCTCATGGCACCCTCCATGTCGGCCACGCTGCACCACCCGCTAATAACAGTCGTGAAGGTGACGACATTTGGGCGGACACCAAGCTGGCTCATTTGCAGCAGGAGCTCTTCTGCTTTCTCGGGCTGCTGAGCACGGACGTATCCTTTTGCAAGAATGCTGTACACCTGAGGATCTGGCTCGATTCCTGCCTCAATCATCTTGTCGAACACCTTCATGCATTGGGCCATGTGGCCTAGCGAGCTGAATGTGTTCAACTGGTGGCTGTATGTGACAATGTCAGGCTTGATGCCAAACTGCTCCATCAGCCCAAGGATCTGCATCACATTAACACAAGATTAAACAATGGATTCTCCTGGCACGTACATGAACAGAAGTGGAATGTTTTGTCCTGAACTCACATTATTGACTGCAGCCATGTCATTTGCATCGAGGAAGCCCTTGAGCAATGTGTTGAAGATAACGACGTTAGGAATGACTCCTGCATCCTTCATTTGCCGGACACACCTGAATGCCTCCTCCAACCTGCCCTCCCGGCAATAACCACCAATGATTATGCCCCATGTTCGCTCGCTGGTGCGCACTCTAGTCTGAATCTCCACAATGAGCTCTTCTGCTCTCCATGTCTCGTCATTATTGGCATATGCGCTGGCTATGGTATTGTACGTGACGATATCGGGCTCAACACCGCCTGCTCGCATCTTTCCCACGATGCTCCAGGCCTCCTCAAGATTTCTCTGGTCACACCACGCCTTCACAAGAATGTTGTATGTTGTGAGGTTAGGCCTGACTGATTCCTCAACACCCATCATGTCAAAGACGCGCTGTGATTCTTCGGGTTTGCCTACAATGCCATACCCTTTTATCAGTGTATTGAAGGTGCTTGTTGTTGGATGGCAGCCGGAATGCTTCATTTTCCAGAACGTGTTTATTGCTTCACCCATTCGCTTTGCCTCAACAAATGCATTGATCAAGGCATTGAAGAAGATGGAGTCTGGCCTCAATCCAGCTAGCTCAACTTGAGCAAGCAGTGATGGAATCGACTCAAACATCCTCTGGTTTGTCAGGGCAGTCAGTAGAGTTGTGTATGTGACCAATGAAGGCTTGTGTCCCTCATCCACCAGGTGCTTAAATACAGAGTGCGCTTGGTAAGGCTTCTTTGAGTCGATTAGAGCTCGCATTTGTCTTGTCCGGTTGATGACCGATTGACAAGTATGCCCTTTTGCGCACGTTGTGCACAGCTGCTGCTTCTGGCCTTTTGATGGTTGTAGAGCGCCATTACGTTCTTGCTTCTCCTGGAACACAAGGAATATTTTCTTCTTGTTAGAATTAAGTAGGGAGAGTACAGTGAGAAAGAAGATAAAGGCCATCCTCGAGTGAAATGGATTTGGTAAGCTGATGGTGTTCCCACATTTATTTAAGCCCCTAGACCAAGCCAGGTACTGAATTTCTGATACACAACAAAATTGTTTTCTATATGTACAGAAGGTTGCAATATATCGACACAGTCGGCAACCTTATTGCCACATGCAACCACATGCTGAGAATGGGTATTTTCCTTTCATATGTTAGGGAGAAGAACAATGACGTGTGAAGACATGAACAGCTAGTGATGACCGATAAACTGTGCTGACACAATGCTTTTCGATGCTTACTTTGTCGTGTGACCCATTATTCAACCCGTCTCCATTGATTTTTGCCTTGCCTGTGCTCTTCAAAGTGGAGGTCAGTGTCAGCTGTACTCCGTTCTCTACCATGATACCACGCTTGTAGAAGACCAGTCCTCAACCTGGTTCATGATGTCAGATTTCATATTCAGTAACTTAAAAGAAGGCCAACCAGGAAGTCGTCATCACGAATATCTGTCTGTCTGTCCAACTCCAACATACTGTGCTTAATGCACACTACACATGTACACCCAATAACTGTTGCAAAAAGATCGAATTTAGTAGGTAAAATCATGGTCAGGTCCGAATACAAATACCATACGTTAGGGGTTTGGGTGTTTGATTTCGCGCAGCAGGATGGGAAGGGAGGGGAATAGGCAGGCATACCCCCTGGCGGATGTTCGTCGCCGGCGAAGCGCCCGTCGCTCGACGAACAACGGGCAGCGCGACTCGCCCTGCCGTCGCTGCGAGGAAAGGAAGACCGAGGCCGAGAGAAAGAACAGAGGAGTCGTGGGAAGGGAGGAGATGGGTCGCGGTGCCGAAGGAGCGGGCCTTGTTGCCGTGTTGCCCGTCGACGGAGAAGGCACTGCTGCTCCGCCGCCGGCTACCTGCCAGATGGTGGGGCCGTGAGCTGCTTGGGCCGCCCGTCTGAGAGGAACTCGTGCCGACGAAGGCCCGCCCAGCGACAGCGAGGCGGAGCTTCCAGCGGCGGGGAGGATGACTGGTGATGGAGGGAGGGGAGTGCTGGCGCGGGCTGGCGGAGAGCCACAAGAATTTGGGGCTCGGGATGGATGGATGGAGCCTGTGGGTGGGCCCGTCGAGGCGTGGACCCGTCTCCACGGCAGCATGTGCGTTTCGGCGTAAGAACATTACTTTTTTTTTCCGAATACGCAAAAAGAGTTCCGCACATTTGTAAGTAAGGTAGAAATGTTTATTACAAACAACGTGATTCTGACGAACGCTCTACAAGATCTACAGGATTACAGCTGTGGGCTGGACCATCCTAGTATAGAGAAACAAAGTTCGATATTACATAAATAATAGATAAAATAGAAAAGATAGTGATTCATCCTAGAAAGATGGCTTATGCTCCCGTCACTGCCGGGGCGACTCATTCCCGACGTCGTCATTGAAGAGTGCTGCCAACGCCTCAGTGTTGAAAGCGTTAGGCTAGATCCCGTAGAGGTCTTCGTAGGTCTTCATCGTCGAGGTGCTTGGCGTTGACCATCCGGTGATAAAACCCAAATGTTGCATGACTAGTATCTCACCTCGCTTAGAAGCAGGCACCCGAGAGAGGCTTTGATCCGCTTGGCGCTTGCTTCACCGCGGTAGCACCACAGTAGCAGGCGATTGCTTGGGCGGCTCATGGATCAGTGGAGAGGCAATCTTACTCATCACTTTGTTGATGAAGATCTCGAGGCGACGGCCAGCAGAGGCGTCGTTGTCCACGGTCCAGTGGATATCCACCGGCGGCGTACTGGGAGGTCAGGATCCGCCGTGGGCTCAACCGGACCGAAGCGTGGGTGGTCCTTCTCGTGCCCCGTGGATGCACCGGCCTGTGTCCGCCCCTGCTGAGACGATACCAGAGGCGAGTCCTCTACCCACAGAGTGAGGCGCAGTGGTGGTGTCTGCGGCTCCGAGTCAGCGTGCTGGGGTGGCGTTTGTTGCCTTCCAGGAAGGCCGCAGGTGTAGTCGCAAGACTTCTCCGCTGGTGGCTCATCCTCGAGCCGGACGGCTGCCGGAGCAGCAACCAGACTTGATGCTGCGAACTCCTCCAGCATCGGGCCTTCCGTGGTGTCGCAACTGATAGGCGTGTCACAAGGCCACATGGTAAGAACCAACGGGTCGGACACGAGCGGCCGTGGCCCGTTGACCGGCTCACCGCGAGCAGCCCGAGCAGTTGCCGTATCACTGAAGGAGCCGGTCGGAGCACCCAAGTTGTTGTTCCACGTCCGCCTCCGGCATTTTATACGTCGTCGTCGCCCGCCGTCGGCATGCGCAGCGACAACCGGCATGCGCAGCTCCGCCCAAGATCGTCGTCCCACCATGGGCGGTCGAGGTGGGGGCACGATGACCCTGGGCAGGCTGTCGTGGCTGTGGCTGTTTGCCCGCGACAGAAATCCTGACCTTGCCAGCAGCCGGCGCCCGTGGGCGCTTGCAGTCGCATGGAAGGTGGCGGAACCACTACAGCGCAGGCAACGCGGCGGCAGCCGGCAGGTCACCACTCGGTGCGAGGTAGAGAGGCAGTTGAGGCACCTTCCGAGAAGGTCCGGCGGTAAGCGGGCCCGGAGCCGACGGTCAGTAGGATACACTGATTTTTCTCATATTATTCTTATATACATATAGTGTATAGAAAAATCTCGACCGTCAGATGTTTACATACGAGTATTTTTTAGACAGTAGTACATGATCGTATTGTGTGCCATAAAATTCCTCTATAATGGAGTAGGAAGTGTGTATTTGCAAAAAAAAGAAAAAATGAGGGTGCTCTATATGGTGGTTTTTGCAATTTTTTCTATACTTAATCAACTAACTCTAAAGTTCTGAGCAACATATCACCTCAGATATATAGAATTTTTTCGAACAACCAATGGACAACGGGATCTGAATCTGACCTGCTTACATTTTCTTTATAAATAATTTATTTAGAAAGACACCAAAAAGATATCTCATATCTCATCCATATCAAGGAAAACAATTGGTGGTACAAAGGCATGACAACTTCACACAAAACTACATAAAGAAAATAAAACTACATCGAAGAGTTCTCTGGTCGTTTTCTTCATTCGATTGTTCCTCGTCCGCCGGGGCTTGAAAAATGCACTGGAAAGGCAGCAAGGGAGAGGGACACCTGCATACGCCATCGCCACATAAGGCTTTAAAGACCGCAAAAACCACTCGCTGCTTACAACAAGATCTAGAAACCGCTGAAAGAACATCGGCTGGGGGAACACCCCAAGCAACGCAGGCTTGCAATCCTTCACCACCAAAATAGTGGGTTAAAGAAATCGGATCTTGTCATAGAACAAATCGAAAGAAGAGGTTGAAGTCGCCACAACGAAAGATAGCCAACTGCATCTCCTGATTAACACACCAACTGCAAAGATCTGGAGAGAACTCCAGATCTGGCATAACCAACTCTTACTAGCCCTTCATCAACACCGAAACTGTCATGTTTGCAGCAGGTGCTTATAGAGTTCTAGGCATCTTCACTCTGCTCCCCCTTCGGGAAGCTCTCCCTCTTTCAGGCCGTTTGGAGCATGCATTTCACGTGAAAAAGTTCAATTTTTATAGACGAAAATAAATGAAAAATGCGCTACATTTATCGGTCACCTCCAATCCAACATTTTTTTCTTGGTGAGAGGTAGCATCCATCAACCTCGAGCTGCAGTAGTTCAATCTTCCTCTCAGGATCCGAGGTTGAAGTAGACGGTGTAGAACTCGTCCCTCAAGGTGAACAATGGCTCCAGGAGGAAGTTCCTCCGCACCCCCCTGGCGGCGAAGCTCATCGGGTGGTACCGCCGCAGCGGCTCGGACCGCACGAAGCTCGCCGCCCGCCGGAACCACCCGGTGCCGCCATCGCCGCCGCGTTTCCGGACACCGCCGCAGCCGACCTGGACCTTCTCGCCGCCGCCGACCAAGAAGCACCCCGGCCTGGCCCTGAGCTCGAGGGACACCGAGCCTGGGCTGCCGTCGAGCCCCGGCACGACGTCGAGCAGCGCACCCGAGCTCTTCTCCGCGGACACCGTGAGCTTGTCCGTGACCACCATCCCCGGCATGTCGAACGGCTCGAGCGTCGCGGAGGCCGTCGAGTTCGTGGCGCCGGCGCCGGAACTACCTTGGGGGATGAGTCTGAACGTCGCGTGGACGGCGGCGTCGGTGCCGCCGCTGTCCTTGGGCCGCTCCTGCATCGTCAGGGAGCCGTTCACGGCGGAGAGCACGAAAGCCTTGCCGCCGGACTCTTGCACGAGGGTCACCAGCTGGGAGTCGGACTCCGGAGGGACGGGGGTGATCCAGTCGGAGGGCGCGGCGGTGGCGCCGCCGGTCTTGGCGTCCCAGTCTCCGGTGGTGAGGCCGGCGAGGAGGAACGGCCCGAACAGGATTGCTTGGATAGATGCGTACTCCGGCCGATCATCTGAAGTTTAAATTAAAAAAAGTCAATCTTTAAGGGAAACTATGCTTTTAAAACTTTAATTTCGAGATCACCATTGGGTGAATGCAGAACCAATTTTCAAAGATTAGCACACACCAAAGTATTTGTATTCAATCTAAATGGTATCAACAAATTTATCGTGCTCCTTGTAATTTCATTGTAAATAGAACTTGAAATTCACCTTTTATCGCTTCAGTCCGTAGGTGGATAGGTAACTGGAGTGACAAGTGATCACCACTGTCCCACTGCTTGCTGATTGTGAGGAACGTCCCTGAGACAAATCAAGATCGTTTAATAAAAGAATTCCCTGTAATTCATCCAAGATAGTGGATTGCATTTTGAAACATTCCTTTTTTTTATTTTCCATGCTAATTGCTAATGAACATACCTGGAGATGTTAATTCCAGATCTTTGTCATTCAAAGTTGCCTTCGCACCACTGAAAGATGTCCATGATGGTATTCTCACGTTCAACGTCGCAAACTGACCGTTTGTCTGCATGACAGAAATAATCTGACTAAATGCTGAATTGATGAGTATGAAATCATCCTTGAATATTTTTTCGTGTACATTTGACGATCTCTTGTCGATTTACCTTTGCAGATATGGAGAGTGAGACCTGAAGATACTGATGTGATGAGCTGAGAGACTCCAGTTTCTGGGTGACAGTAAGGCCTGCAGTTCTCCAGTTGAACGTGCTCGGTATGAACTGAATAATGTACAGTGCTGGTCTTTCACCTTTCTCCTCAAAGTAGATGGAATCCCCCAGTTTGGAGAAGGATTCTATCCCTGGAAGCACAAATTTTTTACATGATTGAGAAATCAGAACTTGCATTCTCATCGCCAGTTTCGGAAAAAAGAACTGTTTCACCTACCAGTGCCATAGCAACACCAGAATGAGTTAAACTGTGTTCCCCAACCATGGTAGCTCCTTGCCTTTGATCTCCCGGGGCCCTGTGGCAACATGTAGATCATCACACCGGGATCCCTGCCTCTCTGGATGCTCAGGACGCCGTTGATCAGCGCTCGCTCGTAGTAGTCTGCGTACGCGATTTCCTTCGTCCATCTGAATAGATGGCGCGAAACCTGCAAGCTTTGTTGCGCAGATTGTAACATGCATCTAGCCATGAAAAATGCAGTAGGAGTTCGACGAACATGAACAGGTGAAGCTGAAGCACCTTGAGCATATTGTATGCTGTGCAGGACTCCTCGGTCTCGGTTGTCAGAGCACCAGCTAAACGCTTTGGATCAGACCTGGCAGAAACCATTTCAGATTTTCAGACATGACATGTCTGAAAAAAAGAATTAAATCCTGGAGTTTAGCCATCTATGATCCATTACCAGAATTCACTGACAGATGTGCCGCCAGTTGCATATGTGTGGGAAGAATTCACGGTGTCCATAAAGAATGTTGCAATTTCCTGGTTCATGAGGGCAGGCTTATGGTCAGCTTAACCTAGGAGTTGCATCAGAACGAAGAGGGCAACTATTGGCAGGAAGGCAGAGTAGGACTCGTTCTCTTTTGAAAATTGGAATTATCATGCGTGAGAAAATTATTTTTTTCCCAAATGACTTCCCTACCTAAATCTCTGTGTGAAGTACTCGAATTACCTTGTAAAGAGGATCACCTGTAACTTCATATCGCATTTGCCCGCCGACGACAACCGGAATATGAGTGTTGGCGTGGAAACCCGAAAGACTGTCAGCCTGAAAGGCAAAACGACGGGGGCAAAAAATCATGTAATGTTCAGAGATCTGTTTTCATGCCAAAATTATTCAAGAAACAACAAGTCATTGCGCCTAATTAGTTGATTAATGTAGATGTGTCCAGGAACCACAGAAAATCCATATAAAACTGTACCAAAAATACAGTAGCAAAACAAAGAGGGCCTCTTCAGAATTCAGACCTGCACTGCAAGCAACCCCAGGAAGCATGGCTTGTCGAAAAGATGGGCGAGCACCAGATGCCTCTGATCATTCTGCCCAAAGTATTCAAGAGGGATGTACTCAGAATGTGCTTCTGAATCTCTGATGAAGCCTTTCCAACAGAAATGACAAGAAAGCTGTGACAGTACCGTGATGGTGTAGAGCTGGTAGAGCACGTCGTTCATCCCGCCGGTCTCCTCGTTGAGCGACGCCCAGTGCCGCTCGACGCTGTACCTCCGGATGACGCTCCCGACGCGGCCGGCGAAGTAGTCGGCCATGGCGACCACCATCCCCAGCGCCCTGCCGTCGCCGGCCACGGCGTGCTGGTCGAGGAGGCCCTGCATGACCTTGTGGACGGTGTAGTAGGGCGCCCAGACGGGCCTGACGGCCTCGAAGCGGTCGAAGAGCTCGGCGGGGAAGGCGGAGAGGTAGCCCGTGCCGGCGGCGCGCTGGCACTCGCGCAGCGCGCCCACCACCGCCGACATCCTGCCGGCGAGCGCGGCGTTGCCCGTGCTCGCCCACATCTTGGCCGCCGCGCTCAGGTAGTGCCCTGCGAATCGTTTGAAAGCCTGTGCTGGCCCTGTAAACTCGCTCGGACAGGGTAATTTGGCGCCGAATTTGAATGCGGTAAAGCAACCGAGTTGGGCCGTGCCATATAGCCCAATAATAGGGGGGTTGCCCTCTGTTCGTATATGGGCCAGATTCAATATTCGGAGGCCCATTAGTAGGGCCTAATCGGCTAATCGTACGTGCGGAGGCCCATCTAAATTAGGCCAGAGCTCCAGGAAAAAATGCAGAGAAACCCAGACACATCCACTTCCCGGTGTCTGCAACAATTAGAATGCACACGGCCAGTCATTTACTTGAACTTATCTTATGTCAAAATTACCACCATACGAGTACACAAATATCGTGAAGAATTTTTTTAAGCTGACTTTGTGGGTGCCTAACTTTACCCTAACTTAAGTCGGGCAAAGTATAGTGACCAAAAAAATTGTCACACTAGTGGCAAAGTTAGCTAGAAAAGGATCGAGTCTGTGACATGCAGCCATTGATGTAGGCTTGGTAAGGAGCTGACCGTGCTCTCTTCCACTCCCGTGTCGGCGAGAACGCGTGACCAATAATGCTCTCGCGACGGCATCTCCCGTGCCAGCTAGGCACGAGATCGGAGCGGCATACCCTACCCTACACCGCCCACACAGCCTTTCCACTCCCATGTCGCATCGCCGTCGTGCCAGTGCCATGTCGACTACCGGAACGTCTCGTGCGTGCCATAGCGAGACCACGAGCGGCACAGTAATGGCGGTTGATCTGGAGGCCGGCCGGCCGGCCGGAGCACCAAGTAATGGCGCGTGCAGTAATGGCCGTGTCCGGCCGGTGAGCGGATGCGCAACGTGACGCCGGCGGACGGGAAGACGAGAGGAGAGGGAGGGAGCGCGGACGTACCGACGAAGTGGCCCCGGAGCTCGACGTCGGGGCCCTCCCAGCCGCCGTAGGGCTCCCCCGGCGCCGGCAGCCCCGCCTGGGTCCGGAAGCTCCAGACGAGGCGGTCGGGGTCCAGCAGCAGCAGGTACTCGAGGTTGGTCCGCTGCGCGCGCCCGTACGCCGCGTCGCCGTCGTGGTCCAGCCGCACGTCGTGCAGAGACACCTCCTCCAGGAACGGCCCTGCCGCGGCGGCGACGGCGGAGGCCGGCGACGCGCCGCCCGGCATCAGCTGGCCCTTGAGCGACCGGTACAGCACCGCCCAGTCGAACTCCTCATGGTCATGCCCCCCCGCGGCGGCGGCGCGCGGCGGCATGAGGTCCATCCACGCGGCCTCGTCGGTGGGGTTGAGGTGGTCGTGGAACAGCTCGCGCAGCCGCCACTCCTCCGCCCCGGGGGACGCCTGCAGCCGCGCCCGCACCGTGTGCGACGACAGCTGCGTCGGGATGTTGGTGCACTCCTTCGCGCTCACCGCCACCGCCGCGGCCGCCACCATCACCGCCGCCGCCCACGCCGCGCTCCACCGCGCCGCCATTCCAAGCTAGATAACCCGCCACCCCGCTCGCCCGCCTCAGTGGCCACCACCACTACGCTACCACTCGCTCTGGGCTCTGGCGCACACATGCGCCGACGCCCTGCCGATATGGCCTTCCAAGGACGCGGAGATTTTATAAGCCATTTATGATTTATCCCCTGCGGCCACGCAGCAGGGCCCCGAGAAACGGACAGCGTTTAAATCTGGATCAATGGCACCGGGCACCGGAGGCGCCGCACGGGATGCCACGACGCGACACGAGCAAGAAGACCGCACAAAAATAATGGTCCCCTGCTGGCCTGTGGCCTCATCATCCATGTCCACAGCCGTCGCCTCTCGCGGTCACATGTCGCCACAGGACACGCGAGCTGGCCGTGTCGCAGCTCGCGCCGGTTTCCCCCTTGTCACGTTGCGTCCCGTGAGGGAGAAAGCCGAAAGTGAGCGCCGGCCGGACGGGCGAGCTAGTAGCGGAAGGCGGGCGGCGCCCCCGTCGGCATCTGCGGCTCCTCTAGCCGTGGAAGCATCGCCGACGGCGACGGCGACGGCGCCGGATCGGGCGGTCCGCGTCAAGAGAGGGACGGCGGTTGGAGATTCTCGGTCCCGGTCGGGACCCGGCGGAGCCCCGGCCAAATGCTGCACGCTTTACCTTGCCGTCACCTCGTCGCTGTAAAAAGTTTCCTCCTTCCTTTCTCATGATCTCATCTCGTGACCACCGTGCTCTATAGTCTATACTGCCACGGGCGCTTGCAGGACGGCACGATCGACAGGCACGAATTTATGGTCACACCGCGGGCGCATGTGCGGCCTACTGTCTACGGATCATCATCGTTCGGACCTGTTTGGAACAAAGGAAAAAAAATATCCGATTCTCGTGCGAAATGAATCACTTGCGACGGAATTGTATATTTTGTTCATGTGAAATTCTTGTGTTCTAAATTGACATCTAATCGTTGTACAGTCCGAGCACAGCGAATAGCTAACAGCTAGTGTGTGATCGATCTGTCCGTACCTCCACCAGTTCACTCACGGGCACTCCATTCTTCGGTTTGGTTCGGTTCGAGTCTCGATTTTCAAAGAAATTTGGTTCCCAAAAAATAGGAACCTATCGGTTCCAAGAAATTTTATGAACCGACCGAGTATTTCGATTCTCGGTTATTTCGGTTTGGTTTCGGTTCTAACCGAGCTAAAGAATTTTTTTAGCAGAAGGTAAGATAATAAGAAAAACATACATATTCTATAGCAAATTTAGACAATACTTCCTCCATTATAGAGATAGAGAATAATAATTGAGAAGGGAACAATAATGATAGAGTAAGAGAAAACATAGCAATTAAAATATGACACATCATATATAAACTAAATACACTCTTACAAAATGCAAGATTTATATTATTCGGTTCTTTCGGTTAATTCGGTTAATTGAGAGTAGGAACCGAACTTTTTTCGGTTATTTCGGTTCATAACTTTCTTGAACCGAATAAAGAATCGATTTTTTCGGTTTCGGTTATTTCGGTTCGGTTTTCAGTTATTTCGGTTCGGTTTTCGATTCTCGGTTAATTATGCGCACCCTGACTCACGTGTAGGGCAGGCGCGGCGCGTGGTGCTCCTCCGCCCCCGTCCGCTACTTGCCGGCGTCGCCGGAGACGAGGCTGAAGTAGACGGTGTAGAACTCGTCCTGGAGGTTCCGCAGCGGCTGCACCAGGAAGCCCCGCGCCGCGAAGCTCAGCGGGTGGTACCGCCTCAGCGGCGCCGCCCGCGCGAAGCTCGCCGCGCGCCGGAACGCCGCGTCGTCGTCGCCGCCGTCGCCCCGGCACCCGACGCCGACGCGCGTGTCGTTCGCGCCGCCGTCCGCCGCCGCCGCGGGCGCCGTCACGAAGCACCCCGGCCGGGTGCCCAGCTCCATGGACACCGAGCCCGGCGCGCCGTCGAGGTCCGGCACCGCGTTGAACAGCGTGTACCGGCCGCCACCCGGGCCGCCGACGGCGAGGGCGTTGGTGACCGCCATGCCCGGCCGGTCGAACGGCTCGATCGTCACGTTCGGCCCTTCCGCCCCCCTGCCGCCGCCGCTGGCGACGGCGGGGCCGTAGACGCGGAACGTGGCGTACACGCACGCGTCGTTCCCGGCGGCGTGCCGCTCCTGCATCGCCAGCCCCCCGTCGGCGATCGACACCGACAGGACGAGCGCCCGCCCGCGGCGCTCTGGGTCAGGGTGACCAGCTGCAGGTTGAGCGACCCGGATGCGAGCGGGGTGACCCAGCCGGCGGCCGAGGAGGCGTTCGTGGCGTTCACTTCCCAGATGCCCGGGGTCAGGCCGTCGTTGGAGTGGTTGCTGTCCGTCACCGGCAGGTTGCCGTGCGTCAGGCCGGCGAGGAGGTGCGGCCCGAACAGCACTGCCTGGATGGACGCATACTCCGGCCTGTCATCTGGAACCAAAATCCACCATTTCAGCCTCCATGTTCAAACTTCAAACACTTGAATTTGTTGCTTCAGAAAGAAAAAAAAAGACACTTCGAGTTGTAAATCCCTTTTGATCCTCTATTCACAAACAAACAATGTATGCACTAACCTCGCATCAATAAAAGTTCAGGCCGGCTTTTGCCTGCCGTAGACCCCCCTCAAAAAAAAAAAAAAATCAGTGCTGATACTGTCTGAGATTTTATACCTTTTGATTGCCTCAGTTCTAAGGGTGATGGGGAATTTCAGGGCCAAGGTGTCTTCATCCCAGTGCTTGGTCACCGTGAGGAAACCACCTGCAAGGAGAACACAAAGCATGAAGCAGGCCTGCCTTTTTTGGGGAGAGAGCAAGAAGCAGTTTGAATCACTCATATACTCTGATGGTCTCATATCAAAACAACATCAAAGTTGATCTAAAACAAGATAGTAGTAAAATACCATTACTGGAGCTGCCAGTGGCTGTCAGGTTGAGCTTTCGGCCATTCAGAGTCGCCGTTGCGTCATCTGCGGACGTCCACGATGGGATCCTCACGCTCACCTTCGCTAGTTGGGCGTCTCCCTGCATGTATGACAGTATGAACCCAGAATAAAAAGCTGATACCACCCTGATCCTTGAATCCAATAATGCAGTCTGAAGATCACGACTGGCTGACAGTGAAATTCAGAAGGTACCTTTGCAGAAATGGCGAGCGAAACTTCAAAATAAGTATCCGTTGAGAAGAGAGGTTTGGCCTGCTGCTTGACAGTGAGACCTGCGGATTTCCAGTCAA
This sequence comes from Panicum miliaceum, assembly GCA_032594955.1. NCBI lineage: Eukaryota > Viridiplantae > Streptophyta > Magnoliopsida > Poales > Poaceae > Panicum > Panicum miliaceum. The sequence continues at coordinate 44,360,939 of CM064062.1, forward strand.
AAGTGCTCGGTATTTACTGGATGATGTAGAGCCCTGGCGTTTCACCCTCCTCCAGGAAATCAATGGAGTCTCCTAGCTTTGAGAATGACTCTATCCCTGGCAATGCAAACCTGAAGATTCAGAACCCAACATGAACAAGAGCACAGCCATGTAAAATGTCCAAGAACCACCTGTTCCATAACAACACCAGAAGGTGTCGTTTGGACCTCCCCATCCCCCCGGGTTCATCGGCGGAAGGCCCGAGGGTGGCTGCCCGCTGACGCTCTTGGATCGGCCAGGCCCCATGGGGAGGAAGTAGAGCATGACTCCAGGCTGTGTTCCTCTCTGGTTGCCCATGATCCCGTTGATGAGTAGCCTCTCGTAGTGGTCTGCGTACTTGGCTTCCTTGGTCCACCGGAACAGGTTCCGTGACACCTGCAGCCCAGCAAGTTCAGGACTGTGTTATGTGGAGTGTGTGATCAGAGATGAGGATTCATGGGGCACCTTGAGGAGGTTGTAGGTGGCGCAGGTCTCTTCGTTCGAGCTGATCTTGATCTCATCCACCAGTCCCTTCGGGTCATGCCTGGTTTGCAAAACAGAAGCGAAGCAGAAGATAAACCATGGCATGGCAGCGCGAATTCTCCGAGGAATGTGTATGGTGGCAAGCGTTATGACTCACCAGCGTTCCATGGTAGATGTGCCTCCTGTTGCGAATGTGTGAGAAGAGTTCACCACATCAAACAAGTACATCGAGATGTCCTGTGCCATGGATTTTTTTCCCTTTTTGTCTCAATTATTGCTCAAATTGTAAAGGGAAGAAAAATTTATGCATCATTTTGATTGCTGATTGAAGAATAGCCCAAGAGAAATAGCTAACGACATTCCCAATGATGGCAGGTTATTTGGTAAATGGTCCAAATAACCTGTTAATTACTACCTTGTAAAGATTGTCACCGACGACTTCGTATCTCTTCTGCGCGCCAACTAGGACAGGGAGTTGGGTATTAACATGCAGACCTGATATGTCATCCTTCTGAAAGATGAAGATCAACATATAAATATATCACTTAACTGGTACTATAGGAAATTTGAAAGAAAAAAATGAGAAAACCCACAAGTAAAACTGAAAGTACTGACATGAAGACCGAGAGGTCCAAGGAAGCACGGTTTATCGAAAAGATGAGCCATCGTCAAATGCTTCTGGTCTTTCTGCAATCAGGGAGCATAGAAGCAAAAATGCTGTAAGAACAACGCAACAATACAGTTTTGATCCAAGTAAAATAAAAACTAGTGCTAAATGAAACGCCACGAAGATTACTTACTGTTATAGTATACAGCTGGTACATGACATCGTTGAATCCACCGGTCACTTCGTTCATCGCCTCCCAATGCCTCTGGATGGTGTAGTTCCGTATCAGATTCTTCACGCGGTTGCCGAAGTAGCCGGCCATCCACACCACCACATCAAGACCTTTCCTATTCCCAGCTAGAGTGTACTGATCGAGAAGTCCCTGCATTATCTGCCAGCCAGAACACTGGAGCATCAGAAATCATCACAAGAACTGATGAACAAGGGGAGAATTTTACACTTCTCAGTACAGGAAGAACGGCGTCCTCGCATGCCTTTACCTTGCGCGTGGTGTAATAGGGCGACCACGCCTCGTCCAGCTGCTCGTAGGCGTCGAACATGGCGTCGGGGTACGCCCCGAGGTAGCCGGTGCCCATCTTCTTCTGGCAGGCGTGGAGGACGTCCACCACCCTCGCCATCCGCTCCCGGAGGGTGCCGTTGCGCGTGCTCGCCCACATGTGCGCGCTCGCGCTCAGGTAGTGCCCCGCGAAGTGGCCGCGGAGCTGGCCGCCGGGCGCCTCCCACCCGCCGTAGGGGTCGCCGACGGTGGGCAGGCCGGCCTGGCGGCGGAAGGTCCAGGTGAGGCGGTCGGGGTCGAGGTAGAGCAGGTACTCGAGGTTGGTCTGCTGCGCCCGCCAGTACATGGACGAGGGCGACGGCGAGCCGGCGTCGAGGCGGACGTCGTGCGGGGGCGCCGGCGACAGCAGCTCCCCGGGGCCCGGGGCCCGGCGGCCTCGCGCCGGTGCCGCCCTCCGCCCCGCCGCCGCGCGTGAGGCTGCGGTAGAGCGCCAGCCAGTCGAACTCGGCGCGGGCGCCGCGGAGCCTGCGCGGGAGCAGCGCCATCTACGTGGCCTCCTCCGTCGGGGTGAGGTGCGGGAGCCCGTCGTCGTGCCGCCCCTGCGTGTCGTTGAACAGCCGGTCCGTGCACAGGTGTAGCGCCGCGCCGCGACCCGCGCACAGCAGCAGCACCGCCGCCATGGCCAATGCCGGTGCCGGCCGAGCCACCACCATGCCTCGATCGGCCGGTTGATGCTACGACTGAAAGTCCAGGTCCAAGAACAGTGGGCGATCCAAAAACTCTGAGGAGCCGGCGAGTCACCGGGGTACGGGCGTATATATAGGCCGACGGCATGGTCAGTGAGCGAGAGTCTCGTGTCAGAAGACCAGGTCGGTGAGTGTCAGTGGAGACGACGACGGCATGGATGAAACGGCCGGATGGATAAGGCGGTGTTTGGTTACAGGTACTACATCGAATCTTCGGATGCTAATTAGAAGGACTAAATATGAGGTAATTATAAAACTAATTACATAGATGGACGCTAATTTGCGAGACAAATCTATTAAGCCTAATTAATCCATCATTAGCACATGTTTACTGTAGCACCACATTGTCAAATTATGGACTAATTATGCTTAATAGATTCATCTCGCAAATTAGCCTCCATCTGTGCAATTATTTTTATAATTAGTCTATATTTAATACTCCTAATTAGTAACCAAACATTCGATGTGACAGGGACTGAAGTTTAGTCCGTGGAACCAAACACACCTAAATCTTCAACCTCGGGTCCACCCCAGTCTAGTCGGAGTGCCTATCATCCCTCCGTAACCGCCGCCCGATCCGATCGTCCCCTCCGACGCTCCCATCCGCCGCCACTCTGATGAGTGATGACCATGAGCCTCTCTCCTTCGGTCCTTCCCCCTCTCCATCGTCATTCGTCTGGTAGCGAGCCGTAGACCGCCTTTTTTTATTTTTTAAGGGGTTCTTTACACTTTACTAAGATCAAAGACCATACATACCGACCGACAGAGCTAGATAAAGTGCTCCTCACCATGTCAAGTTACTCATAAACGTGTAACAGTAACTATGCTATGCCGAATTTTGAAACCTCACCGTTTTCTCTTAGTTCCATGACAAGGCACTAAAGCCAATCATTCTGGAATTTTAGGACACGGTCACAATTATTGTAAGTTCATGGTAATACTGATACAGATAACAGGAACCGATTATATGCAAAAAGAAAAAAAAGGATGAAAGCCTTCCTCGTGTAGCTATTGCCAACGATACAAGTTTATCAGGATCTGCTGTTACTGCAGCTTCATGAAAGGACAGACTACAAGGACCAAGATAGCTGATTAGCTAGCTGAATGCATAACAGCTTCAGCTGTAGTAAACTAATAGGTTCTATGTGATCTGAGTTGACAGAGCGTCATTTGCCCTTACATTGCTGCAGTGAACATGGTGATAAGGATTGGGTAGGGAATAAGCATGGTGAATTGTGTCTGAAGATACTCTTGAAACAGGTAAAGATCACTCTAGAAATTATAGTGCTCTGAATCTGAAGATAGTCTAAAATTACCTCCTCAGAAATGCAGAGCGAAATCTGACCAGTTGAAATGACTGCATTGCTACTTCACTGCAGAAACTGCACGTTTCTATAGTTGAATTGACACTTTACTGTGGCTGCTGCAGTTCTCTAATTGAATTGCTGCTTTACTGTGACAGGTGCAGTTCTCCACTAGTCCACTGAAAAGCCTCATTTCGCAAGGTTAAAAGGAGGAAGGAGCACTTGCAAGCTTGATCCAATGGGAACGTTTTTGACTCCATGTAACCCTAGCTTTCTTGGTTTCTCCTTTCTCTCTCAGCTCAGTTCTGTCATGGCCCATATATGTATCAGATGCTTTTCCACCCACAATTTGCCAATGTTGTCTTTGACATTGGCAAGCCACCCCCCTCGGGCTCAAGCTTGTGACTCATCCATTCCTCAACTCTGAGCACATGGCAGTGGTGCCTGAGAGAAAGTGCCAAGGTGCCTGTAACCAAAATAGATTTCAGATTACCAAGTTTCGTGCACTTAATATGCCTAAACATCTCTGTTTTGGAAAACCAATGAACACAGTTTGTTTACACAATGATACAAAAATGCTGGAGGACAAGAAATGCATGCAATTGTCAGATTTGGCTTTTATCCGTACAGAGATTCTGCCACTCTATACAGTCTACACTGTACATTTTGAAGGAGCATACGAATGGAAATTCTGGCACAGTCTGTTCCAGGAGAATTTTATGAAATGTATGGCATAACATACAAACTTTTATACCATCGGCCAACAAATAATACAAATGCTAACTAGAGCGAGATGCAACTGAAAACATATGCTCTGAAAACTCTTTTCAGAAATGTAGATGTTTGAACTGCCGATTTGCAGTAGCTGAAGCATTTTTCAGTGCTTGCTATGGATACTGCCTACAAGGCATGTGATTACCTTAACAGCTTACATTATATGCTGCATGTGTATTATCTGGCAATTTGCAATATAGCCCTGGGAGTCTGCAAGCATAACATGTGAAGTTATTATTAGAATGGTTCAGGTAAGGTACCTACAAGAGAAACAACTCTCAATTCCTTTGATGACCACAGTAGTATATGTTATGAAGTATGACCATATTGAGATTATTAATGTAGATTGAACAGACAGGAGACATACAGAGATTATAAATGTAGATTGAACAGACAAGAGAGCCAAGTAGAATTACATTCTTTGCAAAAAGTACTTTCTGATCTATAGTTCTGAAATCAGAAGGTGGAGCACATGATATTGATATGTTCCATTAGTTCCTCTTAGTGTGTTCAGTGGACCACTGCACATCATCTGCAGTACTATCACATGGACAGCTCCTCCAATCAGCAAAGCAAATTGAATAGTATAGCACTTTCACCAGTAATCTCCACAGGTGCAAGCTCCTTCTGTAATTAGATGAAAGCGATTTTTGTCTCTGAGCGATATCTCTCTTCCATAAACTTTCGAAACAAACTTTGCAAAATTGTGGCAGTCAACACAGATGCGAAGATTCTTCATAACCTGGATGGGCAAGCCTGAAGGAGTACTCATCAACCCAAAAGTTATGGCTAGCTTCTCACTGTGGCCAAGAAGCATGCGTTCTTTCTGCTCATCATCAACATCATGAAGTACACAGCTCAGGTCAGGAACAAAACCAGCTGCTTTAATATCAACGTATATCTCCTTAACCTTAGCATTTATATCTTCCTTCCTGGGGTGGAAACGCTCACTAGAGTGGAAGGTATGAATAACCTTGTCAAGAATCATCCAGCTCCGCCCTGGTTCCTTTACCACAGTCTTCTTCAACATTAACCTCCTCACTCTGAAAACATCTTTCCACATCCCAGCAGCAGCATAAATATTAGAAAGGATCACATAGTTTCCAGCATTTTCCGGTTCAATGACAAGAAGCTTCTGAGCGACAAGCTCACCAACAGGAATATTAACATGAACTCTACACGCACCAAGCAATGAACCCCAAATTGCTCGAGTTGGTTCAAATGGCATCTTTTGTATCAAATTTAGTGCCTTTTGAAGTCGTCCAGAACGTCCAAGAAGATCAATAACACACCCATAATGTTCAATATTGAGCAGTGTGCTCTGTTCTTTGACTATATGATCAAACATATCGAGGCCCTCATCAACAAGCCCACCATGACTATAGCCAGACAAAACAGCCAACAGAGTAACACTGTCAGGATTCACTTCTTCAGGCATAGATCTAAAGAGCCGAGCAACTTCATGCGCTAAGCCATGCCTTCCATATCCCATAAGTATCGCATTCCAGCTGACGACTGATCTCTCTGGCATGTTGTCAAATACCCTTCGTGAGTATAAAAGCTTGCCACATTTGGAGTACATATCAATCAGAGAATTCTGTAAAGCCATGAAAAATGGCAACTCTTTACGAAGTATTAGCCCATGAACCTGCTTGCCATAATCAAGAGAAGCAAGGCCAGACAGTGCATTGAGAAGGGCTGTGAAGGTAACTTGATTGCATTGCATCCCCTCATTGTACAACTGCCTGAACAAGTCCAAGGCTTCCTCATCAAGGCCCAGATGGGTGTAGCCAGATATAATGGCAGTATAGGAAACAACATCCCTTGCTGGAAGCATATTAAACACTCTCCGAGCTTCTTGGACATTCTCTGACTTGGCATACATGTCAAGAAGGGCACTCCCTACAAACATGTGTAACTCAAAATTTGTTTTGACGGCAAAAGCATGGACTTGCTTGACCTGATGTATGCCTTGAGAACCAGTACATGATGTAAGGACTGATGCCAAAGTGAATTCGTTAGGCTCGCATCCTGTCAGTTATAAGATCAATTATACGTATGGCATAAGTTAGTAATATAGAATTGCACATACCATCCTCGAAGGATGTCCAAATTTTGGTGTGTGCTATAACAATGAACAAACTTGCAAACTTGATGGTCAATAGATATCATGTTGGACAAGACAAAGGACAAACTTAAAAAGATTGTCAGGTATATTGCTGGTTTTTCAAAATAAAAAGATTGCCAGGTATGATTATGATGGCAAAAGCTATATAATTCAGTTCGCGGGTAGTGGTATAGTTTGCATGCTAAAGGAGATAACAACAATGCATCAACAGAAGAGTACTTTAGTATATAAGTGACATATTCATAGAAAAAAGGTTTAGCCTCTAACCAAGCAGATTATGCACCCAGTGTAGACACTGTGGAACTCAATTTTTGTTTGGATACAGATTTCAATGTATCATGCTATGTAAAGAAGATATATTTTTGTTCATCATACTTGCCCATTATAGTTATTGGACTGATTGCATTGGAAATGGAGACCTCTATGGTCCAATGCCATATTGGTCACTTTGTTACTCAGATGACAAGTGTAACTACTGCAATAGAAGACCAAATGGTTGAAGTGATCTACCAGCTCTGAGCATTGTGATGAACAGCTCCAAGGCCTCGGCAGGCCGTTCGTTCTGAGAATACCCCGAGATCATGGCCGTCCACGAAACCACGTTTCGCTCGGGCATCCCGTCGAGCACGTTACGCGCGTCCCCCAGCGCGCCGCACCTCGCGTACATGATCACCAGCCGCGTCGCCAGGTACAGCGCCGGGCGGTACCCCGCCGCCACCATGCGCGCGTGCACCTGCTGCCCTACCCGGAGCGCCCGCCTCTCGATGCACTCCGTGACGGCGGCGTCGTAGTCGTGGAACCGCGCGGCGCCGGCCGCCGGGAGCGCCGCCACCGCCGACGCAGAGCGACGCGCGAGGCATAACGCCGCCGTAAGACGACGGAGGCCGCGCGCGGCAAGCATGGGGAGCGTGGCGTCGTATCCGAGAGCCCCGGGCTCGCGCGGGCATTTCACCGAGCACCTCGCGCGCGCGCCGCCGCCGCCGTTGTCGAGACGAGAGGTGGCGCCTTGCTCCTGCTCGTGGGCCCCACCATGGAACCCAAGAAGGCTCACTCCCCGTCGGATCAGCAATGGACGGTTCCGATCATATTTCAGCGCAGGGTCTATATTGGGCAAATGTTAAAACTACAGGGATGTAATTGTAATATGTATTAAAAACAGGATCCTAAATGCGAATTATTCCCCCCGGCCAAAGCTAAATGCGAGGGAAAACATTTGAAAAGCTTCTCACATTTCGGAGCGAGGCGAGCGCGGGCGGCGGCCGGCGGCGAGGAACGGAGGAAGGCGACTGCTAAGGATTGCTTCCGCTGCCGTCCGAGGTGAGATCCTACCCCTAAAATCCCTCTCGGTCCCCGCATTTCGCGTGCCCCCTCGCTAAGATTCTCCCGGATTGGGCGATTTACGTTCTAGGGTTTAGTCAAATGAACCAATCTCAGTTTGCGATTCTGTTATTCACTGTAGAGATGGAGGGGAAGGTGCCGGCCGTCCATTTTGGCGGCGATGCCACCGGCGACGCGGTGGATGATCTAAAATACATCTCCGGGCTGAGCACCATTCTCGTGGCCACCATCCAGGAGGTGAAGGACCAGGTCTCCCAGATGGAGTTCATCTTCTGCAGCCAGCTCTTCCCGCACATCCAGGCGAAGGCGAAGCTCTTCCAGGCGCGTCTCGCCGACGCGATGAAGGCCAATGAGGATGAGTGGAGGAAGAGGGAGGCCAGCCTGGTGAGCCAGCTGGAGGAGCTGAGCAGCGGGAAGCGACAAGCGGAGGAGAGGCTGCTGCGGGTGGGGAGCTCTCTTGAGGAGATGAAGGGGAAGCTTGTGGATTCGGAGCGATTAGCTGCGAGGCATGAGGCTGAGAAGAAACAGGTTCTGGGGAGATTGGAGGATGAGATGAGGAAAGGTGAGGTGGTTCGTCGGCTCCAGAGGGAGATTGAGGAGAATGACGCTGAGGTGGCCAGGGAGAGAGAGGCGCATCAACGGCTTCTGCAGCAGGTTGTCCTTAAGGATAAGGATCTGCTTCTGGAGCAGAGTAAGCGGAGGGGCTTGATTGAGGATCACACTCAGCTGAAGATGAACTACAAGCAATTGAAGTCCCAGTACACCTTTCTTCTTGGAAAGATTGATCAGAATGAAGGCTCCAAGCCTGATGTAGACATCCCTGTAGATAAAAGAAACACTGGAAGTCCTCCAAGTAAGAGAAAGCTCAAAGGTAAAGCTATCTGAAATCCTCAATCTGTCAATTTCTTTTACGTGCTTCAAGTTTGTGAATCATCACTGTTCCTAGTTTACTACTACCTGGAAGAATTGTCTCGGGATTTGTATTCCTCTGCCATGTAAATATAAACAATTATGCCTGATCTTCTGGTCAATGCCCTCAAATATAAATCCTAAGTAACATAGTTAAATGGCTCTGATCAATGATGCTAAGAATTATTGATTGGACCTATGTCTTTATATTTTCTTTCTTGCTTGATTTTCAGATTTGGAGCACACAAACAAGGAGAGCATCCAGGTTGTTTCCATGACAAGAGACCTGAAGAATGACTCTGCTCCAGGTGCCAAAGCCCAAGCTGCCCAACATGCTAGTTCAGTTAGGATTCCATTCAGGAACACACGCCTTGCCCTGCCATCTGGCCCAACTAATCCACTGCCAAAACAAGCTGCCAGCAATTCAAAATTAGAAGCTTTATCCAGCATCACCAGCCCAAGTCTACACTGGAGAGAAACCCGTGCGCGCAAAGAACCAGGCGTTGCTGATCCACATGATGATTTCCTTGATACACCTCTGGAGGCTGTGAAGAATACTATCAGGAATCCTGCAACTCCAGAAGAAGCACAGGCCCTTGCCGCCTCTCCTCCTCAAGACATGGAATTCAACAATTCAGATGATGAAACTCAAGACATGAATAATGCAACTCAAGGCCTGAAGAACATTCCCAGCATGCCTGCTCCCAAGCAGCAAAGCATGATACAAGTACAGCCACCAAAGAAAGACTTCAAATACAGAGAATCGGTAAGAAAGAAAGCTGATCGGGAGAACCTGAAAGGTGTCGAGTGCAAGCAGTGCAAGAAGTTCTATGATGCTGTTCTTTGTGATGGCCGTGCAAGCGGTGATGGTGCAGGCTCTACCAGCTTGCGATGTGAGCATCATGATGGCGTGTCCAGACATCGGTACAGGTATGCCCCACCTTTGACGCCGGAAGGGTTTTGGAACATTGGGTTTGAATCAGAAATGTAGTAGTACATGAAGTAGCAGGAAACCTTCAATAGTGTGTAGCAATACAATATATTGTCATATGGTAAGTTCCCTGTCGCCCAAAAGTATTGTAGCGATGCTTGCAACAAATCACATATTGCTGCTCATGTTGAATAAATGTACATCCTATCATTAAGGTCGATAGTAGGCTGTGAATACTGTAAGTACGCAGAACATAGAATGCTCCATCAGTTTATAATTGACTTATTGTAAATTCATCAGTTCAAACATTTTTCTGCGGTGAACCATCTTTTGTTACCATTGAAAAGCAGTTCTGCTTTTTGATACAAAGGAGACATCTGGATTAACAGTTTACATTAAATACTAACCTCCTTATGATTTCATACTATTTTCTTTCTGTGCCTCCATATGTAGTGCGACAAAAACAAACACATTTAATAATAATAATCACACTGAACGTACTCACCAATTCAACGAAGCAGAATCATGAAACCGCCCCTGCAGGCACCGCATAGATCCCGCACAGCGAGCCTGACGAAGCTGCTCTGCTTGGTAGTCGACCTCAACCCCACGACGCCCGTTCTTTTCAAAACAAAAAAAAAGAAAAAAAATCCACGACGGCCCGGCTGGACACACAAATCAACCTCGCTGCCCTGAGTGACTCACGGGCTCTTGGTTCTTGGACGGATTGAATAATGTTGTACTGACACCATTACTGTATAATTAATTTGATCATATCTGGTTATTATTGTTGTAAAAGCAGCTTTGAGGAAATCTCATACTCCCTCCGTATCGTAAAGGAAGTTATTTTGGACAAGGTTTAGGTCAAACATTGAGAATATAAATCATGAATAACTTTTAAATTATTGAGCTTGAAAATATGAAAACCACATAAATAGAATTGTCTTGAAAAATACTTTCACAAAAGTATACATATATCACTTTTAATAAATATTTTTATAAAAATAAGAAGTCAAAATTATGTTTTGAAGACCGTGCCACTGTCCTAAACAACTTCCTTTATAAAAATAAAAAGTCAAAATCATGTTTTGAATACCGTGCCACTTCACCCAATATGCTCATGTTGAATAAATGTACACATATACAATAAATATTTTTACTGCATCGGTTATCTTTAATTTGAAACGTACAAGTGTCGATTTGGTTTTCGGTGTTGTGGATCAATTTTTTTTTAGTTTATAATCCAAGTGACGACCAGGCGATATTGGGTGAAGAGGAGCGGAGAGGTAACTGCAGAGCCCGCCTGCTTGCATAGTCCGCACTTATGATCCACTGAGCACATTGATATAAAAAGTCGATGGCCATAGCCTACCACTCTTGGCTCAGATGTTTCATTAGATAGACTATCAGTTAATCAGCAGGGATAAATGGTGCATAGGTGAAATAATCCTGGTTTCCTTTTCCCTGGAAACTAGTCTGTACATTGTATAAAAATAAGAGAATCCACTGTTGATAAAATATTCAAGCCATAAGAGCACGTGGAATGGAATGTATCTGAGTGCAAGTGCGAATTCTCCCAGTGCTCCCACAGTAGCATCAGCATCTAGACATTAAAGTGATGCAATTATGAAATAAAATGCTTTATATATGCTGGATGGAGTGCCGAGCCAATAACAAAACATTTTAATGTAACGCTGCAGGACAAATAAAGACTGCCACACAACCCGTAGAAACTAGAAAGTGTACATTAAGATAAGTTGCCGACGACCTTTCACAATTCTACTAAATGGCAACACGAGGTTTAATTTCGTGTCTCCACGAGTCTGTTGAAGAGGTCCCAAATTATTCGGCGATACATAGGTATAAATACAGGGAGGGCTGGGGTCCCGATGAAATCAAAACTCTAAAAATATATATTCAAAACACTGTCCTGATGGTACCATCTGGACCATAAGATGTGTGACGTCTCGATATGTGCGTATTCATTCCAAGTTGCACTTTCCCATTGCCTCCATTGCCATTCGATCTGTGCATTTTCATTCCAAATTCCACTTTCCCATCATCGCCTCCATTGCCATTGCCACTACTATCGCCACTGCCACTACCATCGCCACTGCCAATGACATGATCATGGGCTCGCGAGACCACCTCCACACCAGTCAAGACAACAAAGTAATCTTCATCTATTTCGGCGCCAAGGTCATCCGTCTGATCCTGAGTCTGGAAAAACCTTACGATGACGAACCTGCCAGAGCCTAGATTGACAAGCTGAGGATCTTGTGTAACGTTCCATTCTTTGGGCAGATTAAGCTCCTTCCAAACGCCCACAATCTGTGGCTGCTGGGAGTCCATGCTGGCGAGGTCAGCAGCAGCCAAGTGCCCGTCCTTGGCAGAGAGGCCAAACCAGAGATTCAGCTCGGGCACATACTCAACCTTCCCATGGAAGGGTAGTGTCCACTCGAATTCATGGCTCCAAGTGTAGCTTACCGTGTCCAAGCAGTAGGTGCCGGCGCCCTCGGCCGATATGCAGATGTGTGAGCCACCACCGATCACTGCATATGAGGTGATCCTGGGGAGGTTGTTGTCACGGTAGTACTTGCCGGGGTCGCAGATGAACGGTGGCGGCGGCAGGAGCTGGCACTGCCAGGACTTGCTAAAGGAGGTCAAGGTGGGCTTGCGGTAGACAAAGGCCTCGAACTGATGGCTCATCTGCTGCCTGCTGCATCTCACCTCCGGTCTAGGCATACTCTCCATCACAAAGATGCTGCCACCACCATCATCACAGTCAGAGCCCTCCAGGTCGTCGCTGGGGATGAAGAGGGACAACGGCATTGACTTGGGCCTGTGGAGGTCGGGCATTGCAACCACATCGCGCGTGTCGGCATCGAAGAGCAAGGTACGCCCGGATTGGTCAGTGCAAAGCACCTTGCGACCAGCAAGAGGGAAGCAGTTGAGACTCCACCAATACCTCTTAGGTGAGGTAATGAAGCTGAAGCTTGGGCTGGGAAGGCAAATCCTCTCCATCTTTACGCCCCCCGCCCCCGCGGCCACCTGAGAATTCTTCTGATTGCCGGCATCAGCCGCCGGGGCCCAGGAAGTGGCGTCTTCTGGCCCCTTTTCTGATTCAGATCCGTTCCCGTTTGGCTGCTATGGATTTGTAGTGTTGAAGAAATGCTGGCGCGTCAGGTCGATGCAACGCAGCGATTTGGCTGCAGAAATGCGCTTCTCAACGATCAGATTCAGAAACCGCCGCGAGAAGCCCATCGTCGATGATTCGACTGTCAACTTCAAAGCAGAAATAATGAAAACAAACAAGAAAGAATCATTAAGAATAAAGAGGGCGAAAAGGGTTTCGAGGTAAATCCACCCCATTTGTGTACTAGTAACCAAGATTGTGAAAAAGGAAAGGAAGCTAGCTTAATTGGTTTTTGTGTGTTCGGCTGAACTCGTCAGTGTAGGATGTGGTGCTCCAAGAGTGTTCGCAGCAGCAAATCGATTCTGGCTCTCAAGCCGACCGCACTTCCCTTCCTGCGTTCTTCCTTGCGATCGATCCAGCAGGGAGAGTACAACCTGAAGCGGTGCTTTCAAACACGAGATGGCATCACGAAACCCTAACTAACATCACAGAGAGATAACAAAGGCTATGAGAAAAAAGAAAGCCTGGATCTTGTTTTTTTTTCCTTTTTTTTTTCTTACTAGCAAATATGACCGTATGTTGCAACGGGAGAAAAAAACCTCACACACCCCTTGCTCAATAGACATGCCCTAAAACTTAGGTTATAGCTTGATTTTTAGTTTACATCAATTATGTTCAAAATATTGGAGCGGAGAGGTAACTGCAGAGCCCGCCTGCTTGCATAGTCCGCACTGATAATCCACTGAGCACATATAAAAAGTCCATGGCCATAGCCTACCACTCTTGGCTCAGATGTTTCATTAGATAGACTATCAGTTAATCAGCAGGGATAAATGGTGCATAGGTGAAATACTCCTGGTTTCCTTTTCCCTGGAAACTAGTCTGTACATTGTATAAAAATAAGAGAATCCACTGTTGATAAAATATTCAAGTCATAAGAGCGCATGGAATGGAATGTATCTGAGTGCAAGTGCGAATTCTCCCAGTGCTCCCACAGTAGCATCAGCATCTAAACATTAAGGTGATACAATTATGAAATAAAATGCTTTATATATGCTGGAGTAGTGCCGAGCCAATAACAAAAATTTTTAATGCAACACTGCAGGACAAAAAAGACTGCCACACAACCTGTAGAAACCAGAAAGTGTACATTAAGATAAGTCGCAGACGACCTTTCACAAAACATTCTACTGAATGGCAACACAGGGTTTAATTTTGTGTCTCCACCAGTCTATTAGAGACAGATCCCAAAATTATCCGGACGATAATATATAGGTATAAATACAGTAAGGTAGGGGCGGATTTGGTCCTAGGGCCACTAGGACCGTGGCCTAGGCGTGGCCAAAAAAACGCTTATACCCTGTTTAATTTTTCCTGGCCAATCCTTATTCCAGTGGACCGGCCCTGGATGTCACGATGCCACTGGTTAACCATTACCCGTACCTAAGTCTATACCCATATTATTTGGGGAGGGTATGGATTACCCGTATATGTATGGGTATAGGTAGAGTATTAGAGGGTAATTATCCATTTAACCATATATCCGGTCAGAATAAATAAATATCAAATATGGAAGCCAGGAGCGACCTTCTCGCGCGCGTCACTGCCACCACCTCTCGCTTGCCCTGGTCACCAGCCATGATGCCGCTGCTTTATATTGCTTCTCGATTTTGACGGAGGTAAAGCCTGATCTTTATCCATTGGTTATCCATACCCACCGGGTATTACCCTCGTTATTTGGAGATGGGTAAGTTGGGTACGGGTGATTAGTGGGCATGGGCACGGGTGACCCCGTTTCCTACCCAACGGCATCGTGACCTGGATGTATCCGATGCCCCATCGGCCCAGCAAACGTGCAGTCAGATTCGTCGCCTGGTTGCAGCCCACCTTCATGCTCTGCTCTCTCCTCGCGCAGTCCCTCCAACTCCGATCGACTAGGCCGCGCCTGGGGACCTGGCCACCTGGGGATCGGAGTGGAGACGCGGCCGCGCTCTGTGTGTGCCTGTGTCCGTGCCTTGCGCTGCGCCGGCGCGAGCTAGACCAGCTGCTTGCGGCGTGCCCATGCAGCAGAGGGCACCATGCTTCCGGCGTGCTTGCGGCACTGGCGCGTTGCCGCTTTTCTTTCTAGTGCAGGAGATCAGCAATTGCAGGCTTGCAGTTGTGCAGTATGTCAATCCGTCACTGTTTATGTCTGCATTCCTGCCAAATTCCCCATTACGGCATGACCCATCCTAGCAACATCTCTTTAATTCCATTGAACAATTTGAAGATCTGATAAATTTATATATGTTTGACGCGTTTTGTAGATATGTATCAAAATTATACAATGAAGAAGATCGGTTACACAATGGCTACGATCCTAAGTATCGGTATATGGTCCGGTGTTGTAGTTTGGACGCTTACATGTTGGCCTAGGCGTGCGGACTCACCAGCTCCGCCACTGCAGGGAGGGCTGCGGTCCTGATGAAATCAAAACTCTAAAAGTATATATTCGAAACACTGTCCTGATGTTACAATCTGGACCATAAGATGTGTGACGTCTCGATATGTGCGTATTCATTCCAAGTTGCACTTTCCCGTTGCCTCCATTGCCATTCGATTTGTGCGTTTTCATTCCAAATTCCACTTTCCCATCATCGCCTCCATTGCTAACATTTTATTAACTTTACCGACGTGGCACCACAAGTCAGCCGGCTAGCGTGGAAGGAGAGTGCGAAAAGACCTACATACCCCTGCCATATCTCAGTATACGTTGCTCGCTCCCTCCTCTTTATCTCTATGACCGGTGGGACCCGCCCATCTTCTTCCACCTCTCAGTATCAGACCCGGGGCTACGGGACTGCGTACATAGCATAGAATGTTCTAGAGTAAGGGGTGGGGCATGTCTCATATCTTATCCATACTGTAAAAGTACTCGGACACGAGTACAACTAGTCGGTACAGAAGGAAACTACCCGAGTGGTACACGGGAAGGACTCCTAACCTAGTATTGGTCTAGGACTTCTATGTAACCTTGTCCCTCAGGAGTATATAAGGGCGGGTAGGGACCCCCTCCAAACAATCCAGTAACCATCAAGGCAATATAAACCATACAGAACGTAGGGTATTATGCATACTGCGGTCTGAACCTGTCTAAAATCTTATGTTGCTTGCACCTTCGAGTTCCTGATCTCGGCGACACCCTAACCACAAGTCTACTACCTTAGGGTATCCCTAGGTAGGCTTGCTGGTAAAACACCGACAGCTGGCGCGCCAGGTAGGGGTATTCGTTGAAGATCCACCGGCGAATTCGATGGCAACTTTCATCTTCATCAGCGCATGTCGGTATTTTACCGACAAGCCTACCTAGGGATACCCTAAAGTAGTTTACTTGTGGTTAGGGTGTCGCCGAGATCAGAAACTCGATGGTGCAAGGAACACAAGGGTTTGGACAGATTTGGGCCGCAGTATGCGTAATACCCTACGTCCTGTATGGTTTGTATTTCCTTGAGGTTATGCGTTATGTTTTGGAGGGGTCCCTGCCCGCCCTTATATATCCTGGGGGGACAGGGTTACATGGAAGTCCTAGTCCTGTATGAGCTTAGGAGTCCCACCCGAGTACTTTCGAGTAGTTACCTTCTGTACCGACTAGTTGTACTCGTGTCCGAGTACTTTTACAGTATGGATAAGGTATGGGATATGCCCCACCCCTTACTCTAGAATGTTCTACGCCACGTGTGCAGTTTCGTGGCCCCGGGTCTGACAAGCCCCCAAGCTCTTCATAGCCAAGTACTGCAGGCTTCGAGTACTTCTGGACGCCATCCTTCGGTTTCTTTTGAAACTCCGTCTTGAAGGTGTCTTCCGAGTACTTTCCTTGGCTGCTCAAGGCTGTGAGGTGCTCTAGCCCCAAGTACTTTCAAGTCTTCCTTTCTATGAGGTGCAATGCAAATCGCACTCCATATGGAGTAGCCCCCGAGCCTTGAATCCAAATTCGAAGATTTGGAAAAAAGGATCCAAAAGAACGTGACATACTGAACAGTGTTATGTACAAAATATGTGTGAAACGTGTGACTTGCATTGATGGTAAATTTTAGAAATTAATTGGTTCGAAATTCGAAAACCCCCTTTTTTCGGGATAAGGTCCCTGAAAAAATGGTTAATCAAATAAACTCCCCAAAATTCTTCCCAAATAACCGCTCAAAACAAATCACCCTTTTAGGGGAAAACTCTTTGGCTTCTCAACAGTAGATCTGGCCCCACCCGCTGGTTATTTAACCGCGCGGTGGCCTTTAGGGCTTTTATCCTTTCACTTACTGCCTTAGCCATTTCACCTTCCCTTGCTCCTGCGCCGTCAGCCATTTAGATCTAGGGTTTGAGAACCCCATTGTGCCCGCTGTTAGAAATATGCCCTAGAGGTAATCATAGAGATGATCATATTTTGTTGTATCCATGATGTATTATATATGTGTTCATTGAATATCCATGAAAAGGCAACTTGTATTGATTGGCAATTATGTGAATTGTTTATGAGACTCTTTACTTGTATGGTTATTCTAAAGTTGTTCCTAGTCGGAGTTCATGTATGGACACACATGAATATTAGACTAGCATATGTATTAGTTGAGGACTATGTTTCACAAGTCATAGACATGGAGATGTCAAACTAATAATGTGGGTGCATGTATGACATGTGGCTGGACAGACCCAACTCGAGAAATAGTGATTTCCCAACACACAATGTGTACGTTGTGTCCTTAGACCTGAGATTGTCGCATGTGCTCAAGATGTGAACCGACTGTTGACGCCAGACTTTGACACGTGTTGAATCGGCGTCAGGGGGAGAAGATTGGCCGATGCGGCAGATCTGAAGGCTACAGTAAGGAATTGGCCGATTGAGGTAACAGTTGAAAATCGGCCGATTGGTGATGCAACTTGCGCCAAACAGATTGGAACCACAACAGAGGATCCCGGTTAAAAGTGGCCTGATGTTGGTCAACAGGGCAACGCTGAGTCGGTCAAGGAGCGATTGAAAAGAGTCCTGATTGGTTTAGGGGGCGGCGGCGGAAGATTCTGCGGGAGTCCGTTTCCTTTTAAAGATATTATAGATATAGTAGTTTTTCTGTTTAAAATAAGATTGTAACAAGTCGTAATCGACCAGGAGTCCTGGTTTTAGGGTATAAATAGGAGTCGCCAGGGCTTGAAAAGAAACAACACATCAATCAACAACAATACTTCTACTTTTTCAGCAATTTACTTTCAAGTCGGCGACTTCGCCAATAGTTTTCTTCTTTCACGAGTTCGTACGGATTGACAGGGCTGCATCAACTTGATCTCCGGCCAATTGGTAGGTTCCGCTTATCGAGTAATATCCGAGCTTTAACTACGGGCGCATCGCTGTGGTTTCGTTTGGATTTATTCACCAGTTATCGATATTTACTAGAATTGTAAGTTTTGCCTGTTATTCTAGTATTATCATCAGTTATCCAGCTTGAGATCGGGATAATCGGCTTCGTCATTGTTCTTCTTCGATTTATCATCTTACAGCCGATTAGATCTATTTCAAGTGTTGCATCCGTACTAATTGTCTAAGATCGCTCCAGCAGTTTTCTTTGCAATTATTACGCGATTATCGGCTGATCCATAGCCGATCATCTTCACAGCAAATCGGCCGATTCGCCGCCGACGCGTTCTTCAGGACAGATCGGAACACCAGCCGATCGGAGCACCTGGAATTTAATACTTTATTTTCTTGTCAATCAACAGGTCAGATTGACTGGCACGCCGTGCGAACCGCACCAGGGCGATAACCCGAACAGGAGCTAAGCAGATTCTCCCGGGTCGTGTCTCCGACGCTGAAGACCATCGGCCGATTCCTATCCGGCCGATTTTAGCGCCAACACACTTTTGGCACGCCCGGTGGGACCAATCCAAGATCTGATATGTCAAAGAACGCAGAAATCTCCGACCGCAATATCGTTGAGGTCACAGAAGCGGATCTCAAGGACGACCAGAGGGAAGAATTGGCCAAACATCTGGAAGATTACAAGAAGATGTACCTCCAGTCGTTCAGTCGTACCAGAAGCGGGGAGGCTGTCAAGAAGGCTCCTATTCTAGTTCCCCGTCACATCACCATTGCTGAGGACTCGGGCAAGATGTCAGAGATGATCCAACAATCCGTTTATCAGGCATTCATCGACCAATCCTCAGTGATGACCAACACGGTGTATAACGCCGTCGTCAGCTCTCTGGCCAGCGGAGCAGTCCAAGGCTATCAGGGACCAGCATATGCCCCGCCAACCACTCTGCGAGCCAGAATCTTGCCATACACGTCCCAATCGGCTCCTCAGCCGATATTGACGCAGCGCGAAGGGTACAACTCTCCATTGCCCCCAGCGTCTCCAAGATACAGCGGTGCACCATGTCTCCCATCACAAACACCGTTTCAAGCCGTCCAGATTGCTTCTGTGCAATCGCTGCCCACAAGCTCGGTACCTTGGGGAACATCGGCGACGACATATTTTCCCGAGCCAGCGAACGGATACGGGAGTTATTCAAACCAGGTGCCACACCAATCAGCCGCCCGGCCGACGGTTCCCCAGTATCAGCCGATCTCATCAGAAATCGGCAGGGGGGCAAGCGCTGTGGAAGCATTCAGAGGCGCGGCACCAACAATGACATACGATGGGGGGGGGCGGATTCACTTCGCCATCAACTATCAGCTGCTCAGCAAAATTCACCGATTCATCACCCAGCCGTGCCAGCTCTTCAGCACATGCCCGCACCGCGAACAGCTGTTCATCAGCAGCAGGTGGACTGGACGGCAAGAGTAGCAGAAGTAATCCAGGATCAGTTTGGATTGAAGCCAAAAGTGCAAACTTACACCTATAAGATGCCATATCCATCGGCCTATGACTTGCTGCCGTTCCCACACCGCTACAAAGTTCCTGATTTCACCAAGTTTTTAGGGACGGACGATACATCCACTGTGGAGCATATCAATCGATTCATCATCCAGTGCGGGGAGGCTGCCACCCAAGATGCTATGAGGGTGCGTTTGTTTTCATCATCTCTGTCCGGATCGGCCTTCCAGTGGTTCACCACCTTACCGCCAAATTCCATTGTTACATGGGCCGATCTGGACAAACAGTTCCACAAGTACTTCTACGCAGGAGTACACGAGATGAAGCTCTCGGATTTGACCAGCCTCAGGCAGAGGAGCGATGAACCGGTGATGGGATATATACAGAGGTTCAGAGAAGTCAGGAACAAATGCTACAGTCTGGCTCTGACCGATGCACAGTTGGCCGATATCGTTTTCCAAGACCTCTTGCCAGAAATCAAAGAAAGATATGCTGCCCAAGAGTTTGAAAGCCTGAGCCAAATCGTCGACCGATTGTCAGGGCAAGAGGTCCGACCGTTTGAACAGCGGAGGAATTTCCAAAAGAAGGTGGCATACTTGGAAGGACCTGAATCCGATGGGGAAGAGGAAATCGGCCTGGCAGAATGGGTCAAAGGGAAAAAACCGATATCATGCCCTTTTGGGAAGAAGGAGCCAGAGACATTCGGCTTTGACACGTCAAAGGCCGATAAAATTTTCGATTTATTGCTTCAGGAAGGACAAATTAAGCTATCTCAGCATCACACCATCCCTTTGGCCGATCAACTTAAGAAGATGAAATACTGCAAGTGGCACAACGCCACTTCTCATGATACAAATGAATGCAAAGTCTTCCGTCAGCAGATACAATCGGCTATCGAACAGGGGCGGCTTAAATTTGAAACCCTAGCTAAATTGGCAAAACCGATGAAGATAGATCAGTATCCCTTCCCGGCCAACATGGTTAACGCTGAAGGAAATTCAAGTCAAACCAAGGTGCTGACGTCAGAATCGGCGAGAAGGGGCGGCGCCGTTGATCCCAGGAGGCAGATCACGACGGAAGAAATCAAAAGGACCAGACAAGGGCCAGAACGCCATACAAGCCCGTCACCTCCCAGTTCTTACTCAGTAAATATCGGCAGCAGCAAGAACAATCAAAATACCATGAAGAGATGATACGCCGGCATGAAGATCACTGGCAATGTCCGTTCTTCGTCCATTGCTGGGAAAACGACATCAGATTGCCGTCTGCCGATAACTGTCCAGAGTGTAACGGACTAAGTTGCAACGATCGCCCGAAGACACACTCTAGGAACAGAGGATTAGAGCCGATCAGCAGAAATCGGCGCGGACGAGAGGAACAACGCGTTTCGGTGCATGATCGGCTGGGGGGCAGAGTTGACCAGTACCACCGGTCAAAAGGCAGGACCAACAAAAAGGATGGACTGGGGGGCAGGATCAGCGTGTACGATCGGCTGGAAGAGATGGCCGGGGTGTCGGATGAAAATCCCCTAGGAAGAGAACCAGATTGGGAACATGCCAGATCATCGGCCAAACCGGCAAATCCCAGGTGGTGTCCCGATGGCTTATCCAGATCCCAGAAGCGGAGGATCCAACGCCTACGCCAATGGGAGCATCAAGAAGAAGAACAGAGGCAGGTTCCAGAGAAAAGAAATGTTAAGTCTCGGGTGTGGCGCCCAAAGAAAAATGATCAAGAAGCAAACAACCAAGAATCGACAGCCGAAATCGATATGGTGTTCATACTGCCGATGGAGTTCATGGCGCCCAACGATCGTGATAAAGTAACAAGAACGGAGGAAGAACAAATGGCGCAACTGGTATTGGAGCCGATGACGGCTACGTTTGAGAAACCAGAAGAAGAAAAACGGCAGCATCTTAAAGCGCTGTTTCTCAAAGGCTATGTTGACGGAAGACCCGTCACCAAATTACTAGTAGATGGAGGCGCTGCAGTTAACATCATGCCGTATGCCATGTTCCGCAAGCTAGGCAAGGGAGATGAAGACCTCACCAAGACGGACATGATGCTAAAGGATTTCGAAGGCAACGTGTCTCCCGCCCGTGGAGCGCTCTGCATCGACCTCACCATCGGCAGTAAGACCCTTCCTACCACTTTTTTCGTTATTAATGGCAAGGGGTCCTACAACATGCTGCTTGGTCGCGACTGGATACATGCGAACTGCTGTGTCCCATCTACAATGCATCAATGCCTTGTGCAATGGGTCGGCAATAGCACAGAGATAGTCACTGCCGATTCCGTCTACAGCGTTGCAGCGGCCGACACGCAACAGTGGAGCTGTGAGCACATCAAATGTATATCTGGCAGGACTTGGGGCACTGATTTCCTGAAAGTGTCCGATTTCGGTCTACAGCCGATCCAAGCAGTCGGCTCTGAAGATTCAGAATAAATGGATCAACTCGTCCGAGAAGATGGGAAGCTTGGGCATGGGTTTACGTCGGCCGATTTATTGGAGATGGTAGATTTGGGAGATAGCAGCAAATCAAGGCCGACGTACATTAGTGCTAATTTGGATCCTGAGTACAAATGTAAATTGATAAGTTTATTAAAAGAGTTCAAGGATTGCTTTGCTTGGGAATATCATGCGATGCCAGGACTAGACCGGTCTATTGTTGAACACCGGTTACCTATAAAATCAGGATATCGGCCATATCAGCAACCTGCACGGCGGTGTAACCCCAAGATTCTACCTGATATAAAGGCCGAAATTACAAAGTTAATTGAAGCAGGATTTATTCGGCAGTGCCGCTACGCCGAATGGATTTCTAATATTGTGCCCGTATACAAAAAGAATGGAAAGTTACGTGTGTGCATCGATTTCAGGAACTTAAATCAGGCTACGCCAATGGATGGATATCCGATGCCAACGACCGATATCTTGGTAGATGCTGCCGCAAGACACAAAGTCATAAGTTTCATGGATGGGAATGCAGGGTACAATCAGATATTAATGGCCGAAGAAGATATCTCGAAAACGGCTTTCAGGTGCCCAGGTCATCTTGGTTTATTTGAATGGGTTGTTTTGACTTTTGGGTTGAAGAACGCTGGCGCTACATATCAATGGGCCATGAATTATATCTTCCACAAGCTCATTGGTTCATCGGTGGAAATTTATATAGATGACGTCGTGGTCAAGTCAAAAGGTCACCAAGAGCATCTGGCCGATTTACAAGAAGTACTGGAGTGCACAAGGAAACATGGGTTGAAGATGAACCCAAACAAGTGTGCATTTGGTGTATCGGCAGGGCAATTCTTAGGATTCATGGTCCATGAGCGCGGGATAGAAGTCAACCGCAAGACCATAGACGCCATCAACAAAGTGGTGGCCCCACAAAATATAACTGAGCTACAGTCCCTCATTGGCAAGGTCAATTTTATCAGAAGATTCATATCCAACCTGTCATGACGTATTCAGGCTTTTACCCCTTTGTTGAAATTGAAGCCCGGCCAGGAATTCATATGGGGAGAAGGACAGCGCAAGGCACTGGAGAATATCAAGCAGTATCTGGTTTCACCTCCGGTATTGATTCCACCACAGCCTGGTAAGCCGTTCAAGTTATATTTATCGGCTGATGAACAAGCTATTGGATCGGCGTTGGTACAGGAGTTTGAGGGGAAAGAACGAGTGGTATACTACGTCAGCAGAAGACTCTTAGACGCCGAAACAAGATATTCCTCGGTGGAGCGACTATGCTTGTGTTTATACTTCTCATGTACCAAGCTCAGGCACTATTTGTTATCGGCAGAATGCATAGTCGTGTGCAAGGATGATGTAGTGAAGTATATGCTATCGTTGCCGATTTTGAAAGGACGGATTGGAAAATGGATCCTGGCTCTGTCAGAATTCGACTTAAGGTACAAATCGGCCAAAGCCGTCAAAGGTCAAGTAATGGCCGATTTCGTAGTTCAGCATTGTCGACCAGAAATCGCCACTGTTGAACCAGTTCCATGGACTCTATATTTTGGTGGTTCTTCGTGTGGGGTCGGATCAGGAATCGGCATTGTTCTTGTGTCGCCTCAGGGGGCAAGTTATAATTTCTCTCTGCCGATAGAAGCCTCCGCAACTAATAACCAGGCGGAATATCAAGCCGTTCTGAAAGGCATCCAATTATTAAGGGAAGTCAAAGCTGATGCAGTCGAAATTTTTGGGGATTCCATGCTCATTGTAGATCAGTTGACGGGGCGATCTGAGTGCAAGGATGATATCTTGAGGATTTATTATGAGGATTGCCTTCAGCTCTTAAAAGAGTTCAAGTCTGCAATAATTGAACATATCCCCAGGAATTATAATGAAGAGGCCAACAGACTGGCCCAACATGCTTCCGGGTATCGGCCGGTTCAAGAAGCGATGATGCTAGAACTTGCTGCCGATGACTGGCGAAAGGAAATTGCCGATTACTTGAAAAATCCATCCCAAAAAGTGGATTGGCGAGTACGTTTTCAAGCTACAAAGGATGCCAAGATTGTCAGAAGTTTGGCAATGTACAGCGCGCGCCAGCATTGGCTATGAATCCAATAATTAAGCCGTGGCCATTCAGGGGTTGGGGAATAGATCTCATCGGACAGATTCATCCTCCATCAAGCAAAGGGCACAAGTTCATATTGGTGGCCACAGATTATTTTACTAAGTGGGTGGAGGCAGTTCCTTTAAGGAACGTGACATCGGCCGATATGATTGAATTTGTTAAAAGCCATATTATTTATCGATTTGGTATTCCTCAAACCATCACAACTGATCAAGGGACAATGTTTACTTCTGGAGAGTTCGGAGAGTTTGCTGCCGATATGGGGATTAAATTATTAAATTCTTCTCCATACTATGCTCAAGCCAATGGCCAAGCAGAATCGTCCAATAAAGGGATAATCAAACTAATCAAGAGGAAGATAGAGGAGCAACCCAAAAAGTGGCATTTGTCTTTGGCTGAATCTTTGTGGGCATATAGGATGGCTTATCATGGAGCCACTTAGATATCCCCTTATCAGTTGGTTTATGGTCATGAGGCGGTCTTGCCATGGGAGATAAGGACAGGGTCAAGACGTATATCGTTACAAGATCAGCTAATGGCCGATGACTATTCCTTTCTTATGAGAGATGAACTTGACGATTCGGCAGGTCTACGGTTAAGAGCCCTGATTAGTATAGAAGAAAACAAGAAAAGGGTGGCCAGATGGTATGACAAAAAGGTCAAAGTTAAACAGTTCTCTCAGGGAGATTTGGTGTGGAAATTAGTGCTGCCGATAGGATCCAAAGATCCCAAATTCGGTAAATGGTCACCCACTTGGGAAGGGCCGTACAGAATCGGCCGATGTGCCCCTGGGAATGCATTTATTCTGGGGACAGTCGAAGGGGAGGAATTCCCAAGAGCTTTAAACGGACGATATCTGAAGAGGTACTATCCAAGCATTTGGGTAGATGCATAACTTGCAACAAAGTATATCAAGATAACATGGCCGATTTTTCATCGGTTTTTGTCTACACATCTGGTGAAGAAAACATTGGGATTCATTATTGGATGAAAATGACAGAGTACATGGCCGACATGGTACAAGTCGCCCTTAGAATAAAAATACCGATATGTCTACTGATTACGCCTACGCTGGATTTCTCTCTCGATGCGACCCAATTCTATCATAAGGGTGAGCCTTTTCTCCTTCGGGTCCTCTGCAGTGGCTCCAGTTTCAGCTTGGTTGCAAAGTTCTATCAGCAGGCGAGTCTTCTTCTCCTCCAGATCTTCCATGGCAACTTCGGTTTTAGCTTTCCAAGGAAGTGGAGGATTTTTTTTAGAAGATGGTCGCTTGCTGACCAAAAAGTGAGCATCTATAAGGTCCGAGTATTCCTGGACAACAGCGGGGACATGATCTCTGAGTTCCTCAGCATGAGCTCTTATCAGATCTTTGTCTGCCTGTGATAGTGGCTCTTCTGAATGCATGATTTCTATCGCTCGTTCTAGACCGGGGCTGAGACGTTTCAGCTAAACAGAGATAAAAGGGATTACCCAACATCAGAGCGATTGAGATGCTCAGGAGAAAGGCAGAAGAGAAGTTCATACCTGGTTGATAGAGGAAAAAGATGAAGAGGATGAAGAAGACAACTTGCCGTTCAGTTTGGGACAGTAAAGGAGGAAGAGAAGATAAGTGATGTGTATGCCTCTGGAGGTGGTGAATGGTCTACTTATAAAGGAAAGAGAGGTAGATGGATGGTGAGACACGTCCTATCGGAGTAAATACATACATAAATGCAAAGCTGACTGAAGAAGCAGTTCAAAACCAAATCGGCGCAGTGACATTGAAGGAGCAATAAATGTTTAACATATTCTTTACAACTCAAGGAAAGCGTCTATGGCTACAATAGCTTGTCGTCTAATTTGATCGGCCGAGTCTAGTACTCTCTGATCATCATCGGCCGATCCTGGTACTTTTGACACACGACGACGAAGCCTTATCGTTTCGCGGGCCAGATGCTGTCTTTGTTGCTTCAGCTCGCTGATGATGGATGGGAGTTCTTGGAGCTTCTTTTCTTCAGCGGCTATCTCTTTGGTTATCTGTTCCATCTCCTTGGCCAGCTCTGCTCTCCTCCGTTTCAGCCGATCTATTGCGCCGACGATGTCCGGACGGCAGTTTTCGAGGAAATTGATCCTGTGGTGTACTTCCTGAGTCCGGTGCTTGTATGAATCGGCCTCCTCCTGAGTTTTTGCCATCTGGGCACGATCGGCCATATGGTGCAGCACCCTGGAAACCGGAATATGCATGTGCTCTATATAGGCAGCATGCGCTAAATTTTCTGATACTTCTTCCGGGATTCGACCTTTGATCTCGTTGAAAAGTCGTCGAATCGGCGACGCATCTTCTACCAATCGGCCGATGTCGTCTTGAAGGAGAGTGCGCATGCTTTCGAGCTTGGCGTGGACATCGTCGGAGGTGGAGCTCGATGGAATTGGGTGTGAAGCAATTTCTTCGTCATCGGGCAAGGAGACGGCAAAAGAGAAGATGCTGTTGTTGGGGGTATCTTGCTCCTGTGAGGAAATAAAGTAAAGGGTAGGCAAGCAGTGAAAGGAAATCGGCCGATTCTAATGGTAAGTTTGTTACCTCCTTAAAGCGAATTTCGCTTGCCTGTGCCGGTGGAAGCGTCTCCCTTGTCTCAGGGACTGGTGCATTTGGTTCGTCGGAAGAGGAAGATTCAACAATTATTATCGCTCCGCTTGGACCAGCTTCCTAAAAAAGACATAAAAGAAGATCCTGTGAATATGCTACGGGAAATTGAAATAAGATGGTGACAGAAATTTGCCATGCCTCTGTGGATCTCCCGGCCAATGCCTGTTGTGGGGTTGTAGTTAGCATACCCAAATCGGCCTGCATCAAGATCGGTTAAGTTTTCTGAGAATTAAGAATTTAAGGTAAGAGATCGTTTACCTCGATGATAGGAGCTGCTGGAGTCTCAGTTCCCACTTGGGACGTGGCCGATTGTTGCGGAGATTGCGGTGGGATAGCTTGTGCAGCCTGGCAGAGGAATAGAGTTAATGTCAGTGGAAGATTTGGAGAATATATGAGATAAGTAAGATTACCTGAACAACTTCTACTAATAGTGATGCTGCAGCTACCCCGACTTCGGCGGTGACTTGGGGATCGGCCATCTCGACAACCGGCACAGATAAAGGGATCGAAGTCTCGGCCGGTGTCACCGCCATCTGATCGGCCGATCTAATGCGGGGAGTCTCGGCCGATGCCACTGCCATCTGGTCGGCCGATCCGATACGAGGAACCTCAGCCGATGCTATTGCCGTCTGATCGGCCGATCCGATGCGAGCTCGCACTCGACGGCTGGTTATCTTCAATGTTGGCCTTTTCAGTGCTCGCTTCGATCGGCCAGTAGAGATATCCTTGATGGCTGGAGCATGGAAGCCGATAAGTGGATACGACGTGTATTGGTGATGACTATCTATCGGCCGGCCGCTTCGGCTCCGCATCGGAGGAACATGGCTTTCAGACTGAGGAGATAAACATGAGTTAATAACAAGATGACAATGTAGAAGGAAATAGCATTGGAATCGGCTGAGAAAAAAAAGGACATACCGCTGCATTTGGATCAATATTCTCTGGGTCCAGAATGTGACAACCCTGGTAATTAAAATTCCAAAATCAATGTCATTAGCCTAACTCTATGTTAAACCAACTAAAGAGAGGGTGGAAAGAATTAAAACGAGTTCAGTTGGAATTCAAATTTAATTTGGGCACATTTGGACACATTTGAAACTTTTAAATTAACTTTGAAACCATAAGCCAAATGAGATTTTGCCTGAAACCAAAGTTGTAGAACTTTTTATTTTGAGCAACTTTCGTGTTCAAAAGTTTTTGAAATTCAAATCAGAAAGAGGAGAAAACGCCCTGTTTGCACCCAGCCCCCTGAAGTTTTTCGAATTTTTGCATTTCGGTCCCTCGTTTCTCCCCCTCCTCTGCCGCGCCGCGCGCGCTCGCCCGCCCGCCGCGCGCCAGGTGGCCGGCGTCGCCTGACCGGCGCGAAGCGCCAGGCCAGTGGCCGCCGCACCACCCCGCCACGGCCGGCTTTGCCCCGCCCCGACGCCGCGCGGCCAGCCCCCGCGCCCCGCCAGCTGCCGCGCCTGCCCTCCGCCCGAGCCGCTGCAGCAGCTGCTCCCCAATCCGCACGCCGCGCTATCTCCTCGCGCCCACGCCACAATCGCGGCCGCCCAGTCGCCCGCGCCCGCTCGCCGCACGCCGCGCCGGCGTTCTGTCGCCGCCCGCCGCGGCCAGTGCACGCCGCTGCCGTACCCCGCCCCGCGCGTCGCCCAGGCAGCTCCACACGCCCTCCTGTCCCTATAAAAGCGCCACCCCCGGCCACGCGCGCGAGCCCCCGGCCACCAGAACGCCTCGCCGTCGCCATCGCCGCCGCCGAGCACCACCCGCCCGTGGACAGCCCACTGCCGCCGCCCACTGCCCAAACTGAGCCCCCAGCCACCACTACATCACCTCACCGCAGCTCGCCGACCCACCCAACGCCACCCAGAGCCACCGGAGCGCCGCCGCCCGCGCTGCCGTCGCCGCCGCCGCCCCTGCTCGCCGTGGACAGCACGACTCCGACCCCCTCCGTCCAAGCCGAGCCCCTGAGTAGCTTCCCCACGCGCCACTGAAGCTCACCGACCGGACCACGCTGCCCCAAGCCCGCCGGAGCACCGCCGTCGACGTGAGCCGCGCCGCCGCCGCCTGTGCTCCAACGCCGGCGAGCCCTTCCCGGCCGTCCCCCACCTGAACAACACCCCCACAAGGTAGCCCTCGCACCCCTGAACCTTCCCCGACCCCCGCCCCTCGCCGCCGGCGAGCCCCCTCGCCGGAATTTCGGCCGGCCGCCGTACCCGAGCCGCCGAGGACCCAATTGCAAGGATTTAAATCTTTAGAAGGGTCTGAGCGTAAGATTCAAGGACCTGGTTGTAAAAGAAAGTTTCAAACCTAGATTCAAAATCAGTGAATTTGTAAAATTCGTATAAAATCGTAGAAAATTCAGAAAAATGCAAACTCAACTGATCTGGAATCCTCAGAACAAACTCTACCACTTTGGTTACAAAAGTTTTCTCAGAATCTCAAAATATTTTGCTCTACATTAAATAGAAGCTTTAATGGACATATTTTATACCCACTGTTCTAGAACAATGCTGACCCTGAATTTTGGGCAGTGAATTAGTTGCTGGATGATTAGGACTGTGTAAGAAGATCAGGCCCAAATTCCATCTCTAGATTTACTGTTTGTTAAACTTAGTTTTATATCATGTGTAAGAAGAATGTTTTATCCCTGCAGTTAGGTGGTGAGTCACCCATTGAAATTTTTCCTATGCTAATGTATTGGTACCTAGAAGCCAGAGAAAAATTAGGAGACTTTTTATCTCACAGTAACCTATTTATTTGATTTATGTGCTAATAACATACATTAAATCAAGAAAATAGTATCTTAGCTTGGAAAATTCCAAATTATTACTGGGAGTTACACTGTGGTAGAGGTTGCTGTGTAAAAAGTTTCATGGACAAAAACCCTGTGTAGGGTCCTGTAAAAATGAATCTTTAAAAAGCCTAGGTGTAGAATGTCATATTTTCTATGCTCTGAATACTGCATAATAAATCCTACAAAAATTACAGTAGCTTCTGCATGCTTAAGTGAAAGCTCTGTAAAAATCTTAGACTCATTTGTTACACCAATTGTTCTGTACAAAAAGAACAAGTATCTAACAGCAACAATGAAATATATTTTTCAGAATTAATCTGTTACATAAAATTGCCTGAAAATTTTACAGTAAGCACATCTTTCCTTGATGTGCCTAAATCCAAAATTTCATGACCAGAAACTATCCCTTGTAGTAATTACTCTCAAATCGTAATCAAGTGCTATTTCCACGACTTAAACTTGTGCACTCATGTAGAATCGACGACTCTCGCCGACGGAACCTACGAGCTGGTGCCCGCGTCCGAGAGTGAGCAGCGTGAAGCTCAAGCAAATCTAACTGAAGCTTTTGAAGACCCGAGCCCAAGTTCGGAAGATCCCCAAGCGAACTGCGAAGGCAAGCCCCGGAGCATAACCCATTCTTTCCGAAATTATGCAACTCATTGCTCTTGCTTGTGCATTAAGTTTATAGGAGTTGGATGGGAACTTAGTTGCATGATGTCAGGAACCCTTGCGTGAAAACTAGATGTAAGGTTCGATAGAATGCTGTGCTAATAGGACTCCGGTAAAAGTCGAGTGATTTCCTGTCACTCGCGAGAAAATAGGAGTTGAATGACTACTACACGCTGCAATCATAAGGACACGGACGGGTTATGTAACGATGGTTACGATTGAGGCCTGTCTGTCTAGTGAAAAATGCTAAGGCCGCAGGGTGTGGTAGTGATGGTTAAGTCTTTGAACGTACTAAACACATGCCGAGATTATGGGAATCGGTAAGCTTAAGTACCTGATTGGCCCGGCAAGGGGACGGCATCCTACCCTTTGAACTTCGGTCCCATGTGCATATGGCGAGTGCAGAGAGTGGTCACGACCCGGCGCCGAACCGTGGCGTGGAGCTCTTGTACTCTCGGAGGGTAGCCCCGATCCACGACCCGGAAAGAAAGGGGAAAAGTTGCACGTGTGACTCTAGGGAGTAACCATGTGACGTGTGTTTGGGTTTCCCTTGCAAGGTTAAGAAATTCGATTCGAATCGTCCGTTTCTCACGGCTATTGAGACTGCTTAACCATTTTTACCCACAGAGTAAGAAGAGGAACAATGATGATGAATGAACTGGTTGGATGGAAAACTTAATGCTTCACCATGTATGCATTAGATAGCTGCTTACCTAGACTGGCTAACGAAACTAGAATCTTGAGCTAAAAGATTGAAAGTAAGGACCCACTTGTAGATGTTTTTCGGCAAAACAAAACCCTGAGCCAAAAAGCCTTGCATGTCTAGAGTCGGTGGAGTAGTTTCCACTACACGGGTAAGTCTTGCTGAGTATTAGTATACTCAGTCTTGCTTGTGACTCGTTTTCAGGTGAGCCCTTCGAAGACATGATTGCTAGCTTGACTTGGCCCTGCACTCTTCCCCCTGGTTGGTCGGTGGAATGGGATGCGCCCCCGTCCAACGGAGATAAGGCCGAGTGATGTCTCGTACGGGCTTCATCGAGACATCCTGTATCGTCGAGTAGTTTCCGTTGTTTATTTCCGCTGCAATTTAACTCTGAAGAACTTATTTATGTTAATTGAAGTACTTGTTTTCTAAACTCAGAACTAGGTTTGTAATATTTACTTATGCTAATGATGTAATATTTGCTGGAAGGTGGTATTCTCTGGGCTCATCGTCGCATGAGCATTTGTATGTACGGCGCTCGATCCGTTCACCGTGGTTGTATCGGGAGGTTATACCCGACAGACCAGTGGATTACTCCGTTTGAAGTGTAAGGTTAACCGAGGATGCCTTAATGGTGATGGTTAATACACTTGAGCCGGATTAATTCAGGTGGTTCTGCCACACAGAATGTTGCAGTAAGACGATGGAGATTTACAGAAAAGGTGTTGTTTCCATTCTGCCCACCATAATTTGAATTGCTGGGTGGCAAAAGAGGCAACTGACCAATTATTCAGGTCAATAGTACTGGAATCAGGTACTAGATCGCACAGCCGACTGTAATCGAGACTTGAGGTCAGACCATCTCTGAATTCGCCTGACCGGCGAAGTAGACCCGAATCGGCAGTTGGCCAAAACCTAGTTGCCTTGCCGCAGCCGATGGATTGTAGAACTCGTAGGTGGGAGAATCCTTTCCTGAGAAGAAATTGGCTGGCAGAATCCCCGGCTTGATCAAGACATCCATAAGCTCTCTGTCAAAAGTATGGGTGGAGAAGTCGTAGCTTATGGGTAATTCAAAAATTGCTCTACTGCTTGATATGGGTTCCAGCTGATGGTCTCTTCACTAAGGCCATTATAAAAGCATCTGAAGTACTCAGCTGTGCGGGTAGCAGTAAACTGGCAGCCGGGGAAGGCCGATACCGCTTCTTCAAAAGATCTGCAGCGGCGTTGGACTGATGGATTCTCCTCTGACTCAATATTGGGGAAGGTTTTGGTCTCTATCCGTTGCTGAGAGACCTTGCTCATATGTAAATTGAACCAGAGGGTGATGAACCACCAGGGACCACCAGGGTTCCCGATCGGCTCCCCCTTCGATAGCTTGGTGCCGATTTGATGCATCAGGTAATAGGCCGATCCTAGCAAATGTTTTCCAAGGGGGATGGCCGATCCTTGTGACAAAGCCTCTGCTAAGGCTTGAGTGTTTGAAGAGGGGCCAACTGCTCTGCCACAGAAGAAATGCTTTTCCAGCCACATCATCAAAAAGGCAGTATGCTCCCTCTGTGAGACTGTCCCGGTCTTCATGTTTTTGCTAATATACCCTTTCCACCCGCCGATTCCTTTGGTCTCTAGCCGATGTGATGGCTTGAACAGATAATTGAAAGGGGTATTGGCGGAGGAGACATCGAGGCCGGTCAACAGCGAAACATCGGCCAAGGTCGGGGTCATAGGTCCATGTCCGAAAAGGAACGCATTAAGTGCATCAGACCAAAAATAAGAGGCTGCCATGACCAGAGGTTCGTTTCTTTCCATCCGAGACAAAGATAAGTCTATACACTGGCCGATTTTCTGTTCTTCCCACTGAACCTTCCAAGATCCGGCCACCCTCTGGTACCATTCTCTCCACCCGGGTGTTTCGTTTGGCCAGGATCTGAAAGTGCCTACCCAGTGATCTAAATCCATAGATGATTGCTTAAAAGGGATTCTAGGCTGATCAGGTCCGTTGGATCGGGGTTCCCCATAGGGCCCAAACAGATGAGGTCAGAGGATTCTGAGAGTGGAATGGTAATTCGGTGGCTAAGTGCCTAAAAAAGGGAAAAGGGGAAGATACTGAGAAAGAATCCGGAAAGTGCTGAAGCAGTAGAAAAGCGAAAAGGAAAAATCTCGAGCATTTACCTCTGGGATGGAAATCATCGTCGCCGTTGGGACCGCTGGGGTAGCCGCCGATTGGGCCGCCGCCGCTGAAGGAGTTGCCGATGGAGCTTCCGTGGATGGAGCAGTCGCCGATGGTGACGCCATTGGAGGGTTGGAGCAGGCCGCGGATGAGATCGCCGGAAGGGGGGAAGCGCTTGGAGATCAAGAGAACTTGGAGGAAGACGAACAGTGGTTCGTTGGAAGGGAATGCTAGATTTGTGGGGAAGAGTAGACGGAGAAGACCAGTACTTAAGAAAAATTAGGAGAGCGAGGGCAAAGATGGTATTTTTACCGCGCCGTCTACACGAATTCCAGAGGAGCAGTCGTTTCGCGCGCTCGGTCCGAGGAAATTGCAATCATTGTGCCGCGGAACGGAAGGAGATTTTACTGCGCCCGTTTCGGAGGAACGGATTAAAGAAAGAGTTTCGAAGAAAAAGTTATGTTTTACTCCTAAACTAGGGGGCATGTGTTGACGCTAGACTTTGACACGTGTTGAATCGGCGTCAGGGGGAGAAGATTGGCCGATGCAGCAGATCTGAAGGCTACAGTAAGGAATGGGCCGATTGAGGTAACAGTTGAAAATCGGCCGATTGGTGATGCAACTTGCGCCAAACAGATTGGAACCACAACAGAGGATCCCGGTTAAAAGTGGCCTGATGTTGGTCAATAGGGCAACGCTGAGTCGGTCAAGGAGCGATTGAAAAGAGTCCTGATTGGTTTAGGGGGCGGCGGCGGAAGATTCTGCGGGAGTCCAATTCCTTTTAAAGATATTATAGATATAGTAGTTTTTCTGTTTAAAATAAGATTGTAACAAGTCGTAATCGACCAGGAGTCCTGGTTTTAGGGTATAAATAGGAGTCGCCAGGGCTTGAAAAGAAACAACACATCAATCAACAACAATACTTCTACTTTTTCAGCAATTTACTTTCAAGTCGGCGACTTCGCCAATACTTTTCTTCTTTCACGAGTTCGTACGGATTGGCAGGGCTGCATCAACTTGATCTCCAGCCAATTGGTAGGTTCCGCTTATCGAGTAATATCCGAGCTTTAACTACGGGCGCATCGCTGTGGTTTCGTTTGGATTTATTCACCAGTTATCGATATTTACTAGAATATCAAGTTTTGCCTGTTATTCTAGTATTATCATCAGTTATCCAGCTTGAGATCGGGATAATCGGCTTCGTCATTGTTCTTCTTCGATTTATCATCTTACAGCCGATTAGATCTATTTCAAGTGTTGCATCCGTACTAATTGTCTAAGATCGCTCCAGCAGTTTTCTTTGCAATTACTACACGATTATCGGCTGATCCATAGCCGATCATCTTCACAGCAAATCGGCCGATTCGCCGCCGACGCGCTCTTCAGGACAGATCAGAACACCAGCCGATCGGAGCGCCTGGAATTTAATACTTTATTTCCTTGTCAATCAACAGGTTAGATTGACTGGCACGGCGCGCGAACCGCACCAGGGCGATAACCCGAACAAGAGCTAAGCAGATTCCCCCGGGTCGTGTGTCCGACGCTGAAGACCATCGGTCGATTCCTATCCGGCCGATTTTAGCGCGAACACCGACCTACTTAGGAGCTATCAAACGCTATTCCGTAACTGGGTAGTTATAAAGGTGGTTCTCGGGTTTGTCAAGAAGCATGTTTGAGACATGGTCAGTCAAGATGGGATTTGCTCCTCTCTATTTGAGAGAGATATCTCTGGGCCCCTCGAGTGACCGGATCAAGAAATGCATGGCCATACTGGGGTTAAGTGTTAAACCAAGGATTCCGGATCTGTCGTTGTCAAGATTGGTGATCAAGACTTAGACTAGTAAATTTCTTTTATGCGCGTACGGCTTCAGATGGTTGCGAGGGTGACACGGGATTTAGACTGGTTCGGGCGTGAAGTAGCCCTACGTCCAGTATGGGGAGCCGCTCGTGTTACCCACGCGGGTTCTGTAGTAGGGGTTATAGAAGGACGAGAGAGGGAACCGGTCCCAAGTCTCTAAGGTGTGCATAGAAGCTCTAATGGTGGAGGCGTGTTCTCCTTCGTAGGGAAGAAGAAGCCTGTGTAAGGAAGTGTGAGTGTCTAAAAAATTATCCCCCCCGTCTCTTGGGCCCTAGCCTTCCCTTTATAGTTCCAAGGAGTTGACCAGGCACATGCGAGACGTGCGTGGGGACACAGAGAGAGAAAATGGAGAGGGAGAGAGAGCGCGGAGTCCAAGGAGATGATTTGTGCTCCCCAGGAGCCGCGGTTGTCTTCGGTCTTCTTGCTCCACCGGGCGGCCTGCACTGATCTGATCGCTGTCCTCCTCGGGAGCCGGTTACGACGGGCGTGCGTGATGATGGCTGTGGCCTCCGTCCCGTCGGGGCTGACGGCTGCCACGACTGTCCCTATTATGCTGCAGGCGGCCTGAGCGGTGCGGACGCCCTGTCCCTGTCGCTGGAATCGTGGGGCGCGAGGACGGGTAGGTGGAGTGTGGATGGTCAGGCGTGCTCCTGTGCCAGGCGATGTGGGTCATGATGGCCTGACAGCGAACCAGAGAGGACTGAGCCGCTGTACCGTGCGCGGCGCGGTCGTGGGCGGGTAGGTGTGATGGGTCACGTCAGCGGCGTGGACGCCTTTCCGCACGCCCTGGCCGTGGAGCATTTAAGGCAAAGCTGCGCCCGAGGCCAATTTCTGTCCAGCGGGCCCACGCGAGTCTGACCCTAAGCCCCTGGGTCGGGCCAGGCGGACCCTCGTGGCGAGGGGTTGGGCGAGGCGGACCCTCGTGGCGAGGGGTCGGGCGAGGCGGAGCCCGCCTGCCGGGGGATCGGGAGCGTCCGACTCCGAGGGACGGGGTCGGGCGAAGCGGAGCGCTGCCCTCTCGTGTTGGGCTGACGATGGTCGCCGTTGCTGCGGGTCGGTCCGGGCCTCCATAATCGTTGCCATGATAGTCATTAGATGACCGTTTACTTTTCCCCCTGACAGTAGCCCCCGAGCCTGTGGTGGAGCGGGGACGCTCCTCCAGAGGCTGTTATCGTTGTTCGTCAGGAACTCTTGCTCGCCGTGCGGGCTGTATGGTGATTGTTTCGACATGAGGGGAACCTTGCCGTTCCGGGGTACTCCCTCCATCTGGAGGCCTCACGTTGTGACCACCCGTGTGGTCATCGGTTGCGAATCTAGCCCCCGAGCCCCCACGTGTTGCAGGAGACCGGTCGGGAGGCTAGACCGACCTTTGTACGTTACCCCTCAAGCGTCCGTTCGCTGGGACGGAGGGGGTGAGCCATGCCACGTTATCCTCGTTGGATGAACCGTGGTGCTCGTTGAGCTGCAATCGGGTTAATTCGAGTGGGGTCCCGGTCCCCGTTCGGGGGGGTCCGGCCTGGGCCAAGCTGGTGGCGTACCTCAGATTCCGGTCGGCCAGTTCATATAGTTCCCAAGCCCGTTCGATTGGACCCGGTGGCTCGATGCCTTTCGTCGGGGAAAAACGATGAACTTTGATGCCGGCCGGACTCGAACGTGAGGTCAGGTCGCCCTGGGTAGTCGGGTGCCCGGGAGATGGCCGCTAGCGGACCCGTCCCTTCTCACCCCTCGCTCAGGGTTATCCTGGGGCGGCTGTCGAACCCACGGTGGGCCAGCCTTCGAACCCCTGGACCGTAACGGGCCGTAGGGACGTTTTCAGTCCCGTATCCCTTCTTGCCTTTCCGTCGCGTCTTGGGCCGAGTGCGGAGGAGATCGTGCGCGCGTACTTCTCGGAAGACGAAGTGGCGGTAGGTGCCGTCCCGCGGAACGAGGGGGAGTAGACGTTTCCTGCAGAGTCGTGCGCACATCTTCCGAAAAAGGAGGGGAACGGGCGTGATGAGGTGTACCTAACGCCGCATTAACTGCGACGGGCGCGTCCGTTCCGCTCCCCACGTGTCACTCTATAAGATGGGGGGCCGCCTCGCCGGTTCCGCCCTCACCTTGTCTTGAGTCTTTCGCCTTCCTCTTTGCCTTTTGGTTTGCTGCGCTGCCGTTCGCCTGCTTCTTCCCCAGCGCTCCGGCCTTCCTCCCCTCCCACCGTCAAGCTTTCCCTCATCGCGCAATGGCGACCTGGGAGCGTTCCAGCTTCGGGACCTCGCGTGCTGAGGGCCTCGTGAAGAAGGGCCTCCTCTGCAACAGGACCGGGCGGGACGAGTGGAGATTTCCTGAATCGGAGGAGGCGCCGGCTCCGCCCTACGGGTACGTCATCTCGTTCGCCCACTTTCACGAGCGGGGGTTCGCGGCGCCGCCGAGCCTCTTGTTCCGCGGGCTGCTGCATCACTACGGGCTCGAGCTGCAGCACCTCAACCCCAACGGGATCCAGCACATCGCGGCATTCGTCGCACTGTGCGAGGGATTCCTGGGCATCGAGCCCAATTTCTCGCTGTGGAAGTATTTCTTCACAGTGAGTTTGTACCAGAAGGTCGAGAAGCGAGACGGCCAGTAGCGGACGACCCCGGTGGCGATTGGGTGCGCCGGGATCCACCTTCGCCAGTCCCGCGCCAGGGAATACATGGCAATGAAGACCGCGGCGTCCCACAAGGGGTGGCATCAGCAGTGGTTCTACGTGAAGAACTACTCTGAATCCCCGTTGCCGGAGTTCACCGGCCGCGTCTTCGAGGCGGCGCCGGAGGTGTGGGCGTACGGCCCAGTGGAGAAGGAGAAGAAGCGAATCTCCAGCCTCCTCCGTGCCATCGAGTATCTGAAGGCGAAGGGGCTCACCGGGGCCGGAGTCATCGGGGCGTACCACTCTCGGAGGGTGGCGCCGCTGATGCTTCGGGTCCGCTCGCTCGCCGAGATGGTTCCCGACGCTCCAACCGAAGGCACCGTCCTTGCGACGGGCGCGCTCCCCGCCTCCGAGATTCGTCAGTGCATCTGGGAGGCGCTGGAAGACAAGGACGTCGTCTTCCCGGTGCCCGGCCACCCTCCGATGCGGTCGGACAGGGGCTTCGTTGATCTGGTAAGTATTTCGTGCGCCCGGTACCTCTCCTTGCGCCTCTCGGTTCGTCATTCTGACGCAGAGTCTTTGTGCTTGCAGGGCCAGCTGACGAATGTCGTCGGCGCGCGCCCGCCCATCCCTGAGGACGCCGAGCAGCGGCTGCGGAACCGCCTCTTCGCTGAAAAGCAGAAGAAACGCAAGGACGAAAAGGAGGTGAAGAAGCAGAAAAGGCTCGTCAAGGGGTTCCGGCGGCGGCAGAAGGGTCCGGTCCTATCGGACGATGACGACGACGATGATGATGATGATGACGATGACGACGATGATGACGAGGAGGAAGAGGAGGAGGAGGAGGAGGAAGAGGAGGAGCGTGTCCCGGCCCCTCAGCCGGGTGCGTTAGTCATCCGGGAGCAGCGCTTCCAGGCGGCCGCAGGGGACGGATCGAGCGGCCCGTCCACCCGGGACCCGACCCCTCAGGGTCCCGAGGCTGCGCCTCAAGGGTCGACACGAAATGCGCCCCAGGAGTTGGGAGGGCCGACCCCCGCTCCATCCGTCCGAGGCCCGACCCCACAGGGCTCCGAGACCGCGCCCCGAGGGTCGGCGCGAGGCGCGCCCCAGGAGTCGAGGGGGCCGACCCCCGCCCCTCTGCCCCTGACCCGGGAGCAGAGTAGCAGCGGCAAGCGGCCGTTGCCAGATGCCCCAGTGTCGGCCTCGGGCTCAGAGGCGAAGCGCGCCCGCCGTCCTAGCGCCCGCAGAGTGTAAGTGGAAAAGTCCTCGTCCGCCTGCTTCCTTTCCCTGCGTTAAGTTGCTTTTGTTGATGTCATTTGTCGTCTTGCAGCGTCCCTTCTCGGGCTCTGCCGGTGGCGCCGAAGAAAATGCCGCGGACGCCGTCCACCTCTGCGGGGCGGACCGCGGCCCAACCGGCGGCGAGAGGCGACGCCAGCGGGGAGACCGCGGAGGTTGCCGTCGAGGCGACCCCCGTGACGGCGGACCCCGCGGGACGGGGGATCGCCCCCGAGGGCCCTCGGATCGAGGAGGTAATAAACCTCGATGACGAGGCGGAGGAGGAGTGCGCCGCTCCGGCGGTGGCGACGGGGACAGAGGAGTCCGCCACGGCGGGGGCGACGGTGGCGGCAGAGACGGAGGTGCCTGCCCCGGCGGCCGTTGCGGGGGAGGCGACGCTCGCCCCGGTGGTTGCGGCGGAGACAGCGGTGGCGGCGGGCGAGGCGGGACGCGCGTCGGCGCTGACGGGGACCGCGGCGACCTCGGCAGGGACGGTGGCGCACGCGACGGAGCCGCCGTCGAGGCCAGCGGCGTCCGTGGTGGCCGTGCCTGCCCCTGCGGCGTCGCCGAGGACCGCGGAGCTGGGGCCCCTGCCCACGCTGGGCGACGCCGAGGAGCGGGAGACGTGGCGGGCAGTGCAGGGTGCGCTCCACAGCGCCCGTGCTGCCCTTTCTTCCTTGGCGGGGGAGTTGGACGGCGTCATTCCTCCTGCTGGTCAGGTATGCCATCCCTCGCGGTGGCCATTCTCTTCTCCGCCATTCTATCGCTGACTGTGGGTCATTTTGCAGGCCCTCCAGGAGTGCAGCCGGGAGAAATCTGATCTCCTTCGGCTCGGGTAGGAGCGCCTCTCCGCGGAGGAGGAGCAGTCCAAGGAGCTGGCCGCGCAGGTTGCTGCCGCCTAGCAGGTCATCGATGACCTGCGGAGGTGCGAGCAGGCGGCGAAGGATGGCTTCCAAGCTGCCGTCGAGGAGGCCCGCTCTCCCCGTTCGGACCTCCAGGCCGTTGTTGACATGGCCCAGCTTGATGCCGCGGAGCTCCTTCGGGTGAAGGAGGAGCACGAGGCGGTGAAGAGGGATCGTGAGTCATTGAAGAAGGAGCGTGAGGCCCTTCGAAAGATCGTCAAGCGCATCCGCCAGGAGCGAAAGCAGGCCTGGCAGGACCGGGATCTTGAGGCGACCCAGAGGGTCGAGGCCGAGAAGATGGTGGCTGACCTCGGGACTGAGGTTGGTCAGCTTCAGACCGCTGCGACCGCGTTGAAGG
Source organism: Panicum miliaceum (assembly GCA_032594955.1). Classification (NCBI taxonomy): domain Eukaryota; kingdom Viridiplantae; phylum Streptophyta; class Magnoliopsida; order Poales; family Poaceae; genus Panicum; species Panicum miliaceum. The sequence continues at coordinate 44,401,200 of CM064062.1, forward strand.
CGCAGTCCGAGGGTAAGGTTCCTGCCATCCTTCTTCCTTTGTGGTGTTGGGGGGGCTCTGATCCGGCGTGTTTTTTCGCACAGGTCTTGCGAGTGAAGTTGACCAGCTGAAGGGGGCTCTTGATGCGGAGCGCGCTGAGCACGACAGCCTGCAGGACGCGTCCGCGTCGTCTGCACTGGTCTCGGCGTGGTCCAGGGGGAAGGGACGAGCTCGCTGGCGGCTCGTGCCCTCGGGGTGTACTAGCGGACCCGCGAGATTGCTCGTGAGGCGTTTCGCATTGGCGTGAGGCGGGCTTTCGGGGTCTTCGGGTCCTATTACACTAGCCTCGATTTTGACTCGATGAGCGAAGGGTATGCCCTCGGGTACACCGAGGCTGAGCTGGACGAGATCGACGCGTCGGTGCTCGGCCCGGCGGATGCCTTGGCGGCGCAGCTGGAGGAGGAGGCCATCCCGCTGGGCACGCCTTATTGAGACCGGTGTAGTCAATGCACATTCGCCAATTCCCATTCTTTTTTCGTACAAGAACAGGATTAGCCAACCACTCGGGGTGGTACACTTCCTTGATGAACCCGGCCGCCAAAAGCTTCTGGAGCTCCTCGCCTATGGCCTTGCGCCTCTCCTCGTCGAAGCGGCGCAAACCTTGCTTCACTGGTTTGGAGCCGGCCTTGATGTTCAAGGAGTGCTCGGTGACTTCCCTCGGAATGCCGGGCATGTCCGAGGGTTTCCACGCGAAGACATCGATGTTCGCGCGGAGGAAGTCGACGAGCGCGCTTTCCTATTTAGGAGATAGGTTAGCGCTGATTCAGATGGTCTGGCTGTCGGAACCGCTAGGGTTGAGAGGGGACCTCCTTGACGCCTTCAGTGGCCTCGAAGGAGGTGGGCGACTGCTGGGAGTCGGGCCGACCCTCGGCGCTCTTCGCGAGCTGGGCCGCCGGCTCCTCCGTGACGTTGATGGCCGCGGCGTACTCGCAGCACTCAACATCACACTCGTACGCCTTCTGGAAGGACGTGCCGACGGTAATGACCCCGTTGGGCCCCGGCAGCTTGAGCTTGAGGTAGGTGTAGTTGGGGATGGCCATGAACTTTGCGTAGCTCGGCCGCCCCAGGATGGCGTTGTAGGTCCCACGGAAGCCCACCACCTCAAAGGTGAGGATCTCCTTCCTGTAGTTGGACGGAGTCCCAAAGGTAACGGGCAGGTCGATCTGCCCGAGAGGCATTGCCTGTTTCCCCGGCACGATGCCGTGGAAAGGCGCCTTGCTGGGGCGGAGGCGGGAGCGGTCGATCCCCATGGCGTCGAGGGTCTTGGCGTAGAGGAAGTTGAGGCCGCTACCTCCGTCCATGAGCACCTTGGTGAGGCGCGTCGTGCCGATGATTGGGTCCACGACGAGGGGGTAGCGCCCTGGCTGCAAGACACGTCCCGGGTGGTCGGACCGATCGAACGTGATGGCGGATCCCGACCAGTCGAGAAAGGTCGGCGTCGCAGGCTCCGCCGCGTAGACCTCGCGGCGTTCCAGCTTCCGGCGGCGTCTGGAATCATAGGCCGCCGAGCCGCCGAAGATCATGAAGCAGCCATCCACCTTGGGGAAGCCGTCTTCTTTCCCTCCGTCGTCCTTCCTTTCCTCGTCGGATTTCCGCCTACGGTCGCCCTTCACCGGGTTGCCTGCAAAGTACCTTTTCATGAGGTTGTAGTCTTTGTAGGCGTGCTTCACGGGGAACTCGTGGTTCGGGCACGGTCCCTCGAGCAGCTTGTCGAAGAAGCCGGGGGTGCCCTCCGGGGGCGGCTGACCTCGCTTGTGCTCAGCAGCCGCCACAAGGGGTGCCTCGCGCCGCTGCTTGTTCTTCTTCCTCTGTGGACGGTTGGAGGTGCCCTCGTGGGCGTACTCCTTCCACTTCGCCTCGCCCTTGGAGCGGTCGAAGATTGCTCCGACGGCCTCCTCGTCCGTGGCGAAGCTGGTGGCGATGTTGAGGAGGTCCTCCATGGTCCGCGGGCCTCGGCGCCCAAGCTGGTGGATGAGGGGTCGGCAGGAAGTTCCCGCCTGAAACGCCCCTATGACGTCGGCATCTGCAACGTTGGAGAGCTCGGTGCGCTTCCTGGAGAAGCGTCGGATGTAATCCCGGAGGGATTCACCCGACTCCTGGCGGCAGCTCCGGAGGTCCCAAGAATTGCCAGGCGCATGTACGTGCCATGGAAGTTTCCCACGAAAATCTCCCTCAAGTCGTTCCAACTGCGGATCCGTCCAGAGGGGATATGTTCTAGCCAGGCTCGCGCTGAGTCGGCTAGAAAAAGTGGGAGGTTGCGGATGATGAACATGTCGTCATCCGCCCCACCGGCCTGACATGCACGCCGGTAGTCGCTAAGCCATAGCCCGGGGTTCGTTTCCCCGGAGTACTTGGCCACGTTGGTTGGTTGCCTGAAGCGCGGCGGAAATGGCGCGCTCAGGATGCGCGCGGAGAAGGCTCGGGGCCCCGCTGGGTCGGGGCTGGGGCTACGGTCTTCTTCGTTGTCATAGCGGCCGCCACGGTGGACGTGGTAGCCGCGGTCAACCCCCTCCTCCCTGTCCGCGCGAGAGCGCCTCCGCGCGTCCAGGGTGTCACGGGCGTCGCGGATGGGACCAACGCGCCGGTGGATGGATGGAGCCCTGCCTCCAACGGGTGGCGGCGTCCGTCGAGCGGGCGCGGCCTGGTTCGCCCGGGGAGGAGGCTGGTGGACAGACTCTCCCTGCCTTTCGGAGGGCGTGGTGGGGGCCGCCCCGCTGACGTTTTGACCATGTCGCCGGGACGCGGAGCTCTCCGCCTGCTGGACAGCGGCACACTCGAGCAGGTCACGTACCTCTCGATGCGCCTGGCGTTCCTCTGGCGTCTCCGGCTCGGGGAGTCGCCGGAGCAGGGCCGCCGCTGCAGCGATGTTTTGGCTGGCGCGGGCGAAGAGCTGGGGGCGATCCTCGTCAGCACAGATGCGCTGTTGGACGTTGCGCGCTCGCTGTCGCGCCCCGCCTGCGTTGCGGGGGTGCCCGTCCTCCTGGTGGGGCGCCACGCGCGCCTCCGGCTATCGTGGCCGCTCCGGGGCCCGGGCAAGAGCTCCCGTCGTGGCCGCGGCGCGTGGTGGGGGAGTTCGTTGCCTCCTCCCGGCGCCATCGCCGTTGGGCCCCTCGGAGTGCGTGTGGCAGAACCACCTGAATTAATCCGGCTCAAGTGTATTAACCATCCCCATTAAGGCAATCTCGGTTAACCTTACACTTCAAACGGAGTAATCCACTGGTCTGTCGGGTATAACCTCCCGATACAACCACGGTAGAGCGGATCGAATGCCATACATACAAACGCTCATGCGACGATGAGCCCAGAGAATACCACATTCCAGCAAATATTACAACATTAGCATAAGTAAACATTACAGACCAAGTTTTGAGTTTAGAAACCGAGTACTTCAATGATCATACTAAGAAGTTCTTCAGAGTTTAAGTTGCAGCGGAAATTAAAACAACGGAAGCTACTCGACGATACAGGATGTCTCGGTGAAGCCCGTACGAGACATCACTCGGCATTATCTTCGTTGGACGGGGGCGTATCCCATTCCACCGACCAACCAGGGGGAAGAGTGCAGGGCCAAGTCAAGCTAGCAATCATATCTTCGAAGGTCTCACCTGAAAACGAGCCACAAGCAAGGCTGAGCATACTAATACTCAGCAAGACTTACCCGAGTAGTGGAATCTACTCCACCGACTCTAGATATGCAAGGCTTTTTGGCTCAGGGGTTTGTTTTGCCGAAAAGCATCTACAAGTGGGTCCTTACTTTCAACTTTTAGCTCAAGATTCTAGTTTCATTAACCATTCTAGATAAGCAGCTATCCAATAGCATTCATGGTGAAGCATTAAGTCTCATCCAACAAGTTTATTCATCATCATTGTTCCTCTTCTTACTATGTGGGTAAAGGGGGTTAAGCAGTCTCAATAGCCGTGAGAAACGGACGATTCGAATCGAATTTCTTAACCATGCAAGGGAAACCTAAACACACGTCCCGTGGTTACTCCCAGAGTCACACGTGCAACTTTTCCCCTTTCTTTCCGGGTCGTGGATCGGGGCTACCCTCCGAGAGTACAAGAGTCCCACGCCACGGTTCGCCGCCGGGTCGTGACCACTCTCTGCACTCGCCATATGCACATGGGACCGAAGTTCAAAGGGTAGGATGCCGTCCCCTTGCCGGGCCAATCAGGTACTTAAGCTTACCGATTCCCATAATCTCGGCATGTGTTTAGTACGTTCAAAGACTTAACCATCACTATCACACACTGCGGCCTTAGCATTTTTCACTAGACAGACGGGCCTCAATCATATCCATCGTTCCATAGCCCGTCCGTGTCCTTATGATTGCAGCGTGTAGAAAACATTCAACTCCTATTTTCTCGCGAGTGACAGGAAATCACTCGGCTTTTACCGGAGTCCTATTAGCACAGCATTCTATCGATCCTTGCGTCTAGTTTTCAAGCAAGGGTTCCTAATATCATGCAACTAAGTTTTCATTCAACTCCTATAAACTTAATGCACAAGCAAGGAGTAATGAGTTGCATAATTTAGGAAAGAAATGGGTTATGCTCCGGGGCTTGCCTTCTTGCGAAAAGTTAGCTTGGGGCTCTTCCGAACTTGGGCTCGGGTCTTCAAGAGCTTCGGTTAGATTTACTTGAGCTTCACGCTGCTCACTCTCGGACGCGGGCACCAGCTCGTAAGTTCCGTCGGCGAGAGTCGTCGATTCTACATGAATGCACAAGTTTAAGTAGTGGTGATGGTAAACGACACGATTTAAGTGTAATTACTACAGTGGATAGTTTCTGGTCATGAAACTTTGGATTTAGGCACATCAGGGAAAGATGTGCTTACTGTAAAATTTTCAGACAATTTCAGGTAGCAGATTAATTATGAAAAATATATTACATAGTTGCTGTTAGATCTTTGTTCTTTTTGTACAGAACAAATGGCGCAACAACTGAGTCTAAGATTTCTACAGAGCTTTCATTTAAGCATGCAGGAGCTACTGTAATTTTTGTAGGATTTATTATGTAGTTTTCAGAGCATAGTAAATGCGACATTACACACCTAGGTTATTCAAGGATTTATTTTTACAGGATCATCCACAGGGTTTTTGTCCATGAAGCGTTTTACACAGCAACATCTACCACAGTGTATCTCCTAGTAAAAATTTTAGAATTTTCCAAGCTAAGATACTATTTTCTTGATTTAATGCATGTTATTAGCACATAAATCAAATAAATAGGTTCCTGTGAGATAAAAAGTCTCCCAATTTTTCTCTGGCATCTAGGTACCATTACACCAGTACAAAAAAAGTTTCATTGGGTGATTCATAACCTAACTGTAGGGATAAAAAAAATATTTAGCCACTTGTGGTATGAAACTAAGTTTAATAAACAGTGTAGCTAGAGATGGAATTTGGGCCTGATCTTTTTACACAGCCCTAATCATCAAGCAACTAACTCACTGTCCAAATTTTAGGGTCAGTACTGATTTACAACAGTGGGTACAAAATAAGTCCATTAAAGCTTCCATTTAATGTAGAGCAAAATATGTTGAGAATCTGAGAAACTTTTTGTAACAAAAGTTGTAGAGTTTATTCTAAGGATTCCAGAACAGTTGAGTTTGCATTTTTCTGAATTTTCTACGAGTTTATACGAATTTTACAAGTTCACTGAATCTGAATCTAGATTTGAAACTTTCTTTTACAACTGGGTCCTTGAATTTTACGTGCAGACCCTTCTAAAGATTTAAATTCTTGCAATTGGGTCCTCGGGCGGCTCGGGTACGGTGGCCGGCCGAAATTCCGGCGAGGGGCTCGCCGGCGGCGAGGGGTGACGGTCGGGGAAGGTTCAGGGGTGCGAGGGCTACCTCGTGGGGGTCTTGTTCGGGTGGGGGACGGCCGGGAATAGCTCGCCGGCGTTGGAGCAGAGGCGGCGGCGGCGGCGGCACGCGTCGACGGCGGTGCTCCGGCGGGCTTGGGGCGGCCTGGTCTGGACGGGAAGCTTCAGTGGCGCGTGGGGAAGCTGCTCGGGGGCTTGGCTTGGGCGGAGGAGGTCGGAGTCGAGCTGTCCACGGTGAGCAGGGGCGGCGGCGGCGGTGACAGCGCGGGCGGCGGTGCTCCAGCGGTCCTGGGCGGCGTTGGGCGGGTCGGCGAGCTTCAGGGGGATGATGTAGTGGTGGCTGACGCTTTAATTTGGGCAGGGGGCGGCTGTGGGAGGCTGTCCACGGGCGGGCGGCACTCGGCGGCGGCATTGGCGGCGGCGAGGTGCTCTGGCTGCGGTGGCTCGCGCGGGCGGCCGGGGCGCGGCTTTTATAGGGGCAGGAGGGGGTGGAGGTGCCTGGGCGACGCGCGGGGCGGAGGCACGGCACGGCGTGGCACTGGCCACGGCGGGCGGCAGCAGGGCGCCGGCGCGGCGTGCGGCGGGCGGAGGCGAACGACTGGCGGCCGGAGATTTGGCGTGGGCGCGAGGAGATAGCGCGGCGTGTGGATTGGAGAAGCAGCTGCTGCAGCGGCTCGGGCGGAGGACAGGCGCAGCGACGGGCGGGGCGCGGGAGTCGGGGCGGCACGGCGCGTCGCGGCGGTTGGGCGCGGCGGGCGGCGAGGCGGGGCGCGGCACGGCGTGCGCACACGCGGACGCGCACTGGGCAGCGCGGCGGTCGGGAGGGGGCAAAGCCGGGCGTGGGGGAGAGGCGCGGCGGCCACTGGCCTGGCGCCTCGCGCCGGTCAGGCGTCGCCGGCCACCTGGCGGCGCTGTCGGGCAGGGAGGGGAGAGAGAGGGAGGAGCGAGGGGCCTGAATGCAAGAATTTGAAAAGTTCCAGGGGGCTGGGTGCAAACAGGGCGTTTTCTCCTCTTTCTAATTTGAATTTCAAAAACTTTTGAACACGAAAGTTGTTCAGAATAAAAATTTCTACAAGTTTGGTTTCAGGCAACATCTCATTTGGCTTATGGTTTGAAAGTTAATTTAAAAATTCAAAAGTATCCAAATGTGCCCAAATTCAATTTGAATTTCAACTTAACTCGTTCTAATTCTTTTCACCCTTTTATTTGTTGGTTAAGCATAGGGTTAGGCTAATGACATTGATTTAGAAATGTAAATTATCAGGGTTGTCACAGTGCGCGTCGGCCGCGAAGCACTCACGCGAGGGGTGGTGGCTCCTGCTGCTGGAACCGACATCAGAGATCGTACCCGTCGCGCCCGCGAGCTCGTTGCTCGCAGGCGGCACGGCCATGGGTCGTGCCAGCGCATGACCATAGGCTGTTACGGCGCTGCGCAGCCCGAAAAGCCGTTCCGCCGAAGGAGGCCCTCCGGCGCGCGTTCGGCCACTCGCCACCACCCTGGCGGCGGAGCCAGAGGTGATGAGGCGAGTGGGTGAAGCGAGGAGAAGGATCAGGTCGATCCCCTCTCCGGAGGCGAGGAAGTCCAGGCTCCCAAAGCGGACCAGGGAGCCCGGGGCGAAACTGGCGTCGTTGCTGGCCATCTAAAGCCGATGATGTACGCGCAAAGGTCCCCTACCTGGCGCGCCAACTGTTGTTGTCAAGATTGGTGATCAAGACTTAGACTAGTAAATTTCTTTTATGCGCGTACGGCTTCAGATTGTTGCGAGGGTGACACGGGATTTAGACTGGTTCGGGCGTGAAGTAGCCATACGTCCAGTATGGGGAGCCGCTTGTGTTACCCACGCAGGTTCTGTAGTAGGGGTTACAAAAGGACGAGAGAGCGAACCGGTCCCAAGTCTCTAAGGTGTGCACAGAAGCTCTAATGGTGGAGGCGTGTTCTCCTTCGTAGGGAAGAAGAAGCATGTGTAAGGAAGTGTGAGTGTCTAAAAAATTCTCCCCCCCGTCTCTTGGGCCCTGGCTTTCACTTTATAGTTCCAGGGAGTTGACCAGGCATATGCGAGACATGAGTGGGGACACAGAGAGAGAAAATGGAGAGGGAGAGAAAGCGCGGAGTCCAAGGAGAAGATTTGTGCTCCTCGGGCGCCGAGGTTGTCTTCGGTCTTCTTGCTCTGCCAGGCGGCCTACACTGATCTTATCGTTGTCCTCCTCGGGAGCCGGTTACGGCGGGCGTGCGTGATGATGGCTGTGGCCTCCGTCCCGTCGGGGCTGACGGCTGCCACGACTGTCCCTGTTACGCTGCAGGCGGCCTGAGCGGCGCGGACGCCCTGTCCTTGTTGCTGGAATCACGGGGCGCGAGGACGGGTAGGTGGAGCGTGGACGGTCAGGCGTGCTCCTGTGCCAGGCGACGTGGGTCATGATGGCCTGACAGCGAACCAGAGAGGACTGAGCCGCCGTACCGTGCGCGGCACGGTCGTGGGCCGGTAGGTGTGATGGGTCACGTCAACGGCATGGACGCCTTTTCGCACGCCCGGGCCGTGGAGCATTTAAGGCAAAGCTGCGCCCGAGGCCAATTTCCGTCCGGCGGGCCCACGCGAGTCCGACCCTAAGCCTCTCGGTCGGGCGAGGCGGACCCTTGTGGCAAGGGGTCGGGCGAGGCGGACCCTCGTGGCGAGGGGTTGGGCGAGGCAGACCCTCGTGGCGAGGAGTCGGGTGAGGCGGAGCCCGCCTGCCGGGGGATCGGGAGCGTCCGACTCCGAGGGACGAGGTCGGGCGAATCGGAGCGCTGCCCTCTCGTGTTGGGCTGACGATGGTCGCCGTTGCTGCGGGTTGGTCCGGGCCTCCATAATCGTTGCCATGATGGTCATTAGATGACCGTTTACTTTTCCCCCTGACAGGATCACGGTATCAAGAAAGAGAGGTCAGCTTAGAGCTAGACCAAATATCATGAGGCAAAGGGAGTAGCATGTAACTGAGATTGTCGTGGCTCATCTGATATGATTTTTGTGCGCGCTTGGGAGTTGTCACGTCTTGCTAGAGGCCGCTGTCAACTATTGGTCGAGTAGGAGTACTCGGGCCATGTCTATTCGCACGCGAGCCCATAGGGTCACACACTTAAGGGGCTGGCAGCATGATGCGGATTTGATCCAAATTAGTCTGGGCTTTAGGTGCACTAAAGGGTCTCGGTTGAGCCCATTAGTGGGTGCCTAAGGGGATATATAAGCAGAGGTGGGCGCAGGGATTATGGTTGACCGAAGTCGCCTAAGCTGTCATCTGTTCTCCACGCCCACGCCTTCATCACCCTCGTGGACCTAGCAGTCCGGATCGTGACGCTTCCACCGCCGTACGTGTGGATACCTTGGAGGTGCTGCATCTGCTGCAGAAGGACGGGCTGCACATGAGAAGGTCTCGCAACGGCACTGCCGGCCACTGTACAAACTACACCGACGCGCTACAGAAGTTCTGCACCCGCGCGTCTAGTGGTAATTTTGTGATCTATAATTGCAGCATTCCTGGTTTATGGGGTAGAAAAATTTTATTTTGCGCTAGCGTAGTCTCCCCATAACCCTTCACCCACCTTCCTCCCTTGGCCAAACTAGTCGGAGAGTTTGTCTTCTTCATCAGTGAGTGCTCGCGCCCCTCTTTCGAAGCCCCCGAGCGCATGCGAGTGAAGCGGCTCGTGACTTTCAAGAAGATGGGCAACAAGCGGCAGGCGGCCAAGGGAAAGAAGTAGGAGTCCATCAACGGCGTCTGGGAACACAGTAAGTGCCCCCATGAGAACCTCATTAATTTGGTTGCTCAGGGCCTTCTTCAGGGGTAGGAGGTGATTCAGTGGAAACCCTCCTTCCGCCAATTTTATCCGCAAGAGGATGTAGATCAGATAGTGATGTTTGAACACTTTGTCGAAAGGGGATTGGCGCTCCCCGCTTCCGATTTCTTTCGCGGCCTTCTTTTCCATTGGGGTATTCAGCTCCACCATCTGAACCCTAACTCCATTGTCCACATCTCCATCTTTGTTCATCTTTGTGAAGCTTTTCTTGGCATCGAGCCACATTTCGATCTTTTTCGCTACTTCTTGCATCTTCGCCAACAACCTTCTGAGGAGAGGCAATTCCTGGTTGGTGGTGTAGGCCTTCAGTTCAAGCAAGGACGGGGGAAAAAGTACATTCAGTACACACTTCCCACAAGCCACTCGGGCTGGAGAGCATTGTGGTTTTATGTTGTAAATCACCAGCCTGCACTGCCAGAGAGGACTTCGGGGAAGGCAGTGTGGAGATCCGAGTGGAACGTGAAGTTGAACGATAGCCAGATGACACAGATCGATGAACTGCTTGATCTGATTGGTTCTCTTAAGGAAATAGGCGTGACCGGCGCATCTCTCGTGGCTTCCATGTTCAAACGGCGCATACAGCTGATGCAGATAAGATGCAGATTTTGATTCGAGTACTTAGGCAGTAATGATCCATCTCGCATTTGTACAGAGATTCTTCCGGCCCAGACGGCTATTGACCGTGTTCGACGGGTACTACTTGATGTGAACACGGTGCCATATGTCATGAAACTTTCCAATGCGGGAGATCCACCTGAACTGGTATGTTTGTTAAGCCTTTTGTGTACTTGTGAATACTTGTAGATGCAAACTATCACTGACCGTTGACTTGTTCGGTTATTTTGTTGGGACACACTGATTTGTACCGGTGTCCCACTCTCAACCCTGACATTCCTCGACCTGACCATCTCAAGCTAAGTGCGTTCCAGAGGCCCAAGATTAGTCGACTAGATCGTGACCCCTTAACTGACGAGGAATTGACGGAATCTGACGATGATCTTTCTCTGGTAGCTCTTTTGAAGAAAATGGGCAAGGAGCCGGCTAGCAGCATCGAGATGCTGAGCCACCCGACCAAGCCACGGGGAGCCGTAATGAAGCGCAGGCTATCCCTTTGTGGCTTGTCAGATGATAATCCCAGGTAAGCACTGCTCTCGAGTACTTTCTTCGTTAATATTTGGAGTTCTTTTCTGAGTGTTCTTGTTCTGTCTTCAGTCCTCCCGCCTCCCCCCTCCAAACGCTCCAAGGATGGGGGAAAGACTAGTTCAATCGGGGATGATGCCGCACCAGAAATCAACATTCAGTCTGGTATGGTGGACCCATCAACTGAAGATGTCGCGCCAAGCCTGAGCGACCCAACCCCGCCAAGCTCCTCAGAGGCTCCACCAAAGGAACCTGCTGGCGACTCAGGCAAGTCAAGTGCTCCCAGGCCTCGGCTGATCAGCTGAAGAAGGTGGTGACCAAGAGGTCGTCCAAGTAAGTTTCGAGTACTTTAACTTGTACTTTTGTAATTTTTGTTGTCCAACGATTGATGTAGTCGCTTTGTATCTAGGCCTTCCTCTGCTCTAAGCCTGGATGAGCCTGGCAATGTGCTGACAGTCCAAGCCCCCGAGCATGAAAAGAGCTCGGATGCTGCAACGTTCGGGGCGAGTGCTCCTCCTCCTCCTCCTCCTCCTCCGACCACCAATGTCGAGGCAGAGAAAGAAACTGTTCCAGAGCGAGTTGAGCTAGAGGGAGTAGAAGCAGAGATGCCTATGTCCGAAATTCCCACGGGTGAGCCCATCATGCCGCCTCCACCCCCGAGTACTTATTTGCCAAAGGCTATACTAGTTACTGTGGGTGAAGTGGTAGGCGAGCCGCTAAGGGATTTGGGCGCGGAAAATGCTGGCGCCATGGGCATGACAGACCCTGGCGAAGAAGGTGCTGGCGCCGCGAGCACATCTCGCCCTGGCGCAGAGGGTGCCGGCGCCGCAGGCACATTAGACCGTAGCGCGGCCGCGGCAGAGAGGGAAGATTTGATCGTGATGCCTTATGGTTGGCAGCATACCATCAAGGTGGATCTCATCGACGATCCCTACCTGACCAAGGAGAAAAGAAAACATCTCCAGGGCATTTTTAAAGACTTATATGAGTTCACCACTGTAAGTATTCATCGTCCTCGAGTACTTCTCTGCCACCTCTATTTTTGCATGATTAGTATTGACTGCGATATTTTTGTCATGCAGAATCTGATGGACCGGTCCCAGGAGAAGTCTGAAAAGCTGAAGTTCATTGAGGACGACCATCGCCAACTGCAAGCAAAAGACCACAGAATCTCCCAAGAGATTTACAGAAATGTTGAGCTACGGAATGAACTCGAGAAGTTAAAGCAAGAATCAACTCGTGAAGCCTAGCTCCTTAAGAACAATATCAAGAATCTTGAAGCTGAAAAAGCTGAGCTGATCGAGAAGAACAAGAAGATCTCCAAGGCCCACAAAGGTAGTTTGTCACTTTGTCTCTATTTTCCTTGGTTAGAGATTGTCCTAGTAGTTTTTTGAAGCCTCTCGAGTACTTCTCCTTATCTTGTGCTCGCAGAACTCAAATCCACTTTGAAAAAGAAAGAGAATATGATTATTGATGTGAAGAAACTTGTTTACCGTGGCGCAGATGATGTTGAGCGCCTCGAGAAGATCCTCTAGGACATGATGTTCAATTCCGCGATGCCATGCAGCAGATTAAGGATTTGCTTGTTGAAAAAGGACAACCAGCAAAATGAACTCGAAGAGTTTAAAGCTCCTGCACAAGTTGTCCTTGAAATGGTGGAGCTCCCAACCGACGGTGAAGCTGATGAGCGGGCGCTACTGGAGAAGCTTCGTGCAACTCCCCAGAAGGTCGCCAGCTATATCTCGGAGGCCACCCGGACCTACATCGCTCAGACTCTCGCATTAGTGAAGTTGTTCTTGCCGAAGGCGCAACTGGAATCGCTCGAAGAAGGCATGGCCGCCGACTGCTCTGTTGAGCAATTCACGAAGTATCGTGAAGAAGTCGAGCCCATTGCCGACAAGATAGCTGAAAGCCTGGAGCAAGAGGGTTAGATGTAGAAAAGACAATGTGTCATAAGAAACACTTGTGCTGTTTGTTGATATGTGTATAAATTTGCCTGTTGGTCATTTTCAGCGTATATCATTGTTTGATGTTTGCTTGTATGATCGTAGGACTTAGTATAATAGGATACGTGAGGGTTAAGCTACTCCAAGAGCATCAGCTTGGTTGTAGTCAATAACTTGACGTTCCAAAAAGGTGCTCGTAGAGCAAGAGGAATTTAGCCTGGATTTACCCGGTTAAACGGCACACTAGGCTAGATTTTAGGCTTAGTAGCCTACACGGTTGAGTTGTCGAAATCTTGCTTAATGGCAGAGGTTAACTTAATCGTGTGATGGGCTTGGTGACCTCTTCGATGTTTGCCTTAATGCTCTCTGTCGAGTAGTCGTAGCAGTAGCCAAAATTATTGGAGTACCAGAAGTACTCGAGTGCTTAGCCACGTGGGCTGTACTAGTCATAAGAACTCGTGGCAGAGCCCTCGAGTGTAGATGAGCTAAGTATAAGTACTTGTGGCGAAGCCCCCGAGTAAAAGTAGTTTTAAGAACTCGTGGTAAAGCTCCCGAGTTTAACGTAGGAGAAAAAATGTAAGAACTCATGGTGAAGCCCCCGAGTTAAAACACAGAAAAAAGTAGTCGATTTGGAGCGAAATCAACTCTCTATTAATAATGCTGACATGCAGCTGGCGAATTGTGTAGAATTTTCGGAGATGCTCTATATTCCAAGAGTTAGGAACTTCCTGGCGATCAGGGTACTATAGGCTATATGACTCTGGTCTTGTGACATCAGGCACGATGAAGGGACCTTCCCATCGTGAGTTTAGCTTATGGAGTCCAGTTTCGTCCTGGATGCAGCGTAGGACCAGATCACCAATGCTGAAGGATAGTTATCGCACGTTGCGATCATGGTAGCGTCGAATTCCCTGTAGATATCGGGCTGACTGAACGAGGGCACTGCATCTAGCCTCATCAATCGAGTCCAGTTCCAGCTGCCTGGCTTCGTCCGCCTCCCCTTCATCGTACATCTCAACTCTGGGGGAGCGCCGCATGATATCTGCCGATAGTATAGCTTCTGACCCATAGACGAGGAAGAAAGGAGTATGCCCTATGGCTTTCGATGGTTGAGTTCGAAGCCCCCCAGACGACATGAGGCAATTCATATATCCACTTGCCACCCTTTTTGCTGTTCTCGTCGTTGAGTCTCTTCTTCAGGCCATACAAGATCATGCCGTTTTCCCTCTCGACTTGTCCATTGGCCCTCGGGTGTGCTACTGACACGTATTTGACCTCAATTGAGGCATTGTAACAGAATTTCCAGAACTGATTTGCGGTGAAGTTTGAGCCCAAGTCTGTGATGATGGTGTTGGGGAAACCAAAGCGGTGTAGAATATCCCAGATGAAGTCGACTGCTCTGTCAGGTGTGAGCTTGGTAATCGGCTTGTACTCGATCCACTTTGTAAACTTGTTAATGGCTACCAACACATGTGTAAAACTCCCTGGCGCCGTTGTTAGAGGCCCGATCATGTCGAGACTCCAGCATGCAAAGGGCCAGGAGGGCGGTATAGTGATGAGGTTGTGAGCCGGGACACGAGACTGCTTGCCAAAGAATTGACAGTTCTGGCACTTGCGTACAAGTTCTTCTGCGTTAGAAACTGCAGTTGGCTACCAGAATCCTACCATGTAGGCCTTCTCGACTAGTGTCTTGGATGTTGCATGATTTTCACAGGTTCCTTCATAGATCTCGAGTAGAATGTTGCGGCCCCAAGCACTCGAGACATACTTCATGAGTGCTACAGAGATTTCTCCGTGTTTGTAGAGTTTATCAGCTATCAGAACAAGCCCTTTGCTGCGCCTCATGATGCGAATTGCTTCTACGCTCTTTTCTGACACCGCAGGGGGTAGTTCCGTTTATTTCCTTGATGAAATTGATGCAAGTTCCTCGCCAATCGACCTCTGCCATCATGAACTCCTGACTGGGATCCGAGGGTCTCGAGTTGGTGGTTACCTGAGGCGTGGTCTTGATCGAAGGTTCTTTGAGTTCTTGGACCAAGACTCCCGCTGGGACTTGGGCTCGAGTAGATCCAAGCTTGGAGAATACATCTGCTCCAACGTTGTTGTCCTGGATGACATAGTGAATCTCCAGGCCAGCGAACTTGTTCTCCGGCTTGCGCACTTCCATCACATATGCATCCATAGCCTCCTTGTTGCAGTCCTACTGTTTGTTGACTTGTTGCACGACTAGCAGAGAGTCGCCATACACAAGTAGTCGTTTGATGCCCAGGGAGATTGCTAAGACATATTTGAGTTGTTCGTAGTGCTTCGTACTCAGCCTCGTTGTTTGACACCTTCCAAAGGATTTGCAAGACATATTTGAGTTGTTCGCCCTTTGGAGAGATGAAAAGTACTCCTGCCCCACCGTCCTCGAGCTTGAGCGATCCGTCGAAATACATCATCCAATGCTCTGGTTGGCTGGCTGGTGTTGGTACTTGATTTTCTTGCCACTCAGCCATGAAATCAACCAATGCTTGGGATTTGATAGCTCTTCTTGGCTTGAAGTTGATAGAGAGAGCCCCCAATTCTACTGCCCACTTGGAGATATGACCAGTGGCATCCCAGTTGTGGAGGATATCCGCCAACGGGAAATCAGTAACAACTGAGATCTTGTACTCGTCGAAGTAGTGGCGAAGCTTCCTGGATGTAACAAGTATTGCGTAGAGTAGTTTCTGAATGGAAGGGTAGCGAACCTTCGACTCAGACAGTACTTCACTGATGAAGTAGACCGGCCTCTGCACACCAAATGCATGGCCCTCCTTGTTGCGCTCCACCCTGATTGTTGTGCTGATCATGTAAGTAGTTGCAGCGATGTACATCAACAAGTTCTCGCCCTGGCGTGGTGCTGTAAGTATGGGAGGCGACTGCAGGTGTAACTTGAGGTCCTGCAGTGCCTGTTCAGCTTCCCCCGTCCAGTGGAACTTGTCCTTCTGCTTTAGAAGCTTGAAGAAGGGAAGACCCCGCTCTCGAAGTCGTGAGATGAATGTGTTCAGTGCCGCCATGCACCCCGTCAGCTTCTGAATGTCCTTGTCTATTGCTGGAGCCTTCATGTTGGTGATGGCGGTGATCTTCTCTGGGTTAGTTTCAATCCCTCTATGACTGATGATGAACCCGAGTAGTTTCCCTGACGGCACGCCGAAATGCACTTAATTGGGTTTAGCTTCCATTGGAACTTGCGCAGGCTGCTAAAGGTTTCCTCCAAGTCCGCGATTAGGCACTCGGGATTTCTTGTCTTGACGACCACATCATCCACGTAGGCCTCCATGTTGCGGTGTAGCTGGTCTGCGAAACACATTTGAATTGCCCGCTGGTACGATGCTCTCGCGTTCTTCAACCCAGAGGATATAGTCATATATGCATAAGTCTCGAAGGGTGTGATGAACGCGGTCTTGATCTGATCTTCTTCCTTGAGGGCGATCTAATGGTCGCCTGAGTAGCAGTCAAGGAAGCACAGGAGTACGCAGCCGACGGTGGAGTCGATTACTTGATCAATGCGTGGTAGCCCAAAGTGATCCTTCGGGTAGTGCCTGTTGAGATCAATATAATCAACGCATATTCCCCATTCATTATTATTCTTTTTATTTATAAGGATAGGGTTAGCTACCTACTCTGGGTGAAACACCTCTTTGATGAATCCAGCCGTGAGTAGTTTAGCAAACTCCTTTTTGATTGCTTCCCTCTTGTCTTGAGCGAACCTACGGAGTCGCTGATTTTTAGGGGTAGCATCAAGATCTACTTTAAGACTATGCTCAATCAGTTCCTTGGGCACCCCTAGCATATCCACTGGTTTCCACGCGAATATGTCTCGGTTGGCCCTAAGAAAACTGATGAGCGCGCTTTCCTATTTGGGATCGAGCTGTGACCCAATCAGAACTGTCTTGGATGAATCTCCTTCCTACAGCTAGATGGTCTTCAGCGCTAGTTCTCCAGTGGGCTGCAGCTTGGTCTAGTTCGCCTTCTTCATGGGAATTTCTAGCTCTGCCTGGGAGAGCTGTTGCGCAACCGCGAGTACTTCTCCTGAAGTATCTGGTACACGCATAGTTGAGGCGTACTCGATAGCCTTCTGGTCACAGTCGTATGACTTCTCCAGGTCACCTCGGAAGGTGAGAACCCCACTCTTTCCTGGCATCTTTAGGAGCAAGTACACATAGTGCGGCACAGCCATGAACTTGGCCAATGCGGGTCTTCCCAGAATGGCATGGTACGACAATTCGAAGTCAGCCACTTCGAACTTGATGTACTCAGTACGGTAGTTTTCCCTCGTGCCGAAGGTGACGGGGAGTACTACCGTGCCAAGGGGTGTAGCTGCGTTCCCAGGTACAATGTCGTAGAAGGAACCTTGCTGGGGGTGAGCATGTCGATGAAGTTCACCCCCATCTTCCTCAAAGAACTCGTGAAGATGAGGTTGAGGCCGCTGCCCCCATCGATGAGTGCTTTGGTAAGCCTGACGTCCGCGATCATCGGGTCTAAGACGAGCGGGAGTTTTCCTGGTTCAGAAAAGCTTGTCCACTGATTGACACTGGTGAACTCGATGGGGACCTCTGACCCCCGAAGGGGTCGTGGTACCACCGGTTCAACGGACATGATCTCACGGCGATGGAGCTTCCGAATCCTTTTGGAGGCAAATCCCGATTCCCCGCCAAAGATGATGTTGATGACCTTGGACACTTTCTGGAACTCGGTGGCGTTTGTCTTGTCCTCCGGGTCTTCATCATCCTTGTCCTTCTTTTTCTTGTCGCCCTTCTCCAGGGGTGGAGCGTTGAGGGATCTCCAGAGCTGGTAGCACTTGAAAGCCGAGTGCTTGGAGTGTGGGTGCCATGGGCATTGCATCTACAAGAGCTGCTCGAACTGCTCTTGAAAATTGGCCACCTTCTTGCCGCGGAGGGCGCGATCAATAGACGCGATGAGATTGTCTGGCTTGCGCTTTCGGGAGGGTCCCGAGTAGTCCCGGTGGCTTCTGTCGTTGCGGTGGTCGTTGCTCCATTTGTTGTTGTTGTAGTCAATGCCGCGCTTCGAAAAGCGATCGCATTCTTGCTCCTCTTGGTCCGCCCAGGTCTGCATCATGTTGCGGAGGGCAGCAACAGTCTTTGGGAGGTTGCGGCCGAAGTTGCGGAAGAGAGCCTGGTCGGTGAGGCCGCTGTGGAAGCAGTCGATGACATCGCTCTTCGAGATGTTGGTGATCGTGGCATGGGTGTCGAAGAAGCAGCGGGTATACGAGCGCAGAAGCTCGTTTCTTTCCTGCTTGCGCTGGGACAAGTCATGGCGAGTACCTGCCCTGGCGATTGCTCCCTGGAAGTTGTCAATGAAGTCTTCCATAGCTGCTCCTAGGAGTCGATGGAGTTCTTCACGAGGCTCTCCATCCATGTGAGTGGGAGGGTTTCCAGGGCCATCGGGAAGTAGACGACCTTCATGGTGTTGGTGCCGCCTGCGACTTCAATGGCGATGGAGTAGCATCGGACCCATTGCTGAGGGGACTGCTTACCATCGTATTTGGTGATGCCGAGTGGTTTGAAGCCCTCTGGGTACTTGTAGTTGTCGAAGCGGGAAGAGAATGCAGGGAATCGATTGTTGTCGTCCCGTGCGATGTTCCCTTCAGCTCCGGAACGTTCTTTCCTTCGGTTCTCGATGATGGAGCGGGCATCACGCCCGAAGTTGATCTTGTCGCGGAGGTCTCCTGTTGGCAACTGCTCGAGTACTTCACGGCGTTTGTTGCCAAGAGATTATTCCTGCTGAGCCTGCAGTGCCTGAGCCGCGGGATGACTTCCTTGTGGGCCCACGGGGCGGCTTCTTTGCTAGTTCTTGGAGGGAGTAGCTTGTCGCCTGGGATGCCCCCCAGGTGTTCTGCTGACTTGGCTTTCGCCTTCTCCATCGCGTCTTCCACGCGGAAGCAAAGGCAGCGGGTTTTGCTGATTGATTTGGAGTAATGCCCGCTAGCCATGCGAAGGGCGGTTTGGACTACTGAGTCGAGGTTGCCGGCGAGCACCGCGGTTATACCAGTGATGTTGGCGGCATGAATCAGTCACAGTGTCCCTCAGATGGAGTCGAGTCCGATCCGGGGAAGCTTGATGTAGCATGAGTCAGAGTCGCATAAAAAACGGACAGCTTCTCGATGTCCCCAGCAAGGTCGAGGAGCAGCATCTCGTCGAGATTGTCGACAAACTCGTCGAGATTGCTGCTTGGTGTTGCTGCAGGTGCCTCCGGCTTGTTGTCGACGAGGTGCTGACAAAAGTCGCCTGTGCTGTCAGTGACACAAGCCCAGGAGCCGAAGACGAACGTGGTGCCCGCAGGGAGCATGATGCTGGTGAAGCTGAAAGTTGCCATCAAATTCGCCGGTGGATCTTCGATGAACACCCCTACCTGGCACGCCAGCTGTTGGTGTTTTACCGGCAAGCCTACCTAGGGATACTCTAAGGTAGTTTACTTGTGGTTAGGGTGTCGCCGAGATCAGGAACTCGATGGTGCAAGGAACATAAGGGTTTAGACAGGTACCTACCTGCAAAGTGGAGACGGCTACCCGGCTGAACAACTCTGCATGAAGGACCCGGCGTACAGGCACTCGGCTGGACGGTGGGTGGGATCCGCCGGGGTCAGGATCTAGGTCGAACTGGATAGGCATGATCTTGTGTATCTTATCCGATTGGATTCCTTGTAACAAACCCGAGTAGATTTACCCTAACATGTAACCCACAGCTACTCGGATATATAAGGGGGCCGTGGGGGGACCCATAGGCAATTCATCTCATTCAGCTCATACCACAAACCCTAATACAAACCCCCGAACACAGGACGTAGGGTGTTACGCTCCGCGCGGCCCGAACCTGTCTAAACCTCTGCGTCTTTGTGTTACCATCAAGTTCACGGGCTCTGTTTGATCAACCCCGCCTACAAATCTACTGCTTGGGGCTACCCTTGGCAGACATGCGAGAGTGCAAATCCGACAGTTGGCGCGCTAGGTAGGGGGATCTCCAGGGTCCTCTCGGCGAACTTGATGGCATCCAACTCCGGCGTCTTCTTCTCCGTGCAAGTGATGCTCCAGATCCAGGCCGCTCCATCATCTTTGGAAGCCTTCCCGAGATGCCTGCTCCCAGGAGCTCGCCACCAAGCTCATCTGTCGCCGAGACAGAAAGCCTCCAGGGTTCCAGATCTAATCTGACCCGCTCCAGCTCAGTGCTACACCAGGTGGAGGACCTGTCCATCCAGAACGAGACCCAAAACCCCTCGCGGACGACCCGTCGCCCGTGCATCAACATCGACGATATCCTTGCGGGCCTTGACCGAGTCGATGCCTCCCTCGCCGAGTGCATCGGGCTCGCAGAGTCGGCACTCCACCGTCCTTGCGACCCGGCCTCTCAGGCCCCGTTCGGACTCCGCTCCAGCTCCTCCGTCTATTCGGACCAGATCCGATCTTCGATGGAGAAGCTGCGCCTATTCGACCTGAGTCAACCCAGCGTTGACCAGATCGGATCGGACACAATCCCAGGACCACAAGCTGGTTACCAGGAGGTTCTCATCACCCTCCCGCCCAACCCTGTGAGCTCTCCGGATCGGCGGGAGATTTCTGTCGTTTCCTACGGCGAAGCTTCTGTCGAAGGAGAAGACGAGGCGGCCAAGCATCAACGACTCCAACGTAACCAGAACCGCCAAGAACGACGCAACAACGAAGCCACCATCGACCAAGCTGAAGAAGATCTCCGCAACGCCGAGGGTTGGAACCCGCGGGTTCCACCTCGACGTGCGCCGGCGACCCCGTGGAACCTCGACGACGGCTTCGTCCTCGAGTGCGACGGCCAGAACGTCTTCGCCACCCCATCCGCCAACCTGGCCACCGCATTCGAAGTACTAGAGCCTCTACCTCACTCACTCGAGCTCGAACGAGCTCGGACTCGTTCGCATGTTGTTGCTGCTCAGGTCCAACGCTTGAGGAAGGACTACTCGGCTCTACGAGCCCAATCTAGTAGTTCTCGCCACTCCACAGCCCGTCACCATGACGACAATGAGGTCAACCAGCCGGATCACCGCTCCAACCTTTGCAATCACGACGTTCGACCCGTCATCAACAATCGACACCGCGAACGTGATGAGGCCAAGCGGGAGTGCCGCCGCATGTACGACGAGGAGTACGGCCCACCCGGTACTGACCGGGGAGGCCGGGCTTGCCACGGCAACACCGACCAACGTCCACATCGACCCCAGTAGGCTCCGATCAACCTCGACAACGACGTCACCGGGGACCTGGACGGCTTCTCCGCCTTCTCCAACCGACTTCGCGGAGTCTCATGGCCCTCTACGTTCAAGCCAGTCGGTATCGACAAGTTCGACGGCGACTCCGACCCCAAGACGTGGTTGCACACCTACAACATCACCGTCCGGGCGGCGAGCGGCAAGAATGACATCATAGCGGCCAACTTCCCAGTCATGATGAGTCGCCTGGCTCTCAACTGGCATGAGGGACTTCGCCCTAGCTCCATCAACATCTGGCAGGACCTCTGCACCGCCTTCGTCAACTACTTCTAGGCTTCATGCCCGGATCCAAAAACCCGATGGGATCTCGGCAGCGTCACTCAGCAACCCAACGAATCCCTGCGCGACTACACTAAGAGGTACGTCGCCAACCGTAACATGATTATGGATGTTGATGATAGGGACGTCATCCACTACTTCCACCAAGGGTTGTACAACATCGAGCTTTGGTGCAAGTTGTTCGAGAGCAACCCCAAAACCGTCTCCGAGATGATGGTCGTCGTCAAGAAGCACGCCGACATGGAGGATGCTGAGAAGGCGCACCGTCACCACAAGGACCAGCGTCACTCTGATGACCGACCCAAGCAGCGACATGATGATCACCAACGACCTGACGATCGATCGCCTCGCCACAACTCCGGCAAGCACAACGACCGACTTGAGTCGTCCAAGCAGTAGGAGCGCAAGCGCGGCCCCGACAACACCGTCACAGTTGCAGATCGACCCCGACAGTGCACCTCCGTCAACCAGGAGGAGCTGGATCGACTCCTCGACGGCAAGTGCCCCTGGCACAAGGACTCCAACCACACGGCGCGCGAGTGTCACGCACTCCGCAATAGTGTGGCCGAGGAGGACCTCAAGCGTCCTCGCTACGATGACCTCGACAAGCCTGGCAGCTCCAAAACCTCCAGGGGTCGAGGACATCGGAATGACTCGACCAGGCGAGACCAGGACAACCAAGGCGACAAGTCCCAAGAGGACTTCCAGGAGGCGGACCGGGCGGTCAACTTCATCTATGGGGGCTCCAGGGCCCCAAGATTCCGACGTCACCTCAAGCTTCATCAGCGCGAGGTCAACTCTGTGTTCCAACACCCGGTCAAACCATTGCGCTGGTCCGAGGTCGCGATCACCTTTGATCGGCGCGACCACTGAATACACTTACCCAGCCCCGGCTCCTATCCACTCGTGGTCAGCCCGGTGGTCAGCCAGGTGCGCCTCTCCAAGGTGCTCGTCCATGGAGGCAGTGGCCTCAACATCATCTTCTCCAAGACACTGGAGAGCATGGGGTACAACATGACCTCCCCGGTTCCGACCAAGGAGGCCTGCTACGACATCATCCCCGGCTCAGGATCGACCTTGGTTGGCCAAGTCACTCTCCCAGTCACCTTCAGAACCTAGGAAAATTACACGATGGAGCATATCCACTTCGAGGTGGCTTCCTTCAAGACGTCGTAGCACGCCATCCTAGCGAGGCCCACCCTTGCCAGGTTCATGGCCATTCCACACCATACATATCTTGTCCTCAATATGCCTGCTCCCAATGGCGTGCATCTACGACGACCTACAGACTTCCCACTCTTATGAGATAGAGAACATAAACATCTCGTAGGCATTGGAGAGGACCAAGAATGCCGTCACGATTGCCGAGTCGGCAAAGGTGATGCCTCTAGAGGACATCCCCATCCCGGTAAACGATTCGGTAACCGAGTCACAGCTGCAGCCCGGCTGCGCGACAAAGACCATCCTCCTCAGGGAGAATGACCCAGATAAGACCGCCCTCATCAGGGCGGACCTCGACAAGGCATAGGAAGACGCGCTCACCTCCTTCCTCCACGCCAATTGGGACATCTTCGCATAGAAGCCCTCTGACATGCCAGGCGTTCCAAGGGAGGAGGCTGAGCACTCCTTAGATCTCAACGAAAAGGCGCGACCCGTCAAGCAGTGACTCCGGCGCTTCGCTAAAGATTGGAAGGAGGCTATTAGGGTAGAAGTTACTCGGCTCTTAGCCGCAGGATTCATTCGTGAAGTCACACACCCCGAATGGCTGGCAAACCCAGTCCTTGTAAAAAAGTAGAATGGTGAATGGAGAATGTGTGTTGACTATACAGATCTCAACAAGCATTTCCCTAAGGATCCCTTCCCTCTTCCTCGCTTTCTTCGCATGGCACTCACTGGTGCCCATGATATCGTCAAAAGGCAATCCATGGTACATCGAACACCTTCGACGCTTCTACCCATGAGAGAAGCTTGTAGCTATGTACCCAACCTTTCTAAATAATCATAAGGGCATTTCATCGCTTTTTTTCTTTCTATACTCTATTTCTTCTCTGCGCCTGAAAAACGACTTGGCATAGCCCCTTCCGACTCGTCCAGAACGCTCGAGGGCTACGACTCGGCCATGCCACCTCACACCAGTATCGTCC